>SMMW01000003.1:20212500-20812500 GCA_004794655.1 Marisa cornuarietis | reverse complement strand
TTAAAATGCTTTTTAAACCGCTGGTAATATCCAAGAATTGGCTTGAGAGCGGAGCAGACGGGGCTAGTAAACAAGACCGCTACATCTTGAAGGAACATTTCCAGCCCTCGGTCGACCAAGCTACACCGTAAAGAACAAACAGGTAAATAAATGAAACCATCATACGGTTAAATATGCGTCACTGTCAAAGATAACAGAACATTGTCACAAGTGTCACTGAAAGTGAAGATCATACATACATGAGGACATCACAGTTATAGGCGACACTGTCAGTGTAGATGTACTGTGAGCGCGAACTTCATTTGCACTTTTATATTGCTTTTTGTTTCTTTTTATCTAAATTCTTTCTTCCTATTTTTTTTTTCATCGTTTTTCGTTTTCGTTTTTTTTTTTTTTTTTTGTTTTGTTTTGTTTTTTGTTGTTTTTGTTTTGTTTTTTTGTTTGAATTTTTTTTATTATTATGGATTGATTTTTGGCATTTTTTTTGGTTTTATCTCTTTGTTGACATTCTCCTTCTTTTACATCTTTATCTTCAAATAAAGTTATTTATCATAGCACATGAGAAAGTGTGAGAAAGAAGTGAACAGAAAACACGTGCGATCAGAAGACCATGTAAGTAAGTACAGTAAGTAGCCCCACAGACATTTGTGGCCCAACAGGAGTGAGGAGAGGGCGTGGCGGCAGTCGTTTTACCACAAAGCACCGTTGCCGGCGTCATACATCCGGAACATGACGAGCAGCTAACAGACAACTGTACTCACCGAGCTTACTCATCAACTCACTCCGACGTGAAGACCGTTCACTAACAGGATGAGCATCAGTCCGCGCCGGTGGTCGTAGTTGTTGTTTATTTAGTTGGAAAGTGCTTCCACCTTGAGGTGATTTCGCACTCTGGGGGGAAAGGGAGAGGGGGAGGAAACCGGAGTACCCGGAGAAAACCCCCGCCGCCCAGCCCTGCGAACAGGTGTCACATACAGAGAGTGTCCCGAGACGAGATCTGAACCCTGAGCCGCTCACTGCAGTGGTGACAAGCGAGTGTTTTAACCACTACACTACCGGGGGCCCGCCGGTCGTCGTAGGCTGCCTGGCGTCTAGAAGTACATGAAGGTCGTTGTCGCGGACAGGTGTGAAGTGCAAACTGACTTTCCCAGGTCACAGAGGCAACCAGCACTCGAAACAAACACGTTGACTTGTTGCTTTGTTTACATTACTAGTTTACTACAGACAGATTTGATTAAATTAGGTCATCAAAATAGTACAGAGGCTGAACAGTTGAAGGCAAACCCAGAATTAGAAAAACATTGATGTTCAACAACAGGGTCGACTGGTTTAAAGTCGCGACAGAGTGCGAACTCGCAGTGAACTCTACTCTTTCAACGACAAGAGTTCTTTGACCACCTGTCGGCAACAAACGCACGCACTGAGGTGACGACGAGGAAGACGACGAGTGCGCACGCGCTGCGGGTCGCCTCCCTTGTTTATCTTTTCAACATTTGCCTTTCGAGTGACCACACGTCACGTGATGTTAACAGTACTTACTTCATCGTGCTAAACTCGGACACAAGACTACAGGTGAAAAGTCAAAGTAAAACGGCCCATGGCGTACTGGCCGTGAGGGCAGTGAATGCAAGTGGTTCATCATGTCCAACCCAACCCTCTCCTTTCCTTACAAAACCAAAAGGTTCATGTTATTTCTAAGATAAACGTATTGTTTACGATCTCCTATCATAGAATTAATAATTTTTATGATCAAAGCATTGTTTGAGGTTTCCCTGACTAAACTGGGATAAAAATCCAGCTACAGCAAATGCGCAACTGTTAGTAATCCGCATGACAAAACAGTGAAGGTTCCATTCTCTAGAATGCCTTAGGGGCAGTGAACTATGTGGCTGACTATGTCTAGGACATGGCATGTCAAAGGCAGAGTTCTATCCGATCCTTCCTCTAATTTTCCTATCCTACTTGATACAGGCCGGAGGGAACTTTGACTGTCTTCTGAACGCACTAACCGCCACGCTGGTAAAATACACTGGTTGCATGACAGTTAGTAAGACTAACACTCTGCTCGCCTGACAGCTACTAGCACACTGGTTCTCTGACACCTAGTTACACTAATAACAATTTTTAAAAAATGCATGACATGTATAGCACATACTCACGCTCGTAAGGACCGTGCTCTTAGCGCTTGAGACAAGAACGAGACATGGAGATCATAGGAAGAAGCAAAAGATGAACAATAGCACTGATGACTAGTAAAAGACAAATAAAGAAAACGCAAATAGGAACACACTGGTTGTCTGACAGCTTGTAAAACTCTGGTAGCCTGACAGCTAGCAACACTAAAACTCTAGTTGTCTGATAGCTTGTAATGCCATGTCTTCTGTGAACTTGACCAACTGTACCCTATCATTGATCAAGTTTACAGATGTAAGGTAAAGGTAAAGGTCATCCCATAACCTGTTCAGGTCGTGGGGGAGTGAGGTGTTAGAGACCCCACTTTTCTCGGGGCCAGCTTTTACATGAGGGTGGTGCCAATCTCCTCTCCCTCGCTGCCTTACCTTCCCCAACCCTCTAAGGAGTCAGGTACCCATTCCCGTCACCTGGGTCGACTGGGGGAAGTTAGCTGCGCTTATCGGGAATTGAACCAGCGCTCTCGGTTCGGACGCCAGCGTTCTAACCACTCGGCCATCCGCTTTCCCCAAGTTTACAGGTGACATGGCGTTAGTTGCTTGGCTCAAGAACGATGACTCATTAGAAGCTATTTTCTTCAAATTAAGAAATTACATTCGTGGTTTGAAGAAAGCTTTCTGGGGGCTTAATGTCTCTAAAACTAGAGAACTGGATCTTCATAGGAGTCCACACCAACCTGTCAATACATCCTTGTTTATTCGCAATACGACGGTAGAACAGGTGCAAAGTTTTAAGTACCTCGGCACAGTCCTGGACAACAAACTTTCCTTCCAGGAAAACAATAACATCATTTCCAGGAAAGCACATCAGCGCCTGAAATCAGATGGAAACAACTGGTCGCCAAGAAGAGTGCTTTGGCCAAGTCCTTTATACCAGCTGCAATATCAGTCTTGAACAGGACTAACTAATGTACCCAATGTGTGTGTGTGTGTGTGTGTGTGTGTGTGTGTGTGTGTGTGTGTGTGTGTGTGTGTGTGTGTGTGTGTTTTATTGCTAGGATGGGGGTTAAGTGTACTTTAATTGCATGAGTGTGTGGGATGCGACTGCTACGAGCATGCTCTCTGTAAGTGTGAATAAGGGCTACAAAATCTTCAATTATTATTGTTGTTGTTATTATTATTATTATTATGTTTAATTCACTAATTAGTTTGTTTATTTTATGAGCTCCCGTCAAAGAATTATTTGTATCTCTGTTGCACAAATACAGACAATAAAGATGTATTGTATTGTAACACTGGTTACGAAAGTGTATCATCTTATTAAATAAAAGCAAATCTAGCGATAAGAGGAAACGGTTTTGCGCAGACCATGTACTTGACAAAAAATGTGGATTGTTTTTGGCTGCACTTTTTTTCTTAATGCACTATTTATTGTAGATCAAAAGTTCGTTTAACTGTATTAACATTAGTCTTAATCTGGCCACTTTTGGCACGAGCTTGTCGATTTGCACGAGACAGTGTGGTCAGTCTGCTGTCAATAGTTTAAATGTATCTCTTGCAAGGACTTGTGTAATGTTTGCAGCGTTACTTCTAGTTTATGGACTAGCATGGCGTCTCCCTTGAACGGTTACAAAGTTCAGAACTTTTTAAGTCGAAAATTTTCTCCCACAAATTTTTGTGACCATGAGTCCTTCAGCTTGATTTGATTTATTTCTATAAATTATTTCTATTAACATATTTATAATAATAATTTATTTATAATATTTATTTACTATAAAATGAACAAAGTGTGAATAAGACTGCACAGCCATTAAAAACAACTGAGTGACAAAACTAATGACTGGCAGCTAAACAGTGAGTAGTGGTAGTAAGTAGTGTATACCTACAAGTTTAAAAGCATCTTGACTAAAGTGTCTCTAAGCAGTGTACACCTACAAGTATCGATCTTGAGTTAAGTGTATCTAAACAGAATGAAAAGCATCTGATCAACAATGATGATGGCTGGTACATTCTTCCATAGACAGCGAACGTTCCTGCTCTGTTAAGAAAAGCATTTAAATGCAAGAGGACACCTGCAAAACTGATGTAATTATATTAATTATATTGTCTCTTCTTGATAACAGTCTTCATTATGATGACCTCCCTTAGCCCCAGTCGATTTGGCGTACAGACGAACTATCACCCCACCCCCGCCGTCCCCCAGATACCTCGTGACCCATACGACCTCGCCTTCTGAAAACACCAGATATCATAAAGAGGCTCTCAAGGACCTAAAAAAAAAAAAAAAAAAATTCAGGCAGTAGGTAGGGACCTTATCTGGATGCAGTATTTTTTTCAGGAGTGTACGGAAGACTGTAGTGGGTGAGGTCACCATTCTCACCCCCTCCTAACAAAAGGAAGGGGGGGGGGTTGGAACAACCTTTATTCGTGTAGTATCAGCAATCTCATTGAGCAACCTCAATGAACATTCACAGCGAATGAAAGAGCAGCTGAAGTATCTGATTTGTAAAGTTTTCTTTCCTGTGTTACTTCTTTGGTGTTGACTGACTGACTGACTGACCACTCACTTCACTCACTCAAGTAGTCTCCCGGCATACCAAGCAGTCGATCAGTCTGTCTGCAACTCGTGGATCGATTTTATCGCATCCTCTTCAGACACCCTGCCCTCTGCAGTCAAGTGGCGGAACCTTCGACCTGACACTGCACATGCGAAACAAACAAACCCACAGTCATCGACAGAGCTGTCAAAATAACATAGTCCTCTTCCACTCAATGCCAGGCGGAAGTCACTTGCTGCTTACAATGGCTTCAAAGTCCTGAACAAGGGGCCGACTCTCACCAGCACTGTCCCTCCCCCCTTACTCCCCCCCCCGCCAGCAGCTCTTCAAGGAGGAGGTTTATATATAGGTGCACTACGTGCTGTTGTTCAGTTCTGCACGTGACGGAAGGACGGCACACGTCACACACAGTGTAATCGTGATGTAATCACGCCCATGAAAAATTTCGCACGGCCAAACCTTGACAGATGAATGTTTGTATAGTTGCATATTTGTATGTATGGTTTTATATTTGGTTGTATATGTGGTTGTAAATGTGGTTGTATGTGTGGTTGTATGGTTGGTTGTACGTATGTACGGATGTAAGCATGTTTTTGAAAGTTATCTTGATACATTTCCTCGTTGCAAGCATAGTATATGACAAGATTAACAATTTGTAGAAAAGTGTAAAAACTAACCT
Source organism: Marisa cornuarietis (assembly GCA_004794655.1). Classification (NCBI taxonomy): domain Eukaryota; kingdom Metazoa; phylum Mollusca; class Gastropoda; order Architaenioglossa; family Ampullariidae; genus Marisa; species Marisa cornuarietis. The sequence continues at coordinate 20,807,134 of SMMW01000003.1, read as the reverse complement.
AAATTGTTTATTTTTTTCGTCTCAGCAATAGGCTGTCTGGAAATTTTCTTCTTAGTTTCCTCTTCCACCACCCCAGTTTAAAAAAAAGACTTAAAACTCAAAAGTACGCACAGTCCTCACAAAGTATAAAGCAGATAAAATCCAAGGATTCAAACTTGCTATTCAAAGTAAATTTGTAGACTTTTCCACTTATTTTCCGTTTGGAGAACAGCAGCAGATCATTGAAAAGATGAGTCTTTATAAAGAATTCAACCGGTTATGTTTTTCAACACCCAGCAGGGCAATATTTAGAAGCATGCAAACAGGAAACAGGGATATAGGGGGGTGGGGAATAAATAATAACTACATCCAGAGAAGAAGCATTGCGGTATCGAGTTCATATCTAAACACAGGATTTAAGAGGGACATGCAGGAACATCAAAGAATTCATTGACTTTGATACAAATTTGCAAGTAAACCTTCCCAGGCAACAAGCGCGGGGGATACCGAGTACATGTTTCGAGTTTAGATACAGAGGTTCCTCGCTTCAGCGTCGCCTTCCGCAGCCTGTCCGGCCCACACAGCCCACCCATCCTCCACAAACACACCGGCCTGTAAACAAACAACCAGTTGAAAATGACGCTCACTAACCGTGGTGAGACGGGCGGCACACCATCTACTTACTCTGAACACCAGCGCAGAGAAGGTGAAACAACAAACAAGGTAACAGCTCCACGGAAAAGTAAACAATTTTCTTGGCACATGCGCGAGTGTAGCCGAGTCGACAATTTGCGGTGATGGAGTGCACGAGAGCGCACTGGCCGTGTTTGTGATTTTGCCTGCATTGGAAATGGTGTCTGGAGAGATGTCTGGAGTGCATCAGCGGAAAGTGGATGGCAAGATTTTTTGATCTGGAACATCTCACCGGAATTTATCACCTGCGCACGACGAGGTGTAATTGAAGGAGGATTTGAGAGCTTTTGAAAACTCGTTTCTTGCGTGATGGAGGAATTTAAGAAATATTTGTGATGTGACCTCACCCACCCCTCCTTTCGTTTTCCTATTAACGTCTTTTTTTTCTCTCACAGACGAATCCACCTCCTTTTCTCTAAAACTGAATACCTGGATAAGAACAGCTATTACATAGATAACATCTAAAGTCTCTTTCTTTCTTTCTCTCTCTCTCCCCTCTCCTCCTCCAATTGTACTCCTGTCGCACGAGCCTGATTATCTCCTCTAATCATCAATGTCTTACACTGCGTTTTCATTTCCGAGACTTTTTTCCCTAAAAAATATGTTAAAGAATTTGACAACTTTTCTCGAATAAGATAACAAAGTTTGCATTTTGAAATATCTACATTTCTTCATCTGTAAACACTAGAGTTTTCCGCCCATTTCCTTTCTTTCTGTTTATAAACGACATGATGGCTTCAGTGTGTGGTCTTGAGGATTCATAATGTTAAAACTAACTTTCCACAAAGACTTTTCCCAGAATGGTGTAATCCAAACTTCGTCATCTGTAAGACTTCTGTGTGTGAACCACACTTGGTGAACCAGACCGCAGTCTTATCCTGTAACTAATCTGTTACGATCGCCATATAACCATTGTACATCTTGTTAAAAATACCGCACCGAGACCGGAATGTATTGTTGTGTCTTTAATACTTCACTATATGAAATTTCATTATGTGTTTAAACATTTACCGTTTCAACAGCCTTTCAAAAATGGTCTAGCCTTACATTTTTAAATTATTTTAATTCTTACATAAATTCTTCTTACATATATTTAATTCTAACAAAATATTACTGCAGCTTTTTTTAGCTCCGTCGTTGTATAAATGACATCATTACAATAATTTGTGATATCTGTGTAATACGTGTGTTATTTTACAATCAGCCAGCTAATTATAAAATTTTATTAGCTGAAATACATAAAAACTTTCAAATTAAATTAAAAATTACACTATTCAACACGTTCTTTTTACAAAGTGTATATTACTGAGTTTTAGCATTGACCATTCTATTGACACCGAAATGATTCCAGCTTTGTCTGTTCCTCTTTCATCTTTCTTATACTCTTCCCTTCTTTCTATTGTTTCTCTATGAAAAGCTGTTATATCAAATGTTTAATAGGACGTAAAACATTCGACTATATATTATTACTTTGTTCGTTTCTTTTGCGTTGCAACAGACCTTCCAAACAAAAGAAATCGTGGAGACTCCGAAGGACCGAGGTTTATTTATGTTTATTGACATCTGAAAAGTCCAGCAACCGCTTCCCTCTACAATATCCGTAATTAAAGCAAGAGTTTGTTGTCGACAAAGTATGCAAACAATTGCCTTCTATTATTCCAAAGAAAAGAAATCACCATCGGTTAACTCTAAGACGAAGTTCTTCAGAATAAAAAAAATTGTTTTGACTATACAAAATCTTTCGACCACAAACGACTACTAAAATGTCCCAGCCAAAAACATTTTCTACTAAATACAAATTCACATTTCCCCTCCCCAGATCAAAATATTTGTTATTGCCGACTGCAGTGCTCTGAGCAAAGAAGGACCGGCGCCCAATTCAAAAATACACTCTCTACAATCATTTACTTGACAGAGGCTCTCAGCATTTCCATATTTTGCTTTTTGTTGATTAAATAGTAGAGTTATGCGATAAACAAGAGAAAAACTTTGTTTACTGTGCAAAATAAAAGCTGCTTTGATATCCATCAAGCACTCTGTTGTAAGAAGCCATGGCGTAGCCTTCTGAAAGGGAGGAAAGCATGAAATCATATAAACATTATACTTAACTGTCGACTACCATTTCAATAAACATCCGAAATGAAACACGTCATCACAAACAAGCCGATTGCTTGAGATGTTCAGACAAAATGCACTTCTTCTCGTCCTGACACGAGCATGCCTGTACCACCCTGCTCCAGTTCTTACCGCCAGAAGAAGAGGCCATTGTTAGAGGAATAATGACACTACGATTGTTGCAAAATGTTGGCGGCAAGTAAAAGGTTTTCAATTACGATCTTTCACGGGCCTTCCTCTGAGCTAATTTCTCCGGTAAAGTGTGCCGGAATCAACTTGAAGTTCATCCTCGCTGCAGCAGCTTCACGGGTGAAGAGTTTGGTATAAACCTAATTTCGTCGGGCTGATACCAGCATGGCGTCGTGAAGGAGGCGGGCGGACCCGCGCAGGGAGGTCTCCATCTGGCAGGGTTCGCATCTGGGGAGGTCCGCATCTGGTGCGAAATTGGGCGAGCTTAAAAAAACTTTCTCTGCATCCCCAAACCACCAGCCATCGTGACAAACTCGGCGAAACGAGATAATTATTTTCCAAGTGTCAGGGATATTTTTTGTAAATACATTCAGCCGTCGCTCTGGAGGGAAACGCAGAGGTCGAAAGCATTTAACAATTCCACACTCCGTCTACTTATATTTCCCGCTGCAAGATATCATTTGCTCGCTTCCTAGGATAAAAGGGACTATATATATATATATATATGGATGATTTAGAAAACAAAACAATGGGACCACAGCTAACCTTTACAAGCAATGATTTAAAGGTTTATGTGGGGTGCAGTTTTTGTGATGATTAGGTCAGATCGGTGCAAAATACCATTTCTCCGAATCATCAGCATCCACATACGAACACGCAAATATACACACACACGCGCGCGCGGTTCTCATGACGACATAAGTGACAGAAGTGTAAAGAAGACGGCGCAGTCTCAAGACAACACGTGACAGAAGTGTAAAGAAGACGGCGCAATCTCAAGACAACACGTGACAGAAGTGTAAAGAAGACGGCGATGTCTCATGACGACACAAGTAACAGAAGTGTAAAGAAGACTGTGCAGTCTCATGACGATACAAGTAACAGAAGTGTAAAGAAGACTGTTCAGTCCAATGACGACACAAGTAACAGAAGTGTAAAGAAGACGGCGAGGTCGCATGACGACACAAGTAACAGAAGTGTAAAGAAGACTGTGCAGTCTCATGACGATACAAGTGACAGAAGTGTAAAGAAGACTGTTCAGTCCAATGACGACACAAGTAACAGAAGTGTAAAGAAGAATGTGCAGTCCAATGACGACACAAGTAACAGAAGTGTAAAGAAGACGGCGAGGTCGCATGACGACACAAGTAACAGAAGTGTAAAGAAGACGGCGCAGTCTCAAGACCACACGTGACAGAAGTGTAAAGAAGACGGCGATGTCTCATGACGACACAAGTAACAGAAGTGTAAAAAAGACGGTGCAGTCTCATGACGACACAAGTGACAGAAGTGTAAAGAAGACGGCGATGTCTCATGACGACACAAGTAACAGAAGTGTAAAGAAGAATGTGCAGTCTCACGAGAACACAAGAAATGTTCACCTGATCGTAGGATGACTAGACATGGAGTTGCCGAGGAAGGCCGGAGCGTGCCACATGCACTGAGTAGTGATTTGTTTATTTTGATGAAGACCACCCGAGACAGCCGTGATAACGTTTACCTTACGGGAGGCCATTTTGAATAAAATGAGAAAAAAAACACCTTTGAACAGGGATATGAGTTATTATAATTCATTTTTCTTATTTACTGCTTGTTCTTGTTATTTAGAAACTAACTTCCCACAAAACACTGATGACCATTTTCTTCCTCTTGCTTTTGTATTATTAACGAGTGTTTTTATGAGTTCTCTGTGACCACAGTTTGGTCCCCTTGGATGGTTATGGAGAAGGCAGTCCCCCTCCCCCTCCACCCTTTTTTTGCAAACACCGACTGTTGTTTATTCACATGCATCCCCTTGATCTGAACGAGCAGATAGCAGCCCTGCTTACAGCTTCTTTCTTTCTCACATGCCGACATGCTGATGTTTGTCGTGTTGGCTCGGAACAACCCCACACAGGAGCAACACAAAGTAAGACTTTACATCCGAGTTTATTTATAAGAATCGACAGATATCTAACTTTGCATGCGCGCACACAGAGAGAGAGAGAGAGAGGATGGAGCTAACTATAGTCTTTTTAACTACTCTAATTCATTACCGTCGGAACCAACATGTATGGTTCTGGGACAATGTTATCAAGCATACAATGTAAGGGGTGAGGGAAAAATCCCCCCCCAAAAAAAAAAAATCATTAAAAAAATTCCCAAAACAAAACTGACAAAGGGAGAGTGGAGACGTAAATATAAACAAAAGCGGAGGTTCGCTTTGAAGACATGGCTTCTCGCGAATTACATTCAAGAGGCAGCTAACTCGTGACACCCGAAAGGAGGCTCTACGAAAAGGATGAAGCACAAAGAGGAAATTTTGGCGTTTACGTATGTTAAACTTGCTTTTCTTCTAAACATAAATACGCGCTCAAGGACCGTATGCTCCGCTTCCTGTCCAAGACTTGAGAGGAGGCAGTCGCTGAAAGCTATTTCTTGGTGCATGAGTCATCGGACTCACAGACACGCTACTTAGTGCTTCCAATGTGATCATTCCTGCATGTCGGTTGATCACTAAATACAACCGGGAGGTGAATCTTCAAAACACCTCGTAACCGATGATGATGATGATGATGATGATGATGATGATGATGATGATGATGATGATGATGATGATGATGATGATGATGATGATGATGATGATGAATCATCCACGAGAGGCCAGCACAAAATAAACGACTCGAGGTTTCAGTTTGGGTGGTTAAGGCGCGTGTGCGTGCTAAACTGTTTACACGGCGCGACACGGTGGAGCGAGGCGCGGATAGGGCTGACAATAAAGTGCTGCAAGCTGGTGTAAGGCGAGTGGAGGCCTGCTGAACACCAAAATAAGCAAATGCCATCGCGTGTTTCCTCAAACAGCCGCGGGATACCAGGAGAGTATCGCAGCTCCCCCCGTGCAGCCATCTTGGGTCTGAGCCGGTATATCATCCTTCTAACCCGAAGGTGCTTGCCTCGACACGTAACGGCGCCTAAATATTAGGTGTGTGTGTGTGTGTGTGTGTGTGTGTGTGTGTGTGTGTGTGTGTGTGTGTGTGACGTACTGATATGTTCCTACTAATATGACCTATTATCACTGATACACGATTTTTCTGTCACGTGTTTTCTCGAGTCTCTGTGGCTACGGTTCTTATCAAACATGTCACCAGCTTGTACTGGCGATATATCTGACAAAGAAGTGTTGGATTTATATCAGCATTGGTTTCCTATGAATAACAATAAGACAAACAACAAGAAGAAGACTAGCATTTTTATATTCCATGTGCTTCCAATGACACCATTTGTTACGAATGAAATGTTTTACTGGGTCTAGGTCAGTCCTAGCGAGCGCGTGCGCGAGTGTGAATGACGTGAGCTTTGATGAATGACGTGAGCTTTGATGAATGACGCAAGTCTTGATGAATGACGCAAGCTGTGATGTCTGAAATGTTCGAACATGTTATCAAAACAGATTGCTTGCTTTATAGAAATGAGACTGCTTTAATTTTCTGTTTATTCGAGCTAATCGAGCATCTGAAATTCTAGCTCACTCGCAGAGTTTCTATAGAGAATTTTATCACCAGAGGCCATCAACTTGTACAACAGTCACAGGGTTTGGTAAACCACATTCGTCCATCCTCACAAGTAATGGAGAAGCAGTCAAGCCACGCAGGACAAAATCCAGCTGAACAAGTGGTGAGCCCTCCCGTCAGCAGGAGAGTTGTCACAGAGAAATGGCAAAGCGATCTTGTTCCATGGCGAGGTGTATATCAATAAACTCGCGTCACTCTCAGCTAAAACCTCTTCTGCTTCCCACCTCGGCTACAGTTTTAGTGCCATGACATCTGCATGCGGCCCCCAGCACCACGAGCAAAACTTGGACTGACGTGATCATAATCAATGTTTTCGAGAAACATGATCCATAATGAGTCATTGTTCTGTTTGATTTACATGTTCTTTGGCCATTATTATGAGTGTTTATATTTCTATTTTTGCCATTATTATGAGTGTTTATATTTCTATTTTTGCCATTATTATGAGTGTTTATATTTCTATTTTCTCTAAATTTTTAACTTATCATCTTGCTTTATAGGCAAAATTTGGTATTGCAGTCATGCAGCTTGGTACCTTGAGTAGTGAGCACATCAAGATCTTGACAGAAAATGTCAATAAATAAATGAATGAATAAGGTCAAAGGCCAGACCTTCAGTCCACACGGAGAGGACAGATTATCAAGTCTCCGGTAGTCCCCGAACATTCAGGAAGCTTGGAAGCTAATAAAGACTTTAATCAACAAATTTCTTAATGTTGCTGAGAAGCTAATATATTTCTCAACATATTTCTTAATGTTCCTGAAAGGCTGGTATATTTCTCAACATATTTCTCATTGTTACTGAGAGGCCAACATATTTCTCAATGTTGCTGAGAGGCTGATATATTTCTCAACATATTTCTCAATTTTTCGCATTGTTCTTCTCTGTCTGTGTAGCCGAAGCTGTGTTTATTGTGAGAAAGGAGGCGAGAGATCCTGTTAAAGGGAGGTAAGTGTCGAAAACACGTGTTCAGGAAGACGAGTGTCTAAGGCCAGCGTGAACAGGCCTCCCGTAACATTTTCCTCCCCATCCCCTCCAGAAGGCCGTTACTCACTGATTGCACGCAAGAGCTAGTGCATTCTTTTCTCTCCCACCCACACATACACAAGTGCACTCGTACTCAAGGACAGGTGCTTGGGTGCAGGAAGTTCGTACAGCATTGACCTGTCTCTTCACACCAGTGCGAGAGCGTGATTTTGTGTGAGAGAGAGAGAGAGTGTGTGTGAGAAGGAGTGTGTGTGAGAAGGAGTGTGTGTGTGTGTGTGTGTGTGTGTGTGTGTGTGTGTGTGTGTGTGTGTGTGTGTGTGTGTGTGTGTGTGTGTGTGTGAAAGAGTGAGAGAGAGCGTCAGCGAGTGTGTGAGACAGAGTGTGAGAGTAATTGTGTGTGAGAGAGACTTTTTGTAAGAGAATCTGTGAATGAGAGAGTATGGCCTCTTTTGAGAGAAAGAAATCGTGTATTTTTGAGTGTGTGTGTGTGTGTGTGTGTGTGTGTGTGTGTGTGTGTGTGTGTGTGTGTGTGTGTGTGTGTGTGTGTGTGTGTGTGTGTGTGTGTGTGTGTCCATGTGTGCATTCATGAGCACATGTGTGCATATATGTATACATGTACTTGTATGTACATATATGTGTGCAAGTGGAGGAAAATAGCTGAGGTGAGAACTAACATAGTGCTAAGTACAAAGAAAACTTCCACGATCTACTACTCGCCTCACCGCCCAAAGAAAAACCTGTGGCAACGCCCAGAGCGAGGCTGCCGCTCTACATGACGACTGCTGGCACTCGTGGCTTAGGTACCGCTACGAGGGTGAGACCTGCTAGCAAGTTCTACTTGCGAAACACCATGTCATGGATGTACAGTCTTGAAATCTTTAAACAATCTCTTTTTAGCAATTCAGGAGCTGCAAGTATTTCACATCCATGCAACAATAAGTCTGAGTGAGAAGTTAAAGTTAAATGCCCTTTTCACAAATATTTTGATCGAATTTTTTTTTAAAGAAAAATGCGTTGACAGTCGATGGACTGTCGCAGACAGGTCATTGCTCATTCGCCAACGAAAATAAATATACAGGTTACATCACGTCCTGCTGTCAGAAGAAAATGATTTTTTAAAAAACAGCTTGTTTTGCCGCAGAGAAAAAACAAAATGTGCTTCGTCTTGCAGTCATATGAAAAAGAAATAAAAGTCCCTCATTATCTTGCCAACGCATGCGCAAGACATAGAAGACTTGCTGTCCTACAGTCACCAACCAAGCAAACCTGGGACTACAACGTGCGGATGAATCTGTTAAAAGAAGTAGCGCGCACTTAGCACGAGATGTACTTGAGGTTTTCAGACACTCCCCGCCCTGTCTCGCTCACTTTGACAAAGTTGCGTCACCACACACTAGGCAATGCGGCCAGAAACTCCTAAAACACAGGGCACCATTCCTGTCTGAATGTTCTTGACAAGTTTGTTTCACCATAACCTGTACTTTGGTGATGAACTTACAAAACAAGACGCCATCTTTGCGGGAATGTTCCGGTTATCACCAGCTGGTGATCCTGAACCTTTTAACCCTTGACATACCAAGGACGGTCCCAGAGGACCCCAGAGGGTAATTTTTTGTGATCCTCCCATAACTATAACAACTAATGTAATCTTGATTATTGTATGTGTCCCGCATTAACTTAAGATACACATAACTAGACTTATAAAACGATCTTTCAAAAAACGTTTTGTCTGTGAGACACATTCCAAGACCAGCACAACTGTGACATGTGCTAAGGACTGTTGTGATGGCAACTCATGAATCTGTACGATTTATTTTAGTGAAATAGTATAACTGACTGTACACGAATATTACACTGTATGTAATCGGAGGTAAACGTACATACTGTATTGTTAAAATTATATAATCAGTTTGTGAAAATGCAGAAACGTTTATGAATAAGAGTATATGAATTTTATTGGCTAACTACTATTGAATTTTTAAAAAAATGATGCTAAAAAGGCTTATATCACTGAAATATAGTTTCAGAAAGCCAAAAACTTAATTTGAGTAATCTTTCGCAACAAACAGTTGAGGAATTAAAAAGAATGGGGTCCGAATGGGGTCCTCGGACCCCAGCTTGGTAAGCACTACTGACGACATAGAGTTGGTATCTTAAGGGTTAAGAGACTGGCCAGAAGCTGTTTTTAACCGGTATGGAGCGTGAGGTAGAACAGTGGTTAAAACACTCGCTATAGTCACCGTCGCAGTGAGAATCAAAACGTTGTGTGTTCAGATTTCGTCTCGGGGCGGTCTCTACATATGACGCCCACTCGCAGGGCTGGCCGTCAGGGTCGAGTTTAGTTAGCGATAATTTCCTTGTCTTAATAAGACCTAAAATTTAACTCTAAAGAAAGTAACGGTCATTGGACGATGTAACATTAAAACTCATATGGTGTCGAACCAAAGCTCATAGTTTCACATTTTCAGCCACTCGTCCAACTTTATTAAAGTCAATGTCAGTCTTGAAATGAATAACATACAGAAATTTCTTCGTCTCCATACCTCCATTTTATGTTGGCAGACGAAATGGGCTCGAAATCCAAGAGGAGTTACCGAAGATGTCGTAAGAGTTCAGTAGGTCCTGGAAAAACCTATACACTATAATTGTCTTAATTATAAATTCCAAATTTATTCAAACTTAAGAGAAAATGAGAGAGACAGAGAGACAAAATGAGAGAGAAAGAGAGAGAGGGTAGGGATTCTACAATCTTAACCCTTCTTATCCGAACAAACGTGGAAGTATGTTTGACAAAGCTTGGCAAAGTTTTTATATAACCGTCATGAAAATAAGCTGGTAGACTTGTCATATGTTCTTCCATATTTTTCTCATTTAAAACGGGTCTTAATTATCTCGGTCATCTGATCATTAAGAAATGCAACGTGCAACACTGAAAATAGTCTTTGCATTGCCAATGTTTTATATGTCTACTGACGTCAAGAATGTATCAGTATTTTTAGCCAGATGTAGAGAGAAAAAAAAAAATTTAAACAGAGAAAAGGAAATAGAACGTGTCTAGTTTCTCTTCACCTTTCTTTCAAAGTCATTTTAAGTTGTCGAACATATCAGGGCGGTGCGCACGACTGTGTGTGGTCTATGGCGCGTGCGCGTGGAGAAGGTGCAAGTAAAAACTGGGAAGAGAACATGAGAGATGAGACGTAAACGTGGGAGATACCGGCAAAAGTGGGAACGTAAACGGACGGAAATGACAAATCTGTTTTGTGGACAAACCCGATAATTATTTTCTCAGTGTCAGTGATATTTTCCTAGACGTGGCTCTCGATTGGGAGAAACAAATTGCTTTTTCTCCCCAGCGAAAACACAGAGCTCCTCCAGTCAGGCTGGGCTCGTGGGCGGCCGCCGCGTACCGTTACAGGGGATGAAGCCCAAGGACTCGTTTCAAACAAATCCGCGGCATGGGACCGCGTGCAGTGTGTCGGGTGAAAAGACGTATTGTGCTGCTTGCATGTGATACCCGCTTGTGTCTATTAAAGGAAATGGAGCTGGCCTTGTATTTGACATTTCTCATCTGTTCGTTTCCCTTGTGCTTCCTGATGGTGCTTGGCATCGGTCAGTGAGATTCCTCGGCACGGCTATATGGCTTTGTTCACTAGCGGTCAGTCACTCGGCCTCACATCCATTATGTCGGACCATGCAGTAGTTCCGTTCAGTTGTCCTCACACAGTTGTTTTATGACGGGTTCGTGACCGCATTACGTAACATACCGTCACTCTGTGCGTGACAGGACAGATGGTAGTCACACATCTTTTGTGCACTTTCAATGTTTAACGTGAATATGAGCACATGCATTGCTTGCATGGCTTCCTAATATGCCACATTATTCATTGGCATCCTCACCGTTTTAATGAACAAAGGGAGACAAATCTGCCGGGGTAAAGGAAGGAAGGGGGAGATAAATGCATCATAATGTGATAAATTATATTGTGACGTGTCATGTGTTTTTAAAATGTTTAAATATTAAATTCTAGTTCAGAAAAAAGCAATGAATCATGAAAGTGAGAATTACTCGTTAGTTTCCTCCCTCATCTGCTACGCTATTCATTCGTTTCACGTTTTAAACTAATTTGATTGGAGGGATGGTCAGAGGAATTTATACTTTTTGAAAGTGTTTAACATTAAACTCTCGTTCAGAAACATTAACAAGGTGAACAGTTACTTAGAAAGTTTTAATTGTAACGACAGGATAGTTTTTAGAGCCAGTTTACTGTGTATTACCTAGTATAGTTTGTAAGTTTCCGAGAAACCCAAAGCGCATTGCGCGCACTTGTGTGTGTGTGTGTGTGCGCGCGCGCCTTTGTAAGTGTGGTAGAGAGAGAGAGAGAGAGAGGATGAGAGGGTCAAAACCTAACGTGACCTACACTTTATTGATATCATTGATAAAGTGACTGCATGCAATAGAGCCGCGTTTTGATAAATCTTGGTTCTCTACGATTTATTTCATTAATTATTTTTGTTTTTGAGATTGCAAGATTGTATTAAATGTTAGTCCATGCTATAATGTACCTACTAGCAAAACTGCAGAAGAAGCAAAAATAAAACAAAACAAAACAAATATCAACTGCCCTTATCTTGGTCCGCTTTTGATACGACACGTGTATCAGACCTGCTGAAGATGTTTTACTCTGGGGACATCCTGTAAATACACCTTGTCTACACTGTGATGTACTACTGGTCTTGTGTTATCGTCAAGGTCTTACTTTACCAAAGTACTTCTTCTAACGAGTTAGCAATATCAATTTTTATAACAATTATCCATCAATTAATATCTTTAAAATGGTGATTGTTTTACATATGGTGGGATTTCTTTTACCGTCTCTTTCACAAGCCATTGATAAATTATCAACATCACAGCTTCTCAGTCTAGCTACTGCACTTCGCAAAATGACAAGTGATACTTGTATTAGTGATAGATAAGAAATAAAAGTAGACGATAATCTGGAGAAAACAATTGGAGCGAAAATGTAGGTACCCACTTTGAACCCCCCTTTTGAAAGACTTCCAAAAAGGAGAACTAGACTGGAAGGAACGACAGCACTGCAGGGAGGAAGTAGTGGCATCCAAGTTGTGTTACTCTTACCGAGCCACCTCCATGAGAAGCAAAACTGAATGTTTCCCAGTCGCCCAGGGAGACCCTCCCATGTTTACCTTTGGCTCCCGTCGATGCAAGCCCTGAAGGTGAGGAACAAGGTCTAGTTTAGGCGTGTGGCTGGTCGTGTATTACACAGATTTTTTCAAAATTGGGAGGCAATATGCCTCCCCGGGCCAACAGAGCCGCACGACTAAATTCTGGGTGGCGATGCGGTGTTATTTCTGCAGTCTACGCTTACCGGTCTGTTGTCATCGTCTTATCGCATTAATATCCACACTCCCGCCGTTTAACAAAGCCACCGTCGATGCGCCGCCACCTTGCAAGCCGGGGGCGAGGGAAAAAACAAGCAACCTTCTGACTGAGAGTTTAGATCTCAGCACAGAAACGGACATCAAAAAGCGAGACGAACATACAATCGCGGGTTTATGATTTATGGAGCCTGCGGCCACACATGTTTGCTGCCGTAACGCCGGCAGTGTTTGGAGGGCTGAGATGACAATCTGGTCAGAATTTGCTTACAATCTGTTCAGGGCCGAATACAGAATTATACCACCATGCCATTCGTTGGCCGCCACCCCCCCACCCGGACCTACCCTCGTTTCTCACAATTCTTGCCGGGCTCCAACAGAGTATAACAAGGTCTCTCCTGATGCAGGGTACATTACCCTGCAACCGGGGATAGAAGGAGCTGAATGCATTATCCTAAAAACCCTCTCTCTCACACACACACACACACACACACACACACACACACACACACACACACACACACACACACACACACACACAAATACCTTTCTACAAACACTTGCAATATCCCTCATTACGATCACTGTGTGTTCAGCTCACATCTCTCGGTTAAAAGTCTGAAAACTATCACCGGCACTTCCACTTCTCATTCATGAATCAAAATGGTTGAAGGCAAGGTGGAGCTGAGCTTGAGATGTTTGAAAAGGCAACGAACACGCATCGGAAATCGAGAAAGGCGGTTCTCACCGACCATTCGAACATTGGCATGAGTCACTCCAGCACATTTGTATGTGAGGGCTGTAATTCTTACTTCCTCCATAATGACTTCCCGTAGAGGTTGTTCGCCGACGACCGAAGACAGTCCTACAGCTAGTCACAAACCGCGGGATATAAAAAAAAAAAAGTGAATACAGTTGATGCAAAAATGTTTGATTAGAGAGCGAATCGAGTCTAATATCTTAATTTCTCATTTCTAAAGTGACAGTATGCATGAAGACAATGTCTGGGAAATGTTTACAGGCAGGAACAAATAAAGCAGTCACAAAGTTTCAAACCAAAGGAAAAACAAAACTAAAGAAACTATTGAAAGTGAATCATGAAATATTTACTATTGAAGCTTAATGCACGTTTTGAACAATTACAAAATTTTGTATGTGAGCAACATTTCCTTAAACTTCGCTCAATTATATGTCTGCATTTTTGTGGAAGTGGAATAGTGATATAAGCCTAACGCAAAAGTAATTCGATACAAAATAAAGTTATCACAAATTAAGGTAGTAAGCATTAGTTAACACTTCTTTAGATATGTGTCAATAAATGTATTCGTTAGAAGGAGAACTACCAGAATAAGGAGCTGGTGCTTTACGCCGAGCCAGTAACTAAGACTATATCACGGCAAGGCAGAGAAAGAACACTATGCCCGAGACGAGAGCTGAACCCAGGACAGCCAATCTTCACTGTATTGGTGACAGGCATTAACCGTTGCGTCACCGGACCGCCATAAGAATGGGAAGAAAAGTGGTGACACTAAGATGACCAGAACCATGAAGAAGACGAGAATTTTGTTTCCACTCACTTTTATAATGTAACAGAAAATTGGTTCAGGCAATTTTAAAGTCTGGAAATTGGTACACACGTCCTCAAATTCTAACTGTAAATTGGTACACGCAGCTCCCTTCCTTTGGTATTTTGGTATAGTCTCCCCACCACGGAGGAAAGTTGTTTACAGGGCACCCGCGGTCGATTATGATAATGAAAGAAATATATGCACAGTTGGGTCAGGGATGCATGCTCGTCAACAACAGCTCTAGAAAGGCTCATGTTCGAATCCCTTAGTCATCAGCGGGGACTTCTCCAGAGAATGATTTGTACCCACATCTCACCCCCTCACTTCAAACGTTGTGCGCCCGTCTCCCACTCCTCGTGCCATCCACCCTATTAGCCCAACACATTTAACTGCCGTTGCAATATTAACAGTTTGAGGCAGACAATCACAAAGAGGGTGGCTACTGTTTCCTTGTTCTGGAGCTTGTTAATGGCAAGTCCATTTCTTCAACGTCTTCATTTTCCCCATCATCACGTGGCAAGGCCCGACAGCAGCTGAGAGCTCTGTATCCCAGGACGACCAGCTACTTGTTGAAATTTGTGTTTACTCCTGGGAGATGAAAAAGGAAAAGTTGGTTCTTAACGGGCCATTGCCCATGATGCAGCTGAGTACGGCACCGACTTTTAGACTAAGGAAACTAGTTAGGTGCAGATTTAAAAATAACAAAGTGAAAGACAGTATTCGGGGAATGAGGTAGACCACACTTTTCTGGGGGCCAACTTTTCTATGACGGCGATGCTCCTCTCTCCTCAAGTGCAAATTTACATTCAATCTTTCTGTCGCGACAAGCTGCATGTAAGGTTACTAGTGACAATTTAAAAAGCTTGAGTCTGGAAATGGGGTGTTAACGATTCCTTTGAGCTGCATGGTAGCATTTCTTCCGCCAATGCCATGAGCTTTATATCAACTGTAAGGTAATGTAAGGATGGCACAGTAGTGCAGTGGTATAGTGCTTCCCACAAGAATATGAGGATCTCACCTCCGGCACATAAATTGTTTCTCTGGGTACAACACCTGCTTATGAGGCTGGACTGCCTCGCCCTCACATAGCTGTAGTTGATGATGGCACGAAATATCGCCATCCTCCTCCAACCCTTCCCCCAATTTTTTTTTTTAATCAGGTGCAGTGAAGGTGAACAAGAGCAGCTCGTACAGCTTGCAGAAATGCATTCATGCCACACAAAGATTTGAAAAACAAATAGTATCACCCACTTTATTTTACATCAGTAGCCCTCTGTGCAATAGCAACTCGCCAGTAACCACAGCACATATAAAATGGAAAATCCCAACATGAAAATGATATGCAACTAACAGTAACATGAACCCCGCTTAAAACATCAAGGGTGTTTCAATGAAAACCTAGTTATGACACAGCCGACATTAAGTTTCAAACTCACACTTCAAACTTGTGTAGGAAGTAGTATTATATAATTATATATATAATATTTGTGGGTATGTGAAGACAAGTCTAATCCATAAGGTAAAAAAGGTAAAAGTCGTCCCCTCACCTCTTCGGGTCGTTGGGGGGTGAGGTATTAGAGATCTCTTTTTTCTCGGGGCTAGCTGTACGTGAGGGCGGTGCCCATCTCCTCTCCCTCGCTGCCTTACCTTCCCCAACCCGCTATGGAGTCAGGTACCCATAAAGTACCGGTATCGAGAGATACCAACTTTTAGCCGGAAGTGTACACGCCTTTTGTCTACACCTCTTGTTATGACGTGCAGGGCCCTGCTTAGGGGAAGGCAGACGAGGCATCTGCCCAGAGCCCCGCGCTTTTGATTAATATGGTCACTAGCCTATGCCTCGGGCCTGATGACGTGTACAACTAATACATGTTAGTAATACAACCTAGTACTGTAGTATTGACTTATTCAGCTCAGACCAAATAGTAAGAAGCTGAAAACATTCTCAGCCTAACCCTAAGTGGCCGGGTATCCGCAAGGGACTAGGGTGCACCATCATCGTGGTGGACTATGTTAACGTGCCAGGTGTATCACATCAAGTGAACCCCTCGCAAACACCGGTATCACTGTTAAGGCTTTCTGCATGCCAGATGCTTCACTGCGAGCGTACTCGGTCATATACCTTGTGTTGCAAGAAATCCATGCAGAAAACCTATCTGAAACGGCGTGACTGACGCAATTAACAAGAGAAACGACTTGAAAAAAATGTATGGCTGTTATTGTGATAAATATTCAACCCTATATATTAAAAACATTTTATCAAACATTTAAAGCAAAACAAAATATTAGCCCCAATGGGAAAATAGAATAAATTCAAAAAATGAACGCCCACAAACATGCGAAAACAGGAGGAACTGCAACACTCATCGTCATGGTTTGTTACGAGTTCTTTTCTCCCATACCCCAACAGCTGTAAACGAAGAGACCATTACAGAGCCACAAAATCCATCATTTGTTTGCCGATGGCGCGGATATTTTGTGATGGGAGCAACTAACAGGCCACTGTGGTGTTGGCAGCAGTGTCGTCAGAGGGTCACAGCATTCAGCGGGCAGCTACTCGCCATTCAGCAACAAGGACGCAGAGTTCTACGTTTGTCAACAGAGCCCTAACATCGCACCAGCTAAGCTCTGGACAACTCTTGCTGGAGGTCGGCAAAGACTCCACTCTCAGCTGTATACGAACGTGCACAGGAACGCGTCTTAACGCGTGGCTTTATTGCAGCTTCCTGCGCTCACATGCGTCGTCTGAACGTACAAACACGCACGCACGCACGGGATGGTGTTAGTATGTTAACGTGCTATTCTGTCATGACAGCAAACGATGTAAAAGAAACGAGATTCCCACAAAAGATGATAGTTTCAAATGCGACACATACGCAATACACACACATACCACTGATTGAAATAGGAATTGTTTTAAAAATTTCTTGGGACCATTTAAAAATTTGCAAAATTTTCTGCCAGTTTAATTTTTTCTCGTTCGACGCAAACCAGCAGCTCTTTACCTGTACATTTGTGAAGTACAAACAAAGCATAAAATGCATACATTTGTTCCCCCTGCACCACAAGACCGACCGCATGAGTCCAAGAACGATTGCTCAGATTTAAGATTGGCCTTTACTCTGCTCAGCAAACTTTAGCAGGATTGATTTCGCAGGTCGTTAGCCCAGACAAGCACAAGCTGTAGACAGCGCCTGTCAGGAGGTTAGCAAGACGGGCAGCAATAAGACAGCGTGAAACCCGATTTGCTCGTGCCCGCAAGACTAACCAACAACGCAGTCCCTCAACTGAAGGATTACGGACACAGAGAAATGCATCTCAAAACGCGGGAATCTTAAATGCAAGTGATCTAAGCTATTAGGTTTTCAACAAAACTGACTTGGGCAAGAAAATTCACTGTAACTTCCCCCACCTCTCCGTCTAAAATCATTTGTCTTCTTTTCCACGCCATCGGAACCTTTTTTTTTTTTTGTTCTCTACTTTTGTATCAGCATGTTATTAGAAAAATTACCTTGGTAAGACTCGTGGATCACCCTGTCAAAATATTTAAGTAAGCTGCATCGTGTAGGTACGTACAGTTTTTATTATTTCTACAACACTAACACCCTGCATGCCAGCATTATTATTGACCCTATATGTGCGCTACGGACGTTAATGTGCACACTCAAGTATTCCTTAGTAAATTATGCTCCACTTCAAAGTGCTCACAAGGCAGGTCGTGAAAACTCCTCACTACAAAACACACAGAATAAAATGAATCCTGTTCCTTTCATGGAATGTGTACAGATGGTCGACACAGCAATTTGTTGTCACCGCCTAAAAAAAACAAAACAAACAAACAAAAAAACATTCAAACTGAAATGCTAAAACATACTAGCAAGTCTTAAACAGTTCATCCTGTTTGTTTTCTTCTCTTCACTGCTAAACATAGGTTAACCAAGTGCTTTTTTGCTTACATCACCATACACATTATTCAAAGGACCTGCCGAAAGGTTCATGTACACTATCAGACGTAAAATATTATAAAAAATTCTCAATGTTACAACAGAATAATGAATTTTAGAATTTTTTCTTTTGAAAGTTTCCTGTGTAGAGGTCCCAAAAAAAGACTACAAATAACATGAAACCGTCTGGGAATCAGCTCTTACCTCAGATGAACTTAAGCCAAAGGGTTTATCCGCATGAGCGCCAGGTCCGACTCAATCATCTCTTGAACAAGGGTCTATTCAGAGCAAAACAAATTTGCCTTCAAAACACCAGCTGCTTATATGCAAGTATACATGCAATTTGTACTATCCCTGAATTACTATCCATAACTCCCTTGTAATATTGTCTGCTGTGTTAACCATCATACAACGACTTCATCTTTCCACTGTTTACAGTACCTCTATATCTTCACACCTTCTTCCACTGCTTTACGTTTTACTCATCTTTATGTTGCTCAGTGTGCCTATAAGCATCTCACCGTCCACTGTCTTATCTTTCATTTATCATTAATGGTCTGCGCAGAGTACGATCTATCTTAGTCGTGAAGCTGCGCGTTATAAGTTCACAGTATTATTATTTGCCTTCAGAACACCAGCTAGTTATATGGAAGTGTACATGCGTCTTTGCCCGGGGTTAAAAAGTGTCAGAGTATGTGGTCGAGGTGTGGGTGGGTGGTAAGATGCTTATGAGTAGTTGTGTAGGTGCGATTTCCGATGTGTTATTTAGATAATGAAAGCTGACTGTACACTCACATCAAAGGAATATGTTCTCTTCCAGCCAAGTTTCTCCTGCGCTTTAGTGCAGTCTCCCAGCAGAATGTCCTACAAGATAAACGAAAGAGAAGTTTTAATCGTTTCCTCCGAAATCGACTCTCCTCTATATCGGCGTGTTATAACCATTGGGGCGAGGCACCGGTTTAGAACGTGCCACACAGAGGTACAGCACGTGACCACATCCTAGGAGATGTCAACCCCCTACGAGCTCTTGTGGGCTGAACAAGACGAGAGCACATGTGTTACGAGAGAACATGTGTTGCTCTTCTTCCAGTAACAACAATTCCTCCCTCTCCTTCTCTACCCCCGCCCCTGCAACTTCCCCCTGTGTGTACATGCAGTCAGTCAGTCGTCCCTTGCCTGGCATCTGGCGTTGGGGGGAGCACATGGATAGACTCGGCAGCTGACAGGGCCCGCCACTCTTGCCTATTTTGGGCGATAGTCAGCAGGTCCTGTGCAGGACGACCAGTCCAGTCTTTGACGTTCGTAAGTCAGTTCTTTCTCTGACCACCGCCAGACAAGGTGTCGTGCCGGGTTACATGGCCAAAGAAGACCAGCTTACGTCGCTTGACTGTTGATAGTAGAGGTTCCTGGTGTCCTACGAGTGTGGCCATCTTGTTTCTTACAAAGTCGTTGGTTTTATGTTTATGTGTACATGCAAGCGTTGGAGTAATTCCCTTCCACTTCCTTGAAATGGGAATAAAATTGTCCGATTGAAATCTAAACTTTAGGCGAACGAACATTTTTTCCCTAAAGCTGCTTACAAAATGAAAATGCCACACGACATGAACCAATGGAAAATAAGGGAAGGTTTTCATGTGTGGATTCTCATTCACTAGCTGGCAAGTCGGGTACACCTTTCAGCAGTTATCTCCCTTCGAATAAAGCACTCAAAGACAGCTAAGAGTATGTGCTGTCCATGAACTTTTCACAATACTCAGATTATCATCTAAACGCCATACAGGAGGAGAGGTAGAGAAAAAGACGAGAAAAAGAACGCACGTCTGTTGTGCTAGATGGGAGGTCTAGTGAGCAAAACAATGTGAAACTGAAGCTGGGAGTGGGTGGGGGATGATGATAAATGAAGTGTTCACATCGGATGAATGTAAGGACATCTGCAGTTAATTTTCTTTTATTCTGTGAACCACTGCACACAAAAAACAACCCAAGTCTTTAAATACCTAGGAATAAAACTAATATTTAAGACTGAGCGCCGTGCGTCTCCAAGATGCTATTATAAAATCTCTCTAGAATAACAGAAATCTGCATAAATATATACTTTAAAAAATTTCAGTTTTTTTTTCATTAGATTGATAATAATTTAGATGGTTCTTAACTCACCACTTCTGTAGGACGGTAGAACTTAGCGTTTACTCGCACCAAGATCTCGCCAGTTTCTTTGTTCTTCCCCACTTCGTTGACACCTTTGCCCTCCCACCTGCAACAATGTGATATTACACTACTAACAAAAATTGTAGCCTTTAAGCAGCAATATCAATCACATTTACTCCAGAATTTCTAATATATATACTAATTGGGCTTCAAAATGCCATCTCTAAAAGGCAGAGATATCAGAATTGTTGCTGAATGTGCATGGAGATTGATCAAAGGTTTAAGAACTATAAATATCATGCAACCTCTGTTCCCAGCCTTTTGACACAATAGCAGTCAATAATACACAGTAAAATCCTCAGGTGTAGAGCGTTAATATTTGGTGTGATGTACGTGCACATGACATACTTCAGATAAGCAAGGCAATGCCACTCACAGACAACTGATAAAGATAGTCCTACTCAGTCTCGAAAGATTATTCTTGTACAGCCAGGGTGATAGTTGCATTTGGGATGTACAACTTTAGCAACATTTACAATCTGAAAAAAATGTCTATTCCCATTGAAACTGTTTCTTTTTCCATCCTCAGGCTCCTTTCAAGTATATACAAGTGGGAATTAAAGCAAAGTATGACAAATAAGTTGAAACTAAATGCTCCAGACCATTAAGAATAATCTCTAAGGACACTCTCTTTTTAAACCAACATACTCAATATCTATGTTGACTATTTTGAAAGCCTTTTCAACAAATTCTCTGACACTGTGTGTTTCATTGGTAGAAATAACAAAGTCGTCTGGATTTTCCTGCTGCAAGATGAGCCACATTGCCTGGAAAAGAAGAACACAAATGCTTCCAACCTCAAAATAAGGCCACCAAGTCACATGCTGACAACATCAAATTCTATGACTGAAATATTTAAGTATTATAAAGTAGACAAAATTTTACATTACCATTATCCTTAGAACTTTTACAAAATTACACTTGCAGTATCTGCCTTGTGCCTCCATACAAAAATAAACTTCAAAGGTACAAGATAAAAACATGAGGCTTAGACCATAAACCTAAATCTTACAATTTATACATGTCCAAAAGTTTTCACTATTTTAATGAAAAAAAGACACTTTTCTTTTTTGTCTCAATCTGAGGGCATACTTCATTAACATTTCTGAACATAACTGCCACCTACTGCAATGCAAATTTTGATGTCACAATATCACTTTCAAAATAATCCTCAAATTTGATTTTTCAATCTTCTCTGCTCATTCTTTAAGTATTTATTGTTCATTCCCAAAGTTCATCAAGAGAATGTTATCAAAAGTTCTATGCATAACATAGTTTCTGCTATTTTGAAAAAAAAGACACTTTTTTCCATGAACATTCTCTTGCTCTTCATTTCTAATGTGGCGGATGAAGTTCATGGTGTTTCAAAAGAAAGGAATGAATCAAAATTCCACAAAAATCCTAAATTAGACATTATTTGATCTTTTGGACATCACCACATATTTAGATCAAGAAAACTGCACATCATCAGTGCACACTTGTGTACCCACTTCAACATAATCTTTTGCATGGCCCCAATCTCGTTTGGCATCCAGATTACCGAGCTGAAGCTCCTTCTGCTGGCCCAAGAAGATTTTGGCCACAGCTCTTGTAATTTTACGGGTCACAAAGGTTTCACCTATAACATCAAAACAATGACTTATCAAAGTGCATAAATCAAGGTCCTGGTGATATTTCAACATAACTGATGCAACGCCAAATCATATTGTCACATGTATATGTGCAGTGTTATCAGGTTACTCAATGAACTGGTCTTAATAATAACCCATGACTAAGATAATATGAAGTGAATTTGTGTGGGATATGTTGGGTTGGGGATGCTAGAGGGAGCAGTAAGTCAAAACCCACCTCTTCGAGGACTTTCATGGTTAAAAAGGATGCCATTACAGGCAAACATATTGTAAGCTTCCCTGTAGTTGATCACAATCCAGTAAGCATATAACTTT
Source organism: Marisa cornuarietis (assembly GCA_004794655.1). Lineage (NCBI taxonomy): Eukaryota > Metazoa > Mollusca > Gastropoda > Architaenioglossa > Ampullariidae > Marisa > Marisa cornuarietis. Next base: position 20,784,557 of record SMMW01000003.1, on the reverse strand, counting down.
GCAACTCCTGCAACAAACATACACACAAAACTATGAACCGAAAGGACTGTGAAAATTTATATTTTGTGCATTACATCTAGGAAAGGCCATTACTGGTATATTTTATGATTATCTTCTAGCCACTACTCACAAAGTTCTGTCAAAGGTTGACATTAAAATGTTTTTCATCTCTCAGTACATTTGACATACCGTATGGAGATCGTGGATAAAATGGTGTTTTTTCTGACTGAGGGATTTCCTGCACTTTGCCATACAGTTCACTGGTTGAAGCCTGATAGAACCGAACCTGATCAGTGAGTCCACAAGTTCTGATGGCATCTAATAATCTCAGTGTCCCTGTAGCATCAACATCTGCTGTATATTCAGCCAACTCAAAGGACACCTATAAATAGATGAGGCATAAAAAGACAAATAGCAGATGACAACATCAATGTCCCATTGACACAGACTTCACTATTCAACCATTCTTTGAGCAGCAGAGTGTGTTTAAGTGAGTGAAGTTGCAACATGTGAGTGAAGTTGCAATGTATACTCAAAACTGTTAGTTATACCCCCTGAATCACCAATCTGTAGGCAAATCAAAAGGCATCACATGCACTGCATGCACTACACACACAAGATTCACCAACCAGTACTAAAGTGCATCCATTCTGATAATGCAATAAGTTTGATCAGCATAAACATATGAACATGTCTTACATACAATAATCAAAATAAACAATAAACAAATCAAGATGTAACTTTACTGTATTTTTTAACACTATCATGATGCCTTGGAATACCGTTGTGCACACACTGTTTGACAGCAAATTTCGATGAGCTTCCAATAACTGCACATTTGCCCAGTCACGGCTTCCATGGCTTGTACAACTATGTTCTCACCTCATGTACAGCTGATATTCTTACCTTGACATGACTTTGGGCAGCCAGGTTGTAGACCTCTGTAGGTTGCACTTGACTGACGATCTTCACCAGACATGTGCTGTCGGTCATGTCACCATAATGCAAATGCATTGCTGAAAAATAATGTGAATTTTTCTTATTGTCAAATCATCATATAAATTCTCACTGCTAGAGAATGTTGTCTCACAACAATTTCACTTAAATTCCCAAGAGTAACATGGACCACAATGGCTCAATGTATGATTTCCTAAGACTCTGAAGGAACTTGTAATTATTGAATCACAATTAGCATGCTGACTATCCCCATCCAATTTTATCTTTTTAGAAATCCAATTTAAGGGCAAGCATTTCAAATATGCATATTTTTATAGATGCATTCTGAAAGCAAATTATGAAAACTTATTAGTCTAAATGTTATGCAAGGTTCCTTATATTAAACAATTCTCACTAATGAAAGATATTAATTACAAAGTTTTCAAGATATAATAATAATTTGAACTTATAATGCACAGCATTATGACCAAGATAGATCGCACTTTCTGCGCAGACTAGTAATGATAAATGAAAGATAACAGTGGACAGTGAGATACATATAGGTACACTGAACAACATAAAGATGAGGTGCAAGAGTAGAAGTAAAGAAATAGATGAAGGTATGAAGGGATATAGGGACTGTAAACAGTGTGAGATGGAGTCATTACATGATGGTAAGCATGACAGACAGTATTGATGATGATGATGATGTCATTTTATAATGCGCCAGTTTCTGCATCACAGTATTGCAAGGGAGTTAAGAATATTAATTCAGGGATAGTACTTTGTGAATAGACATGTCTAAAGAGAACATTTGAATGTAGCCTTTAAGTCAGAGTGGCAAAGGTGATGTGGAAGAGAGTTCCACTGCTTAGCAGCACAGTGGGAGAACGTCCGTTGTCTGTATGTGACTGTCTTTGTGAGAGGGAGGGAAAGAATGCGTGAGTTTGATAAGGAGTGAAGGTTTTTGTGGACAGACAAGATTTCAGCAAAGTAGTGGGGGGAGGAGCTTTCAAAGAATCCATAGCATAATGCAAAAGCACAAAAGTGACATGTAAAACCCAGAAAGTTGAAGATATTTGACAAATGTTTTGTGATCATCAAGTCCATTACATTATAAATATTCAAACCTAACCTCACAATAAAAACAGTTGTGACAACAACAGCAACAGTGGTACCCCTATCAATAATAAATATAACAGAAAAAAACATTTGAAACAAAAACAAAAGAAACCCACAAACTGGTATTTGACATCATGTGATCCAGCAATGGCTAGATACACCAAACAAAACTTTTGTTTCTGCATAAAGAATGTCCAATCTGACCAACATAAGTTCAAAATCAATTTTTAAAAATAAATTTCTAGTTCATATTTCTGAAAAAAATAGGTATTTAACTGTAAATTCTTATCTTTAAATAGGTAGATTTGAACACGACATAAAGACCTGCTTTAGTGTCTCAACAGGCCCTTAACCTACCTGGGACTTCAGTAGAAGGTTAAAGAGAGGGCAAAAAGGTATTACAGCTATCCAAAAAATACCAGGAAATAAGAGCTGGTGTATTTTACAAACAATATAAAAGAAAGAAGGCTTGGCTTTGCTTTAACTATTAAATTTTATTATTCAAATTAAGAAGACTCTGAAGCAATCACATTTAGTTGATGGGCTAGAATGATATTACAGTCTAGTTCATACTATAAGGGAACCTCATAGAAAAGACTATATAATTATAAAGACTGACCCATGTCTGCATTGAGAGAAGCATTTTGTTTCAAGCAGCATATGTAATACACGGGATGTTTTCTAATTCTAGGTTGACGAAAGCCATTGTCTATACAGAGGCATGCTCAACAACTGCTAAATATGTTATTCTCCATTGGGCAAAGCAGTAATACTAATACAAAAAGAAAGTGGCAGCAAAGTAATAGTGATAACTTGCATAGCTTTCCATACCCAGGTGCATAAATTGCTAGACTATTTCAACATTTGATTCTTGTCTGCCACAAACTCCTCTTCTGAGTGGTGCTTTTAAAAGTAACAATATGCTTACAATAAAAATAATGCTAACAAGTGACAAACCTTTGTGACATTTCATCAAAAAGTCCATAGTGCCATGCCTTGTGCATTTTGACATAATTAAAACAAAGTATGCTTCACGACTGACAGAACCATAAAAAATAAATAAAACCAAACATATGCAAAGCAAAATATAGTTGGAAAGAGTATATATTCTGCTTAAATTAAAATCTTTTATCTAGACTTTACCTTTATTTACTCCCACATTATTCACAAAACATAAAATCAAAAATTTATAACACAAAATGCAGCAGAATAACCAATCACCAAAGGACAGAAGAGTACACAAGTAAGCATGCTATGCCAAGCTACAGATGTTGCCTTCATCTTACCACATTTGGTGTCTGAAAGTTAAACATGCATTTAATTGTCTGGATAACAGTGGACAGCAAAGGTTGCTTTCAGACCAACATCACAAATAATATAAACTCATATTTTTTTTACAAGCATACCATTAACAACATGACAAAGTGAAAGATGGGTTTTTTTTAAACCAAGAGAATGAACATATCATATTATACTGATGACGAATAGTTGATCGAGCCTTACAGAATCAAATCATGAAGGCTTTATCTTAAATATCATGATCTATATCAGAAAGGTTTTCTTTTTTAATTTTTGTAGTGTTAACATGAACTCAAAAATCATTAGATCCATGCAGTGCCTTCATGTTTTCTACTGTCCTACAGCTAGTCTTGGTTATTGAATAAAAATGTTTCTACTTAAGAAATGTTTACTGAGCTAGGGAAGGAACCATTATATTCCAAATTATAATACATTCTCTATAAGTTTCCCAGTGCACCTAAATGACTCTCTTTTATTTTAGCTCAGAGTCCCAGGCGAACAATTACAAATCTTCAAATATTTTAAGGGAGACAACACAGCTTTTCTTGAGCTTGCACTGTTTTGAGGCCCATTCCTCTGCTTGTTTCAAGTCTATCAATTAGCTGTGCATTTAATTGGCAGTCCCAGGTAAGGCCTTCTCCCTTAATTTCTTTCACCTTTGTTCTTGGATAGATATCCATGAAATGATCACACTTTATTATCGCACCTTTTGTCCAACAAAGTGCCTCTATTGACTGCCCTTTAATTACTATGACTTGTATATTCTCCACTTGTACTCAGAAGTTTTGGTAGGCATTTGATTTTCTAACGCCATAAGCTCCCTCATTTAAAGAGGTACATGCATCATAAATATTCATCTGTTAAATACTCTGATTTTTTTTATTTGTGCTTCCTACATGCACTTAAATTCAGCATATTTTCTTTACACGTCTATTCATGGTCAGGATGAACAAGATGAGTGAAATTGGTTGACGCTTGTAACCTTGAAAATGTTAGCTTGTTGTTGCTGTGCACACTTGAATATGTTTAAAAATTAAGTACTCTTTTACTATTTTTCTTTGACATTCTCTAATACCTCATAAATGTTCTCAAAAGACTTTTAACTGGCTTTTCAAAGTTACTGAAACTCACACAGATTCTACTATTACATACTGTGTGATCTTCTCACTGAGATTTGTTTGCTGCATGCCCTTTTAAAATAAAAATAAAACAAACTGCATGACTGAAACTAAGACTGCAGTTAACAAGCATTCTAATATTCAAGATAACAAATATCTTTTCTTAAAAAAATCAAGACTTTGTGAGTGACCACACTGCTGTCTTCAGACTTGCCTACTTAATTGATCTTAATCAATTTGATCATTACACTTTACTTCCATTCCACTGGCATCTGCAATGTCCTATGTTGTGTGGAAAAAAATTCAACATAGCTTCTCATTCCACTTTGAGCATGTCAGGCAAGATCCGATAAATTCCTTAAGGCTTCCACCATTTCTCTAGCAATAATGTAGGTCACCATTCCTCTCCAATGTCTTCCACAGCACTGATGGTCTGAAATGGCTCTTTCTTTTTCTTAAGTCTACTTCAATAATAATGATGGTCTGTATGATTTGAAATGGCTATCTCTCTAAAATCTTCAATAATGATGATGGTCTGTATAGTTTGAAATAGATCTATCCATCTCTCTGCCTTCTGTTTATAATCGTTAAGTTTTAATAAGTTTATATAACAGACTTATAGTTATGGTCAAACATAGATTTGTTGACACTTTGACATACTGCTGTCATTATTTTTGGGGAAAAGCATGTGCTGACTAATCTTAACATTCTAACTTCTCTGGTTATTTCACAGGGTGTTACTAAAATGGAGAAGTTAAAAGATATGACATTACAAGATATGAGGTCATATGCTCTCTAAAATGCTGGTGAGAATGTAAGAATTTCACTGTGCAAATGCTTTTACCTTGTGAGTCAAACAATTATTTGCTCAGAAAGTGGGGATTTGTCTCTCACAAATGAACAATATTAATATAAAACAATTTTACACTCAGATCAGCCTTTAAAATACACTATTAGTCATGGAGGATTGTATTTGAAGTTTGTTTTAAACACATATCATCTATTCCTTGTCTTTGAACTGTTTATTTGAGTACTTACATCCTTCTCGGTGCGACTTTGGATCTGCATATAAATGTTCAATGCGCCCTGTATTAAAAGTACTAGCTCTTCTGATAATCCCATGGACCTGAAATATAGATATCCACGAGTATGAAAAGAAAAAAATCACGAAGATTCTTTGCAAAATATTAACCACTTCAGTTACTCCAAATGAATATGCTCTATCTTCTGCAGAGGGAATAAGTGAGTAAATGATATTTCACATATGTAACTTTGTGGCCACACACACCAAGTAAAAAATAACTTTTTTTTCTAATGCAAAATCAGAAACTGAGGCTCTATCATGGCAAGGTAGTTCAGGTCCCTGTTAATACAGAATTACAGTTTGTACCCATGAATGCTGTTTTCATAGTATCACCCGATATACCTTTAAATTTAACTGAATGTGTTAAAAGGAAAAAAAATGAGCCGAAGAGGACATCACAGCAACATGTGATACCCATGGTGGAGAAAAAAGCTTTAGAGTAGAGTCAGCACTTCCCAAACAAGAAACAAGAGATTAAACTACAGCTATCAAGAATGTGATGAAAGTGCTGTTAAACACAAGATGTCCAGGAGGAGGAAAAAAACTCTATCAGTAACATATTAGGTGCTTCTCATATAATAAAATAGGCAGATTAAAGTAAAATATGATGGCTAGTTTAAATAAAACAAAAATTACCTCATAACCTTTGTTGAGTAGCAACTCAGCCAGGTATGAGCCATCCTAGAGAGAAACAGATCCTGCATCAGTACTCTTAATTAGGTTTAAATGCAGTAATATTATTATACACAGAAATAAATAATAGCTCATTAAACAGCTATTTATATTTGTATATATACAGGTAGTCATCAACTTATGACCTATGCGACGTACAGCTGTTCGACTTTACGACCACAAGCATGACTGGTATGTCTGGCCATGACTGGTGAGGGAGCAAAATGAAAGTGAGGGTATTTCCATGGTGGTCGTATAATAATGAGCCAATAAAATGAAATAATGAATAAAGAAAATGTTTCTAAAATACCATATGGCTTAAAGATGATTACAATATGATTATCCAGCATAAATATACTTATGGTAATTTAACATATCCGACTTACGATCAGATCAAGTTACAGCAGGTTTGTTGTAACCAAACGCAGTCGTAGGTCGACGACTACCTGTATTCATTTGCTTTTTTAATGTGCTAGGTTTGATGCACAGCATGTCAATTATCATGAAACAGTTGCTCCCTTCATATTAATGCAATTAAAAGCAGAATTGCACAATAAGTTGCCTAGATCAAATTGTCCAAGTGCCTAAAGTCGTATCGATGCATGCCCCAAAGACAAATCGATCAAGAGAACCAGGCATTGTTCAAGGTGCTGACCTCCAGTGTTAGTGATTACCAGAAATCACTAATAGAGAATTCTAGTTAATAAAAAGATGTAAAGAACCCACTATGAAACTGAAACTTTGAAATCTAGATATGTCACACAAACAAAAACTGTTCTGTTACTGGAACAATAATTTTAGCACATCTCACAAATATCACTCCTCTCCTCTCACTCACACACACACTTTAGGCAGAAGGTATGTCAGATAAACACGGCCTGAATGTATCCTCGTAGCCACACCTGTTTTTCTAAACCTTAGAATGGGTGAGGGCGTGGTGCTACATGACCCAAGAAGGGTGCGGTGATCTTTTATGAATGTACCAAATAAAATGGAAGTACTGGAAAAGGCAAGTAAGGTACACTGTGTAACAGAAGGATCTGGAAAAAGTAATCAGATAACCGGCCGAAATTACCAATAGTGTCAAATTTACCCTGAAAATAAGTCATCTCGAATAATACTATCATATTGACTCGATCAGTCTTTAAGCAGAAATCGTAAATAAGACAAATTTTCAGCAGTGTCATTTATGTTATTTGACTGTAACTTTGAGTACTCTTCAAATATTTCACTTTACAAACCATTTCGTTGGCTGTACACTTAAATTTAAAAAATAAATACGTGATGAATAAGAATAGCACTTACATAGTTGGAGATCGACGGCACGTTAATATCGTTAAAAGTAGCTTAAACTAAAATTCTACACTTCTAGCTATTATACACAGCCGATAACGCACATGGATTTTTGATACAGTGAAACGATTTGCTCTCCTCAACAAACCTGTCCGGTGATTCCAGTTATAAGAGCCACTCGTCGAGGGCACGACTGTACAGCAGAGGCAGCCATGTTGTTCTGTGCCACGCACAAGGGGTCACGTGGACATTTTGATGACGTTTGCAACTTCATGTTACATTGTTACGTAGCATCCAATTGGTTTCTACGGACGCCATTCAAAAAATGCAACCAATGAATGAGACTATCTAGTCTGCGCCAGCAGTGCAGCGCCATGTGCATTCCATCAATCTAAAGCGTAGACATGTTGTATGTCTACGTTCTTACGGTATTTTCAAATTCATCGAACCGGTTTCTTAGAATTGTTTTTGTGGAGCATCAAAATATATAATCAAATTTTAATCTTATCCTCTCTAGCAATCAAGTATGCAGTGAACAAAAGCAGTACTGTGCCAAATGTAGATGCAAGCCATTGAGGTCGTTTGAATGTGTCTGAAACTGCTTTAGCAATTAAACAAGGGCAATTTTATTTCTCACTGTAATTAGTGCGAATTAAAACTACTGACAATCTGGCATGTCAGACGCGTTGAGAGATTTTCTTGCCGCGATCGGCTTGGAGCACCACTTTAATATGTTTCTGACAAGAGGATTTGACGAAGAATCGGACATCGCACATCTTACTGTGGATGACTTGCGTACCATAGGAATCGAGAATTCTTCAGACATTCATTGCATCCTTAAAGCAGGTAAATGCATTTATTCCGAGAGATACATACATTATACAGTGCCTTATCATCTTTTCTATTGCCATCAGAGCTGTTTCCAGTCCTCAATTATATTTAGCTATTTTTGTTTTCTTGCATGTTCACAAATGCTGAGGTTTATAGGGGTGAGATTGGAGAGTGACAGACAGAGAGAGAGCCTGCATCAATAAGTACTTAAACCCATAATAGACAAAACCAAATGTGGTCATATTACATAATTGTCATAATACATAATTCAATATTATGCAGCACAAGCTTACAAGACAAGCAAAACACATCAGCTTTTCCACTGGTTGAGAAAAAATGGTCTCCTGCATTACTATGAGGGTTTTGTACAGAGCAGACTTACAGACCTAAACAAGGTGGCCAGCCTCAGTCTTCCAGATGATGAAATTTATGATGAACTTGAAATTACACTTCCTGGTCATCAACGACGCTTTGAACGAGCAGGTAATGTGCTTTCATAAATAAAATATTTGATGTCTTTTTAGACTAGGCACTTCATAGTCTCTAATGATTTTATGCATACATAAATGTTTGTTTTCTTTATCATTAAAGGCAGATTGTAATTGGTTTTGGATTTGGCTATTGTTTCATTACCATTAAATAGTAATTGAAACTGGTATTACTAGCATACACAATATAATAAGGGTATAATCCGCCCAGACATTGTGCTTATGGTAAGGTATGTACTCATTTCTGATATGTGTTTCAAGTCAAAGTACTGCGCAGACGTCTTAAGCAGAAAGAGGAGTCTAACAGAGTGGTTGTGACTGAAGGATGGTGGGGTTTTCCTGCATATCTGCCAAATGCAAAGTACCCTTTTTTGTGTGTCCAAGCTACTATAAGGTCCACAAGCCCTCAGACATCACTGTCCAGGACCATGGGTGAGGCTCTAAACTGTCAAACTGCATTAACACATGCCATTTTAATAATAAATGGTCAAGGAAAATACCAATCTGCATTTAAATCTCCACAAGCATGAAAGACATATAGACAAGGAAGGTACTGGAATTTAAATACAACTATGAATTGCATCGTTTTGTGTTAAGATTTGCCATTCAAAAGGAAAAAAAGTATTTATATTGAGTAATAGAGGGAAAAATATTAATTTCTTTTAAATTTTAATTGTATTTAACTCACAAATTTGAAAGTAAAAGTGAAAACTTTTAGATTAAACACAGATAATATTTAGTAGAAAATTGCATAAATCATGAAAAAAATCCAAAGAATGTAATGAATAGTTGTCTGTCTTGACATGGAAGTCTAAAAACATAAGACTTTATTTAGAAGTCTTATTGCATAAGACATTGTGTAATAAACCAAAAATGATAACTGACATTATCATACTTGTTGTTATCAATGTCAGTTACACAGTTTTACATGCATATAAACATTGTACTTTTAATTAAAGCAACTTCTTGACATAAGGCATCAATATCATGACATTATTAACAGAAAGACATTGACATTTTTTTGTAGCTCAGTAATAAATTGTATCTAATAATTGTATCTTGTTGTCTAAAATTCTGAGCAAAGTGGGATTCTGAAAACTCCTTGCATTTTATGGATAAAGACACAGTAATGGATCTTGTATTTAGTACCGGCACTTTTTATAAGTAATATTGAAAATACATCTTTTTGTTCAATGCTAGACATTAACAATGTGAGTTTACCATCATGGGTCATTGCAGAAATTTATTTTTATCAATAAAGCTATAAATTACAACAAAAAGTAATAGTGTATTAACATGATCACCTTCAAATTTTTGCATTGTTTTCTGTTGTCCTGTAGAAAAACATTTATAAAGATACAAGGAGTACAACATTTTATTTTCATGATAAAATCAGTTTAGTGGTGAATTGAATACAAGATGCCAGCCTTGTCAATAGTCCACAATTTTTTATCTCCCTGCAAAAAATTGTTTCTAAAATGATTAATTTGTTTTGAAAATCTCGATCATCAATGACACAATTCTTCTGCTAAGGTATTGAATTTATAAATAAAAAGTTTGATTTTCCTTTCACAACCTGAAACTTAGAGCGATGCAAGACCTGAGAGCTGCTTCTGCAATTGTTTGCCTATAATTTTTTATTTATTATAAAGTGTGCAAACAGAAACACCAGTTCTCTGAGAAATGAACACCTGAAATATCAATTTGGCTTGTGTGGGAAACTTTCACCAGAGCGCCCGTTAGTGTAGTGGTTAAAACACTTGCTTGTCACCACTGCAGTGAGTGGCTGAGGGTTCAGATATCGTCTCGGGACAGTCTATATGTGACACCTGTTCGCAGGGTTAGGTGCCGGGGGTTTCTCCAGGTACTCCCTCACTTCCCCCCATAATGCAGTGGCGTAGGAAGATGCTCGGCTTTGGGGGGGCAAGCTCCATGTTCACAATGAATAACGTTCACATTCTTGCCTTCCAAGCATCTTTTTTTGGGGGGCGGCTGCCCCCCTTGCCCCCCCTGTTCCTACGGCACTGTAATGTGAAATCACTGCAAGATGGAAGCACTTTCCTAAATAAGCCAACCAAAACTTTCAACTTCATGCAAATTTCACTTTAACTTTACTTTTGGTATATTGCTTTTGTGTGGTTATGTCTTTTAAAAATGATGGCAACATCAAAGATACTTCTTTTTGGGTAAAGCACAATGAACCTGTCCATAGGACCAGATATGGTGCTATATAAATTCCCTGTATTTATATATATGTATTGTTGATAGTAGTGACTTTTTAAAAATTTAGAAAATAAATGCATGACTTAAATTATATACATGTCCTGTGCAGAGTTCATGGTGGATAGTGGGAGTGATGTATCCACCCTTCGTGATGACATCATACAGGAGTTGAAACTAGAGGTAATAAGGCAGGTGACAAGCTGTGGGGTCTTTGGGTCACAGCGCACAACTATGTACAGAGCTAACTTAACCATCGGTGATCAGGCTTTGGAAATAGAGGCAAGTATACCTTTTTTTTTAATCCACTTTCTTGAGGTAAATAATCTGGTCAGCCATTTTATATATTTCATCAATAACAAATGATTGGATGGCCTAAGAGCTGATATTTCCTTAGTTTGTTCCTAATAGCATGGGGTTGGTGTTTGAAGCACTCTTTATTATTATTATTATTATTTTCTTTAATGTCAGATACAATTTTTTTGTTCACTGCAAGAGATTTATATATATTTATATTTTTTCGCTTTTTTGACACATTTGTTTAGTTTTTCTCTTTAAAGAGTCTGCACAGTGAAAGTGTTAATAAAAAATACAGAGTATTCTAAAAAAGATTTAGCTGAAGGGTGCATGCCTAATGTGTATCTGTATTTATTTCGTGTATGAGCAGGTGTGTCTGTTGTAGAAGTAAGCGTATCTGTTATATGTGAACTTAGGTGCATGGTTGTTGGTGACAGTTCTGTATATGATTTTGGTAAAGTGCTTTGAGCAAATCGTTGGAAAATCACTACATAAATGTTCATTATTATTATTATAGTGTGAGAGACAGTGCAGAACCATAGCTAGTGCACATATTAACACTTATCCAGTAGGGTAAAACATAGAAAGGGTGCCATAAAGCTGGGTCTGTAAACAGTTCCACCAACTGTGCAGGGATGTTTCTGTGTATCCAATGCTGTGCTCTTAACAAGGCAAGATAAAAGGCATTCAGTTAGGAATGAAGGACCCAAGCACTTGACAGGTGGAAGGTGGTTTTGGTTGGGAGGGAAGAATTGTGAGGGGAGATGACACCTTGTCTTACAACTAATCAAGTCATGGCAGTCACAGAAAGTGTAAACTGAACTGGATGAATTAAAAGTAATACTGTGGACATAATGTAAAATGTGTTAATCAGAAAGTTAATGTAATATAGTGTAGTAATGTTTTGGTGAAGGAAATCACAAAAATTCTTTGATATGTACAAGAGAACAGCAGACTGTCAATAATTAATTTAAGAAAGAGAATCTCCAAACTAAGTTTTTGTGAAAAAGGTCCACACAAATCTGATAACAGAGACAACTGAAACACAAAAAAGACAAAAAGTAATAATCACCTGTCAGAGCCGGTACTAGGGTGGGACGAGCATGGTGACCGCCCCAGGCGCCGCGCCTGAGGGTGCCCCGCGAAAGGAGATTTTGTGGTACGATATATAGCCTACACTTACAGCTGAAGGCCCCACATATGACATACATCCAGGGCCCCACGGAGCCCCACGTATTCCTGTCTACCAGAACATGCAAAAAGTAAAATTTATTGAAAGGATCCACTTTTCTCACATGAGGAAGTTCTAGCCTCCTTTAATTCTGAAATCTTAAAATATTCTCTGAAAATATTTAAAGGATGCCTCATTCTATGCCCTGTTCTGTAGAACTATCTTCAAATTTCCAGTGCTGCTGTCAGTCACAATATGTGATCAACATCTACTATTTCTTTTGTTGAGCACAAGATCAAGTAAATCTTTAACATCCCTTAGCAGAGCACCAGTGTTTCAAGCTGGAGGCACACATTCTAGCTGGTTCAATACCCATGTGATGCAGTATACTTCCCCTACTTGACCCAGCTGGTCAACAGGGACTTGGCTTCCTAGAGGGCTGGGTAAGGAACGGCAACAAGGGCGATGAGCACCACCTAACAAAGAAATGCTCGCATCCCAACAACCAAAAGACTATGTTACTACTTTTACCTCAATTTTCCATTGTTTTTTTTTAAAAAAGTATCCATTTCACACCTGTTTTAGCTTCACTTTTCTGACCATCCTTCAAACTCCTTATCACTACCGTGTCTGTCTCTCTCTCTCTCTCTCTCACTCACTTACATATGAAACATATAGTTGTTTTTGTAAACATGACTACTAATTGTATACTACACCTGTATTTAATAGCTGCTTTGACTCACAGTGTTTTATGAGGATTTTGCTGGTTTTTTATGTACAGGTTATTAGCAGTTCTTACGATTCAGTAGGAAGTCGCATTCTGCGCTATTTTGGGCATGAGATTGATGCATTCAAGCATATCTGGTACCAAAGGCAAGATGTCAGTCTGCAGCCTACATCACATTCTTCCTCTGTAAAAGGAGCCGAACCAGAAACTATTTCTGTTCTATCAGAGCCAGAAGCAAAGAAAGTGGCGTCACCATATGACACGAGGAACAATTCTATCAATGAAAACTCTCAGGAAATGCTGGACGAGAATATAATTGATAATCCACATGGACACTGTGACATGGGATACAGCCATTGATTGTGGCAGCTATTCTCGGCATAGGTCAAGTGGCATGTTGGCTGTACTTTCTTGTGTAGCATTAAAAACAGAGACGAGGAATGGATAAAGAACGAAAATGAGATCAGTCAAAACCACAGTCACATTAACAGCAAATAAAAACAATGAATGCTTGTAAACCTCCAGAGTGAAAACTTGCTGCTTCAGCAATAATGGTGGACAGATGTTCATGTTTGTTTTTGTGTGAACTATTTAAAATGCAGCAGTTAAACATGCAGAGGCAATAATTTGAACAGACCCACAATTGGGCCAAAGACATGCAATTCTGTTTATTCATAAGATTTTTGCTAACATGAAATAGATGTTTGTATTAAAAGCAGTTCTCAAGTGTAGTTACAGCTTAACACCAGTGCCAATTTAATTTATGGTGAAAGATTTTGTTCTGCTAGCATTAAAAGATTGTATTGCAAAAGCTTTACAAGTAATTTATGTTTTATTGTATATTACATCAGATTATGCATGCTGCTTATCATTATAAAATTACTGATATAATTGTAAATAGATATGTTAAAATAACCTTTTTATTTGTGATATTTTTACATCAAGCTATCTTCAGGTATGCATTTTTATATTTTTCCTTACTGATGCATTTTTATTAAAAGTTTTAAAGATTTATGTGATTGCGATAAGCCGTTTTACATCTTGTCATTTAAAAAAAAAATATTTAGTCTATTACCCTTAATCAGCTAAATTAGCTTTATTTTATTGACAACAGTCTCGCATGATAGATACATGATGTACTCTTGAACAGTAGTCTGTGTGTAGAGGAAATAGAAGGGAAGAGCAGTGCCTCTGTATGTGTGTGTGTGTGTGCTCCTTGTGTTTAAATAGACATTGAATGCAAGATGGCAGCCATACATTCAAGTTACATCTTCAGCAAATGTTGTATTTCCTATCAGTTTACTGATACGCTCCCTGTATTCTGTAAACAAAAGTCATTCAGTCATTTTAGTCACACATTATCCATTTATTTATACAAATGGCAACTATAAAATCAGGGTCTACTGCTGTGTATGAAGAATGTAAACTCTCTTCCATCGTGGATTTTATCACTAAATTGTTTTTTAATGGAAAACCAGAATAGTCAATACGTTGAATGTCCTATATCAATTTGGGGAAGGATTTATTGAGCGATTACAGTGCATGTATCCACACACCTGGAGGCATGCACACACACTGGTTCAATACCTGTATGATGCAACCTACTTCCTTCTGTTAACCCAGCTGTTAAATAGGTATTGTGCTACTTTCTGCTGCTTTTCCAAGTGTGATTATATATATATGTGTGTGGGTGTGTGTGTTCTGAATGATAGTGTGGTAACTTTGATGCCTGCTTGAGATATTTGCTCATGCACCTTCATTTATGTGTGGCTGTTAATGTAAAGCACTTTGACCCCCACCTTCAGGTGATATGAAAATAAATAGATTTATATATTAATTTGGTGAGGATCAGACAATAATAATAATAGTGAAGATTTTTATAGCGCATATTCACACTCATAGAGAGCATGCTCTTAGTGCTTAAAAGGAGGAAGAGACGTGGACTAAGTAGATACAGAACAAAGGGGACGAAGGAAACGACAGTACTGACGAAACAGAAAACAAAAGGCATCAAGTAACAGGAACAGAAAAATATAGTGATTCTGCGAGAAAGATGGGTATAGTAGCAAGAGGGAAGGGGGAGGGTAAGAAGGACTAGCATTGTGTGGACTGTGTTAGGAGTAATGCTCAAGGAAGAGGTGCGTTTTCAGTGCAGATTTGAAAGATTCAGTTGTAGGAAGGTGGCGGATATGGAAAGGAAGAGAGTTCCATTGTTTTGCAGCACAGTAGCCAAAAGTCCTGTGACCATATGTTGTTGATCTGGTGACAGGAACAGTTAGAATACAGTCGTCAGACGAAGAGCGTAGTTGTCTGGACGGAGAGTAAGGGATGAGAAATGAGTAGATTTGCACCACCAACCAACACACTGCTTTATTTATAAAATTTGTAAATGTTATTTTGGTTTAAGAAATAGTCTTAAATAAGGTTAAAACACTAGCCCTGATTTCCACCTTTGATCACTGTCTTTTAATGCCATCACCATTATACAGTATATATTCTAGTAGGTGGAGTGTCTTAGACATGTTGAGAATGGCTCAGTGTTTGCTTCTGTTTGTTTGCTCAATGACGCAGCTGCTACCAATGTCTCACATCTTGTATGTATGAACAGAAATCAGCATTGGGATTATTCTGCTAAAATCTGTAATCTTCTTATAATTTGTTGCTTAAAAGGAAGGAACAAAAAGTAGTTTGTTTTCCCATTTTTTCCTGTCATATTTACACATAGTGTATATTTCTTACTATATTTGTGTGTGTGTGTGTGTGTGTGTGTGTGTGTGTGTGTATAATAATGTGTGAGAAAGTGTATTGATGTGAAAGTGTTTTTCTTTATTTTTAGCAAATATTTGTCATATTTTTTATTTATTTACCATTGGGATTTTTCTCTCTATGCTTTTCAACTTATTAACTAACTTTAAATATGCAAAAGAAAATGGTATATACACTGCCAACATGTTGTAATATGTAAACGGAAAAATTAGTATCTAAGAAAACACTTTTAGAAATCTTTGTATTATGTGTTAATTTTGTATTACACTATGTTAAACCACGGATGTGTATAGGTGGACTGCTGTCTGCCGAGACCAACGCTTAGCCTCTTGCGAAGTCCTTGGCTATTAGTCTCAGTGAGCTTAAACAATGAATGTGACTAAACTGAAAGCTTTATAGTCAAAAGCCTCGTTCTATAGCTTAACTGAAAAAAATCTTCTGCAAGCAGTCTATTAATAAAAGTCCATGGTTAAACATCTTTTCTAACATTCCTAACAAGTTTTTTTCTGAAAATATTCACACTGCAGCTTGAAATAGCCTTATGAAGTGATAAAAAGAGGGCGTGTTTAGCAAACTTGGACAAAAATGCAAGAAAATCCAGATTTATAATTGTGTCTATATGAGAGACAGATATAAAGAATGCTTTTGCAGCTGAGAGGACTGAAAAGACAGGTAAACTGATAAAAAGATAAATTACATACATCAATAGATACCCATATGAAAAGCTGTGTACATTTTAACCATAAGCTAACATCAAAAACTACTGATGATAATGATGATTCATATACCTAAATCCAGCAGTTTGTTACTGGTCACAATAATAAAAAAACATAGAATGGAGCAGTTTAGATGTTTTAGCAAGTTTTTTTTATTTCAAACAACCAGTTAATGAAGTACAAATCAAAACACGAACAATTTTAAAGATATAAATCTCAGAATAAATAAATACAAGTACATTAGTTAGATTTAACAGACCTGATAACAGTTAGGAACTCAATTGTCAGCCTTCCTTGCCTGGTAGTACAGGACAATTTTTGAGCCAACCAGAAATAAAGGAATTACACACTTATATTGTGTTTACTTAAACCACGAACTTGTGCATATTGCGTATACTTACGCTGTGTGTATAATCTGGAGATGAAGGAATTACACACTGGAACTCAAAGGTTGAACAAGCTTTGCAAGCCACACTCAAACAGCTGTTTTGATTAAAAGAGAAAAAAAATGGTCTTCTTTCTTCAAATTTATGAATCATGGAGATGAATGAGAAACAAGAAACTTAGGTTAAAAGTATCAAAATCTGTTTAGTTACTATTTGGGTAATTGTAGGAAGGGAGAAGAGGCATGGGACCAACACAAGTTCTCTAAATACTAACAATAGTGTGATTTATATAGCGCATAATCACGCTCACAAAGGAGCATGTTCTCAGCAATTAAGACAAGCAGGAGACGTGGACAGAACATAAAGGAGGGAAGGAAGAACAACTATGCAGAAAAGTAATAAAAGACAAAAATATGGAAGACACAAAGAGGAATCAGGTAACAAACAGTAAGGATGGAAAGTGTCATAAATCTGCAGAGGTTAATGAGCAGGTGGACTAGTCAATTGACTATAATCACAAATATGTTGATTGGTGTATGAGTAATGCTCATAAATTGTTGAGGGTGTGTTCCAACATGTGAAGGATGATTGCTTTTTTTTTTTTAAACAAAGCACTAACAGGTTGTTATGTTTCCCTATATTTAGTAAAACTATAGTAGCATATCTGAAAAACTATGCATGCACCCTCACACATGGACACATAATACATAGTTTCCCTTAAGACCTAAAAAAAATCGATACTTATTACAAAGATTTGAAACTATTAATTAGTAACATGGGGCACATCTCTGCAATTAAAGTCACAGTATGAGCAGAAGCAACTTAATATAAGGTGAAAACTTGAATGTGGCAGAAATGTTATTGTAATTTATTGTCACCTTGTAATAAACCTAGTGCTGTTGGTGGTTATTAACACACTTCATAATCAGCTGGGGTTGCTACCACTGAGTGTCGTGCCTGACAGATGATCTTATGACCTTCTACCCAAGCTTGTCGCTGACATTGTGTGGAACAATACCACGCTTTCCTACATTTTCCACAAGTTGGAAATTGCTTGTTTTCTTTTGCTTTTACTCCACACTGGGTGCAGACTGTTGGTTTGTCCCCTTCAAAGCGGCATCTTCGACATTGGCACCAGAAATTGAAAGACTTATAAAGCCAGGCCCGGCGCAGCATGCGAGGAAGCGCAGTGTCTATATATGTGATGAAAATCTGCAACATTATAATCATTATAATCAATACTATAATATTACCAAGGCAGTCATACATGGACACTCCTTTAATGAGTTAATCATAAATGTTTTTGCTATAATCATTTTTAGATATGATTTGAGTTTGCATTTCATTCTTCTTGGGGTCAATTTTGTATTCTTTAAGCATCATTTTTAACTCAACATTTTTAATGCAATACTGACAAATTTAGATAAAAAAAAGTAATGTTGTCTTAATTTCAGTTCAGATTACCTCTTCACCCTTTTTGATGTCCCTTTTGGCTGTAACCTGCACCCCAAAACTGTCCATGTACTGGCCATTGCTGACTTCAGCATTGTTGTCACATGAGTGGTTCAGGCAGGCATGCACTGGGAACATACCAGCAAAATAGGCCTCCGGAACTTTCCGCTCATCCAGATGCATTAGGACACTCAAGCCATCAAGATCATCCTTGAGATTTGTCAAAAACCTAAACAAGATGCAACTGCACAATTATACTACTGTTTCAATAAAATTTTCAAGATTTCTTTTCGAACTGCCATTTTTCCACTTCTTAAGAGCATTTTACTAAAAAGCATATCTAAGGCGAAGATGTAATATCCACAATTTCGTAGAAAGTGCTGAGGTATGATTCATCATTAATACCCTTCAGTCCTAAGACCCATTTCCTCTGCACGCTAAGATTTATTGTGCAAGATTATGAGATTTTAGTAAAACAATTAATGTCAAGTGACCTGACTGCAGTAAACACCACAAGTACAAGTTATAAGTGCAACTGCTTCTGGTCTAATGATGTAGGCCAAACGTCTAGAACCTTGAATGCAAAATAGATGGGACACATGAATCACCAGGACCCTGTCACCAAAAATCCCAGACCTATACAATCTATTTCATGCAGACTGGCTACTCTAGACTTTAAGCTGTTTTACACACAACATACATCCTGCTGCGCACAAATGTCTGCACAAGACTCAAAGTTGGTCGGTGCAGCATCAACCAAAGTGTTCAAAACCCCTGACTGTGTACAGCAAAATAACACATCCAGCCCTAGATCACAGACCTAAAGACTATACATGGCCTCCATTGAAAATTATATTAGCAGAGGCAATCAGTAAGATTAAAAGAACTTAATTCTGCTTCAGTGAATGAGCTTGATAAAGTTGAGTAGAATTCAATAAGCATGCCTTGAACTGCTAATTCAGCATACAGCATACACTGAATTTTAAAACCAATTTAATAAAAATAATAATAATAATGAAGATTTATATAGCACATATTCACACTCATAGAGAGCATGCTCAGCGCTTAAAACGGGGAAGAGACATGGACTAAATGGATAGAACATGAGGGACGGAAGAATAAACAACAGTACTGATGACAAACAGAAAACAAAGAAAACACACAAAGGCACCAAGTAACAGGAACATCGTGATTCTACAGAGAAAGATGGCGAGAAAAGTAGCAAGAGCGGAAGGAGGGAAGGTAAGAAGGACTAGCATTGTGTGGACTGTGTTATAATTTGTTAAACATCTATAATATCCCTTTTCTGTATTTGAGATGAGGTTCTGCCAGGCACATGGATTAAAGAGAAAGCATGAACCAATGTAACTAATGGTTAGGTGTTTTCAATATTTTTGTTACTTTTTTCAACTAACACACACTTAGTCACACGCTATATTTCACCTTTGGAATGGAGTAATACAAGCTGAAAAGCACTGAAGGTTGCATGCTGCCTGATAGTAGCGTCCCCTAAACTCTGCTTCTGTAATGGGATAGTCCACACCATCTGCACAGTTGCTGAATACTTCTTGAAATATGCTCAGCATTTCAGGCATACGCTCTGTTGCAGGTGCAGTACCAAATGCAATAAACCTAATATTGTAAAAGAGAGAGCAGTAAAACTCTGACTCATCCTCACATGTGAAACCTTTTATTTTCATGCACTTGTTCACATATTTCTTCTGATGATCTAGACTTATCTCTCAACATTTTCAAAAAAGGTTTTCATAATGAGTGGATATTGTACATCAGGCAAAAGACTAAGCCAGAGGCCATAGTTATAAAGTGAAGGCAATTAAGTCGCTCCCTGAAACAATGTGGGCTATATCAGGGACATGCATCTTGTCTTCATAATTATAAAGTGCATGTGGGTAGGTAATTCCCCGGCACAATAAGGGGAAATTAAAGATAAGCATCTAGTTCCACAGTTATACCATGAAGGTAGTCAGTCCATGGCACAATAAGGGGAAATCAAAAACAAGTGTCTTTTCTCCAAAGTTATAAAGTGGTATCCAGATTCCATCGATGTTGGGGTAAAACAGCATAAAGCAATATCCATAGGGTCTGGACAATGTGGAGACAATTAAGATGCTTGCCCTTGATTTCCCATTTTGCCCCAAGACAATGACTAACCTAACTTTATGTCTACAGCCCGAGGTTTCAGTATAGTACAGTATGATGATATGTATGACATTGAACATGTGGCCATGCTGCCTTTGGGGTAAAAATCTTCAGAGTGCACTAATCTATACATCACCACTGACTATAAAGATACTCAAGAAACCTGACGTCTTCGAATAAACTGGAAATTGACTATGCAGAACTCATCCTGCATGGCTGCAAATAGGACTAAGTTGTCTGTAAGCCTGTAACAAGTAACAGTAACAAGTCTCACAAACTGTTAAAGTTAACTGACCGTCTGAATGGGGCCTTAGCTTGGGCCCACTGCTCTACAGTAGGTTGTCCATCCACGTTACCATCAGCTTCCCTCAGGCGGTGGACGTGACACAAGATGGATGCCCATATTTTGGCGAGGACGAAAGGTGAGTAGTGGCCTCCCCATAGCTCCACCCAGTTACCATGGCTATCATACCCATATCCATCATGGTCTCTCAAATCATAAAGCTTTCCTGCTGCCTGAAACCACAGGTAACACTTTACAAAGCAGTTATATCCCATCTACTTGAGCTGTTTTTGATCATGTCACACTTACAATTGTCAGATATATGTTACAGTAAATATTACACACATTAATATCATGATTAGGATGTTACAAATATGACCTAAATTTCAGTTTATAACAGGTAACACATGTATCTGTTTTGATGAAGATAAATCAATAGAAAAAATATATATAAGTAAATGATGGCGAAAATGTTATTTATATCATGTAGTGAGGAATAAAGAATGGTAGATGCCAAATTTTATATTTCGATGTGTGGCATTACCTCTTAGTTTTGGTCCATAACTTAAAATAGACTTAATTTATCTCACACCTGGACTTTACGAGAGGTAAACACTTCTACACTAACCTTGTTGACACTAGGACAGAGAACCCTGTGACTATTTTCCCATGCAGCTTCCAAGCACTGCTGGCTGCAGTACATCTCTCGTGAACACTTGGGACACCACACAGGTGTGACTTTTGGCCAGTGTCGGGCCACCACTTCTTTGGCCCGGCTGTTCAGTCCAGTGTAAGCATCTCCAAAGTAGTCTGTGGCAGTGATAAGGCTAGAGGTGCACTGGCAGCATGCTGGCACATAACGTGAGGCCAATGTCTGTGCATGTACCAATGGCAGATCCTTCATCAAGACCTGTTGTCACACAAGTCACATATATTAATAAAGTAAACGAGGTTGTGGTAAGTGTCATTTTTTGTGACATTTGCAAATATACAAGAAGAAGAACACAACACTGATAATGAAGGGAAGGAAACGTGGCCAAATTGACTGTAACCTAGTCTGCTTCACCATCTGCTATATCTATTTTACAACAGATTCATAGTAAAATCGCACCAAAATTCATTGAGAGGCCGTTTAACACAAACACAAAGGGCCCACAAACTTATGTCACGAAGGGATGTCAATCATCATTTTCATCACAACTATTAGCATAATTTCTCTCTTACCTCACCAGCCTTGACATCTTCTGTAGCCACAACAGCCCTACCATACTGTGTGAAATCAACTGCCACTGGAAAGGACTCTGTCAATGGATCATATAGGCGTTTGACTCGCACTTTCTGGAATAGCATACCCACTTCCTGGCTATTACCCCCACTCATTAGTGTGGCTTTCCGCAACCAAAACTCTGCTGTGACTGGCAGCCACATGTGATAAAGAATCTGACCTAATAAAAGAAACAGTTCAGATGAAAAGCAGCAAAAGGCTGTTAATTAATTGATGAGTGATGATGATTGATGGATGATGATGAGAAAAAAAGAAAAGAAAAATACTTTTATTTTGAAAGTTTTTCTCCAAATATAAATGAAACTGTAATTACTTACCACCCATCTTCCATATATCATATGTTCTTTTAGACTTGGGAATTATCCAGCAGTCTTTCAGAGCCTCAACCATGTCTTGCCGATCCATCAGCAGCTGAGCACGAAACATCCGACCGAAAAGGTTGCTGGGGTCAGCATCAAGGGCACGCGTACAATAGGCAACAGCATCACTGTGTCGGCCAGTTGTCACAGCATCATAAGCAAGCTGATAAGTATGGAAAAATTACTTACTTTGGCCAATCATTCTGAATCATGTTGTCTCTATGAGCACATTAAAATGTTTTAAAGTAATAACAATAAAAACAAGCCTGCCTTTAAGATGGTTTTGCAGCTAAGATTGTGCAGATCTGTCTCATATGACAGTATCATAACTGTGGGGCCTAAAGCAAAGACGGAGGAACTCCTTCTCAAGAAAATATTTAGTATGAAAGCGAAATCTGTGAACAGAGCTAAAAGAATGACCTAAAAGAAATACTTCTTTTACAATTCTAGTGACATCACTAACAACCTTTTACCTTCAGCTGCTTGGCTGCTTCTGCTTGGTTGATTTTACTGCTAGATTTGAGCAGCTTGTCGGAGATGCCATACTTGACATTGAGGATCTCTCGTTCCATGAGGAGTTGCTGGTCATCCCCAGGGTAGGGGTTCTGACTGCAGAAGTCAAGTGCATTGTAAGTGGGCTCTTCTTCTTGCTCAAATTTGGATTGCTCAAGAATGCTACTCTGCAAGCGCCTAAGCTCCTCTACAATTTCCTGGAAAATGGATCAAGATCATCTGTAAAGAGCCAGTAAGGATCAGCCTTACGACAGAATAAAAAAGACGATTAAGGAAAAAAAATCCCACTCGTTATCATAGAGCCATCCTCTAAAAGAATATGACGTCTAGTTAATGAAAATGATTTTCAAACAGAATTGTAAACAGATGTGATAGGAGTAATGCCTTCAAATATGTTAAATTAGTTCAAAACGTTTTTCCTTCTTTTGGTATGCTTTCAATATTTATGTAAGAACTTCACGCTCAACATATATATGTATACTACAGAATAAAGAACCTTGTTGCTTGGATCTTGCTGGAGACCAATCTTGTACTTAAGAAAGGCTTCCTTCAGTTGACCCAACCCTGCAGCTGCCTGGCCTGCAACAATGGAAGCACCCACCTCACGGGGATTCTCACCAAGAGCTGCCTCTGCATCTTCAAGAGCGGCTTTGTTCTGACCAAGCTGCAAAATATTACCCCTGCCAATGAAGTTCATCTGTACAATAATCAAAACCTCTTTTGAATAAATGACATGTACAGTGATATTCTCTCTCCGTCCCCCATACTCCTAAACAAGCACTTAAAAAACGTGACTTTTGAAATGAGTTATGTAGCCACAATGTAGCAAGCTTCTTTTGCATTCTATGTGTCAAATTTACAACCTTCCTAAATATATATATATATAGCTGCGACCAAATGTATCACCCTAACTGCAATCTACTTTAATTGCCCCTACAGGCTTTGACATTATCGTCCTTGAGATGTGTCCCTACCCTTAAGAAACATTCTGCTCTCTGTTGTAAACACTTGGCTTTTTCAGCTTTTGTCATGGCCATATTAACATTCAGCTGCTGGGTCAAATGCTGCACAAGATCTGGCACAAGCTCAAGGTCAATGTGTCGAGGGTCATGTGAGTCTCTTGTTCCATTCTCTGGAGGTGATGAGGGTGCACACATCTTTGATGTAGATAATCTTGTACTTGAGCCTGGGCCATCTGATATTTGTATGGCTGACATTCTCCCAGAAGTGGGGACGCAAACTGACCCCTGACAGTTTACCACCCTCTGGAATCTATGGACGATGAATTGTGCAGAACAGAAATCAACTAGCTTTTGCCTAAAATTGTGGAACTACCATATTTTCTTTTCATATTTGTGTCAGAAGATCAATATACAGCCATTTTTGTCGAACTTAATTTGAACAACAGCACACATCCCCTTCCTAACATTGATACTTTTGATATAAAAGTGGCATGACAGTGACATTTAGATGGACAAACAATTTTCTGGACTTGGGGTTACATGAAAAGCCCAAAAGCTCTGGTCTGTCAGATCTGTTTTCAAAAGACCAGTCCAAGATGATTTTATATCTTGCATCTGCAGATCAAAATTGTAAGCTATAATAACTAGGCAAGATAGCAACCCAATAATGGACATAGGGAGTTCTACAAATAGTTGGAATGATGAAATTATTCATTAACCCCCTTATATGTTGTAGTCCTTCACCATCAAACACCATGTGATCTCCCTGAAAACTGCTGTCTCATTGTGACAGTTGCTTCATATTATTTCAGATAAATTATTTTTTCTTGACTATGGGCAAGATTGTATATAATGTACGACAGCTATCATTTATCACTAAACCAATGAACATTGTTACATAGCTTTAGGACACGTGAGATAAAATGCTCTCTACTAGATAAATATTGCTTCTAATTTTGCATAATGTTTATTTTTTTGCCCGCTTAACATTAAAATATTCTCCAGAAAATAAATTATTATATTTATTACATCATAGCCCTTGAATCTAATTAGAAATGCACCAGCGTTCTGTTTATACTCAGTTTCAGCTACAGATTATGTCTAAGATCTAGAGCTATCTCAGAAAATGTTGTGGAAGGAGGAGGTGGAGTACACTATAGAGACTGGGGAGCAGTAAGATTCTTGAAAAGAATAGAGGAATAGAGATAAGATTGAGGGATTCATATAGGAATTATCTAATGGAATAGCTAAGTAGGAGACGAGATAGATGTGATGACGAATGTTAAGGAAGGATAAGGACACACCAAAGCAGCTGCACATGGGGGAAGAGATTCGTGTCAAACAGTACTATGGAAAAGAAAAGTTATGACACATATTTAAAAACAATTGACTTGCTACAGTCAATCTTTGCTAACAAGCAGTGTCAAATCTGCATCTTGATCCTACTTTGACTAGGCTACTTAATTAAACTGTTTATTTTGTTGGCATGCTAAAAAGAATGGAGGTGTGCTTCCTGGATGCTACTTAGTGAACTGTTGCATTCCAATTGCACAAAGATTCTTGATACATGCACAGATTGACAAAGTACCTTCTTGGTTTGATACTGCTTACTGTACCAACTCTCATGCTGAACAGAAGAGATGCAATACACATTACAAGAAGTTATACTAAGCAATATCACCGACCATGTCAGTCTGGAACTGCAGTGCAAATTTGATCTCTTCTTAGATCACAATGACTAAATTAATCAGTATCAATAAAAGTATCATGTTTTCTTTAAGGCCTTTGTTTGGAGTGTTTTGTTGATCCCCTTAGTAAACATGGTTTTAATTTTGACTATGTTTGACTAAATGTAGACAGTTAACTGCAGCATCTCAAGGATATTGCTTGGTCCCCCATTTTCTTCACATTCCAAATGGGTAAACTAGTTCGTTTTTTTGATATACCTACACTCGCTATATTTAAAAACAGTTTCAACACCCCACATCAAATTCACTGGTAAAGAAAACTATATCTGCTATTGATATGTTGAAGGTGTTCTAATATTTCAAACATCAGCTCTGGTATGACATTACAATAGTGCAATATTTTAAATTGCTGGTTCATATTCAGTTTTATAGCTACAAAAAAGCAGAAATCTATTATGACATTACCATCATTGTGGGTGTTGACAGACGGATGTAGCACTCAAAATATGTAGCAACAAATTTCAGGGGTTGAGTGGTGACAGAGATTCAGTGACAATGGCAGAGGGTTCAGGCTGTCAGTCAGTGGCACTGTTCTGGTACCAGTGACAGTGGCAGAGATTCAGGCAGGGGATCAGGCTGTCAGTATCGGTGGCATTATTCAGTAACAGGCTCGAGTTGTCAGTGAGATGGTCAGAAATTTTAACTTCATGAAGATGGAGGCAGTCAGTTAAGATTAAAACTGACAGGTCCGGACTAACAGCAAATCAACAAAACGCAAACTGGAGATTTTGTTGGTGGGACTTTAGTCGGGGTTGCACTCGGGGTAAGAGGGGGAGAAACAATCAATTCCTCTTAAAGGGGTGGATAGAATGAGAAGCACCCAAAAAACAATAAGGATCAACTCTACTAGAACACCAGGATCACTGAAGACAACTGATATCTACATTGTCATTGCATGATGACTTGGATGCAGGACATGTTGGGTGTCAGAGGGAAACTCTAAAGCTGCTACCCAAAGCATTACATTATCAAAAGTCAATCGAAACTGCAAATTGTTCCGACCCTCAGATGCACACACTGGATTTAAAACACACGAACGCAAAAGGGGTGTTGAAAGTCACTCAACGAATCATGCTGAGGGTTAAATTAAAGGTCAAAGTTCAGGAAAACGTGGGCAATAAGGATAAACAAGAGGATAGAACGATTCTTCTACATACCCTTAGGCAATGTAAGGTTTTAAGTGGTAGGGAAAGAAGGAGGAAAACAAGGTAGAAGCGGGTTCATTCGCCGAACTTCAAAGCAGCTTCACCTCACCTGTGAAGCAGTCAATGAAAAGGACAATCCGACCTTTATATCAAAGTTGTGAACTATTTTGAAACTCAGCAAAGTTCCGTGCCAAGGTGAATATGATGGTTAATATCTACGCAGTGGAAATTCTGTGAGGGATGTAACTGCTGCAATGATCTTGAAAACTCAAGGTCAGCGGGTGTATTGTAATTATAAGAATTATCCAAACTAAACACAGCCCTTGATAAACGAAGGATTACTCTTTTGAGCAATGCACATTACACACAAAGAACATCCTTTCCATCTCCTGGAATACACTGTTGGCTGATGACGTTAATGGCCAATCTACAGCCACGTGAAGAAGAACGTGGAATGCTGAAAAAAAGGAGAAGAACCCTACATCCAAATAAAAATACTTGATGCCGGCGTACAGAATTAAGATTTGAGTCAGCCACAATAACACTTCTAAACGCCGCACTGTTGTAACATTCGAAATTTGCACCAACACAGAAACAGTTCCCTGATGTGCTTTCCCAGACGGTAGCCGATCTTTCGTTCCTGGCAAGTCACCTGCAACACGCTCAGAGGCCTCGGCTGCTGTTCCAGATTTGGCACCGCGAGCGGCGCAAGATGCCACGCAGGCCCGCAATCTGCCAGCACTTCTCCGCAGTCTCTGCAAAGATATACTTATACCTGCAGCGTTTTCATTACCCTAATGGTTAAGCAGTAGCGCGTGAGCTCAAGCTGACTGGTGTTTCTTGCACGTTGACGAAGCGTATTTCCCATTTAAAAAAAAAAAAAAAGAAAAACAGATGAGCTCGCGCGCAACTATACACAGACGGCTGCGCTGCAAAGTACACAAGCCTGTGGTTTGTTGATTTATGTTTGGTGTATCAATAAAGGACCAAATTAACAGTTCACGAATATTTGTATTGCATTTATAAGTTGTGATCCTTTCGAGAATCCCAGTGCAATCAGTTCATTAAAAAAAACACACACACACATATATACTCCAGCGCGTTTTAAAGGCTCACATATCCAAGTGCTTTTTTTTCAAACGACTGGATTTACTTCATAGCAAGATTACCCAAATTTAGTTCCATCCAGGAACTTTAAATGCTATAGATCCACGTGCTTGCCCTGCTGGCGCAGAGATGAAAATATCAAGAGCACAGGCAATGGAAGAACTGATCAGTGCGTACAAGGAGCCCGGCCATACCTTTGTTTCAATATGACATCATGGTGACTGTTTCTGGGTTATGTTTGAACGCTTGAAGTTCCTGAATGTAAGGATTCACTCAGATTTGGCAACTTTGTGTGATTTGGGTAGTAACCCAAGGATTTTTAAAAAAAATGCACTTGAGTTTGTCTCTCAGGTATTTGCAATGCAGTGATGATAAACCATGCATGGCGCACTCACGCTCTACAAAATAATTTAAGAGCAAACTGAACGCTGTAACTTACAAGATAAGTGGTTAATGACCTTCCCCCACCCCTACCCCATTCTTTATTATATTTATCATTTACTCATTTGTCCCTTAACTGGTTCCGGTCGTTGGCGAGAGCACATGGACAGACGCGGCAGCTGACAAAGACCCACCACTCTCGCCTGACTTGGACGATGGTGAGCAGGTCCAGCACAAGATGAGCAGTCTACTCCTTCATGTTTGTAAACCAGTTCTTCCTTTGGACATTGCGGCGTCGACCAACCTCCAAAGGGTCGTGCCTACTTGCAAGGCGGAACCAGAGCAGTTAACATCGCTTGACTGTAGTAAGCAGGGGATCCTGGCCTCCTACGAGTGCGCGTTTCGTCAATCGTCATTGGTTTTATGTTCCATGTAAACCAGATCTGAAGCAGCCTCCTCAGGTACTTGTTCCCCCGATTCTCCTCGATCTCCGAATCGGTGAGCAGAATCCACGTTGCTCATCCATAATATGCAGGATGGGTACTACGAGGAACTTGTACATACGTGCTTCGTAGTAAAGCTCATGTTATGACTGCCCCAGACCCTGTCCAGCCATTGCCACCGCGATCTTCTCTTGGAAATTACATCTTTGGTGAGGTGTCTTGTTTGTAATGAGATGCAAAGGGTTGGGAATATCTTGTAAAGATATTCTGATTTTATCGCAACACTTTTTCTGAACATCTTTTCATAATTCTCATTTTCCACAGCCAAAATATCTTCCTTTACACATCATGTGCATCTAGACCACATTTTTTGTTTTGCTTCTATGAGACTGAAGACACAGTATGAACAATTTTGTTTTCAGGTTTCAGGCAAACGCAGTTATCTTCGACTCAAACTGGCAAAACTCAAATAGATGTAACATCGTTAAGCTACGGATGTATTTCGTCTGAGTGGAATTCTGAGCTAATTCTAGGAAAGCATAGGCCAACAAGACTACGTAAGCACGTAGTCAACGTAAAGACTACAAAAAAAGGACAATCACAAAATCTAGTCTGCAGTCACTTCTGATTGTGATGAATGAAAATTGAATCTAATGAATGCCAGACGAGAAGAAGACCACCAAACTTCGGCAGGGCGGGAAGAAGAAAATAGCCATGTGCATGGTTTGAGTAACAGGGCTCAATTCCTAAAAGTGCACGCTATAGCCAGTTGGATACCCATGACGTGACACAGTGTATACTTTCCCCAGTTGACCCAGAGGTGGAGTGGATACCTGACACTGTAAAATGCTTTGGAATTATGCCATGAAAACATGATGTTGAAAAGATGCACACGGTGTACTGATGTCAATTTTCTTTGCTGCTTAGAAGGCAGAAAACTGTTAGGATCGCCATTTAGAACCAAATCACGCTTCAGAAACAAGGATAAGTCAACAGGAAAAGTGCTACTTTCAAACGGGTATCAAATGAATAGTTCTTTATTAGAGATAAAGTAAAATTTTGATTTAAACCAGCATGTAACTCTCTAAACACACTCACACACACACACACAACCACACTCACTCATTTTTGTAATACATAACACAAGTTTATTAAAAAAATCACAAATACTTCTTTGAATAAGTAAAATGCTCATAAAGAGTCCAGTCAAGACTAAATCATTTTAAACTACTGCATATGTATTAGAAAACTATTTTCACCAGGAAGAGAAGTGACATTAAAAAAACAATTTATGTTCAAATCTCAAATTTGATTCAAAATTCAATTCAAAAATACAAAACTGCACTTCTAAAAAATAATTTTTAACCATAAAAATGGTGAAACAAATAATAGGTAATTCAAAAATGCTGATTGTGTTGCATAAATAAATTATCAAAATTGTAACAGATGTGTTTAACACACCTTTTGATCACTGGCCTGCAGTTAAGTGTGTGTGTGTGTTACAGAAGGGAGAAGAAGCATAGCTATAAGTAGAAAAAGGTGTTCAGTTTCTCTCGGAGAACAGTTACTATTAAGGAATAAGGCCTTCTAGTTTTTGAAACTTTTATCTTAATAGTACAATGGATGAAGACTAGTAGCTGACCTCTTTTCTCTTACTATGATGTGTATTAACTTGCTAAATGCTTTAAAATGTGTGTACTGTATGATGTTTAGAAATATGTATAGTACAATAGTACAGATACAGTTTTTTAAATGACTTGCATCCAATAACATGTTTGCATCAAATGCAGCTATTTTCAGAATAGATTAGTTGGACTTTTTGCTTCTTGTTTTCATGTGAAATGCAAATTACTTCTACACCTGTGCCTTTAACGTGCATGGAATTCCCTCCTGCATTTAAATCACAACCAAGGTGTATGGTCTGAAATGTTTCACGTCCTTTATCGCAAGCTTGGCATATATTTCTTTACGTTGTAATATTCAAGCAAAGAAATGACTGATGATGAAAATATATTTTTGTGCATCTTAAATAATATTCTTTGATATTTCTTTTGTGATTTTCATCACTTCTACACAAGTATCCATCCATCTGTTGTAATTTCAGGTGTCAGTCAACATTTAAAATTTCACCCTGAAGGTCATGCTGACAGGTAAATGGTCAGTGAGTGAAGCCAGCCTTGTGACAAATTTTACACCACTCACATCCTGCAATAATAATAATAATAATAACTAGTACTGCACATTACACTGTAAGTATGCATAAGCTTACCCCCTCCACCCTGCAAAAAAACAAATGGTTACTTCACTGAGCTGTACTTTGAGCAATCCATGTAATGTTTTTAAAACTAATCCTAGGCTAAAAAAAAAGTCTCTTATGCCTTGGTGGCATCAGACAAACAGAAAAAATAATATGATTTCATACTTATTACTTAAATCTACATGTGTAATGATCCAGCAAACAACAGGAATACCTTTCTAGAAAACTTTGTCAACTTTGAGAGTAACATCTGAAATTATGTGTACCATAAAATATCTATAATCAACACTACAGTGGCGTAGGAAGATGCTCCATGCTGACAATGAATAACGTTCACATTTTTGCCTTCCCAGCATCTTTTTCCTACGCCACTGCATTATACAAGTTTTAGGCTCTGAAAAAAATGTTAAATGGTGCCATAAAAATACTTATTTATTATCCATGCTGCATATAAACAAATGCATGTAAATATTAGCCATGAATATGCATGTGCATGCATGCACATACACACAAATATATATATATATATAAAGACAGAAAAAAAGACAAGATCAGAATGCATACCACCGGTGTATCTCTCCTGTACAACACATAGTCAATGCGTCGTTTTCCTGCTGAAGGAAAGGTCAGAAGGTTACCCATCTCATCAGTTTTTAGTCTGACCTTCACTAACGTGTCTATGGACTGCTCATTTATGTCTGCATCCAGCAAATATCTGTGCCGCAGGACTGGGTCGCTCAAAGATGATTTTAACGACTCTGGACTTTGCACAGAAGGATCGTGCATAAAAATTTGTTTAAATTCTGTCCCTAGAAGACAAATAATGGAAAGAAAAACATGCCTAGCTCACAAATGAATCAACATTATACACACCAAACAAAAACAAAAGAAACTCTACCATCTATTTGGGACAATGTTTTATTGAACAGAAAATAATCTGATGCCAGTTATTTAACATTGTGCCTGAAGTTTTGGGGCCACTCCAATCCAATGGCGAGTGTTCAGTAAACTAATAAATGTTTGACAAAATTTCTGTCTTCATTATACTTAATACCATATGATATTTGCATCCTTACCAACAGTCCAATCATAATCCTTTCCAGGAAACATTCGACAAGGATCTGTATACACATCAAAAACTGCATGTTCCCTGTTCTCTTTATCACCTGTGGAAAATATAACCAGCAAGTATTTCTACCTTTTTCTCTTTATCACATTATCAAGAATCAACTAGTATATTCGGAATTTAAAAAAATGTTCTTCTTCAACAATTTATTATATGTTTATTACATATTTGCTTAGATTGTTTTCTTCCATGTCTTTATGCTCTGAAGGATGATTTGACAGATTTATTAACAACGATTCAGACTTCTTTATCTGCTTAGAGAGAGAACTACATCACTCTTTCCTGCTGACTATGATATAGGGGAGATAATTTAAATTTTAGCAGTGAAAAATGAAACCATTTACAGCCAATCTGTGCTCTGTATTATCAATACCTTTTAGTATTATATGCTAATAAAAGTTATAAATAAGGTCTTTCTCACTTTGCGTTTGGGATAAGTTTTATACTAAAGCTACTATTTATTGCCCCAAAGAAGTAATGAGTGGAAGCTTGTGTGTTTTATGCCGAGCCAGCAACTAAGGCTATATCACAGGAAGGCAGCCACCCCTATAAACAGATGCCACATGCAGAGAAAGAGCAGCGTACCCAAGACAAGAGCTGAACTCAGGACAGCCAACCTTCACAGTATTGGTGACAGGCGCTAACCGTTGTGCCACCAGACTGCCCAGGCAGCTTGGCGAAAATACAAATTCAGCACCAAAGCAAACTACCTGGCGATATGTTGTCGAAGTTGAAGTCCCCACACAAAATGTCAAAGAGAACCTTGTCTTTGACATCTTTTGTTTCCTGTCTGAATTCTTCAATCCAGTTTAGAATTTCATCCAGTTGCCGACATATCACTGAACAGGGACCTGCATACATGAAATAAAAAGGAAGATATCATAAGTAGGAAAAATGGAGTTATTCCATGCTAGTTTAAATTTAGTCAAATAAAACTTAAATCTTACCTTTAAAAATGGATGATTTATTACAATCTTTTACTCAAACCACAGTGGTCTAACTTCCTGGCACCAACAGATTGGATTGACCCCGACACACACACACACACACACACACATATACACACATGTGCTCAATGGAGATATCACAGAAGAGCCATATACAAGACCGTTCGGCGATCTGTATCCCAGGGCTTGCCCAGAGAGAGTGAGACGGGGGGAGGGTGGGGCTGCCTAGCAACAGAGGAAGGGAACTGGGATGTGGTCACCGGTGGCTAGCATCACTGCCTTGACATCACCTTGACATTTCACACCAACCAGGAAGCAGCAGCACAAGAGGCGGGCGTACTGTCGAGACTGCTTGCGGTAGAACGAGGCCAGCCGTTGCAGAGCCACAGTGGTGACAAAGGAAAGGAGTCTCTAAAAGCGATGTGCGATCTCACACGTATGCAGAATGACTGGCATGATCTCCGCCACTGTATAGTGAAAGAAAGCTTTGCTACAGGGCAGAGCCTGCGTGCACGATCATGCAGTGACATCAGACAGGTTCATCTGTAAAACCCGGTGTTGATTGCGTGGCTAAAGGCTGCATGGAGCAAAGAGAAGATCCAGCCTACCCCACGCCTCGCATCAAAAATTCAACAAGCTGACGACGAGAAAGGGCGTGTTGCACCGGCGAGCGGTGATCAACAATAGATACAAAGAATCAACTCTTGGTACAAGCGCTACGTACGCACCATCTTCAGGTGCCTCTATAATGATGTCGCTCATCCCAGCTGGAAAAGGGCCCCCATGTCTCATCAAAGGCCGCCTCTTCTGACCTGGCATGACACATACTCGTATGCATACCCCGACAGCCACACCCACCCATTATTTTAATGTACAGAAGTTTTGCTATTGTGAGTGTATATATATATTGCATCCCTGCATGTGGTATGTACGATATGCATATATTGCTTTCGTAATCTTAGAAATTAAGGGGTGTCCTAGCCGAGGTTTAAACGTCGAGGACGACATTTCTCCACGAGGGGATGTATGTTGTAGAATACGACTGGATTGGGTCCAACGCCCGCACACACACACACACACGCACAGACAAGCACATGCACATACGTATGCCAGGTACCCTACCATTCGGCAACCGTTTCAGAGGGCTCGCACAGAGAGAAGGCGACAGCTGGGCCACCTAGAAACAAAAAAAGGGGCCTGAGACGTTCTAGAAAATTTGGGGGGAAAGAGCAGTAACTCGGGCGGCATGCAACTGAGGTTATTAAAAAAAAACTATAACAAACTAAAGATCCTTTACCAGTAGAAAATTAAAACTAAATAGAAGTCTAGAATTCGGCAACATCAGGGGTCTGGCAACCACATTAGTACACCGCCTCTGCGGACGTGGCAGGTCTCCTGGAGACCAAGACTACAGCAGGAAAAGAGGGCAGCCCTAGAAACAGTAAGCAACACCTGCGGCATCACAGACCAACGACACTCATCCATCCCCTCCCCATACCCGTTCCCCTCCACTCTCCACATTCCCCCCACATCCCAATTGCCTTCAGGTGGAAACACTTTTCACTCCCAAAATCAACAACAATGACAGCGGTCAGTTGGAAGAAGAGTTTGAGGTGGGAAAAGAAATTCGAGTAAAGAAATTGGAGGAAACATATGTACCCAATGACAGTGACGCGTTTGTTGTGAGTGGTGGAACTGTTTAACACCCCACCCCATCACATCCCGATCTCCTCTGTTATATTAATCCTAACAATGACTATCTCTTTGGTTAAAAATTCAAGCATATTATAATTTAGAAAGATAATGAGATATGCAGGACAATGTTATTTACTTCTAAAAGCAGGAGTCTGTATGTGCTAGTGTGGAAAAAAAGAGTCATTCAAGTATTGCCTATAACCTTCGTGTAATCAGAACATATTCCTGTCAAATCTGGCAAGGATTGGACAAACAGTATGAATATGATCAGAAGTCAAACCTGCATAAGCACACACACACACACACAGACATTATTACACTCTGCTTTATTTATAAGATTTATACACATCTAACATTATAATTTTGACTTGTTTTTACATTAAGGCTTGTATGTTTAGGATATGTATGTGCTTCTACAGTGATGACTTTTGCCAGGACTTTTCCTTACCCTGATAAGCCTGCAAATGGGTGGTGAAAATGTAGCCAACCTTTCTCTTGGCTGCTACCTCACTGCCTATGAGTACCTACAAAGTACACAAAAAGGTATTTTTAGAAATCATTTTGCAACTAAAAATATTTCTGAAGTGAAGTTATGTATTTTGCAGTGTGCAATTTATTTGAAACCCATATAAAGACATGAAAAATAAACAAGAACATGATACAGAAAGAACTGTTGTATTTCAACTAAAGTTTAATACACTGTGACTCCCTAAAAGTCCAACAACAAGCAATAAAGTCATTGTTATAAGAGGCATTTCACAGCTTAGACAAGTGTACAATGGAATAGCGGTTAAAATGAAAAGGAACTGGTATGAAGATGACCTCCATTTTAAATAGCCTATAACATTACCATTAATAATAACTGCATTCTCCTCTCAAAAACTAGAAAAGAATGGACCTTGTCCAGCCTCCAGGGTCACATACAAAATATTCTTACCTTAACCATAAGCAGACCTTTACTGCTAAAGCGGCACTGGGCAACTGAGGTTGAAAAACACTTGAAATCAGCTTTCAGCACAAGATGACGACTGGCAAACAGAAGGCCAGAGTTGAGCAAAAAGTAGTTACTCTTCAGCGATGTGATGCCAACATCATGAATAATGTATGGGAACACCTGTCCATTCAACAAATACACAATGCTAGCTATCAGGCTCAACAAGCTCTTAAAATCTTACAACAAAAGACTGCTTGTGCATTTACTATTTCAAGACCAAGAAGCTTTAAGTTACATCTCTGCAGCTTGAGGAAGTCAGGATTTGTATTTCCCTTTCCTGGTCTACATTTCACCTCACTTTTCTAATCTTTATCCCTTCAACAGCTATTTTATTTTCTAGAATCTAAGAAATCAAAACAAAATTCTAGACACAATGTCAAAAGAATCAAAAGCCACATTAGCAGTGTTTAAAGATGCTATTATCACTGTTACCATCCACACCTTGTGAAGTTCTTTACGAAGGACTTTGTTGTAGTTCCAGTCAAAAACTTCTTGTAAGCACAGGAAGTCCAGGTTTGGAAAATGTGCATCCAGACCTGCTGCAAAAGTGTTGTGTACTTGGAGTTTTTTAAAATGGACATCATTAAGTCCACTCAGTCCAAAAACTGCATTTTGATCTGCAGCATAAAAGAACTGGTCCACAACAATCCGTTCTCCTGTGGCTCTTGCTCTGGTGCTCGCATGTGCAAGGTTGTTTATTCTTGCCAGAAACTCAGGAAGAAGACAAGTGTTAGCTGTTGCTACACCAAACTGATAACTCTTGTACTGAGAACCCTCCAGACTAGACAACATATGGCTTTCCCATGCTGATGTATAAGCAGATTTTATCATAGAATATTGAAATGGATATCGCAGTAACGACAGTAAGCATCGAAGAGGGATGCAGCTAAGTCCTAGTGGAGCAAAAATCACTACTAATGCAAGATACACGGGTAAAAGGATAAATCTTCGGAACAGCAAGATATGTGGCTGGTTTAGTTCATACGTTGTTGGTATAAACAAAGATGCAAGTCGGCTAACAGCGCTTTGCAATGGCCAAATAAGGGTTGTGACCATTGCCATAAGCCACTTAAAAGGCCAGGGAAGGCAATCAAATGGCTGTGTAAATGTTTGTGTCATGGTCTTTGTTGATCTTTGGATCATCTCCCCTTTAGAACATTACAGCTTCAGTTTAGGTATCAAATCTGCAATTTGAAATAAAACACAATTTCTTCTTGTATTCCATTTTACTATACCTACAAATCACTTAAAACAATTGCACATTTCTGATATTCGAAACCAACAATCCCCTATCAATATTACTAATACTACTAGACAAATATCAAAACAGTTTAGCAATCAACAATCTTATTAACTGTCAATAACTAAAGCAGCAATTGAAGATGATCCAGGTTAAAAATATACAGAGACAAGTTACAAAGTTGCTTAAAGTAGATGGAAAACCTAGCATGTGTCATTCAGCTTATGCCTTCCATTGGTGTAGAGTGTGTGAATATGCATATAGCACTCAATCTTTTCTTTGATTTTTCAAATTATAAACACATACTAGACAATTTTAAAGGAATATTTACAGTTTTATTAATCTTCGTAAAACTATACACACATATATATATATATATATAGAATGGCTAAATTGTAGCTGGACTTCTCCTGTGTGTAAAGTTTTCATTTAATTAAAAAAAAATTTTTTAATTCACATTATTTGGTTCTTAGCATGGAAAACGTCGAGGCTTGCATCCGTGGTGACTCGATCTTGGGCACTAACATATATAAAGGTTATCGCTATCTATATATTTCTATCTCAAGAATGATAACCTTGCATGTGTTTTGTGTGTTTTATATTTTATATATACATACGTAGAGAAAGAAAAAGCCGGATACATCCACTGTGACAGAGTACGAATACTGTTATGTGTTACCTGTAATAAGTATCATCGGTCCCGTCCGCACCTTTTCGAGCACGGCGCGAATAGTGAGCAAACTATATATATCATTGCGAACTTTGATCCCGCACCCTTGTAACCAAACTATCATCTGGGTGTAGTCTGCGCATGAGTAGAGATTTAATACTCTTAGCACTGCATAAACAATAATTACGTAATAAAACAATGGCTTATTTCAAGACCTCGAAGACGTCAGTGGGTGAAGTTTGTGTTTTATTATTGCTGTTCTCGGGTAAACATTAGACCAAGAAGCCTAGAAATGTTTGGAAAGCGGAAAACTTGAACTTTGCACTAAAAGTAATGAAAACTGCCTACTTTCACTCTGGTGACAGCAATAACCCAAGAAAATTCAGTTTAATATTCTTGGGTCATATGAGCAAAGCCACAATCGTGACCCATCGTAGTGTGAGGGTTTTAATGCATGCGCATTATTGGCAGTAATAGCAGAGGTTAGGTTTCGTGGTGAAACGAAACCAACCCTCTAGGTGTACCCAGAGATCTTGATGTACTAAACATTTTCTTGGTTTTACTTATCAAAACCAGCTCAAATCATGTTGTGAGTTGTATAATTTTGCTTCTGCTACGTTATTTTATTTCTTATGTTATGTAATCTTTTGTCTCACTTTTATTTCAAGTAATACATGAGCAGACGCTCTGTTTCGCTGCTGTTACTTTCGAACAGTAATCTGCTATTCCAAACCACGACCAAGCACCATAGTTCGTGCTGCAACTCGGCACGCAGGAAATGACCTTTATAAGCGGTAATGAACTTTGGCTTTAAGCGCATGCGCAGACCACACCCAGAGTTTCAGTTCTGCCGCAAACTTGTATTACGTATGGATACACCTAGAGTCCTAGACTCATGAATCGACCGCCGATAACACAAGTAGCCATTAAGTCAGCATCTGTTTACAGCGCTAGCTGCTTAGCGTTAGTTGCTGGGTCGACGTAAAACAACGTTCACATCCCTCTCTTCGGCAGTTGCTGGTCATAGGGAGTCGCACAGATTTTTATCCGTTTGTTGACAGGAACAAGCGCGACGATGTTAGAGGCCCTGTTAGCTGGATTGATTTAGATTAGGCTACTATCTCTACGCAGTCTGACGCACGTTCAGAAACTGCTGTATTGTCTGTTCTCACGTACAGACATACCATAAAACAGACTGCTGCACTGTCTGATCTTAATGGCATTCTTGAGAAGACAGGTTAGCGATTGGTGTCTGCGCTGGCGTTGCTCGATTTGAGTGCAGCGTTTGATCATATACATCAGGATATCTTGCTTGAGAGACTGACTGCAACAATACATTTAGTGGTGATGGTATGGTTAGTGCTTGGTTTCACTCTTACTTGTAAGGTGGTGTGCAGTCTGTTGTCGTGGATGACATTAAGTTCTCTCCAAATGAACCTAGTGGTTCTGGAGGGTTCCGTTCTCTGCCAACATGCTCTTCACGGTTTACATGCTAATGACACACAATTGTCCAAAGTGCCCACCCCACATATTTCTTCAGTGCTCTGATTGACAGAACTGTACGATTGATTTTTTGCCTGGATAAATAGGAATAAGCTTAAATTAAATCCCGACAAGTCATGTCTGTTGGCTCGTCCACCTCTCTTTTAGTAAGTTCATTGACACTAGAAGAGTCGGGATACCTTGCCAAACTTCTGTAAAATATATTGGCGTGTATCTTGATCAAGTTCTTCCCATGCAACAGGGTGCTAGTTCCATCTTCTGAGCAGCTTTCTACTCCGCAAGACTGCGAGTATTGGGTTGCATCAGTCGGAAAGTGGTAGACTTGTCTTTCCATTGGTCACTTCGCGACGTGTGGACTTGTAGACTACTGCAACTTTGTGCTTGCTTTAAGATAAGTGTAGTCTCTAACACCTCACTCCCAATAACAGAAAGGTTAACGCAACTGCCTTGAGAAATACAAACTTAGAAAATGGTCTGTGTTCTCACTCCCAAAACTTATGAAATATGCCATCACTTTCAAGCTATGAAAAACAGGCTGCAGATAAAATCTAATTCTTCCATACCTGTTGTAATTAACAAAAGGCAGAGCCTGGTTCACCATTATTTTAACACATTCAATGTCAACCAAATATTTTTTTGTATACATGATTACATTAAAGTCAAAATATAAGGTTTGGTCTGTTGGCTAGAGACAAGTGAAGAAAATAATTAAGTTATGCTATGTCCCTGAAAATACAGAACTGAGTGTTCTGGTGACATTTTCTGATATAATTTTAATATTATGAACATTTTCAAAAGAAGTCACTGATAGGGCCTTAATAAAGTCGTTGCCTGACTGACCAATTAATTAGATTCCTTCATTCCAAATTGTTTGCTCTCTTTCTGATCCCCAGATACAGAAATAACTTTTCAGTTTAAAGACTCTTGGTCCCTCATATATATTTTGCAATAACCATGTCCAGCAAGGCTTTCTTTATGCACAAAGATCTGACTCAATCCAACTTGAATAAAAAGCTTGCTACTACAAAATAATTCCAAATACAGTACATTTTATAAAATCAAAAGGCGCTAATACTGATGGTATTTCAGCATTTCTGATCCTGATAAAGAAGTGATCGCAGGACACCCATTATGGATTTTAAAAAATCATGTGAACTATTTCTAGCTTTAACAATGAAGGGACCAAAGGAATGATGATAAAGATTTTAAACATTTTAAAACTGGTGCTCTCTGATTGATGATGGATCCATGGGAATCCTGCTGAAGTGCATGTACAACATA
Source organism: Marisa cornuarietis (assembly GCA_004794655.1). NCBI lineage: Eukaryota > Metazoa > Mollusca > Gastropoda > Architaenioglossa > Ampullariidae > Marisa > Marisa cornuarietis. Next base: position 20,743,880 of record SMMW01000003.1, on the reverse strand, counting down.
ATCAAATACATAATCAGGTAACATATGTGATGTTCTGCATATTACTGAAGCATGTTAAATAAAGGAAAAACCTTTCCTTCTATCAAGAAAATGGCTCTTATTTAAATCTGTGGTTTGACAGATAACAAAATCAAATATGATAGCTCTGCATTGTAGAAAGCCCCACGTAGGTAATTAGTTTTCATTTGAGCAAAAATAAAAAGAACTCATAGTCGCGCGTAAGGCAAAGGAGGTTCATCATTTAGTCCCACATCATAGTCTGGATCACCTGCAATCTGTGAGCGACCAAAATTGTAGTGCGTCTGAAGGTCAAACATGGTAGCTTTCACAGCAGGTAGCTCGACCATAAAGGACATCCATCTCTGAAGCCTTGGATATTGCAAAGTATCTGCTGCTCGCTGGTAGGTCAGTTCTGTGTTTTTAATCTTGGTCAAAGCATGGTGTGGCATCACTTCAGGATCAACAAATGGTGACAAACGCTCAAACCATGGCCATATAAGATAGTCCAGCATAGTAGGCGTGTTTCCTGCAAGCAGGTACAATATGAGCAATTAATGAATGCACTGTTCAGACTGATGAATCCATGGAATCCTGCTGAAGTACATGTACAACATATTCAAACAGATACACAGATCTGACTCTGATCTGACATACTCAAATACATACTCAGATCTGACTCTGGCTTGTAGGCTGTTGATAACTATATCATAACTACACACATTCTTGAAAACAAATTCAGCAAGCCATACAACAAGAAATAACATATAAATGAAAATGAAGCTGTTTTCTTGTTCTAATTTTCCTTTTTCAAACGGTGATGACAATGACAAAAACAACGATCTGAATAAATATGAACATTAAGAAAATGCATCATGTGCCTGATTAAAAAGGGCAAGGAATTCAGCCATTAAAAAAGCCTCTGACTGTATTGTCCAGAAAGTAAAATTAAAGGAAATTTCGACAAATGATTTCTGTGTTACTATTGGAGGAATTTGGTGGAGGAACTGCTAGCAGAAAAACAGGGTGGCTTCAGATCAGGTATGAACACTGTCGAGCAAATCTTTAACTGTTGCATCCTGATAGAGATGCATCTTCAGCACCTGCAGGACCTCTATCACAACTTCAAAATCTTTAAAAAGGCTTTGACAGAGTCTGGCATAAAGCACTAAGGCACGTAATGGGAAAATTCATCATTGAAGAAGGCCTTGTCCAAATTGAAATGCTGTATAACAACTCAACAAGTGCAGTACTACTGGATAATAAAAGAGGAACTTACTTTGCAGACAGCAGGCGTATATCAAGGATGCCCCCTATCACCTATGTTTTTCAGCATCTTCTTGGAACCCCCCCATGACCACCACACTTAAAACTCTATTGGTGAAAGGCTGATTTGCAACCTACACTTTGCAGATAGAGACCTGTTAGCAGGTACTAATAAAGAACTACAAGATCTTACCAGCAGACTGACAGACAGTTCAAATGCATATTGAACAGAGACCAGCACTGATATCAGCAAAAGTAATGGCAAGGCAGAGATCTACATGAATGGGGTACGTCTTGAAGAGGTAAACAGCTTGAAGTACTCTCTCTCTCTCTTCAAAGACAGCAGTTTCACAACAGATATCTGCATAAAGATCATGATGGCTAAGCTGTACAGGGTCTGGGGCAGCCATAACATCAGGTTTTCTATAAACTACAACCTGTACATACCTCATAGTACAGATCAGGTGTGCCCAATCAACGGCCCTCGAGCCACATCCGGCCTGCGAAGGTGCCTCAAGCAGCCGCTCATTTTGGCTTATGATTTCTTTCTTTCGAATCAAATCTTACCCTTTGGTATATCGCTGCATAATTTCATTTTTAATGTCAGCATGATTCTGGCAAAACAGCCATTTCTGGCCCGCGAGATTTAATATCATGTCGAGTGTGGACCTTGGGCGAGAAAAGGTTGGGCACCACTGGTATAGATCCGGCTTTAGGAATGTGAAAAATGGACTATGATTGCAAAAATGAAGGGAAGAATCCAGGCACAAAACTGAGTGGTTGCCACACTTGTATGACACAGGGAACTTCTACTTGTAACAGTCCAGCGACCTAAGCAGGTTTGGTTTGGCCATTTGACCCAGTATGACACCTTGTGGAAGACTGTCCTTCAAGATACCTTGGAAGGTGGTCAATGTTTTGGTGGCCAGAGAAAGCAATGGCTTACAGACGCCATAGACTGGACTGGTCTTTCTGTGCAAGACCTGTTCACTATCGGACAAAACAGGTGTGAGTGGCAGGCCTTGTCAGCTGCCACATCTGTCCACATGCTCTCCTCAACGACAGGTACCAGTCAAAGGACAAATGACTGGCTGACTGTATGGATGAATATTTACACTATCATAAATCACAGAAATGTGCTGAATTACCTCCAAAAAAAGGACCCTTGTTTCGCTGCATCAGTTCTTGCTCATACATCTGCATTCCTACATGGATGGTAGCATTGCCTTTTTCACTGCTGCTGTCTGAAGACCAGAGCTGGTAGATGGCCATCATAAACTGCAAAGAATTCAAAGAACAAGTCTCCATCTGGCAGCACAACGATGGCAAACACCCAACAGCTCTTACAAAACTTGAAGCTATTGTGCCGTACTGTTTCAATGAACAGATATGCAAATATAAAAATAAATGGGTACTTGAATATGCCACTGTCTGCTCTTCCAAATTATAATGGATGAGTATATGATATGAATGTTTTCTAAAACTACATTATGTGGCCAGCAAACCTTGTCACAATAGTCCACAAACAAACGATCTCGAGCTTTCTGATATGGGTCAGCTGGGGTCAGAGGTTCCTGAGGGTAGACATCATCAAGATACTGGCATGTGATGACAGACTCAAACACAATACGACCATCTGAAAATTCAAGAACCGGCACTCTGCCCTTTGGGTTGCGTGCTAAAAGCCAGTCTGGTTTGCGTTTTAGGTGTACATTTATTGTTTCATAGCTGAAAAAGAAATATGCCAAAATTTAACTTTTCATGACAGCTATTTCATATTATCATTATTTAAATAAGGATTGCACATTCATGGAGGTTAAAAGTTTAATCTGTTTTTGAAAAATAAAATTACTATGTTCAAAATGCTGACATCGTTTTCTGCCTGAAATACTGTGCATGGTTTGTGGGCTCCAAAGAATCACCAATAACACATGACTATAGTAGGTGGTGTTGTCAATAGCAAACAATCATCTGAAACAAATGCCACTAAATAGTTTTCATGATCTGTTATAGAAATAAGAGGAGGCTTCAGAGTCTATAGTGGTTGTGTGTTCAACTGTGGAGCAAAGAACCTGCACAGGCCTGTGGCTGAAAAAGTGCCATTGCCCCTCTACTATGGGTACTTAATGAGGGAAGGCGAAGGCATTGGACGGAGAGGCCAGGTTCTGCCTTCCACATGACATGCTCAAGAGACGATGAGCCATTTATGTTCACTAGCCCTATGGCCACTATTGGATTCAGTCTTTACCTGACTCAGCGTGTTACCTCTCAGTGGAAGAAAACTTTAACTTCTCCTTCCTCAATCATCATCATACAAGTTAAATTTTTAAGTTATAACTTAGTGTAAGTAACGTTGAAGCCTACAATTTGTGTAATGAAGAATGTTGTCTTAAAAAAAATTCAAATCAACTTACGGAATGTTTTTGTGGGCTAGAACGAGACGTGTACGTTGGGCGTAAGGACAAAAACGCATGCTGTACAGTCGCAGAATACCAGGAGAGAGTGGTGGAAATGGGGAACCTGTGTTTAAAACATTCGTACTCTTCTTGCAGTTATGTCGTATAAATTAAGATACAGTACAAATAATTTGACACTGATTTTTCACTATTGTACTCATACATTATGAATCTCCTAACAACTCTTGACGTAACTTGATTGAAACGAATATTTCTCGTCTGCATATTCTAGCATCTTTGAGCTTTCATATGATTGAGATATTTCATCTTCATAACTGACAGAAATGAATTTCAAAAATACCCTCATCGTATGATAAATAAAACAGTGTTGTTTGGGTTTACCCTTTTCAAATGTACGTTGTGTCATTTTTGTCACTTGCTTCGACATTACGGTAGAAATGTAGGGCCTAGTTTATAGCGTAGTTTTGGTCCTAGGTTGGCCAAATTCTCAAATCTCGTAATTTGCAAAAGTAACTAAAGAAAGAGAGGGAGTGGTAGCTTTGGTCGCAAAATGGCAAACTACGTCGATTTAAAACCTCGGAAAGAACTGATAAACCCTCATTTTGAGAGTTATAAATTGTCGCTCGATCCTCTTCCTATCTACAGCCAAGAACTCGAGAAATGTCAGTATCTATAAATAAAATGTAGTCAAAATTTAGCATCGAAAACAGATCCATATACGTTGTAAGACATCGTCTTTTTTCGTTGTGGTTAGATGCGTCCTACTACGATGCTTGTAATTGTTTATTTATAATTGTAAATGATTCCCTCAACACATTCAAAAGACAGTTTTCGGTTAACGTCTGTAGAATGACAAAAGTAGTAATGAAGATACGTGAAGACATGCGTCGTAAAGGTCTCTATATGGCTTCGGACTTACCTACTTTTTGAAGTCTTGCGTGTGGTGCACCGTAGTTATGTCAGATATATCTCTCATCATGTAAACTCTCTCCAGTAACATAGCGTGAGTAAGCCATACTAATAGGAAAATATTGTTAGAAGTGACTTGCAGGTTTTGCCAAAAGTGTGGCCTACCAGGCGTGTTGGTTGTCCTGGTTGGTTAATATCTTTGTGAATGGGGGGCGGGGGTGGGGGTCGGGACAGGAGGAGCTGCTAACGGCTGTAATTAATTTTCCTGCTGTTAGTTTATTTAAAATTAAATGTTTGTGAACAATGGTTGCTGCGTTTAAAAAAGCAAATGCCGTTTGATAGCTGGGGTAGGATTATTGGTAACTAATCAGCTTATTTGAGTAGGCCTACAATTTATCTAAAATTGATTTCAGCATAGGGAAACACTTTCTCTATTGCTATTCCTTGACACATGCTTAGCAAAGGGTGCACAATGTTCATTGTGAAGCTGCCATATGTATCTCTTTTCCCCTCTATTCCCATCTCTTTCTCTCTTCTCTCACTTATCCGTACTATCACAAATTACAATGTTGTCGCTTTTGTTCTGCTTGTTTCAAGTATGTCATAATTTCTTCTTCATAATATTTTAAAATTTGGACCTGTTAGTAACATCTTAGAATATTCCATTCAAATTTGATGATTGGCTTCAAAGGCCACCACAAAAACAGATTGCCACACTCTGCTTTATTTATAAGATTTATTTACATTCTTGCAGCACTTGATGTCAGCACTCTGACGCAGGATCAGCTGACACTGCATCACACCAAGCTTTTTGCTGCGTCTAATCACCTAATACAAGACCCATGGGTAGACAGATCAGTCTACTTCATTGACACTGACTGGGCTGTACAGAATATATTTATTCATGAGGTATATTTTTGTGCTAGCTGGTAAAGGGTGAAGGTAAAAGGTCACCCCCTAATCTTTTTAGGTTTCCTTACCTTCCCCAGCCCAGGTACCCAATGGCTGGGTTGACTGGGGGAAGTGTGCTGCACTGCATACCAAACTGGGAAGCATCTCAGTTCAGATACCAATGTTCTAACCACTCAGCTATCCACCACCCAACTAACATATGTGCATAAACTGCCATTGAACATAATGAGTCAGTATGTATGCAAGTGATAAAAATGTACAAATGCAAGACAATGGAACTTTTTTTTCTAGCCACTTTTAGACGTGGCTGTAGATCATAAAGCTAAGGGGAATTTAATGTATAGATGGCTTATGCCAAACAAAGGACCAATAGTTAACTTTAATAGCTAGCAGTTGCACAAAGAGTAGTACTGGTCTCATACTTTTCTAATGATCAGTTTTTAAAAATTTGTGAGTGGTTCTTTACATTTTTCTGACGAAAATTGTAATTTTGGTGACAGATCAGCCATCAGCAAAACTATTCTGCCATAACATTCAAGTGCGACAAACAACTGTTTGTACTAGAAACAAACTCAGAATTGAAGAAATTATGAGAGTTTATAATGTGCATGTTACAGACAGGAAAAATACATGGTGGATTTCGTGTATTTGAAATTCCTGAGGCATCATCATACAGAGAATGCATGGGGCGGCTCAACATTTCTCTGTGCTTTGCCAACCAAACATTTGCTGTTCTGGCAGATGGGGCAGGCAGACTTTTTCTGCTTGATACGGGAATGCGTGGGCACAAAAGAACACAGTGGAATGTAAGTTTTGTAGAAATTGATGAGATATATGTATTTAAGTAAAATGAACTACGTATCATTCATAAATGTGTGTGTGTGTGTGTGGTGAGAATTTAATTTATGTTTTTATCTGTTTTGTATGCGTGTTTTTCAGGTACTCTATAAAGAAAAGGCTTTGGGAGAAAATGTGTACTTTACTATAGTTGATTCCATTCATTATACTTCTGCCACTGGTAGAGAAAGTGGCAATGTTGTGGATGTTGTAGAATGTCTTCTGGCAAGTGTAGAGGTCAGACAGGGTGAGAACAAACATCCTGTAAATCGAACCATTCTGACCTGGATAACGCTTACGAAAGGTAAGCATATTTGTATTTTCAAATTTAAACCATCTCATTTGTTATCAGAAAGAGTATACAAAAAGAAGTATCAGGCTGTGTCTTAAGTTACAATTGTTGATAAAAGGGAGTATGCTGAAATCCTTATTTCTCAGATGAGATTTAGTTCTTTCTCTTAAGACCATAGATGAGAAAGAGAACATAGCATTCAATTCATTAGCGAGAGAAGCAGTCAGATAAACATTCTTTCATTAGTGGGATATATATTTATGACATTAATATTTTTATGATAGTGGTTGAAGTTTGTTGAGACAAAGGCATTTTAGCGTATGCTACATTAAATGTTTCCTGCACAAGGCTGTGATTTGTATTTAATCTCTTTGATATAGATTTATTTTCAGAGGGTTTTTCTGTAAGCTGTGACGAAGTATCAGGCATGTTGATAAGTTTTAATGCACTGTTTCAAGAGGGATTTTGTGGTACTTGAATTTAGCAGTCTGTGTTTTTTCTAAGGAGTAGAAGAGAGATGGATTGTAACAAGAACAAGACGATTAGAAGGATCACAACCTTTCAGCTATGCCAGCATCGAGAGAGGAGGAGGTGCAGTGACTGTTGCCAGCAATCGTCCATTTGGCTTGACAGCAGATTCATTGAAGGAAGTGATATCAGGAGCAGAAAGCATGGAATGGGAAGTGAGCCAAGGGAAAGGTGAGCATTTCATTGTTATTTATTTTTTGAGGCATGGAGAGAAAAGGAGGATTAAAAATATATCTATTATATGTATACAAGCTCAAAAGTAGATGTATTATCAGGAGCAGGTACAAGTGGGTGAAATGATGTAGCATATATGCTTTTGTGGAAGAACATAAAACCTCTTTCTTTTAATTCTTTAAGTCTGGACTGGACAGATATGTCTGGCACCTTCAGCAGCCATGAAGTCCAGGCTCCTCACATGTGTCTGTCATATTCAGTAATGTTTACTGCAAAAACTATTTAAATAAAGGGATGAAATCCAATTATTTAGATAGGTAAATCGCATTTGAAAAATGTTAAACCCTTTAACCTTGGAACAGAAAGACAGCAGTTTGAAAATTTGAATTTTTCCAAATCTACCTTTCTTTTCACAAACAATGGCAACACGAGTACAAATGGAAGACAGCTAGCTATTGCTGTGCCAATTGCTGATACTAAAGTTGTTCTTCATCATCATAAATTATGTGTATTCTTTTATACATGGTGTGTAACCATTAAAATTCACTGAAGACATGACTAAACATCACAGTGATCATCAAGCACAAAAGGCTGTATCAACATTTTCTTTTTTGGAATTATGATTTGATATAATTTCCTTTGGCTATACAAAGTACAAAGTACAATATCACAATGGAATTATGTAAGAACGTTTCTTTTTCTTAACTTTGAACTTTAATTATATTTTTGATTTATTTTCCTATCCTGTATTTGTACCTAGGAATCAGAATCAAAGTTCAAGGCCCAAACTTGAAGTGTTATCAAGAAAGAACTAGATGTATTCTAGTTTAAAATTACTGTTACAAGGCATTATTAGCAGAAGAAGTTGCAAAATGCTTCAGCATAATAATATTCTGAATCAATATTGAAGCATGGTTTTTGCTAATCACATCACTTAGCTCATAATATTACTGGGTAGTGTAGTCTCTCTAAAATGTAAGCCAGAAGATGTTAAGTGCCTTAAAGTCAGGTAAATATTTTGTGTCGTTTTTGTCTATTTATCAGAATCTGCTCATCCAATGTATACATGGAGCCAAGGACCAGAGGATGTATCTGTGCAGCTAACATTGCCTTCTGGTGTATCAAAGGCAGACATTTATGTCTCGGTGGCAAGCGATCATATTGATGTAGGTGTCAAAAACAGTTTTGCCTTGCTAAGTGGCTCGCTTCCAAAGACTGTTGATGTCTCTGAAAGTACCTGGACACTTGAAGGCCAAAGGTAATTAGTCAACTTGTCCCTGTGTGGTTTGTGCATGTGTGCCACTACATTTGTGTGTGTGTGCATGCACACTGTAACAGGCACATTCATGCAATGATATTTTTAGGCAAAGAGTTGTTACAACACACACACTAACTTTGCACAATCATTTGCATCTACACAACCAAAAAAAAACTGCAGAATAACGAACAAGGAAATATAATCAAAATAGAAGAAACATGTATTAATACATGTATACAGAAATGCAGCAAGCAATATGAAAACAATAGTCCTAACTTTTTAACTTTTTCTAGATGTCGCAGCCTTAGGGCTGTTTCCACTGAGCTGTCATGCATGTATTTTGTTACAAATACAAAAGTTCATAGTTGATGTAAATATTCTGAAATAGTTCCAATAACAGATGTGTATTTCTTTGGTACAACACAGTTCAGTCCCAGTCCTATCTACAGTCCTGTGGTGACACAAACTTACAAGGGTGGTCACTCTACACAACTGAACATACAAAAACTTAGCAGTCTTATTCAGACAGGACAGTAATCTTTACGTCTTCAGACAAGACAAACCATCTGTCCGCTACCACATAGCTCGGAAAAATGAAGTTTTTCTTCTTCAGTCAAGAGTGCCCCTTTCTGTCTTTGGGCCAGCATAGGCCACCTTGGTTCATAATTACAAGGGCAAAGTTCCTACCCAGGATAGCCTGGCTCTGTCCATTTGTTGTGGTGTCCACACAGTAAAGTTGACACGCTATAAAATTGACTGCATTGCGGATCACATTGATGCTCACAGGTAAGGTGCTACTGGTCAAGATTTACAACTCCATTGCTCTGACCATCCTCGTTGGCTAGTAATAGAGCGGTGGGAACTTGACCAGGGCATTGTTGGTGCTTCCATCACCAATTAAAACTAAAATGTCAGAAATGTTTTCTACACACACACTCACCTTCCTACCAATGTTACTAAACTCCGATGTCTGAAAAAGCTAATGAGAAACTTAGATATACTATTTTTCATTCAGAATACCTTCTGTCATGATTGTTTTATTTCATTTAACATTTGCAGTCATGGAAATGTACCTGACAAGCATAAAATAATTGAAAATTTTCAGAAATTTGGAGATTGTCTGATAAGGTACAACTTTATTTATCACAGAGGACAATTAGTAATATCCTTCAAGTGTATTACAGATTAGAAAGTAACTGCGAATTAAAAGTAAGGGCATCAAGAAAAAAAAGAGAGAAAAATTCTCAGTATTACCTACTCCCCGACCCCCCAGTTAACATATGCTGCAGATGTAATGAAAGCTAATCTTTCTTATGATCCCTTTAGACTGGAGCTGATCCTGACAAAGGAAGAAGAAGGCATGTGGGAGACCGTTGTTGTTGGTGACAATCGTGGTGAAATGACATTTGATGAAGCCACTGTTGCAGCCATTCATGAACGATTGCAGCACCTTACATCAGACCAATGGGTACGAAGAAGATTTGAGAATGTCTCAATTAAGCTTCTCCTGTTCTGACAGTCCTGTTATCTTTGTAGGCAGGTGTGATGCAACAAGTAGATCAGTTTTCTGATTCGCAGGATTTAGCAGCTTATCATTTTAACATGGGAAGGCGGATGGCCAAGTGAATAGAGCACTGGCATCTGAACCCAGAAGTAATGATAATGAGTATCTGACTCCACATGAGTTGGGGAAGGTAAAGCAGTGAGAGAGAGGAAATGGGTACTACCACTAAAATAGTAATTGTACAAGCTCTTAGTTATACTTTTAAATGTTTTGGTTAAAGGTAATGCATAAATTAGCAAAGGGTTTTGGTAATGTAGCCATTATTTAGGTACAAAAAAATGCTTTTAAGCAATCACTTAAAAAGTTGCAACATTCTCAAGAAGGATTTTAGGCAAGATGCTGTGAAAACTTGTGTTTTTAGAAAAATTCAGCCTGAAATTACTTTTTGAATTACTAATTATTTAGATGGATTTTGTGGCGGTCTTGTAATAGAGAATGGAAGGGTTCTTCCCTCATACAAAGCTAATGGTTTAGGAAGAAGCTAAGCAGAAGGAAATTCAGAGTCTAGATCTGCTATTAATTTCTTTTGAATATTTATTTTAAAAAACATAAGCCTTATGTCATTAGCAGTGTATCAAGTGACTTTGAGGTGAGGAATTACCCCACTAATGATATTATGATACTAATAATTTGGAAAACAGTAGAGGATCCACATTTGATTGTACTGTTCAAAAATTATTTCTCTTTATCCTTTATGCTTTTTTTAAGAATCCTGACCCAGACCTAAAGAACAAGCCTTTCAATACTCAACAGCTTGAAGCTTGTGATGCAGTGGATGATGAAGAGTGCATCTATCTCATGCGTATTGATGGGGAAACTCACAGGATTTCACACCAGGTACACCAATAAGTTTCAGGAGAGTCTTGTGCTGGTGATGGAGAAATTGTGAGACATGTCTTGCATATAGTCAGGTATTTTACTGGAATTTTAACATGGATTGCTCTTTTGACAAACTGCTGCTTCTAGTAGGTACTCCAAACAGTGAGCTGCTGTGATTGTGATATAGTTTTGTGAAAATTCCCTCACATTCTAACACCACTGTACATTTTTGCTATTGCATTTTGAACATCATTTTATGAACAAAAAATATTTGTTCTTTTTTCTGTCAAATGGTATAATTTATTTTATGACTGGATGCAAAATAAATACCAAAAATGGTTTGGAACTACGCTACCCAAATGTGTTTTGGCCTTCAGCACCAGAAGTTGGTCCTCACTGTAGTCAGACTCTACTAAACTTTCCCATTTGATTCCCATGGGTGAGAGTATATAATCTAAAATTAGGCTATTTCATCATCCAGAGGAGAGAATAAGCTTTAATTTGTTACCGAAAACCTGGTGACTATTGATTTGAAAAGTGCGCTAAAATCAGATGTGAAAAGTTTGGATAGCAATGTGTTATAGACAAAAAAAGCACTCTGGATTAGTATTGGTATCAGAATATGTAGAATTCTTTAAGCTACAAAGCTATCAAAAGCATGAAAAATGGCAAAGCAGCACGCCCGGTCGGCATAGCCCCAGAAGCACTGAAGACAGACCCAGAAACAACAGCAACAATTTTACAGCCCCTCCTACACAAGATCTGGTAACAAGAGCTAGTCCCGACAGACTGGAAATTAGGCCACCCGGTCAAATTACCAAAGAAAGGAGACCTCTCCCAGTGCAACAACTGGCGGGGGATCATGCTGCTGTCCAACAAAGTCCTGACAAGGATAATACTAGGGAGACTGAAGAAGGCACTAGACAAGAGACTGAGACCAGAACAAGCAGGGTTTCACCAGGATAAGTCATGCACTGACCACATTGCAACCCTCCGTATCATCATAGAACAGTCCATCGAATGGCAATCCTCCCTTTACATAACTTTTGTGGATTTCAAGAAGGCCTTCGACAGTGTAGACGGATGTCATCTGGAGGCTGATAAACCACTATGGTATTCCGCCCAAATTCATGAACATCATCCAGGGATTGTATGAAGACTCATCCTGCCAAGTTATCCATAACGACAAACTCACTAAACCTTTTGTAATGAAAACTGGCATAAAACAGGTTTGCATGTTATCGCCGAAAATCTTCCTGATGGTCATTATGCGCAAGACAACCCAAGACAACAACACCAGTATCCAGTGGACCTTCACCAAACAGCTAGAGGACCTGTACTTTGCAGATGACATTAGTCTCCTGTCTCATCAGCAGCAGCACGCTCAAACCAAACTGAGTGAGCTATCAGAGGAAGCAGAGAAGACTGGCTTAAAGATTAACAGAAAGAAGACTGAAGTGATGAAAATCAACAACAACCAGGAACTTCCAATCCATCTTCAAGGAGAGAACATCCTAAAAACAGACCGCTTCACATATCTGGGGAGCATCGTCAGGAAGGACGGTGGAGCGGATGACGACATCAGAAGCCTCGGAAACAAGGCCAGGAATGCTTTTAACACCCTACGCCCCATCTGGAACTCCCGAGCATTATCCCTCTGCAGTAAGACCCGCATTAGACCACTTACAGGTCCATCCAATTGAAATCCAAAAAGATGTTCTGAAGACTGAAAGGAAGACAGGTATCTCTGTTCATCTTTAGAAGGAACTGCCAGTACCTGGTCATCTAATACAACCAACAAGACATGTACCATTTTGGGCAGGTTGTGAACATTTTATTGCCAAATTCTGCAGTTGTACAGTTTCTTGAGAGGACATCAGGAGAAAGGATTTTTTCTTGTTGCTATGCAAAAAGGATGTTACAGAAATAATTATGCTTCATGTTCTGGCAGGACTTTGCCATTCTGCTGATAATCAGTGATGGCAGGTTTTAGATATTAAACCCATTGCGGATAGCTATGAAAGAATTTGTAAGCTGTGATATGTGAGTGTGTGTGTTTTCTGTTTAGTTTTGCTGCTTATTGTTTAAAATCTGTCATTTTATGAAAAGCATACATCAAAAGATCACACATATTTTGATGTCAGTCTGTAGTATTATAGAACAAAATAAATACGTTTGCTGAAAAGAGCACAGCAAGCTGACTCCATTGATACTAAAACCATTTCTGTAGCTTAATTAATGCAGAGCCAGAATTACATATTTAAAAAAAAATTCTTTTTGAATGCTGGCATAGAAAAGTGTTATGGTTCAGAGCAGTGACATTTGCTTAAAATTCCAATTTTGAAGTGATAGTACTAATTTTTTCAGTACCTGGGTGTCCTGAAAAAATAAATCAGTTCACTATGTTAGTGTTGTCAGATGATGATTTTTTTAAGTGTTTAGTACTTAATTGTTGGTGCACTAACCCTTCAAAATCAGCACCTTATTCATTTTCAGGTTTGAGTGTCAAATTACTGAGAAATCAAAATATTAAAAAAATTCATCATAACTTTTTTAAGCTATAGAAAAAAGTTTTTATCATTGAATTCAGGGGTAAAAAAATCTTTATACGAACTTTTCTTTCTAAATTGGAGAACCTACTTCGTTTTGTGAAGTGAGAATAGTTCATCTTTTGCCACTTGGCATTCTTTCTCATCATCATTTAGTTCTCAGTAAAGCCTTCTCTTTTAATTTTTTTTTTTTTTTTTACTTAGATGTGAATGCTCTAAGAGTACAACAGCTGTCTTTCAAATATATTCTTGTAATTTTGTGACAGGCGACAGTCAACTACAGTCTGTTATTCATTGCACGGCTGGATGCAGAGAAGGCGCCATCACTGTGTCTGCGTCATGATGTGGATGGACTTTTGTGGCAGCCAGAAGTGATAGCGTTAACTGATGGTGATTCTACCAGAAGAACTTGCCCATGGCAGCATGTTGGCACACTAGACGCTTTTGGTTATGTTCAGGCATCCAAGACGCAACGCAGTTTCTCTGGCTGTGCCCCAGATTTGTCACTGGCAGTGATTTCAGACCGTTCACGACATGTTTATCTTTATCGACAGCATGTGCCCACTGGAACCCCACTTCGCAACAGACGCACAGGTCAGAACGTCAACAACATTGCCAAACAGTATGTTGTGGCTCTTCAGCCTCATGACTCCATTCTGGGTCTTTGTGTCAGCAATGACCACGTATTCATTGCTACTGCCTCAAAAGTATATGCTGTGGCAGTATCACAAGATGCATGACAATAATACTAAGTGGATTGACATCTGGACCAGTTCTTTGGTTGCTTTTGTTGGCAGCGTTAAGGACAAAAATGTTACTTCTTAAGTGATATAATAGTAATTTACAGACCTGATCCAGGCCTGTGAAACATCAATCTTGCTTCAGATATAATAATGTTACTTCACATTTGCTTTACAAGAATTTGCATTAGTATTGGCAACTAAGTGGATTAAAGTATGATGTGCATTTGCTTTTTTATTTTCAGATATAATACGGTTGAATATGGGTTTTTTAAAGGAGGGATAAGGGGCAATTTTTAGCTTTTCTTCAGTGTCTTGGCTAATAGTTGACAAATGCTTCGAATCTGGCATACATTTATAACACATAAAAGGCAGTACTTCACACAAGTATATGAGAAATCATTTGTGATTTAAAAAAAAAAATTAAACTTGTACAGTGAACTTGGGTTCAGCTCTCGTCTCGGACATGCTGTTCTTTCTCTGCATGTGGCATCTGTTTACAGGGCTGGCTGCCTTGCCGTGATATCACCTTAGTTGCTGGCTTGGCGTGAAACACCAATTCCCCCCCCCCCACCCCTTGTGGATACAAGCTCAATGAGCTGCACACACAAAAACTACAAACAGCCAAAGAACTAATGAGTGAGCAGAATAGAAAGCTTGATTATGCATGATATTCCTTAACAATATGGGTTTTGGGGCTGGATTTGAAGGCTTTGAATCTAGACACAGTTTGAAGAGAAAGGGGCAGAGAATTCCAAACTGGGACCCAAGAAAGAGAAGAAGCTTCTCTTGAATTTGTCCTGTCTGGAGCATGGCATAGAGAGGATGGCAACAACTGACTGAATTGACAGTGGTTGAAAGGACAGCCTCTGATATAGTTCACTGTCTTTGTGACCAAACTAAGCACATGATCCAATTAAAACATTTTTGAACACAAATTTTGCTGATGAATAATGCAGAGAAAATGTGCAAATGATGAATCTGGATGCGCGTTTTCGATTTTTGTTTGTAACATAGCAGTAACACCATTATGTCTGCCAACCATATTCGCAGCACTCTTGGTAGATAAGCATGCAAGCAAGTCATGCAGAACCTTCTCTACATTCTCAAAGATGTCCTGGCTTGTAGCATCATGCATGGGGATCAGTTCACTCAGTTCTTTGTAAATATTAAATTCACTGCCACAAGCCCTGAAAAAACCGCAAGCTGTCAACGGTCTCATCAATAGAAATAGAAAAATATTCAAATGTTGATGATGTGGCCTTCAACTGTTGTTTCAAATCACTTGACATTTCATCATTGCGTTTAGCAACAGTGTTCCTGGTTAAGGAAAATATCTTTGAATAAGTGTTAATTTTCTGGACACACAATTTAAGCCGTTTTTGCAAGCCATTGCTTTACAAAATCTCTGTAATATTCCCCCTCATGGCGATCATTCGGGCCGCGGGCCGCATGTTTGACATGCCTGCTATCAGACATTCTTGTAAACAACTAGAAAGCCGTTACTTCGTTGTTTTCAAACTTAAATATCTTTTTTTCAAGCATAAACATATCTGGTGGCTCTAATAACGCAGGGATCAAGGTATCACTGTAATATGAACACTTGAGTATGTGTGTTTTGTGACTGGTCGATAAAAGAGAGTAGTAGAGAGATACAAAATAAAGTAATAGAGGGATACAAAAACTGCTTGCATTTTCTACATGGGTGAGACTGAATTTTAGTTTTAAGTACTTTCGTTTGCTTCACCTCCATTTACAGAGCAAAAATGTCTCTCATCTTCATTTAGGACACTGATTGATAAACATCTATCTTGAAAACTGACGAAAAAAATGCGTGGACGAGAAAATAGTTATCGGAATGCGATGCACATGCAGTAAAAATAGATTGGCACCACGTGGCTGGAGTAAGAATTCTTGCATGTTAAGATTATTTTAAAATATATACTTTTTGATAATCTGATAAACAATTAAGTATGAAAATATATTTACTCAACCGTCGCCATTGCTTAACTCAAGTAATTACATACACGTGCCGTGTACATCTATTTTTAGTGAACGCGAAGACTCGATACTCATGCATGTGCATGTCAGGAAGACTGGCTACATGTTCGTGATTGCTGGGGCGATCATGCAGTATCTTGGATGAATCAAAGGACACCAACTAGAAGCAGTCTCGGTTACTGAGGCGTCAATAATTTCTGTAACGCAGCCCAGCAGTGCAAGGACTACTCGGTAATCATTTCTCCGTCACACATTATCGCTTCACTCATCTAAGGACAGGGTGGAGCAGAGTTAGTTTTCAGCATCAGTCACGTGGAAAGCTGGCCTGTTCTCCCATCTTTGTAACACGCTGAGATATATATATCTGACTGCGGGAGCAGGCGACTGGATCAATGAACTACATGTAGATGTTTGTCTATCTTGTGATCATTAGATTAGCTAATACATATCCTGCGTTGCCGTCCACGGACCAATGGGCAACTACACCACAAGCATAAACAACACCTTCGTGTCCGCTATCTGCCTTCCTCCGCGACTGGTAACAGCAGTACAACCGGTTCAGATTTTTGTAAAACTAGCTGCACGTGCCGCGAGACATGTGCAACCGCCAGCCGCAACACGTGCACACGGAGAGCGCCCGCCTGAATCGCCCAGTTCGACATCAAGGTGCTGTTCAAGACCTGGGACCTTAATTCTTTATTTACGAGAAGTAAAATAAGTAAGACATGCTTTTTTCATTTAGCCCTCGCCCTTTACATGGGAAAATAAGCTAAGTAATTAAGTACAAAAGAAGAAGTAATAAACATAGCATAATATCAAAGAGAGTGAAAAGTGAAAATGTATAAAAGCAGTGGTTTAAAAAAATTACAAAGGTCCTGTAGTAGGGAAGTATCTCTATTATTTATAGTTATTTATAGTACAGTTTTCTAGAGTGAGAATTTAGAAAGTGTTTAATTCTTGAGAGGAGAAACGTTTTCTGTTCTATAGTTTTGCTTATGGCTAGGATATGTTGGGACCAAGACAAATTGTTGTCAATAGTAACACCTAGAATTTTACGGCTTTGGACTTCTGATACTTGTTGGGTTCTCATGTGGATTTTGGGAAATGGGGCGGTGAGGTTCTGTCTCTTTCGTCGTGTTGTTATAAACATAACTTCAGTTTTGATAGGGTTGAGTGCCATGTGATTTAGTTCCGTCCAGGACTGAAGCTCATCAGCTGGACGAGTGGACAAACGGCAACCCCGTGCTTCAGAGCCATATATTTCCCTGTGGCTCCAAATGAAAAAAAATAGTACGCACAAGAAATTTTGACATACCTCTAATATACAGAGTAAATAAGAACAAGTATCATTCGAGAGGAAACGACAAGAAATAGGGAGAGAGCGGGCAAGGGGAGAGAAAGCCTGCAAGTCGCATGGCGACTGGAACCTCCACAATTTTTATATCTCTCTCTTCACTCGAAACGCTCTGCTCTTCTGTCGTGAGCTGTCAACCTATCATGTTATGGAAGGGTCATAAAAGAGTACAAGTGTTTCCACTATTTTCATTACACTAACGCTGCCCATGAATAAACTTGACTCAAAGGAAGTGATAGATAAAAAGTTAATAAAATTAAAGCTGGAAGAGAACGTTATAAATCAGGGTAAAGTCAGGTACATTCGCAAGTAAGGTATACAGCTCATTTCCCGCTTGGCAATAAACTCGATGCGCTTAAACTAAAAAGCAGCTTGAGAAGCAGCACAATTACAAATACAACAGTACAATTGCAAACTGCAAAAACAAAGGAGGAAGGAGACGTGGGAGGAAAAAGAGGAGGCAACTAGCTACTGAAAGTTTTCATGAAGGAGTTACCTTTTAAGAACAGCCTTGAAAGCTTCGAAGATGGTGACCGTACGAAGCGACAAGGGCAATGCATTCCAGACGCTGGGACGCAAAAGAAAAGGAACTGAACTTGTTCCCGAACCACGGGCTTCTCCGTAAGTGACGGTGTCCCTCTTCCCCTTTCTGTGGCATGTGCTTAGTGTGTTTTGTCTGTTGTTATCGCTGTGTTTGTCGGGTGTATTGACATTTGTTGGTCTGGTGTTTGCTCGCGTGGTAGGGAGAGTAAAGTGTTGTGTGGAGGTGGGGATAGTGTCTTGCTGAGACAAGGCGGATCCCATAGGTCTGTGTGTAGGGCACGGAATATTTTTTATTTTATTTCACTTTTATTTTCTTTCACCGGTTGCCTTGATTTGCCTGCAACAAAGAAATCAGCATTCTAAATGGACAGAGCCCGTTTCGTCAAAACTTAGAGGAGTACATCATGGCAGACTGGATTAACTTTGGGTGTAGTCTATTTAGTTGTACTTCAATAAGCCTTGTCCACTTCTCTCTGGAGGCACGGAACTAATCCCCGGGGCGAGAATGTTGATATATCTAAACGTTTTAGTTTTAGACCTCAGGTGCACAGAAAACCATTCTGTCACATCACGAAATTTTAAAGGACTGCCATTTTTTTGCAATGTTTATTCGTCTTCGCTACATTCATGGGTGAGTCCATCGAGAACATCTGACCTTTGATGTCCGTCTCTCCTACATCCACATCTTCCTCTGGTTTGTTTGTTTGTTTGTTTTTGTGCGCTTGTTTGGGTGAGATTTGGATAGACGGATAACAAAACGCTGACCGATGAATGTTTTGGCCATGCTACTATCTTACTTGTCCCAACTGAAACTGACCATCGGTAGCTTACGCAAATATTCCTCGAGTTTTGGTTCAGGGTGGATGTGGGAACATTAATGTTATTTGCCAGTTGTTTTCTGTTACATGATAGCATTTATCTTGTCAAAGACGGGGCTAGTGGGAAAAGAGATGATAGGAAGAGTCTGACGTTTCCTCGAGATGATCGATCACAGTTCAAACGCATGGGGAATGTAGACCAGCACAGACAAGAGTAAATTATGGTCACTGGAAATGGCAAAGCAGATGTCGATATGAATGGAGGACAGCTCAGGGAGGTAAAAACCTTTAAGTATTTGGTAGCAACCCTCTCGAAAGACCACAGTTTGATGACAGAAAAATCCGCATCAGGATCGCAACAGCAAGAGCAGCAGTGGCTGGACAGCGTCAGGCGTAGCCATAACATCAGGTTTACTACGAAATGCAATCTGGACAACTTCCTCGTAGTACTGATCCTGGTTTATGAATGTGAAACATGAGTTCTGCCCACCGATACGGAGAGGAGAATCCAGGTATTCGAGAACAAGTACCTGATTAGGCCACTCCGTATCTCGCACAGGGAACATAAGACCAAGTACGGTCACCACACTCGTAGGGCACCACGAGACCCTACTTGCAACAATCAAGCTACGAAAGCAGGTCTGGTCTGGTCATGTGGCTCGGCACCTCACCTAGTCCTTCAAGGTATCTTGGAGGATGGTCGATGCCGCGGTGTGAAAAAAGATAACACTCAGCAGGAGGTCACATTTTTTTTGAAGCTCAACTCAGCCAGTGTGCCGCACCAAAACTGGACTCACCTTGTAATTTAGACACGCTACTGTACAAGGCCCTGGTCTTAATTTTAACCGATGAAAAAAAATGCACATCCATTTCACCTTGTTCATTAAAGGCCTTTCATCAACGACACGCAACCCTGCTCCCCTCTGCTCAGCTTCACTTTCTTCTAATCGATGGAATCGCACCGTATAACTCTGTTCAAGCATCTAATTTCTATAGATTTATTTATCTACAAAGTCATCTCTGTACCATACAAACGACAAGTGCGACTGCTTGGTCCCTCCACTTCTCTCCGCCATTCTCCCCCTCCACCCCACCCCAATATCAAATTCGACCCGTATTTCGTTCAATATAGTCTGAACCGAGTGCTTGGACTCCTACAAAATCTCTAGAACACAAACACATCTGTTGGTGTGGTGTGGGTTACATTGTCAGACGGCAACAAGACACATGACTACGGTTTGTGGATGACAGCTGAGATCTGTAGAGTATGTAGAAGTGTTGTTCACGCGGTCGATCCTTCATCGAGTCCAGTTTGGAGAACGAATTTCTCTGATACGGATTTAGAAGTTAGAACCTGCTTTTACTCTACGAGAAATCACATTTGTCTCCTGCAAAATTCCGAAACTGTCTTCTGCAGAAGAAGTCGTCTCCGGGCAGTGCATGTCCTGTAGTGAGATCGTGTTACATCTTGTTTGTGTTGTGTAGACAAAACAGTTGTCACTTGTATTGGATAGACAAAAGCGACTGTATCTTGTGCTGTGTTAAGGGGAAGATGATAGAGAAGCGATTATATTTTTGTTGTTAGGACAAACGGTTGTATCTTGCTCTGGGTTGTGTAGACGACAACAGTGCTGTTATTAGAGAGAAGCAGTGGTATGACGTGCTGTTATAATATAGATGATATAAGACTTTATTTATCCCTGAAGGATATTCATATCAGTTTCACCAAATCTTCGTATACATTCATGGATCAGGCTTACGTAGAGCTCCATTCATTCGCACATAGTAGCATTCAGAAGTCGCACAGCCGACACAACAAATGACAGCCTCAGTCTGTTGATACTGTATGCAGATACACAGAATTGGCGGCCCAAATGAAGTTGAAAAAATTCTCCTGACAGGATATGCCTGTCGTCACAAAGAATTTCAGACACTTTTAAGTGTCTGCCTGTTATGCAGAATTTGAAGAGCACTCTGTTCTGTCTCATAAACTTTGAACCAGGTAGATGCAACAAAAAGTAAGCTGCTCTTGTCCTTCACTGATAAACTGGTGTGAAAAGAGATAATGGAGAATGACAGCACGCTCTCTCTCTCTCTCTCTCTGTGAGATCTATCAAATAGTTGAAGAAATCTCTGGCCGACAGAGAAACCCTTCAGCTTCCAGAGAAGGAAGAGACGCTGTTGAGCCTTCTTTGTGACAGTTTGAGTGCTGACATCCCAGCGAAGTCTTCTGTCGAAGATGGTGCCCAGGGGCCAGTTGCACAACACATTTCTAACTTTAAACACTTTTAGGCCAATCTATTTAGATACTCAGTTTAAAGTGCACACCACAGTTTTAGAATTTGTAAAACTAAAACTGCTTTAAGTAAGATAAAGTTGTTTAAGTCTGATTTTCCGTCCTGTCAGTAAAATATTTTGTGCAATACATCTAAATGGCAGAGAAGAGATTTTGCTTCTTTAGAACAGTTTTAAGGTTTAGAAACATGCTGTGCAACTGGCCCCAGGTATTTAAAAGCAGGAACAAGTTCCACCTCCTTGTCGTGGATGATACATGCAGGACTTGGTGAAGAATTCCGACGGAAATCAAAGACCATCTCTTTGGTCTTAGTCACACGAAGGTTTAAGAAATTGTCATCGCACCAGGCGATAAATTCAGTCAAAACTACGCCATGGGCATCCACTGGTTAATAAGAGAGAGAGAGCTAGCAGTGCAGTGACATATGAGAATTTGAAAAGATATTGACCCTCTTTACTGCGACAGCTGTTGTTATGATACACAAAGTAGGGATAAAATACAGCCTTGGGGTGTCCACATTGTGAGGGAGTCGAAAATGTGCCATTGACAAATTGATGCCTGTCAACCAAAAAGTGAATGAGCAATGGCACTAGGTGATGGTCAAAGGAAAACTCGTCAAAGAGTTGTCTACGATGTTTGATAGAAAAGTAATGAGACTGATTTTTTTGTTTACCAAAGTTTTTATTTTTCTCAAACATCAATATTATCCCCTTCAAAATGAGTTCCTTGGGCAGCTACACACCAATGGAGATGTTGTTCCCACTTTTGGTAGCAGCGCTGGAAGTCTTCAAACTAGTATGGTCTTCAGCATGTCCGTTACACTCTTTTGGATGTTTTCTAAAGTCCCGAAATGACATCATTTGAGGACATTTTTCAGTTTAGGTAAAAGGAAAAAGTAACAGGGGCTGAGGTCAGGTGAATAGGGGGGCTGGGGAACCACAGGAATGCCTTTTAATGTCAAAAATTTCGTGACAGAGAGGGCAGTATGACATGGGGCCTTGTCATGATGGAGCATCCATTTGTCTGCAATGTCTGGTCTCACGCCAATGACCCTTTTTCTGAGACGTTTCGCATGTGCAAATGTTCAGTGAAAAATTTGATGAACGGTAAATCTGTTCAAATTTAATTGTTCACTCAACATTCTTAATGTTAAACGACGGTCTGACCTCACAAGAGTGTTCACATTTTCGATGTTTTCGTCAGTTTTCGAAGTTGAAGGCCTCCCTGAACGTTCATCTTCAACGTGTTCTCTGCCTTTCAAAAATGATTTGTGCCAGCGAAACACTTCAGCTCGGGATAAAGAATGTTCCCCATAGGCCTGTTTTAACTTTTCAAACATCCCACTTGCCGATTCTACAAACTTAACACAAAATGTAATGGCACTACCTTGTTCCAAATGGCGCTGATCCAGTTTTCGTGACGCACAACCACAACACAACGTCACTAACAGCAGTCACAAAAATGACGTAGTTCACGGAAGGAGTTGAAACGTGCACTGAGTTATAGGAGGGGACTGATACACCTGCAAGCGATGTAGCAACAGTGCAGCGTTACTAGATCGCTGACAGTGTTGCTAGTCTCATTACTTTTCTACCACACCTCGTAGCTAGGATATGTGGTTGGATGGTGTTGAATATGGGGCGCCAAGAGGGGAATTTTCTCAAATTTGCTATTTCTAGCTATACATTGCAATGTATAATTATAGAATGCAATGTATAGCTATACATTGCATTTTATACTTATAGATTGCATTTTATATTTATACAATTCATTCTATACTTATAGATTGCATTCTATAGCTATACATTGCAATGTATAATTATACATTGCAATGTATAATTATACATTGCAATGTATAGCTAGAGAGAGAAAACTCGGTAAAAACCGAAGTGTTTCATTTATATTATACTCAGAAGTTGCTATCCAATTCATTTTATATATACCTTTCAAATCTTTAGCTATAGAATGCATTCTAGCTATACATTTCAAATCTATATTTATAGATTGCATTCTATAACTTCCGACTAGAAATTTATACGGAACGAGGCTGGCTCATTTGCATATGGGAAAAGAAGGTCAAAGACCAACCAATCGGCGCTCGTAGCAATGGCCTTCTTCGTTCTTGTGCAACTACAAAACTATGCAGTTCAAGAGGACAACTATAAGTCTAAGGGTCGAGTAGAATAGTACCCCTACCCCCTTTTTTTTAACGTCTGACCACCCGCATTTTCTTCCAAACAGAATACGGGAGGGAAGGAGATTTCGTGCGCATGGCAGTCAGCACTCACTCAGCTTGACGGCGGTGTGGTATCCCTAATTTATTGCAGGTAGTGGGTTGGCCAGTGTCTCGTATTGCGCCCTGCCCTTCCCTTTGTCCGGTAAAAGTACACACATTTCAAGACTTACAAGTAATAGGATTACAGAAGGAGAAAGGGAGGTTAACAGACGGTCACTGGATTCATTACACATTTGAACAAAACAACACATTCTGCGACCAAAACTTTTTGGTCTCTACGATCCCAAGTTGCAGACGACTCTCGGCCATTGCTACGAGCGCACTGATTGGTTGGTCTTTGACCTTCTTTTCCCATATGCAAATGAGCCAGCCTCGTTCCGTATAAATTTCTAGTCGGAAGTTATAGAATGCAATCTATAAATATAGATTTGAAATGTATAGCTAGAATGCATTC
The DNA here is from genome assembly GCA_004794655.1 of Marisa cornuarietis. Lineage (NCBI taxonomy): Eukaryota > Metazoa > Mollusca > Gastropoda > Architaenioglossa > Ampullariidae > Marisa > Marisa cornuarietis. The sequence continues at coordinate 20,719,916 of SMMW01000003.1, read as the reverse complement.
TATAGCTAAAGATTTGAAAGGTATATATAAAATGAATTGGATAGCAACTTCTGAGTATAATATAAATGAAACACTTCGGTTTTTACCGAGTTTTCTCTCTCTAGCTATACATTGCAATGTATAATTATACATTTCAATGTATAGCTATAGAATGCAATCTATAAGTATAGAATGAATTGTAAAAATATAAAATGCAATCTATAAGTATAAAATGCAATGTATAGCTATACATTGCATTCTATAATTATACATTGCAATGTATAGCTAGAAATAGCAAATTTGAGAAAATTCCCCTCTTGGCGCCCCATAGTTGAAAGCCGATGAAAAGTCAGCAAACAACAGTCGTGCATGGGCATGTGGATTCTCCAGGTGTTTGAACAGAGTATGGAGGATAAACAAGGGAGGTCAAGGGTGGCATTTATAATCAGTGCTTTGATTATTTTCTTCAGTACTTTCATGACCAACGACATAAATGTCATTGAGACACTGAGCTGAAGCTGGAACTGAGACAATGGTAGATAATTTACAAAAAATCAGGGATTGAGAGTGAATTCATAAAGCTCTGTAATAGATGTTATCAGATGGAAGTAGTTGTAGCTTGTGCTGTTATGGGAGGGAAGTTGTTGTATCTTGCGATGTGTCTAGTTGAACGAAACACTATACCCCTGCACTTGTATCATAGTTATGTTTCATTTGCGTAGTCGGGATGAAGATATTTTTTTTAAGCTCTGGACTGAATGATGAATGCTCGAGTGGATCATTAGGCCATTTTGCTGCACTTGCTGCGGGGTTCGATGTACGTTTAATAGAAATTTCAAACCAATCAATAATCGATATCACACGATTCCATGAGGACTGCAAGAATTGCTGTTGCAGGCTGTTGCTGGTGTGTTGTCTTTCAGGACAAAATTCATGTGACATGGGGCAGTCTTTGGGGAACCGAGGCCATGGTAACAAGATAACAGGTGTCACTGTTTGCTACATGACAGAACTGCAGCTTAAAAAGCAGTTTTACTTCCCGGATATCGTGAACAGGATTTATGGTGGCAATCTCGCCCCTTGAAGTGCGGGACAGACTTTTTGAGGAGGACGTGGCGCTGGTCACATGTTGTGGTCCATGGTGCAGACACACAACAACAAACATCGTGGTACCTGCGGATATTCGGACTAAAACACAACATTCATTGCCACCAACCCGGGGTAGACTGTGACAAACATTTATGTAATTGTTGTTATTATTATTTTTGACGATTGCTAGGACACTGGGTCCTGTATGGTGACAGTCGAGGGAACAAGCTGATTATCACGACATTCAGCCGTTAGTTGGATACAATACAAAGCTTTGCTTTTTCCGTTTATCTTCTGTATAAATTTTTCTGACCTCTTATTGGCATGCGGAATGATAGTAGGACAGAAAGAAAAAACGAAACCAAATAAGGAATAAAATGAAACAAAGTAAAAAAAAATCAGTTCCAAGTCTCCACGATAACAGGACATTTCTATGAAGATAGGATATTTCTGATGACCAAAATGTTAGCAGTGACTGGACTGAGAAGCCACCATTGCGCTGATTTCTGAGTGGAGAGATCATCATCATCATCATCATCATCATCATCATCATCATCATCATCATCATCATCATCATCATCATCATCATCATCATCATCATCATCTCATTTTCTTTTTCTGTAGAAATTCTTGTCGTCAGGAAAGTGTAAGAACCATGAAGCCGTTCACGTACCTATATCGGCGCTGCCTGGTGTTCAAGGTGCTTGCGGTGCTGTGCGCGGCCCTGATGCTGATGCAGGTGCAGGTGCTGACAAGTCGACTCTTTCATTCCGTCTTCTTAGTCTTCAGCCAGGAGGCCCCAACCCCCGCCGTTTGCGACCCCTCTTCCAGGCCTGCAGCAGACGCTGCCGGGAAGTTCAGGAGGGGACAGTATCGCCCCTTGAACTGTTCCGACTTTGATTTCCTTACAGGCCCTGATCCGTCGGCCGAGTTTTACAACAGGTCCTTGGTCTGTGGGCCTGGGGCGCAAACCAAAGACATCTTTTGCAGGATATTTTTCATCCAGGTGAGGGTTTTTAAAATGCGTTCCACAATACAGCTTGTTGCTTTTAGTTAAAATGCAAAATGTTTCTAAAGACTACGCAGAGGTCAGTACTACTTCCCCAACTCTGTTACTATTACCCTCCAGTTCTCGAGTTACACGCATACAAACACCACTAAGCACAGTCCAAAGTCTAGACAGATATCAGGATTCTATACACAGGATTATGCAAGGATATTTTACGTTGTGAAGGCTACAACAACTAAGAGAGCTAAGAGTTAATGTTAATTATGGCGTCCATGGACAATGGTGACGTCACGAGTTTATGTACATAGTAATATTTATAGAAGCGGAAGCAGGGGTCAGTCTGTTAGCCATTCAGTTGCTTTTTGTCTTTACAAACGTAAACGCATGGGTGAAAAAGATCACCGTTGTGTTATAAACTATAGCAGTGGTAAATTTTAAAAAAAGGAGAAATATGAAGTTAAAAGTTTGCGGATAATACTACTTTCCGGAAAGTAAATGCCTGAAAATTCGAAAGAGGAAAATTGTTGTTGTAAAATTGTTGCTGACAGCAAACTCAATGGTATGCGGTCAACATTTTGAATAAAAATTTCAGATAAATGAGCCGTGTTTAATCAGCTAGATCTCAATATTACACGTGGGTATGAAAGCGAAAACACAATCGTCGCTGCGAAAACAACAGCTTACAGTGAAAGCTCGAACATCTTTGCCAGGCTTAGACAAAAGTAATGTAAAAGATGCGGGTTGCAAGTGTAAAAGTTCGCACTGTTACAAAAACAGAGAAATGTGCGAAATTAGTTTGACTACTTCCTTTAAATTTCACCGAAATATAAGAAGCAGTAAGTAATAAATAATAAATTTTCATGACATTTTTCACGAACAGCTCAACAACTCACAAGAAAGAGGGAAAACATAATTTTCCCCGAATTAAGAGGAGTCTGTCCGCATATCATTTAAATACATAAAATATATTACGCAAACATACAGAAATAAGTCATCTAATAATTGCTACTTTAATAAACAAATTATTTATGAAAAGTCCTTATAATTATTTAATTATGAAATTGCTCGTGTTGATTAATAATATGGTGTTTATGAATGTTATTTTAATCTAGGATTCACATAAGTTAAAACGGCTTTATTCTCTCAAGTCTCTCCTTCCCTTTTTGGCCGACGTGTGAGTAAAAAATTGTGCACTTGACTGGACCTTTAAGAACACAAATTGGCAGCGAGTACAAGCATAACAGTTACAGTTGTAACAATCACAGATTAACAGGAACTTCAAAATTGTTTCCGGTTATATTTATATTTCAACTCAATTTTAAATTAGGAGAGGGGAATTGTCATTTTGCGCCAAGTCAGCAACTGAGGCAAGATCTCAGCATCGAGTTTAAAGAGAACTCAGTGGGAAATATTACTTTCCATTCTATTTTAGTCCAGTTTTACAGCCCATCGACTGATAAGGAAACATCCCCTCGATATTTTGTTTGTCCGCACTGTTAGTTCCGTCCTGTTTGTCGCAGACCGGCCTACAGGAAGGAGATGCGTGCGACAGACAGAGCGACGACACAACTGTTCCTCTTTACGTCTACTACGTCATCTTCGGAGACTACGAGTTCCATTTCTGGAACTACGTCAGCGTTGTTGCCGCCAAGCGCTTCGTTGCACCTACAGCTCTCTACGTCATCGGTAACGCTCATCCTCGCGGCTACTGGTGGCAGCGCGTGCTGCGTGACGTGCGCGGACTCAGATTCGTCTACCGGTGAGTCGTTCTTTAACTCACTGAGCTTCCGCTTTGATCTCGCTGAGCTCCCGCTTTGATCTCACTGAACTTGGGGCCTGAGCTTATCAGATGTTGACTCTTCTTTTTTTTTTGACGTGATTTAGAAGACTGCAGTGGCTCTGACAGCTGTTAGACCATGTGAAATCTTTTAGATATGACTACGGATGAATATCTCTGGACTGCTGGTTGTTTGCTAAGATAAATTCAGCCTCTCGAGAAAATCCAGCCTGTCAGGTCTCGGTGAACCCATTTAGCAGTTTTATGTTGGAAGCCGCAATAAAATTCTTAAAGTCAACAATAGACATGCAATAAATTTGTTACGAAGTTAATTTTTTCTTTCTTTCTGTATTTTTTTTTCTTTGATGGTGGTGGTGGGAGGAGGAGGTCCTCGACCTCCACTTTCCGTGACTTAAACCCAATAAACTGAAAACACAACAGACCATAAAGCTTTAGCGTTTGTACCTGCGTCAGCATGAACTTTCTCGTCTGCTCTTCTTTTTTGATTTAGACCTCCAGAGATGTGTCATTGATCTGATGTTTTTGTAATGGAATTTAATATAAATGTACAATTGTTTTGTTTTTACTGATGATTCCTATCATTTTAAAGAACCAATCATTACTTGCCTGCTATCATTCCTCCACTGCTTCTCTTCCAGCTCGTTCTTCCTTCGCTTCTCTGTCGTCTCCTTTAGTCATTTCTTGTCGGCTGATGTAGACAGAGCTACCAACACAATCCCTGCATTCTATGTTCCTCCTCCCCCCCCCCACTCTCCCGAGTCGTCCTCACAGCCTCACCTCACATTGCCGCCTCTCCTTTGAAGGGTGATAACACAGCCCCTCTGTCTGTCTCTTGGCCACAGACCTCAGCCCACGAGCATCGGCGGCGTGCAGCAGCCACACGTGATGCATGTGTCGGACGTAGTGCGTCTGCAGGCTCTGCTGTTGAACGGCGGCATCTACCTGGACGCCGACATGGTGGTGACACGGCCCCTCAACCCCCTCCTGTCCTATGACATCACTCTGGGGCTCATCGACAACGGCACTGGAATGGGCAACGCCTTCGTGTCCACTATGAGGAACTCTGCCTTCCTCCGCGACTGGTACCAGCAGTACAACATGTACAACAAGTCCAACTTCTACTGGAACTCGCTGCAAGTGCCGCGGGACATGTGGCACCGCCAGCCACAGCGAGTTCACATGGAGAGCGCTCGTCTGTATCGCCCCAACTGGTTCGAAGCCAAGCTGCTCTTCAAAGAATGGGACTTCAACTGGACCGACAACTACGCCGTGCACGTGTGGACCAACTCCAATCCCGTTCCCCAAAGCGAGGAGGACATTCAGTCGGCAAACACCACCATCGCACAAATCTTCAGACACGTGTTGTATGGAGACCCTCGCCCCAGGCTGAAGCCCAAAATGGCTCAAAACTCTAAGAATGTTACTTCACAACCGTCAGGCATTTAGAACAAATTGTGGATGACCAGGGGCGGACTGGAGCTTTAAAGCGGCCCGGGCATTATTTGAAGAGCGGCCCTTCTCACTAGAATAGGCCTACGGTAGCAACTCGTCTTACAAATCCTAGGATATATCCTATATATGACAATATTGCGGGCATAAGGGACTTTTCATGTGCTACTTCTTAATTTACACTTAGAAGTATAACTTAGTAAGGTCTTAAACGCATTGGATGTAATAAACGCGCGGTTTTGCCTGATCCCCTCGAGTTCGCTTTAACAAAATAGTGAATCTTGTTTCGCATAGTCATGTTTTATTGAAAATAAATGCTTTATTTTCATTGTACCAAGAACATTTTCAGACGGTATCTAATCTTTGTTTTTAATGGCATTTAAGAGTTACAATGATTTCTTTGAAAAGTGCTCCATTTGGATTATTGAACGAACCAAAAACCTTTTTTTTTTTTTTAAAGCGGCATCCTTTGACCACCATCTGGTATCTCCAATCCCGATTCGTTTTACAGTAGAAAAGTGCTGAATCCACAAGTTCATTCGCTGATGCGATTCTCGAAAAAATACTCCTATGTCATTAAATTGTGAGAACAATGATGAAGTAGTCACCACAACACTTGTAGCTTCAGTCACAACCAAATTTAACACATGTGCGTGGCACCAAACATGTCAGTGATTTGAAGTCTCCTTTGATAGTCGAGTACTGAAGCCTTTGTAACGACTTTGCATGTTTGCTGCACCCTCAGTCGAATTTCCGATGCAGTTACGTGGGTCAAGTTTGAGTGTTGACATTACTTCAGAAACAAGTTGCACGAAAGCTTCACCAGAAGATTCATCACATTTCACTACGCTTACCAACCTTTCTTGGATATCACCAGAGCTATCAACATAACGTACAATAACAAAGCACTGGTCTTGCGTTGAAATGGCTTGAGTGGTATCAATTTCAATAGAAAACATGTCCGTAATTTCTGCAGAAATCCACTGACGTATCTTATCCCGGATAAGTGTGATTACAGAGTTTACTGTAGATTTCGAAAGTAAACTTATCAAAGCGCCTCGACCTCGTGAACCTTTTGCTTTTTCATCGTGTGTCTTTTTGCTTTTTTTTTAACAACTTGGGAAAGATGATCAGCTGTACAAGAATTGTACTTCCCAAATAGTTTCATAATTTCCAGGAATGTTCCATCATTTTCAAGCGTGTATACTGCTCCTCTTTGCTTCCTCTGTAGCTTGAGTCCTCTCTTGCCAATGAGTTTAACAACATCCAAAACTCTTTCCATCCCTTGTCGTCTTTTTTCCAATTTCATCATGATGGCTACGTGCAAGCAAATGAGAAATGCTGGACTTCTTTTGGTCTACTAAATAAGCCGTAGAACATTTCAAATGACAGGAAGAGCGTTCGTGTTCTTCAACCCAAGTATGCACATGCCGCCAGTCAGTTAGTCCTTTGATAAATGTAGAATTTTCTGATATGCTCACAAACGCTGTGCATACTGAACGATGAAGCGAATGATTTTCCTTGTTGTAAGACAACCATCATCTGTTTGTCCCATCTTTTCGAAAAAAAGACCTTTTGACAACTTTTCAGTTTTCTGATTTGGATGGTAATTTCTAAACAATAAACTTTCTTTGAAGTTTCTTAGTTTCTTGAAGTAGACAACTGAGATTCCATCTGTAATTTCAGATGCACCATCTTTTATAGCCGAAAACACCTTTTCCTGGTCAACATTTTGCACCACTTCAGAGGCTTTTTCCGCCACATGGTCATCTGCCGACTCAGCTGCGAATGAATCAATTGTCACTACATTAACTCCTGAAGGTCCACTTTCCAAACCAATGTCCTTATCATCTTCACTGATGTCTACAGATACAACATTGGTAATTTTAAACAGATCCAAAAGGTTTCTGCTCTGTGATGCACTCTCTTCCAACTTTTTCCTCTCTCTATCACGCTCTTTTTCAGCACATCCTTTTCTTTTCTTTTGGCTTTCTTTCTCGATAGTCTCCATAGTCTGTTACAGATAGAGACTCTGAAAACATGATAATCCAAAATCAAAATATTTCCCAAAAATAACTTGAAATATTTTGAGGTGTAGGTCTAGACTATACGTCAGTATCAATTTTATATCAAAATATTAATCATTATGTAATATTTTTGAGAAACCTTATAGGTGGGCAAAGTTGCCCTCTGCAGGAAAACTTTGCCCACCTATATCTACATTTATTAAGATTTCTGCGAAAATTCATCAACTAGGACCTATACAAACGCATTGCGATTTAGATTTACTATGACTTCCCCTGATTTTTACTTTTACTCTGTCTTTACCCACAGACTTCGGTAATCGGTATTAGTGAAGTCTGTGTTTAACTTTAAAAATACCTTCTTGATCATTAACTTTTACTTTACCTTACTTTAGATTTACTGTTTATATATTTTTCCATATTTTAATATAATGTATGAGAAATAATTATTTATTATATCATACACTCAGTCGCTTTTATTTTATCTCACTGGCAGCTTGCTTTATAATGTCTCGTCAGTGTAATTTTCGCACTTTCGAGACCCAATTTTGCGTTTGTAAGTTCTTATTCCGTATCTACAATGAAAGGACTTATTTATATGAGTTACCGCGCACCTGTCTCAGAAATAGATCAGCCCCCGTTTCACTCACTAGTCACTTCAAAGTTGCCAATTAAAATGATAACTAGCTGCTGTGATAAACGCTTCAAAATTTGAATTTACAAATACTGATATTTATCATTTGAACAAAATAGGCCCACCGGCCCAACGACCGCCCAACGGCCCACCGGCCATTGCCCAAATGCCCGACAGGCCAATCCGCTACTGTTGGTGACTAACAATAAGAAATAAACTAAGAAAAATATCCTTGCAAATGACATGAAGGTTAGTAGGTGTTTAGTCGACAAGTTATGCCAGGATTTCAGACCATGAGGCGTGTTCAGTGAACCAGATCGCAACATTACATCACACATATTGTGATGTGTCAGTGAAAACATTCAAACGTGAAGGCGATGAGCAAAACAAACTTCTCACCGTATCAGCTCCAACATCAGGCTCGGAGAAAAGTAGAGAGAAACATCAGACACTGATCTCAAAATAAGAGCTGGTCTTACAAGTGTGAAAGGTTGCGATGTTGCAAGGATACGCTCCACAGAGTTCACGCACTGTTCATGTTTTTTTTTAACAAAAAGAAATCATTGAAGAGGCAGCACAGCAGTGAACAGGGATGTTTTGTCTACTGTCTTTAATTAAATCTCACCGCGATGTTCTTGCCAAATCTTTCTCTCTCTCTCGCGCACACACACACACACACACACACACACACACACACACACACACACACACACACACACACACACATGAAAGGGGAGAGAAAGATGAAACACAATTTCTCTAGCATCAAGAGGAATCTCTCCATAAATCACCGAGCTACATAAAATATATTATGCAGACACAAAGAAAGAAGCCAATACATCAATACTTCAAACTTTTCATGAGTTCAAAGTCTTTACAAAAGTGAAGCTCATGGTTGAGACGATTAATACTGTTTAGTTCATACGCAAATCGCTGTACATCTTAAGTTCAAATGAGGGAAATTATTTTTTATAATATATTCTTTATTCCGTAAATGCAGTTCACATAACCTGGTATCCCTTTCATTCTTAATTCAAGATAAGAGAAGAGGTAGAGGGAAAAAAAGAAAGACAAAGGAGAGTGTCCATTAATGTACCATTACAAACAATTTTACATGACTACATTTGAGTTTGATATACAAAATAAATAGCAAAATTATCATGTACATAATCTCTTTCCAATACAAGCCAGCACACATGCATTTACAAATCCTTGATACCGCCTTATGATGTACCAGCACACAATATACAACTGTTTATTTTTTGTGTGTGATTTTTTTATATTGGCACTGACATAACAAATCACACATGTTGCAATAGAAAAATCAGTTAAGTGAAGTTTGGGCAAGAATTGTACTGAACATTTAACTAGTATACAACCTGGACTGCTTATAACACATTGAAAATAATTGTTAGGTAAAGTCTTTTACATCAAGTTGATTTGTGCTTTGCATGCATCATTTTATCTCTACATCTGAAACCAATTTCTGTCACAAAGCAATTAATAAAATATAATACTGGTTATCTTTAGCGTAACAATTTCTATATGGAGCATCATTCCTTAAGCAACAAAAGAAATGATGGTTACAGGTAAAGTATAATCAGTACCCTTAGTTAACAAAACAATGAGATACAGAGAATTAAAACCATTTGGATGCATCAATGTAAAAGGACAACAATGGTGGAGATATTTCTGTCTGTAAACGACCTCACCATTACTGATTCAAACATGTTTAGGATTTTGCATTTTCGATACATACATCAGTTCCACACCTAGTTATGAAAAATCAAACAATTCTTCATGTGCTAAGGTTCAGGTCGGTACAAAGTACTTAGGAAATTCTCTTTTTTTTTACTCATGATACTCTAAATGCTTTATACAGAGGCATGCTGACACTTTTCTAGGCTGGCATCATACATACTATCATGCATAGAATTATTTCAAGATTTAAGCCACCCACATGTACACAAGCCACATACTATACTATACTAAGTCTTATCTTATCTTATACCTACTAGACATAAGTAAACTGGCAGAATGACAATCTGTCTAATATGATGCAGGCCATTACAGATAGTGTCGTCGTTTAGAACTTTAGAGAGTCACATGGCTAAATGGGAGCCACTGGCTCCAAAAGGATATTTGTGTGTTATTAATAAATGCTACATATTGCTCTACAATATATCGTGACTTTAAAGAAGGCCTAAACTTATCCACTGTTGGTACTGCCTTCAGGGATCTGCATTTATAAATAAAAGTTTTTTGCTGGAGAATAATAAAGTTCAAAGCTTTGTCAACCCCCTCAGTTTTACCAATACCAAACAACACCATTTCTTTACATAGCTGAATTTCCTCTGAATAGTTCCGGTTATTTAACATATTCCACAGTTGGTCCCAAAAGGTTTTGCTTAATGGACAATGCCAGAATGTATGTTCAATGGTTTCTCTGTCTTGTTTCCAAAAACAACAAGGAGATGTAATGATCTTACATTTAAAAAGAAACGAGTTTGTGGGTAGGATCCGGTGTAAAAGTCGTAGCTGAAACCATCTCAATTGGGTATCCATAGTGGTATAGAAGGGCTTTGGAAATATATCAGCCCAGTCACAGTCTTTAAATTCAGCCTCCCATTTTCTAAGTGCAGTTGGATACGTTTTATTGTCTAGGATAATTTTTGAAACCTCCTTATTTCCTTTTCAAATAATAGCCCATCCCCTATTAACAGGTTCATTCTGAGAGACTAACTGACAATTACATTTGGTTTGATATTGTTTTATAGACTGTATCAGACCCATGTAGGTTAAAGAGTCTGTGCTAATTAAAGCAGGGTACCTAACATAGAATTCATCAAGATTCAGAAATGTGCCATTGACATTAATGAGGTCCCCTATTTTTATGACTTTTGCATCCACCCATTTCTTAATATATATATATATATATAAACTTTTCTGTCTCTAATAATATTACCATTAAAGTGGATGGGTTCCCCCAGAAATTCCTCACTGCATGTTGGAATACATTTGCTAATAAACTTTTTATTTCCAGCATTGTAGGATTTTTCCATTTCCTGTATTTTGTCCATAAAATTTAAGTAAACAATTTCCTCCATGTTTACAGAAAATTTAATACCCCTAATTTTAAAGATTCCCAGGGTCCTATTGGAAATTCCTGTCTCTCATATATTTAATATAGCTATTTTTCATACAACCTATCCAAACTACTTCAGTCTTGTCATTGTTAACTTTTAACCCTGAGATGTCAGCAAATTTATCTAGCGTGTTAACAGCTTCGTTAAAAGATTTTTCACTACCATCTAAAAAACACGTAGTATCATCTGCGAACAAAGCCAATAGCACTTCTTCCTCCTTTACCTTTATTCCCCTTATATTATTATTTTTCCTTATCATTAGTGACAGTACCTCTGCAAAGATTAAGTATAAATAAGGTGAGATTGGATCCCTTTTCTGCAGCCTCTTTTTAAGCCAAACCAACCTGAGTATTGCCCATTGAAATATATACAGGAGGATGTATTATTATACAATGTGACAAACCATTTTATGATAGACTCTGGAAAACCAAACAACTTGAGAGATCTTTCAATAAATGACCAGGACACAGAATCAAACGCTTTCTCAAAGTCTGCAGTTAGCATTAGTCCAGGGATCTTGTTAACTTGTGTGAAGTACATCATAAATCATCCGCATATTGTCTCCCATATATCTGCCTTTCATAAATCCTCTCTGACATTCATCGATAACCAAAGGTAGCACACGTTGTAATCGTTTAGCAATACATGCTGATGCAATCTTGTAGGCTACATTCAACAGGGAAACTGGCCTCCAGTTTTGAATAAACTGTTTCGGTTTCTGGTCTTTAGGTAGACAAGTAATTATGCATTGCCTTTGTGAGACTGATAACTGACCTTTTTCAAAGCCTTGATTATATGACCTAACAAGAAAAGTTCCAATGTCCACAAAGAAAAAATTTAAAAAATTCAACAGTAAAACCATCTGAGCCAGGGTTTTGTTGTTTTTTATTTTCTTTAGTGCTGAACCCGCCTCCTGCAATGTAATAAGGCCCTCCAAAGATTCTGAGTTCTCAATAGTTTACATGGGGGCATCGTGTAGCAGGCTACTTAGTTTCACATTGTCTACTGGTCGAAATTTGTACAGTTCTTCATAAAAGTGTTGGACCTTCCTTAGTTTCCACTTTCTTTTACAATAACTTCATCATAAATTATTCTCAATTGGAAATTTCTTAGGCGCACTCTATAGACATTATAACGCAGATGTGTTTATTCCACCAACACAGGCCATGGGAAGTTTTCTTTAAGTAAATAAAAGCATTTCCTTTTCACTGAGGTACAGACGTGTCCTACCTCCGCCATGACCATCGCTCAGTCCAATGAGTGAAAATTTTACTCTCAAACCGTCCCACCCCTCCCGTCCTCGGAAAGAAAAGTTTCGATGACAGTAGCAAGAGTCTTGTCTCCATAATTATAAACAGGTCTCCAGACCCTGCAGGTGTTGTTGAATGTTGCTTAAAGGCCTTTCTCCCTTTGATTTATGTCTTTGGACCCAGGAGCAAAGCAGCAGCCACGGGGTCTGGACACGGCTTCATAACTACGGAGACAAAAAGTATGCCCTTTAGTTCCCCATTTTGCTTCGTTTCATACTGCGGGGTCTGGAGAACAGTCATTCAGAAGCACATTCCGGGGTGAAAAAAGTCGATTATTGTAATGACAGTGCGTACTTCCCAGTCTGTTCCTCAACTAATAGTTCTTCCTGAATTTTTGGTTTACGGGATGATGGCATGCACTTACACTGATTATACATACGCGCCGAACTCACCTACAATAAAGTGAAATACGAAAAAAAAACCGCACCATTTGTAACCAAAGATTGTATTTTGTAAATTTGTAACCGTCAGGCTCTACAAATGTTGTTAAGTGATATGCGAAATACTGCACCACGTATTTGCCTGTAGAGTGAAGGAAAAATATGACTGAATGTTAACGAGTTTTGTTAAAAGGTAAGTTACATGTGCAGCATGTAGATATGGTTAAAGACAGATATTTAATTTTGTCGACTACTGAGCGCTGTTTTTTCATGAGTTTCTGGTGGAAAGAGTGGGAGAAATATCGCACTACTCATTGCCCCCAAATATGAATTTATATTATAATAATAATAATAATAATAATAATAATAATAATAATAATAATAATAATAATAATAATAATTTCTATAGCACCTTTCTCCACCATTAAGATGAACTCAAAGTGCTTTACACAAAGAACACCACACATACATGATAAATGCTAGCGGCCTACAGTCGTCAATTCTGGAATCGAGGACGTACGAGGACAAGTGTTTTCCTATATACAAAAGAAAACCAGAGCACTTCAGGCAATGCAAGTCCTGTAAGCATTGTGTCCATTGTCAGGGAATTTCATGGATGAAAGTAAATAATATGGATTTACAGTGAGTATTAAAAAATTGTTCTTTGTCATCTAAAGAATTGTTGTCTGCCACCGAAATGCCGTTAGAAATAACTAACTATTCTACATCACTGTCCGTTTTTCGTATTTTCCTGATGTGAGTTCTTGCCACAGATTTTTTTTCAGGCGGTTCATGAACAGTCATGTGTGAACAACACTGTGGAACCAGTCACAACGATGTGTATGACCAGTCACAAAACATCATGTGTGAACAGTCCGGGCACTGTGCTGAAACACTTTGTTGAACACATGGCGCAGTGATACCTTATCCGCCGACGAGCTGTGCATCATAGAGGCCTGAGATAATTCATAAACACTTTGGGGTACTCGGTTGTGCAGTGATTAAAACACTCACTTTTCACCAATGCAGTGAGAGGCCTGGGGTTCGGATCGCATCTCGGGACACTGTAGGTGACACTTATGGTCGTCATGGTTTCCTCCTACCTTCTCCACATCATAGCAAAGAGGACTCTTTGATCATAGTGTGAAATCACCTGAAAAAATACACTTTACCGCCTAAGCAAGCAGCCATAGAAGCATTTCGCTTTTACTTTTATTATCGCTGTGTTCATTAATGTCGTCTAAGCATGAATGTTTCGTGACGAATATACAGCTGTAATCATAAATAGTGATGATCCTAGCTCTCTCTCTGTGCGTGGACAGTATATCAAGAAAGTGGAGACTACTCCTCTGCGTACAGAAACGTTTTGTGAAAGAGTGGTCTCTCTTAGAGGTCAGCCAGAAGTATGACGATTTAACAATTTTATTCCGTTTCAGAAATTTTATTTTCTTTAATCGTTATGACAGCCACGTGACATTATAGTCCCTCCCACCCCTGTTGGATGCTTCAGCAGCCTTTCCTTAGCACGCGGGTCTCCCAACACCTCAAACCTACTGCCAGACATCGACACTCCCTCCTAACAGCTAAAATAAATGATCACACACTTCTTGTCTGTCTCTGCCTTCGCTTGATCGACCAGTTCTTCTTCCTCTAGTCCTCCTCTATAGCTCTGCTAATATCTCCACCTCCCCCACATCTCTAGCTAATATCTCCACCTCCCCCACATCTCTAGCTCTGTTAATATCTCACTATCTCACTGTTTCACTCATTGTCTCACTGTCTCACAAACTCATTGTCTCACTATATCACTGCCTCACTAATTCCCTGCCATCCTGTCCCTTTCTTTTCCATCTTTACTGTCTCCCTTTCTCTGTCATTCTACGTTGACTTTGCAGGCCCTTTGATATAATACATATTTTCTCACGTATTTGGGATACAAAGCAAGGCACTTGCTGATTACTTAAACAATTTCATGACTCTCTTTCTTTAGTCGCAGTGTTGTTCATTTATATGAGAGAGGAATAGATGATAAAGAGTTGCGCTGTTTGAGGAAAAGATCAACTTGTAAATAGCAACACACCATCCTGGTAGAGGAAAACAAATACTGCGCATCAAGTAGAAAAACTTGGCAAGTGCACCAGGAAATATTTTACGGACAAGTACGCGAGTACTTATGTGAGTGAATGCCAGTGTACACTTCATGAAAGCCCAGCTGTCGCTATGGTGACGTTAAGCAGTTAAACTATACTGCACAGAACACATTCAGAGGTTTTCTGCTCTTTAAAGAGACTTCTAAATGATATTATTATTCAGGTAACGGGGTGCAGCTCCTCACACCTGACGAGAGGGAGGGACGGGGGAGGGGCTGTTGTACCCGGGCTTACAGCTGTAAAAGGGGTTCCGTCTCGGTGTGTGAGAACTTTTCTTTGTTTGTTTTTATGAGGAAAATATCAAAGCACTATTCTTGTTTCTTTTTATGGTGGAACATATCAAAGCACTGATCTTGGAGATGTGAAGCTTCAAGACAACAGTGAAAGGGGTGGAGAGTTAGTGACATGGCGGACCTTCTCGTCACGGCTGGCCGCACTTCAAATGCCACTGGACACCGATTAATGTGCAGATAGGATCTGAAAGAAGGTCCAGGCAGCGGTGCATTCAACAGCCGAGCCTATGTGCAATTAGGGAGGTAGGGGGGGGGAGGAGATCCTGCATGCTCGAAGCTGGGACCGGGGTCTGAAGGGTGGATGGGAAAGACGGTAAAGTAAGGGAGCGACACGTTGGTCACTGTGAACAGTCTGTCTAATAAAATTATAAAATACTAAAAAATATGTTCTGGCTGAGTGTCAGTTCAGAATGGTCGAATATTAGCAGGTCTACATCTAAATGAATTTAAGGAGGCAGCTTGATTTTATGGAGTGTAGGTTGACGAATGTTATTATCAAGTGGATATTTTAATAAATAATGTTTAGCTGAGTCACTCACGGGACTACACGAGCATGATGGATTATTTGTTAAATATTTGTTAAATACATCTAAGTTTAAGTTAAGTACGTAGTCTAGTGTGTCAGATTTGATAAGAGCGGTTTCCGAGATAAAAGAAAGCAGGAACACTGTTATCAGACCTACTAATATATCTTTTAAACTCTGAACAAGATGTCGATGATTGAATCTTTTGTGGTAGAGTGTTCTTGTCGATTTTTTTTCTATAATAGAATTTCTATAAATTTCCGTCCTTATTGTGGGCATGTGTCTTTAATTTAGTCTACATTTATAATGAGGAGTAATTGCAGAAACTATCGGTGGTAAAATATGTGATAGATATTCAGCACAAAAGTAATTATCATTTTAAAATAATTATCAGTTTATGCCTTTTTTATCTTCCTTTTAGAGTACAAAAACCTCATTCACCATGCAATTTTGAATAACTAATTCCCTTTATGCATCCAGTAATAATTCTAATAGCTTCAAGGTGAACTAGGGCGGTCCGGTTAGCGCCTGTCATCATTACAGTGAGGGTTGGTTGTCCTGGGTTCAGCTCCCGTCTCGGGCACGCTGTGGCAGTGCAATGCTTTCGTTTATGTTCACTTGACCTGACCTGATCTGGGGTATCAGCGGCTGAATGTGCAAACCCAGCGCTTTCTCCAAACAACCTTTTACTCGGAACCCAGGTGAACCCAGCCAGGTGTAGGCGTCTCGTCGCACCTGACAACGCAGGGCAAAACAACGCCCTGATCGCGCGGTGGGTGAGGGTGAGGATAACTTACGTGTCTTAACTGTGTATATTGTTTATATAAAAAAAAATTTAACCCAGCCACGGATCGCTGCACAAAAGGCGTGACCGTCGACCGCAGCGCATAATACAAGTCAAGGATATTCCGGGATTTGCCGCGCAACGCACACAACTCACGGGGACAATGACTGTCCTCGCCAACGACATCGCACGTCGGCCTTCACCTTATTATCACAACCGCGCGCGCGCCTGTCGCTGGCGGTGATATCAAGTAGTCGAGGGGCCCCGCGATCCGGAACAAGCGCGTTGTCGTGCGCGTCTGGGGCTCATGCGCTTGCACGTGCGGAAGTGACACGACCACGCCGACAGTTCCACTACAGCAGCAGCAGCAGATCACCTCGCTGTGCTGCACGAAGTCCTGTGTGTTTCTAGTCGTCACGTGTTGCCAACTTCTTCTCCTCCCTCTTCCTCTAAAGTTGCTGACCCGTTCTTGAGGATGTAACTCTGCGTAAGTACGAACTTTTTCCTCCCACCCCCCACCTCCTTTGTTGTGATCACATTGCTACTATGTTACTATAATACATGTTATGTGCCACAGCTAGTGGCGTGTACAGGACACAGTGTGTAGTGACAAGTGAATAAACTTCCTCGTCGTATCGTGTCGGCTCAAGTCCACAGATTTGCAGCTGGTTTGCGAAACTTGACGAAAGCCCGTCAGGTTATCTTGCTTTACTTGCCTGTCCCTTTCGCAATCCCGCCCCCCCCGGTCATCATTCTTCTTCAGCTAAATGTTTGTTTAAATCTCGCACTGAGCAAATTCAAGGTTACAGGGAGGACACCAGCCTGATGTTTGTCTCCATGACTCGTGACAAAACAGTCCGTTCCGCCTTCGCCTCTTGTGAATACAGAGAGCCAGTGGAAAATAGGGGTACGGGCCCCCACTTGGAGACGAACTGGGTGCTTGTGACGATCACGAGCTGAGGTCGGCCACATGTTTGCAGGGAATCTCCCACTGTACACCCCGCTGCTGGTGCATGCACGGACCTTTATTAATGAAATGAATGTGTGTAATGAAGATCCGTGGGTCCAGGGTTGTGGTCACCTACTGAACGTAACTCTTGAGCGGGAAAAAAGTTCGCTGTAAGGCTTCGCTCCCTTTCTGATGGTCGTGAAGGACTGCAACAGCTCTTCTATCACTTCTATCAGCGAAAAGAACCAAATACAACATTATTATTATATAAACAAGTGTTTGCTGAATTACCTATAGTTCAAAGTGCGGCTGCATCTATAACTGGAACTTGAACATCTTTTTTCTGGAGAATTCTTTTCTACCGTGACAGACTTAACAAATTTTGGGGAGTTTTCACATTTGTTATGGACAAGAAACAAAGTTCTCATAGAGGGCAAATTCACAATAACATTTTAATCTTTAACATAATCAGTCACTCTCATTTGTAGCTTTCCATTGGTCCCCACTACTTCTTCGACAGTTTCATGTGCTTCGCATGTTTATTGCACGTTACGATGACCATCCTGTTCAGTTCCTATGTCGGATTTCGTTTTCTGATCACAATTCTACCCCTTGCACCCCTTCAGTCATCTCTCCACCCCTTCCTGAGGTAACGTGTCAAATGTCTAACATGTGGATATCCACTGTATGTTCCTTCTGTGACGCCACTGTGTGACATAGCAATTTAAACACGTGATGCATGCAAGCTAATGATGCTTCTAGTAAATGACAGAAAGAGTTTATAAGCTCGTCTGAAATTATTCTCCTTCATGTACACGATATTACGAAGAACAAGAACTTTTGATATCTTTGCCACAAATTGTTTACCTGATGCTTGCCAGTCAAGCGTTGTGACCTTTGACCGTGAGCTGACTATCGACAGAGTCACCTGCCTGACCAAAGCTCTCGCACCTTGAAGCAGCCTGCTGATTTGTATCCGGCATACAACGTGCAACGGTTAAACCGTTAAAGACAAACCCGAGTCCAAAATTATTTTTTGGTGCTTAGGCTTAGCTAATTAGAAGATATCAAACTTAGTGAATAGTTCCGTTCTACTCGCAAGAGAAAAGTATTTAAACATACAAAGTCTAATATTCGTTTTGGAGAAAGGTAAATAAAAACATTTCCCGTGACGTCAGAAAGTAGGTTTGCTTTTAATGAGTACCATACATTAACATGTGCTCGAAGCTCTTGCTTTATTACAACACTCAGTAAAATTAGAAGTTACAGTTGGATAATCCAAGTGTGCTTTTGCCCAAAAGTTTAACTAGAAATAAACCCACAAGAGTATTTTGTGACAAACTGAAAAGAGGTCAAAGAGCGTAATTTCAGTTTGTTGTCTCGGGCTAGTCTTTAAGACATCCTAAGAAATCCGCTTGTCTTTCTCGTTGAGATCGACAATAAATCTGCGTAGCTTGTGTGTGTGTGTGTGTGTGTGTTCGCCAGAGAAAGAGAGAGAACGCGCACGAGAGAGTAATCAGTGTTTTCCTGTTTGTGACAGTCTGTGAAGCTCATCGGTCTTCATACTCACTGTCTTGCATGTGTTGTCCCCGTGCTGTGTCCACAGGCGGCGTTTGGGTTTGATGTCCTTGTTCCTATCGTCTGTTAGTTCTTCTTACTGTTCATGTACACGTGTGTGTCCCCGGATGTAGGTCGGCACTTAACACCAGGAGTCAACCAGGAGCCGTAGTTTTAAAGTGGTGGTCCTGAAGCCAGTCAGCCTCCACGGCAGATGCGACGATAGCTGTCTCGGTGTCACAGAGTTCAAGGGAAGAAAACTCGCTTAGTTAGGAGTTCGCTCTCCTGCTCCAACCTACGCTGGCCGTCCGGTGGCGCAGCGGTTAGCGCCTGTCACCAATACAGTGAAGGTTGGCTGTCCTGGGTTCAGCTCTCGTCTCGGGCACGCTTTTCTTTCTCTGCATGTGGCATCTGTTTACAGGACTGGCTGCCTTGCCGTGGTATAGCCTTAGTTGCTGGCTTGGCGTAAAACATCAGTACCCCACTTCTGCCTACGCAAACACAATCTGACCGACGACTAACAGCATTCAAGGAAACTGACGAGAAAACTTCTGTGAGGCAGAAAGTAGATTTTTACTGTTTGAAACTGCGAGCGTGAAAACTGTACACTGTTAAGGAAATTATGGAACAACGTAACCAATAAAGGCTGTTGTCTGGTAAGAATGCAAGATGTGGGGTAGCCGTCCTCGCCGCCATGAGATGCGAGAAGAAAACTACATCTTTATAGATATTTATCCAGTTTCGCTGACGATTTGTTTAAAATCACTTGTAAGAAATATGTTGTGCGTTCTGACTGGGCTTAGCCACATGACCAAACGCTCTGCTTGACTGGTTGGTCAGCAGGAAGGAAGAGTGCGATCCCATAAGCGGCATCCGTAACGCGTATATAAAAACAGGAAACACATGCCTCGCTCTCTCTAACGACCCCTTTCATCTATTCGGGAGGGACTGGGTCTCTGGGCAGAGACAGAGACAGAGACACCCCCACGTGCTGAAGGCAGGTCAGTGGTAACCATATCAGTCTGGTTGTTTTTTTTTATTAGTCCTGTGTTTGTTATGAAAGGGTTTGTATGTTGAGCTGTGTTGCCTTTACATGACTGTGGGACGGCTGTCTTCATTTTCCTGCCATCCATCCCTTTCTTCTCCTGTTACTCTAGTCTATTCATCCTCTCTTCACTCAAGTGATCTCGGTGTAGCCCCAGGTAAAGTCGAGCAGGGTGGACCGGCCTCACTGTCACCTGAAGATTTATTTTGTTTATGATGGCCTACCTGCCGGCGCTGCTGCGCACAATAATTTCAGTCTTGGAGAAATAACAGCGAGCAAGTACAGATATATTTTATTTCCCTGAATTCTCTTAAATTCTGCTGTTGATGCTTGACATCATCACACATTTTCATCAAGGAAAATAATGGAAAAAGCACATTTCAAACAAAGGCCCCCCCACAAACATGTCCTATCACAGCTATGTATTGACTGTTTAAGCAAATGACTTCTATTTAATTGGATTTTATATAGCAAATACGCAATATAATACAATGAAGGAATGAGTCTTGCTTTTCTAACCCTGTGTGATAGTTTGTAAAGAATTATGCATTGCAAAGTAGAAAATAGCCAAGTATGATAGCTACAAATGCTGACGCCTGCACGTCCGACACAAAATGAAAGCAAATTAATGTTTTTCTTAAAGTTAACCTAAAAGTTTTGCATGTTGTGTATATTTGAGTGTTTATATGCATGTTGTTTATTTTGGTTGTTGCAGATAACATTTGCTTTGGTTATCTGACTTGAGAAACCTGCTTGAAACCAACAACAGCATTAAAGAGGTGTAAACACATCGAGGGGGGGAAAAAACCATCAAGGAGACAATAACATGAGCAACTGCTTGTGTGCATCGTAAGAAACGGAAAAGCGGTGAACGGAATCTAGTCCTAGCATCGTGAGTGTCTAGCGGAAGTAGAATAATGGAAGACGACATATACGAAAACATTGTACCTCCACAGCACCCGACCAATACCTTGGCACAGACCCCTCCCACTTCAAGCGAGAATTTGTATCACTACATGGTGGGGGCCCAGGCAGCCATCAAACAGCTCAAAGAGGGGGTGGTGGTGACCGTGTACTCACTCAAGCGGAAACCCGAGAGACTGCATCTGATGGCCCTTCCGGATCTCTGTCTCCTGCAGTGTGTCCGTGCTCTAGGGGCACGCCCAGAAATCACAGGTGAGAGAGAGAGAGGGCGGAAAGAAAGATGGAAAAAGGTGATCTAGGGAGGAGAAAGTAAGACATCATGTGTGCGAGTGTGTGTGTGGTGTACACGTGTCTTGTGTAAAATAGTCTGGCTGTGGGGTTGCTGGGTAACACACGTCTGCATTCAGATCTTATTAGTAATCAGTATGTTCTCAAATTCCAGTAAAAACCAGCTTGTTCGTTTTCCTTTGTAGCAACAGGAGACACTGTGGAGCCTACAGAAATGTTAATCTTTCAACCATTTTGTTGGCCACGTTACTGAAGTATTTGTCCAACATGTCGGTTTCACTTTCCTCATGCACGTGTAAAACATCCACCGACCGCTGGTGTTATTCCGTGGGCAAACATGTGTCCTGTTGTTCACTTTCTATCGCCTTTTCCTTGTGGAACAAAGATTGTCCTCTGCGCAGGGTCATGCACAATGATGCTGTGCTCTTGGATCTGTTGTAAAGCAAGTTCAACAATCCAAGGGATTGTGTCTCCTTTTTCTTGTGGTCCCTTTAATTGTGCGTGCGTTCAGTTTTGCAAGTCATCTGAAGAAAGTCGACCTCTTTGACAGAGCGCATTGGTATTAGACCAGTGAATTCTATAAACTATTGCCTACTTTAGACCATTGCCCACTTTATACCATTGAAATATAGAGACGAATGTTCTCTATAGGTCATTGCCCACTTCAGACCATTGCATTCTAGAGGCTATATGTCATTGCCCACTCTAGACCATTGTGGTCTATAGACTATTGTCCACTTTAGGCCATTGCCCACTTTAGACCATTGTAGTCTATAGACTATTGTCCACTTTAGGCCATAGTATTCTAGAGGTTATAGGTCGTTGCCCACTTTAGACCATTGTAGTCTATAGACTATTGTCCACTGTGGGCCATTTTCCACTTTATACCTTTGTTTTCAATAGGCTATTGTCCACTATCGGCCGTTGCCCACTTTAGAGCATTTCGAGGTGACCGCATTTTACTTCAAAGGTTTGCAATGCCAAGCATTTGCTCGCACGAAAGAATGAGAAGTTTACAGGAGTCTGTCCGTGTGTTTTCCCCACAGTTAAACAAAACTATGAACTATTCTGACACTGTCATGGTTACATTTTTTTTGGTGGCGGTTTTTTCCGGTTTCGTGACTTTGTTTTCTCTGACCGAATTACTTCACTGATTTTTCGGCCGCTGCACTCAGTGGCGACTTGATCTGCTGGTGAAATTAACATGGCAGATGAATAGTAATTTCCTGTAAAGGATTCATGAAGATGTTTGTTATTTGTATTTGTCCGTACCTCTTTCAAGATGAGTAAAATCTCACATTAAAACCAGAAGCTGAGTATTGTTAGCCAGCTTATCTCAGAGGTGCATTGTCTTTTACAGCCCCATAACTTCAACACTTAAAACTGGCGATAGTGTAGTCGACAACACACCCTTTCCTTATATACCTGTTTGAACATTTCTAGCTTTAAATCGCCATCACAACTGCACTGTCGTCAGACCACTTCGATACCAAACAGTGGAGAAACAAAAAGCAAACAGCTGCAGGCTGAAGTACAATCATTTTCATGATCGGTACGAGTACCAAAGAGTCAACTCTGGTACCCGTTTAGACAACAGAGGTGGGTAATTTGTGTCTATTTTAAATCTACAACCAAAGGTCTACATTCTTTCTTCCTGCCTGCAGTCTCCGCAATGATGTAATAGGCTTGAACCTTTTTCATCTTCATAAAGATTGTCAGTGGCAAGCTGATGTTTCCACAAGTATCATTACCTGATGTGCATCCAGGCGCAGAAGGTGTATAGATCTCTGTGGTTGTTATCTTTGTAATTGGATAAAAGTACCGCTTATCGGATGAGAATATCGGCTGTTGGGGTTGGGAGGGGCCGATTGAACCAGGACATTAGGGTTTAGCACCAGGAAGGGACCGAGCTTAATGTGACATGTCAAGTCTTTAATGGATGCTCATGGCTAGCTGGGAATTAGCTCTTGTCACTAATCGACTGCTCAAAATGAACCATTACTTATCCCAGTCTCTTTTTTCCTGTCTTTTTCACATACACGCAGGCGAACGCACACACACAGAGAGAGAGAGAGAGAGACACACACACACACACACACACACACACACACACACACGGAGGTATGAGAGGAAGCGAATCCTCATTTACATGATTTGGATCGCACGAGCTGGAAACGGGAAGTGCTTTGTTACTGCTGAATAGCTCTTGAATGGCTGGATGGCGGATACTCAATATATTGCAGTGAAAATATTTATCGTATGTGTAAGCGTAAATTTGAAAACAGTATTTGTCTGGTCTGCTGATGACAGTGACAATGACAATGACCAACTTTATTTGTCCCAGTGGGCAATTTGAATACGGGAATGTGCTCTACTTCAACAATAAAAAAAATAAATAAAAATTTGAAAAATGAAGAAAATAAAGAAAGAAGTGGGCAAGTAGCATATATCATATACATATGCCATTGGACAGGATTAAGTTGACATCAATGATGAGAGGTTCTGGACCAGATGAAGTTTTACCTGATTATATAAAAAGATTTGCTTGATCATATGTGAAGATATAGTGGCATTCACTGCCAAAGTCTAGACAGTACTCAGTTCTTAGATTATGAGTTAATTTGAACGAGCCAAGATTTTCTCACACCAAAAGTTTCGTCTAGTCTGGTGTCCTTCTTCACATCTTGAAACTAGAGCAGCTGTGTCCATACCCCTCGTGATAAATTTATAGACGATGTGTCTGAATTTATTTCACGCCCATAATGTCTTCTTCTCGACGAGAAGCAAATAGTTTATGACCGTTAAAACAATATTGACAAGACAATTACAATTACAACTTAATTTGTATCTGGCAGACCTGGTTCCTGCTATACTCGGTCAACATGCAGGAAAAAGACATTAAAAATCTGCTGAACGAAACTAAAGCTAAAAACAAGTTTTCGTTCATTTTACTGGATCCGCCTCAGTCTCGAATGTGAATGTCTCTGGCGGATATTTTGAAAGAGTTTTCATACTGATATTAGTGAAGCTCATTACCGATATGACAAGACAGGATACGAGGGTAAACAGTGATCTAGCGATTGACAATGCAGTGGTGCCAGGATAAGGAGTTATTTTCACTCGGTGCAGGCGAAATAGAAAGAGAGTTTTAAAAATATAATTGTCAGAGGATAAAAATTCACGACCCTGAAATTCCTCTCGTGCCAAGATTTCAGCTCATATCCGCACATTCTGGATTAAAGGTGTTCTTCCTAATGGAAATATGGTCAGTCGGCGGAAGTGATCCTAGTTCAATATTTTATTTACATGTTTACAGCCATAAAAAATAATATCTGCAATTCTTTCATGTACTTGTTCCAACTAACATAGACCTGCATCCAGAATTCTGAATTTTTCAAAGGCAGCGGTGTTGATGGCATAATTCTGTGGGGGGGGGGGGCTAATAGAGCGGACACACATTACTGAAGGGAAACATTTCTATATTCTCACACTAATAATCATAAAACGTCTGTTTCTTTCTGATTGCCACATAAAGTTCGACAAACATGCATGGGCCTACTTTACCTACCTAACCCATTACTCAGATAAACGAACGCACGCGCGCGCCTGCACACACACACACACACACACGTGCACGTGCCCACGCACATGCTTACTCACGTACAAGTAGGAGCAAGTAGGCAGTCCACTGAGATTTCAGTTTAGATCAGCTTGATTGTAGACATTTTATTAATTACTTTATTAAAATTTAAAAGTAACTCAGCAACACTAAAACCATTGAACAATAAAATGTCTATTTGCTGTCCAACAAGAATTTACTAAGATGAAAGACTTTATTTTAAAAGTGCAAGCCTAGCTGGAGACCCACAATGACACACCACTCGCATACGGGTAGCCACCCGCCTAACTTAGCACTGAAGCCGGGTCTTTATGGAGATAATTGCTTGCAACACCTATGATGAAAATGCAACGACCAATTTTTTTTAAGAAAACGGAAGTGGAATCCTAGCGCCCGCATTAGTGCCTTTCAGTAGAGGGAAGCAGGAAGTGATGGACGGCAGCACACTTTTCTTGTACCCTAGAACTGTCTGTCTGTACCCTTGTCCGTCTCTTGTGCCCTAGAAATGTCTGTCTGTACCCTTGTCCATCTCTTGTGCGCTAGAAATGTCTGTCTGTACCCTTGTCCATCTCTTGTGCCCTAGAAATGTCTGTCTGTACCCTTGTCCGTCTCTTGTGCCCTAGAAATGTCTGTCTGTACCCTTGTCCATCTCTTGTGCCCTAGAAATGTCTGTCTCCTAGAAATGTCTGTCTGTACCCTTGTCCATCTCTTGTACTCTAGAAATGTCTGTCTCCTAGAAATGTCTGTCTGTACCCTTGTCCATCTCTTGTACTCTAGAAATGTCTGTCTCCTAGAAATGTCTGTCTGTACCCTTGTCCATCTCTTGTACCTTAGAAATGTCTCTGTACCCTTGTCCATCTCTTGTAACCTAGAAATGTCTCTGTACCCTTGTCCATCTCTTGTACCCTAGAAATGTCTGTCTCCTAGAAATGTCTGTCTGTACCCTTGTCCATTTCTTGTACCCTTGAAATGTCTGTCTCCTAGAAATGTCTGTCTGTACCCTTGTCCATTTCTTGTACCTTAGAAATGTCTCTGTACCCTTGTCCATCTCTTGTAACCTAGAAATGTCTCTGTACCCTTGTCCATCTCTTGTTCCCTAGAAATGTCTGTCTGTACCCTTGTCCATCTACGTATTGTACCCTAACCCTAACCTCTGTTAGGTACGTTCAACAATGTTCATGTTTGTAGCAACTGACAAAACAACTCTTTTTCCTTTCACTCCCGCACCGGACCCCGACATCTCGGCACCAACTCACGCGAAGCCGCTTTCTGCCCTCGAGGTGCGGACGCCTCCTGAATAAATCGGAACAAGGTGTCGTCCTCATGGACGGTGCGACCCACACTGTCTACACAATCTTTTCCAAGAAAAGCGCTGAATCAGACGACAAAATTAATGTCAAAACGAATGGCAGACGTGGGAAGTTGGAAAAAAAGGAGGGAGAGTGTTGGGAACGAGTCCTCAGCACCGGATTCAATCTAACGGGTTTTCACAGCAAAGGGATCGCCTGGCTCTTGCACAGAGGCTACACTTTCAATCCTTTTAGAATAATTCTCAGAAACCCATTGACAAAGAAAACTTAAGGTGTGACACACGTACCGTACATTCCATTAGTCGGAATTCTTGGCGGCAATCCCTTGGCGGTCCTGTGATGACTAGCAGGTTAGTTGTTTTTTTTTTTTAGGCGATCCCGGATAACCGAATGCACGGTTAAATGAAGACCCGATAATCGAGGTTTCATATTCATATTTTCAGAGATTCCATATTCACATACTATATAGTCTAAATGTTTAACGCTCAAAAACGTAAACGAAAGAAAACGGAAGTGCTTGGCGATGTGTGTGTGTGTGTGTGTGTGCACGCGTCCACGCGCTTATATGCCTCTGCATACATGTATGCGAAACAAAAATAAGTACCTGCATTAGTCTTGATAACATGGTGTGTTATAAAGCGCGTTTCCTGAATGACAGCCAGGAAGTTCTGAGTTCTGAACTCTTGAATAATATCTGAATACTCCAGTGAATTCCATTAAAATTTGTAGTCGTCCCTTCGCCTAGCAGGCTTGAGGGAGGCGCCTCTCCGCTATTTTTTTTTTGTAGTTTGTTGTGTTGTGTTTTTGGTGCCCGTTGTGTAGGTCGGTGCTTTATTTTTTTCGTTGTGTCGTTGCTGTGTAGGACTGTTTGACTTTTGTTTTCTTCTGCGACTTTTGGATTTCCCGTCGACTACCGGTCTTTACTGCCAAACGGTTTCTTCTGAAGATCTTGAAGATCACACAGTCAGTCCGTTGCTTTAAAATTTTCAGTTTTCTGCTGTTTTGTGATTATATGGATACCAGCAGTCTTCTGGCAATTTCAGCTCCGTCGACCCGAGTCTCTGTTGATGTATTCTGCCTCCTACAGACGACACAATGGCTTGCCGAGCTGTGGATGTGAACTCAGGGCCGTTGAGAGCCAGCACGGGCCCCGGGGCAGACGACTTGCTAAAGCAAGTAGCTGGTACAGTTCATAAATTCAAGAGTGACAAAAGGATAAAGACAGACAAAAGTTATGTCAGAAAAATCAGTAACTAAGCATTGTGCTTGTTCCGAAACTCAGCTGTGTGATTCTCCACCAGCAAGTAGCTCTACGACGTATATCTTGTGTATAGAGCTATCGATCACATATATCTTGTGCATAGAGCTATTGGTCACATATCTTGTGCATAGAGCTATTGGTCACATATCTTGTGCATAGAGCTATTGGTCACATATCTTGTGCATAGAGCTATTGGTCACATATCTTGTGCATAGAGCTATTGGTCATATATCTTGTGTATAAAGCTATTGGTCACATATCTTGTGCATAGAGCTATTGGTCACATATCTTGTGCATAGAGCTATTGGTCACATATATCTTGTGCATAGAGCTATTGGTCACATATCTTGTGCATAGAGCTATTGGTCACATATCTTGTGCATAGAGCTATTGGTCACATATCTTGTGCATAGAGCTAGTGGTCACATATATCTTGTGTATTGAGCTAGTGGTCACAAATATCTTGTGTATAGAGCTATTGGTCACATATCTTGTGTATAGAGCTATTGGTCACATATCTTGTGCATAGAGCTAGTGGTCACAAATATCTTGTGTATTGAGCTAGTGGTCACAAATATCTTGTGTATAGAGCTAGTGGTCACATATATCTCGCGGGATGTACTGCGTGCTGTGGAATACTTTCATACCAGAGGTGTCATACACAGGGGTGTGAAGACTAGCCATGTTTTAATATCAGCTAGCGGACAGGTGTGTCTCACTGGCCTCCACAACTCTCTCTTTTTAGAGTCATAGGGGCCAGCGCCTGCGAACAGTCTATGACTACCCCAACATGGTGCTGATTGCCTTCAGTAGTTCAGTCCGGAAATTCTTGAACAGAATCTGGATATTTCTCAGTGATTGTAAAACTAATCTGATGATCTTACTACAAGAATTCGGCTATTTTTTGTGATTCTAAAACTAACCCCATACAACTGTAAACACGTCCATGTCATTGGTGGCTGGCCTCATATGAAGCTAGTATCGATGTTTTCAATTCGTAAGTGGTCATGGTCAGAATAAAAAATAAAAAGAAGAAAACACTTGGCCTCACACTTCCTCGATTCCAGAATTGACAACTGGATGCTGCCTCCATTTATCATGTATGTGTGTTCTTTGTGTAAAGCACTTTGAGTTCACTTTAATGGTGGAGAAAGGTGGTATAGAAATCCTCCTCCTCCTCCTCCTCCTCCTCATCATCATCATCAGCATCATTTTTAGCCGTTATTACTATTCGGGACTATTCAGCATTAAAACAGGATAATAATAATACTGAGCATTACAATTGTATCGAGAACAAAGATCGGTTTATCTTCTATTTGCAGGTCGGAAATACCAGCCATATCATTTCCTTTGTTACAGCTTACAGTTGTATGATGACACGTGGAAATCAGATTGCTATAGCAGGATTGATATGTCAAGGCTCTAGAGTTTACTGCTTGACATACTCATACTTGAAAAGTATTTAATGAAGCTTATGAAACCCCGTGCAGCGGCGAGGGACCGGAAAGATGTTTTCATGCGACTTTTGGTTTCACGTTTCGCAGACCAATAAGCTGACACACTTGAGCGAGTTTGCATTTCCTTTTAGCAAAAGTGCAGCATTTTCCCGCTGTTAACAGCAAAGCAATGCAAAAGCTAAGTAAAAGCAACAGTAATGTTTCCTGAAAAGCTTTGCTTGCTACACGTTTCATTTTCAGAATCTTGTACTCGATATTCATGTCTGTTGTTGTCTTCCTAACTTGCATCAACTACAGTCACATCATTGCCCTTCATTACCTTCCTTACACCTTGTTTCGTTACGGAGTCTTCCTGTTAAGTTCTCATTATCCTGGGTTTTCCCTTCTCAGCTGCCTTCTTGCCAGTCTGGCCGGTGCCTCTGTAAAAACTAAAATATGCGATCATTTATGTTTAAGAACTAAAATATGCGATCATTTATGTTTAAGAACTAAAATATGCGATCATTTATGTTTAAGAACTAAAATATGCGATCATTTATGTTTAAGAACTAAAATATGCGATTATTTATGTTTAAAAACTAAAATATGCGATCAGTTATGTGTATGGAAGGGAGATGGAGATGTCAGGACCCAGATGCACAAGTCACTAACTTAGCTAGATGACTAATCCTTAGTAGTCATCTAAGATGTTTATTATTATCCTGGGCATATCCGTATTATATTATAAGCATTTTTGTGTTAATCATCCGGCTAGGGCTAGCAACCAGCTGTGTGTCAACCTCCAGGACTAGAGGAAGAACATCTGGCTAAGTGATAGCAGAGTGGTTAACGTCGCGCGAACCGCTAAACAAACAAACAAACAATCAAACAAACAAATAAACAAACAAACAAATCATGAAGTAAAAGCAAGTTAAACATCCAGCTATAGCTCTAGAATGGCAAAGGTAAAGTGATGTCTTGGAGATGTGCCCATATCGCTTCATCTTGTATTGTCGTTGGCCAAGGTCTTCATAAAGTCTAATCACCTGCCTATTTCTTTCATACCTTGTCTTGGGTGATATGTTCTTTATACATTCTATCTGCCTATTTCTTTCATACCTTGTCTTGGGTGATATGTTCTTTATACATTCTATCTGCCTATTTCTTTCATACATTGTCTTGGGTGATATGTTCTTTATACATTCTATCTGCCTATTTCTTTCATACCTTGTCTTGGGTGATATGGTCTTCGTAAGGGATACAAAGGATCCTCATGTTGCGTCTGACCTTTGTCCATTGTATTGTCAGGGTTCAAGGTTCAAATACATAAGGTAATTGTTTGAGTCGTTGTTAGTGATAGTCTGACCGCTGTGTTGTCTTGCTCCCCCGCTAGTGGACCTGAGTCGCGTGCAGGAAGTACGACAAGGCAAGCGCAGTGCTGACTTCGACAAATGGCCGGAAGAATCGAACAGAGAGGACAGCGCCCTGTGCCTCGTCATCTTCTACGGTACAGAGGGACTACCGCAGCCTCTGGCTCTGGCAGGTGAGAGTCTTTCTGATATTGAAACAGCATATAATACACAGCATACAGTACACAGTATACGAACGAACAAACGAACAAACGAACGAACGAACGAACGAACAAATTCTTTATTGAGCAAACCTTTTGGTTTGTTTCCAGGGGGAATTTACAGAAAATTAAACAGCATCAATATTTCTAATAGCATTATCCATGCATATTAAAATTTCTTTATGTTTCTTACAATGTAATCATTTCATTTCTGTGTTTAAATACTTGATACAAATATCTTGAAATTTGTTTAATAGTTGTTTCCGAATTATCTATAAAGACTTGCGTGATTCCATCTTTGCCCTGTTTATATGGTGTTGTAGATTTTAAAACATCAACTTTCATTCTATAGCTGTCATAGGCAGGACAATCAAACAACACGTGCACTTCATCTTCAATCTCATGCTTGCATCGGGGGGCAGCTTAACTGGCTGGGAGATAATCACTTTTATAGCGATATCGGTGTACATTGATGGGAGATATTCCAAATCTAAGCTTAATAAAATGCTTCTCAGTACATTTACATATCTCTCAGGTTGTACGTAGCTCTTAAAACTAGAATACAGCTCAAGTCTTTCACTAGTGCATATATCATTGTGCCATTCTTGTTGGAAACAGTCTATAAGTCTTTGTCTATAGGTTCTTAAGAACATGTTCTTGTTACCGACACTTTGCTGAAGCCAAACAAATCCAAAGCCATTGACACAGAGAAGTTCTTTTATAAAGAAAGCCCAAGTTTGTTACCGTTTTCTTGTAAATAATATAGCATATTATATATATATATATATATACAGTACACAGTATACAGCATGCAGTATATAACATACAGCATATAGTAAAGGTTCGTGGACACACCTAAAATCTTCATCTTTCGTTGATTTAATCGATTTACGACAACATGGCTGTAAGAGACTCTACTGGCTTTTGTTCCTCGTAATCGTGGACATATGTGGCAGCTGGATGTTGCATGATGGTCAGTCCTAATGCATGTGCATGTCACATGTTCTTGCAGCCCGCAGTCGGGAGGAGTATGCCGTGGTGGTGGAGGCGGTGCGCGCCCTGGACATCGCTGCCCGCTCGCAGAACTACCAGGCTCAGCGACTAAGGTGATGTCCAGTCCTCTCTTGCATCTCAGACATTTAATTGCAGTCAGCAACCTGTTAATGTCTGTCTTGACAAATACTTACAAGCACAAATACGTGTGCACATCGATATCAAAGGTATCTGGACGCCCAGGTAGTGTAGACACTCGGTTGTCACCGCTGCAGGTTCAGATCTCGTCTCGGGGACTCCGTTGTCCTCCTTCTTCCCTTTCCCTGTTGTGCAAAATCACATCAAGAGGAAAGCACATTGCAGCTAAATACACGTGAATGTTCACTCATACAAATGTTCGCAGAATACACACGTTTATATGAATGTATGTCATATATATGTGTACATAAATACATGTTCCGCTGTGTTGTATGGATGTTTATGATGGATGTGGACTTGCGGCTATGTCGACTTAGTAACTGAAAGGTCAATGTGCTGGAGTCAGCTTAGAGACACTGTACATGATGGAAATATTCACAGATATCGCTAAGCAAGCTGAATGAGTTTGCTGAGAGATGTGATCATGTGAGTGATAGGATTTCGAGCGATGTGGATGAGTCAGCTGATAGATGTTGCTGAGCGATTCATTTAGGTGTGCTCATGGCCGTTGTTGAGTAGTATCGGTTGTAAGTCTCTTTAGACACTTGCTGCTTGTGTGCAAGCAGACAGACAAGTAACGAAAGCTTAACGTGAGTGACCTCTCACTCTCATGGCCTGTGTGACCTCGCTGATAGGGTGGGTGACTCGCACTCACCCTGAGAGGAGCTGGTGCAAGGGGGGTGGTGGTGGTGAGGGGGGCAGGCATTCCTCCGTCAAGCTGGAGGCCTGGGCCCGGGTGCACAACAAGTCGCTAGGCGCTAACTGTTTAATTACTGTCAAGCACTCTGCTAAACTGCTTATATTTGAAGAGATTTTATTTTAAATGCCTAGCGAAGTGTCGTGCACCGGCGGGTGTCCCAGCTGAGGGACTTCTGTCTTTGTTTATTCAAATTTCAGCCACTAACTATAAGCAGCACACAGCTGACGGTCTGATTGACGGCAGTCTTCTCCACCAGGACAAAACTCCAAAACAGTGTGGTCTCTATGATATAATTCAAAGCAAGGGCACTTTCTGCCCCCCAGACAGTTCTTTCACAAAGGTTACATAACGAACCTCAGCCACCCTCTTTTGTCGGTGGTCGGATCAAGCCACCCGGTATGTGTAGCAAAGGTGTCATGACGAGCTGCGCGTAGCGGTGAGGGGTGGTCGGGTGGGAGGAAACAGTCTGCTTTGACAAACACCAAAGACCTTTTCTTTAAAAAAAAAAAAAGCCATGAAGTGCTCGGCTGCTACCTGTTACTGACCTCTGACCTTGCCCTAAATAACGAGGGAAAACTGCGTCGCAAGTTCAGGGCCAAACTCACAAATTGCGAGGGCGGGACATGCCTCTCACACGCACTTACAATGTTAGGAATTTTCACCGTTTATAAATTACAAATTTCTCAGAGGACCTTATTTTGCTGTGACAAATACCCAATATTCAAATTGATTTCAAGTAGGAATTTAGAGTTTTGTCTGTAAAGGTGGTTTATTTGTGTCTGTACAGATGGTTTATGCGGCAGTTTCACGAGTCACGTGGTTCCTACCCGGGGCTAGCGGTGGATGAACGGTGGGTAAGCTTGGAAGGTTCTTAATTATTTTTTTCCATTTCTTCTGTGCTGTCACCTTTGCCGGATGTTGCAATTTAAAGACCTTTGTTTTTTTTTTCCCCAAAATAAAAATTACAGGTCACACTCACACACCCTCTTTCTTTCTTCCTTCCTTCCTTTCTTTCTTGTGTGTGTGTTTGTGAGAGTTAATGAAAACTCTTTTCCTCCTTCAGTGGCATGTCTAACCAGTTGCTGTTTGATCTTGCAGGTTGTCTTTAAAACAGTTTCGCAGCTGGTTGCTACGTAACAGCCTTATCGTCAGGAAAGCTGTTCTCCAAGGCCTTCTGACGGTGTGAAGATAATCAGTTTTTTTGACGATGTTAATGTAATCAGTTTATTTCAACAAAGCAATTTTCTTCATTCACAGACATGCACATCTTTACTACAGTGACAGACTTTCAGGAGTAGAGAATCTCGTTTCTTTAGCTCTTTAGCTATTGCAAGGCGATCTTTTGTCTTGCATGTTATTGTGCTACCGAAGACCGTACGTGGCATCAGATGTGTTGTTATAGCCTCTCAGTCCTCCTACCCCAGGCAGGGAGTCTACTGTAAAATAAAATATTACACCATCGCAATGTGTGGACTTGTAGAAAGCCAGCCAAGATTTTATGGCTGGTTTCATCTGAAAGTCTTCATTTCAAACATTGCTGTGTGTGTATATATATATATAGAGAGAGAGAGCGAGTAGAATTTTACGCACTGTAGTCAACATTTATTTGTAGATACTATCTGTTTACTGCCAGCCCATGACCACCTATAAATCTTACCTGTAGTTGCCCTTGTGGGTAATAAAGTTGACTTGTCAGGCCTCACGTCTCATCATATTGCACTAGTTGAACTTTTTACATTTATTTTTTTTTATATTTTTGTGTATTTATTTTGTGTTTGTATTTATTAGTATGTAGTTATTTATTTATTATTGTTGTTTTGGTTATCAGAAGCATGGTATGAGCTCTACTCTGCGGTTGTCGAGCTTTGTTCAACTCGTGAAAGAGATCATGCGGATTCCTTTGGTGAGTTTCCCGGTAGAGGGCGGCACTTCCACAGATCTTAGTGGGCTGAACGAACAGGCAATCACTCCCGCACGTACACACCTACTGACAGACACATCCTCTCCCTCATCCACTACCCACAATAAAAACGCACGAACCCACACATTCTCTCTCACACACGCACACACAAAAAAACACATTCTCTCTCTTACACAAACTTTCTCTCTCTCTCTCTCACACACACACACACACACACACACACACACACACACACACACACACTACGCACGTACACACGCGCACGTAATGTAGGTGAGTGTGAATATGACGGGTCAAGAGGGGCACTCGCTGAAAGTTATGTTTGTGTTTCAGGTCAGCAAGCGGCTTCAGAAATTCTTCGTCCACAAAGATGGAAGTCAGTGAGTTATTTAGCTACTCTTTAAGTGCTGCAACCATGTTGGTAGTCAATGTCTCTCCAAGTTGAGCAGACGTAACAGAAAGAGAAAAAAACGAGACGCAGTTGAGAGGTTGTAAAAGTTTTATAAGAAGTAGTGAGAGCAGAAATTGTATTAGAAGTATTAGAAGTGGAAGGAGTCATAGGAGTAGAATTAGTTGCTGAAGTAGGAGAAGCCTTAGAAATGTTGAAGTAGACGTAGTAGGAGGAGAAAAGGGATGAGGAGGACCATCACCAGCAATAATCATGGAGTCGATGGCAGCCAAAGACTCGAACAGACGTTGGGGAAGTTGTTTTCTAAGATTTTTATTTCAGAGAAGTTTTATGACAGAGAAGTAAATTTAGGAAAATTTGCAGAGGCAAATAGGTCTGAGAAACATTTCAGAATCCAGTACCAGAATGGTATGATCGATACGTGCAGAATGGCATGATAGACATGTAGAATGACATGATAGACACATGTAGAATGGAAATAATGTACCTGCTTAGCCATGACCATTTTTCTGATACAGGTATGTTACACCTGTGACATTCCTGAACTTCCTGCAGCGGGAGCAATTTGTGAGTAGTGGTTGATGGAACAGCTGTTTGACATTATCCACATTTTCTCGATATTTAATTTGAGAAATCGAACCAAGTGTCTCAGGGAGACCCTGTCTAGTTGACTCTGATTCACTTCTTCTACTGTTCAAAACATAATCCTTGATCAAGTCCTCGGGTTTGTCCCCTGTGAGCAATAGTGGGTTTAGAGGGACCAGTCTTTTGACGACCAATTAAGGCTACAGTCATAACTTAATGGTTTTATATATCGTTATATTTCTGGCTACTATTTTAAATTGTGACTTATGACAATAAAACATATACTGATTCATGAATAAAATATAATTTATAATGTAAACACAAACCATAACGATAGCGAGTGCTACATCAACACAACAATACTTGAGTTTTAAGGCTAAAAAGTAAACAGTCACATGAAAACTGAAGAGAAGCAATGAGTCTCAATGCACAGGAAGTAGTCTGATGTACAAAGAAGTGTTAAATAATGTTGAACAAGAAATCTTTGATTTCCTAGGAGGGTGAAACTACGGAGGCACAAGCAAAGGACCTGCTGAAAAAATTCTTGATGGGGGAAGAAAATAGATTCCAGTCTTCTCTCAACCTCTCAGTCACGGAAGTGAGTGTGTGTCCGACTTGTAGTTCATTATGAACAGCATCATAGATGATTCCTTTAGTTTACATCACCTGACTTGTGGTTCATTATGAACAGCGAGATATTTCCTTCAGTTCCCGTTACATCGACATCGTCATCTCTGAGATATCATCGTATAACGTTGGTCTTCCATTACTGTGCGTGTGTGTGTGTGTGTGTGTGTGTGTGTGTGTGTGTGTGTGTGTGTGCGTGTGTGGGGGTGTGTGGTGGAGGTGGGGGAGAGACAGTTTGTTAATGAAGTGATCCTGCCATTTATACTTTCTCATTGTGGGATTTTTGTAGGCGCGTGCTGGCAATCACCTGTCATGAAGACTTCATGTGTTTGTGTGCGTGTCTGTCCCTGTGAGTGAGGATCTGACGAGTGAGTCTGTATGTCTGTCGGTTTGAGTGCTACGTATGTTTGGCAGTCAGTTTAAGGACTTCACCTGTGTAGAGGTTTGTCCGTTTTGGAGGCTATACGTGTTTGCGTGTCTGTCTGTCTGAGGAATTGACACGTGTGGCCGTCTGTCAGATGGTCAAGATTGCACGTGTTGAAGACTTGACGTTTGTCTGTCTGTCTGTCAGTTTGAAGATTTCCTGTTCTCGCCCCTCAACTCCGTGTGGAACCCTGCGTTTGAGCGCGTGCACCAGGACATGAGTCTGCCTCTCACCGACTACTGGATAGCATCTTCTCACAACACGTGAGTTGGGACTGATGTGCACTGTTATTACTTTTGGTACTTTTTTGGGAAAGGTAGAGTGGGAGCCTGATCTATATCTATATCTATATCTATATCTATACATACAAGACAAGAACAAGATTTTGGTTTTTCTCATCTGAAGTGTGTGACTGTAAAAGTTGTAACCACAGTTGTCTGGCGCACCTTGGTTAGTTCGAGATTTGATGTTGGCCATTACAGATAGGTATTTCAGTTTAAACCCAGTCTGTGTTGACAGTTACCTGATAGGTAACCAACTGAAGGGACAGTCCTCTGAAGAGATGTATGCCCGCTGTCTGCGTGCTGGCTGTCGATGTTTGGAATGTAAGTTGTTTTGTAAAGATACTGGCATACACGTTTCATTGTCCACATCGGCTTTAATTTTAGTTTTGTAAATGTATTGGAAATTAATTTTAATTTTGTAAATATATTGGAATGCAACTTTAGTTTTGTATTTAATTTAATTTTAATTTTGTAAATTTACTGTAATGAAAGAGTAGTTTTGTGTATGAGCTGGAATATAAGCTGATGTTTGCTCATGTATTCCGATATAAGTTCAGTTTTATTAATGCAATGTAAGTTTATTTGAAATTTGTTGAGTACAGAAATTTCACGATATACTTGACAGATAAGCGCGTGCATCTTGTTCCACATGAGAGTTATGCTCGTGACCAGTTAGTCTGACAGTTTTACAGGCGAAACTGATGTTGTTATCTCCTTGTAAATTTATGAGACTGGTCTGATACGATTGGTCAAGAAAAACTTCTGGTTGTCTTCCGCATTGATATCAAGTGGGGCAACGGTCACAGAAGCAGAGTTAGGGTGTCTTTTAGTACTGACAGTATCGCTTGAAGTGCTGCATGATGGGACACAATGACCGACGGCTATGGTGGCAAACACCCGAGGGGTATACCTGTAGGGTCGAGACAGCCGGGTCGAGATGACGGAGAATATATACAATGTGCTGATGATAACAGCATGGGAGATGTGCTGTGCATAAAATATTTCACTTGATGAGCTGATTAAAACAGCAAATGTTTGCATAAGTAATTTCTAATTAGTGTCCCTCAAGAAAAAAAACTACCGGTTGACTGGATGATAATAATAATAATAATAATGAAATGACAATGAAGAAGAAAAAGTTGAAGTAGAAGAGAAAAAAAAGAAGAAGAAAATGTGATTTATTTCAAAACTGTGCATGTGTGTGCGGATGACCCTTGTGTCAAGGTATGCAGGTGGGTATTTGAGTAAAACCTTATCAGCGAGCGAGATAATAATAATATGTGGCATAAAATAACATGGGTTCACTCCACTCTCGTAGCGATAGTGGTTGAAACTTTCCGATGTTGTTCAAGTTCTGCATTGCTTAGAAGCTGTCGATGGTTGCGAACATGTTCCTTATTACCACGTGACATCAATGGTCACTCGAGTCACACCACTTAGTCGCGACAGTCGGGCTGCTGTCTCCTGTCTCCCATCCTAGTTATTGTGCTTCTTGTTGACTGCAAGCCTTGTGTCAGTTCCTGACAGGCCTAACTTGCTAGCCAGCTTGTTGATCTTGTTAAAACATTAGTCCACAGAAATGTTGTTTTACAACAAAGAAAGTTAAAGTTTTTGCCATAGACTTGAACCGAACCACAAGCAACCAACAGAAAAGTTATTTGCGTTTAACAGTCTCTTGTGTTTTATTGTTTACAATAGATTGTAGCAGTCTCTTGTGTTTTATTGTTTACAATAGATTGTAGCAGTCTCTTGTGTTTTATTGTTTACAATAGATTGTAGCAGTCTCTTGTGTTTTATTGTTTACAATAGATTGTAGCAGTCTCTTGTGTTTTATTGTTTACAATAGATTGTAGCAGTCTCTTGTGTTTTATTGTTTACAATAGATTGTTGTGGTCTCTTGTGTTTTATTGTTTACAATAGATTGTAGCAGTCTCTTGTGTTTTATTGTTTACAATAGATTGTAGCAGTCTCTTGTGTTTTATTGTTTACAATAGATTGTAGCAGTCTCTTGTGTTTTATTGTTTACAATAGATTGTAGCAGTCTCTTGTGTTTTATTGTTTACAATAGATTGTAGCAGTCTCTTGTGTTTTATTGTTTACAATAGATTGTAGCAGTCTCTTGTGTTTTATTGTTTACAATAGATTGTAGCAGTCTCTTGTGTTTTATTGTTTACAATAGATTGTAGCAGTCTCTTGTGTTTTATTGTTTACAATAGATTGTAGCAGTCTCTTGTGTTTTATTGTTTACAATAGATTGTAGCAGTCTCTTGGGTTTTATTGTTTACAATAGATTGTAGCAGTCTCTTGTGTTTTATTGTTTACAATAGATTGTTGTGGTCTCTTGGGTTTTATTGTTTACAATAGATTGTAGCAGTCTCTTGTGTTTTATTGTTTACAATAGATTGTAGCAGTCTCTTGTGTTTTATTGTTTACAATAGATTGTAGCAGTCTCTTGTGTTTTATTGTTTACAATAGATTGTTGTGGTCTCTTGGGTTTTATTGTTTACAATAGATTGTAGCAGTCTCTTGGGTTTTATTGTTTACAATAGATTGTTGTGGTCTCTTGTGTTTTATTGTTTACAATAGATTGTTGTGGTCTCTTGTGTTTTATTGTTTACAATAGATTGTTGTGGTCTCTTGTGTTTTATTGTTTACAATAGATTGTTGTGGTCTCTTGTGTTTTATTGTTTACAATAGATTGTAGCAGTCTCTTGTGTTTTATTGTTTACAATAGATTGTTGTGGTCTCTTGTGTTTTATTGTTTACAATAGATTGTAGCAGTCTCTTGTGTTTTATTGTTTACAATAGATTGTTGCAGGCTCTTGTGTTTCATTGTTTCATGTGGATTGTTGAAACAGAAATAATCACATGTCAGCCCCGTGTGTTTCATGTTTGTAGTAGATAGTGTCAGCCCCGTGTGTTTCATGTTTGTAGTAGATAGTGTCAGCATGGTGTGTTACAGTTTCTTGTGCATTTTCAGTCACGTGTGTTTCATGTTTGTAGGGGATTCTGTCAGTCTGGTGTGTTACATGTTTATTGTGGATTGTGTCAGTCTCATGTGTTTCATGTTTGTAGTGGATTGTGTCAGCCTCGTGTTTTATTGTTTGTAGTGGATTGTGTCAGTCACGAGTGTTCGGATCATGTTTGGAGTGGATTATGTCAGTCACGTGATTTACTGTTTGTAGTGGGTTGTGTCAGTCTCGTGTGTTACATGTTTATAAGGGATGTCAGTCACGTGATTTACTGCTTGTAGTGGACTGTTGGGATGGAAGTGATGGACAGCCTATCATCACTCACGGGTACACACTGACCTCCAAGATCAAAGTCGCTGAAGTGCTGAAGGTGATCAAGGAGAATGCCTGGGTTGCCTCCGAGTGAGTAGCAAGAATAACGCACCCAATCCACTGTCACTGTCACTCTCGCTGTCACTGTCACTGTCGCTGTCACTGTTACTGTCGCTGGTCAAACTACCGACATCGACTGACTGCCAGGTGCAGGATGTGGCAGACCACGCGCGCAAATTTTGTCGTCAAAAAACCTCACATACCCACCAAACTTTGCTCAACCATTTCAAACAGCCTTTCAGTTTCCGTACATTTAACCGTTTAACTGGCTTTAGTTTCGTTACATTCAAATGCTTAACTGGCTTTGAGTTTTTTTTTTGATTTTTTCTACATTCAACTGTTTAACTAACTTTGCCTTTAACTTGGACCCTTCACCTGGCTTTGCCTCTAACCTATGGCCATGTCGCACACAATGGGTGCATTCAGTTGCAGTCTTTACCAGACCTGAGTGAAGGTCACCATATAATTGACGGTTAATTTGCGTCGTGATTCAAATGTTTTATCGCGAGCGAAACTACTTAGAATGTAAATCCAGTTAGCCGAGGTCTTTGTATTGGCGCGCACTTCAAATTGCAGGAGAATATTTGTGCTGAGCTGTGGCTGGCAATGGTTTTTTGGCGTTGAATAAAGAATAATGGTCTTATCTGTTTACCCTGCTGTATTAGGGCGGGAAGTATGCAAGTAATGCAAACATTTATTTTCCTGCCTGCTACGTGATAAACTTCCTTGACACGTGACTCCCTTTCTGCACGGCTTCTGCTTTAAATGATTAAAGAGAAAGAGCCACCAACCCCCCCCCTCCATCCCATATCTGGGGGCTTACAGACACACCTGAACGCAAAATCGTGTTTAAATTTATTGGTTCACTAGGAGTTAGTATTTCCTCAAATCTGAAAGTTATTAACATTAATGTTAGGAATTAGAATGATTAACGTCTCCTAGCAACTCTTCCAGTCCCTGTATTTATAGTTCGGTGGGCCTTAAAAATCACTTTGACCCCCAAATTAAAATAATCTTCATAAAATACAGCTCAGAATGGGTTTTACTACATCACTCAAGAAATAATCTGTATTACATTACATTACATTACAAATAATCTGTATTACAATCGTCTGCTGACAGAAAGAATGCAAGAAAGAAAAGCAAAGTCACTGAGATGATATCACTCTGCCTTAAAAAAAATAAAAACAAACTCAATTATGTTACATGATTTCTCTTTAACTTCTTAAATAATAGAAAAATCATCCAGGCATTCCACAACTTTAATTCTGTATGTGACAGTATTTTAACGAAAGAGTGGTCTTCATACAAACATTACTCAGTAAGAATAAGATTATGGTAGCCCGACAATATCATTTCTCAATGAATCGTTTTCAAATCAAGATTATTCTGCAGTGTAGAGGACCCATGACTTACAAACTGTCGTGTGTATAGGAAGTTTTTATGTATAAGTTTCTGCATAAAAGCTCGTGTTACAATTAGTTTTGGTGAAACTGTTTGCCCACCGAAGTATAGCAACGCCCGCATGTACGTGTTTGTATGTTTTAATGTGAAGTGAAACAGTTGGCGTGTTTCTGTAAATGTTAATGTTTGATGGCATACTTTGCTTATTACTTGGCAATATATTTCTGGTAATGAGCTAATCACGGCAATTTAAAAAAAAAACAATCCAGAGTGTGCTCGGCCTTGAGGAACACCGACTGTTCTGTCAAGGGCTACACCTTGATCTGTCCCACTACTAAAAGGGGGATGTTTTAAGTTCCCTCACACCTCTGGTGTGCAGGTGTAGTAATACTGTTATCGTCTGACACCCCTGACAAGTTCGCTCTTCAGAACTGCTCGTCCTGCGAGGGAGGGTTGGGGTAGGGAGGATAACAGCAGTCTTGACTGTAGTTCGTGTAACTACACTTTTCCAAAATCTTTCGACACATAAGACAAACATCTCCCATCCACGGATGGATTTTTATCCTTGATGTTCTAAAGGTTTTGAAGACTGTTTTTACCTGTCTTTACTGTAAGCTTCAAACAGCCTTGGCGTAAAAAGCTTTATTTTCCTTATTTGTCTTCTTACAAAAATTCAGAGGTCTTCATTTCTCTTTGTTTACTCTTTCCTATTGTCCCGTGCAGTAACAAACCGTAAAAATACTTCCTTTTATTCAGAGCTATCCACTCAAATCATTGCAGTCC
Organism: Marisa cornuarietis; assembly: GCA_004794655.1. Taxonomy (NCBI): domain Eukaryota; kingdom Metazoa; phylum Mollusca; class Gastropoda; order Architaenioglossa; family Ampullariidae; genus Marisa; species Marisa cornuarietis. The sequence goes on along the minus strand of SMMW01000003.1, from coordinate 20,677,716 downwards.
TCTCGATAAGCTATGACCTTTGTATTCTTCACCTATGATGCCTTTAAATGTGGGGACAATAAACATTGTTTTCACTGTCTGTCTAGTCGACTATCGTTCTAGACCTATAAGAGATCTTACTGTGTCTGCACCTGGCAGGTATCCCATCATCCTGTCGCTGGAGAATCACTTGAGCCTGGGGCAGCAGCGGTTAATGGCGCGTATGATGAAAGATGTCTTCGGAGGTAAGTTGTCTCCCTGTGTGTAGACCACAGGAACATCCTTGTTCCCGGCCTCGTTAGTATGTCATGCTTGGTGACGAGTAAACAGCATAAATAACAGGGTGAGACATATTTTTAAAGCGAAGAAAGGAGAGTTAAGACAAAAAGGAAGTGTTGAAAGAATAGTGTGGTTGCCAAGCAAACCGGCAGGAAAATAGTTGTCATCCTATCATACACTACATTCTAAATTTCTAGACCCTGTGTGTGTGTGTGTGAGTGAGAGAGAGAAAGTGTGTGCGTGCGCGCGCACTGAAGGGAGAGGTAGTGCTACTCATGGAAGAGTTGATTCAACTCAATGTTCATAAATTATTTTGTAGGGCATCAGCTGAGGACTCCGATGAAACCTAGATACTAATATTTGATTAAAATTGTTCACTAGTATGTGCATTTAAATTGACGCATTTAAATGTTCATTTTTTCTGATTCACTCTTGATTGCCGTTGACGTTCAGATGAGCTCCTGACGGAACCAGTGGACCAGAACGAATCAGTGATGCCCTCACCAGAGCAACTGAAGCGAAAAATTATCATCAAGGTATTGTGTGTGAAGTAAACAGATAGTATCTACAAATAAATGTTGACAACAGTGCGTAAAATTCTACTCTCTCTCTACACACACACAACACACACACATACACACATTCACACACACATACACACATACACACATACATACACACACATTCACACACACATGCACATACACACATAAACACATTCACACACACACACGCATATACACATACACACACATAAACACACACATACACATACACACATTCATACACACATACAAACACACACATACACACATACATACATACACATTCACACACACACGCACACATACATACACACACATACACCCACATACACACATACATACACACATACATACACACATTCACACACACACGCATACACACATACACACATACATACATTCACACACACGCATACACACATGCACATACACACACATACAAACACATACATACACACATACACACACATGCACATACACACACATTCAGACACACACGCGCACACACACACACACACACACACACACAGACCAATGTAAACACTGAAGCGGAAATTGTCGGTGTATACGGTGTACACGTGTACTACGCAGATCAGGATGTGTCGTAAATTAGTTCAACATTTCTTTAAAATACAATTATTTTACGACTTTTTCCATCATTTCATCGGTAATTATTTCCCACAAGTACTACTTTAAATGAAAATGTAAATGACATCTAGCTGCAAGCGTGTAACAGAGGGGTCGAGACTCGTGTAAGCACTCGTACAGGTCTAAGATATAAGGTCTGGGCCAAACAAGACAAAGATTTGAGATGACAGGAAAACACAAACAACCAGAGGACGGGGACAGTAGTAGAAACACAGCTGTAGGTGGAATTTGAAAGTAAGAGAGACATGAAAGAACAGGACAGATGGTCTGGGATGATTAGACATACACACCAACAACATGGTCAGTACGGAAGGACACCAATGAACTCCTACCCAACATTCCTTATCATTAGGTCGACACAAATCCATTTTAACATTTTCTTGTTCAGCTGTAAAGGTATAACACGTGGCGTGAACTTTTTAAAACCATTTTCCGCTTGTTCTTTCTCTTTCATGGGGATACAGTTTATCATTTTTTTTCCTAAAATTGTCTTTCTGTTCCAGGACAAAAAGCTGCAAACGGATAGCTATACCTCAAACAATGAAGACGGACTGAGTAAGCTAACCGTCAGTCCTTGAACTTTACCTTGTTTTCTCGCCAATGTTTATGTATTTTCAACTACAGAAATGCAACAATCAACGGCTTTTTAGGTCTTTCTTTCTGTGCGACCGACTCACCTGCAGGGACAGCACAGGGGGCGAAGTACTCGTGTCAAGGGAGATAACCTTGGAAGTGCTCAACACTACAGGATCAGCTTCAAAGACTTTCATTCACTTTATTGTCATCTCCTCCCATGCCTCATCTCATTAACCCTGAAAATTATTAGTAATGATCTGTGTAGGTTTATATCTTTTCGATTATTAGAATTTTAGGATACGCAGCCACTTTAGTTCTTGAGATTAAGTTTGCTGACGATTAACATTTATATCTGTGACCATTAAAATAGTCAATTCTAATAATGTTGTTATGTTTTCTTGTGAATTTTCCTGTCCTAATGATTGTTTAACTTTTCATGGGAAGTTTCTTGTCCTAATTACTGTTTACCTTTTCAGGCGGAAGACAGGCGGGGAAAAATGCCTCCCTGCTCCTGAAAAACCCAGAGAATGGTGTACGTAGTCTCTCTTAGTATGGGGGCACTGAAATCTGACTAAATAAACCATTGACTGTAATTAGTTGTTCACTGTTCTTAAAGCTACTTGTTGACTTCTTCTAACGCCGCTTGTCCACTTTGACTTTATTGTTCTTTGAGAGTACTAGGAGACTTGTCTTCTTTCATGTTAAAATAATTTCACGAAAATAAATAACACACAACTGAATTTTTTTAATAAAAATTAATTCTACAGGTTAATTTGTTATAAAACGTACATGCAATTCTACAATAATTTCATGAAATTATAATTATGTACTCGTCAGTGTTCACTAATTTTATGAAATTATATTTACATTTAAATTACAGTTTAATGAAAATTAAAGTGTACAGCGAGAGTAATATTTGTGGAGCGATCGTTAGGCAATAGATGGCAGAAAACATAAACAGTGAAATTCTCTCCAGACCTGGGAGCAGCACATCTTCGGCCTGACGGACACCACGCTCTTCTTCACGAGAGACAAAACAGGGGAGGACGACGACGACGACGAGGATGAGGATGAAGCGCTCGAAGACATCGATTACGAGGAGTATTTCGATGTGAGTACCTGCAGTCTAGGGATCACGTGTTCAGATTACCAAGACTTGAGGTAAAACATGAGTGTCTGTCCCACAAGATCATCCCTGTTTCATGTTATGGGATGGTATGTGCTTGTTATTAGTCATAAAATATGTTGAACATTCAAGTGAGGTTTAGTGACCTCGGCGACATTAGCTACCAAACACATTAACACCACAAACCGCCATTTTCATATTGAGTTTTTTTTTTTTTGTCTATTCCATCCACTTGACCATCGAATTCCATGTGTGTGTGTGTGTGTCAGGAGTACGACAGTGACGAGGATGAAGACGAGCTGAAGTATCAGCCGTGGTATTACGGTATGATTGCACGCCGCGAGGTCAAGAGGTTACTGAAGGAGCCGGATGTGGGATCACAATCGCCCCAAGATGGCGCCTTTCTCGTCAGGCTCAGCGAGCGAGGAGACAGCTTCGTCCTTTCTTTCATGTGAGTTGTCTGCCTGTCTCCAGTCAACAGACCTGCCATTGGCATCTGCCACTTTAGTCCTGCAAACTTTCTTCTTCTCTTTGCGCTCTCCTACGTGTAGTAGTTTGGCATTAATGCTGCTCGTCATAACGGGAAAGTGTTTACACACAAGTGGAGAAAATCTATGTAAACGAAGGATATGATTTCTAGCTCATTGTTTTGCATCCAGTAATCAATAAAAAATTGTTCCGCTTGTGTAGTTAATCGTCTTATTCAGAAATAATGTGTAAGGTGTACCGAACTACAAAATATCTTCAGAATGTTCTAGTCCTGAAGGGTGCCCTAGAGCTTTCTATTCTTCATCACGATTTCGAGAAGGGTAGTTTTAACTGGTCACTTACTGTATGGCTGATGATATTTTTATATGACTTCCAAGTGGAGGTTTGCAGTAGTCTTGTGTGTGGCAAGAATTCACGTAATAAACTGTCTGTTTACAAACTGATCATCAGTTTTAGTAACAAATATGAATCTTTGTTGAAGCTGGGAGGGGGAGCTGAAGCATGTGCGAGTAAAGACCCGCGAGGAGGAGGGCCGCACACTGTACACCTTTGGCAACGAGGTTTGGTACCCGACCATCACGGAGCTGGTCCGCTACTTCCGCAACCACCGTCTGTACATCGCCGACGTGCACCGCCACCTGTATCTCGACAAACCCGTGTGCAAACCATTCGAGCGCATCAACGCTGAGCAAGTAGCAGGCATACACGTGATAATAGTTAGCTAATCATTCGCCTCTTAGTCGTAGTATTACCCTAATCATGTCATGGACCTTGTCATGGACCTTGTAGTCGGTACGCCCTGTCAAGAGGTCAAGATCCAGCAGATTCACTGACCAGACCACAACGACCACAAGCAATTTTTTAGTGGTTGAAACACATTTTTCGGACCAAAAATAGTTTTAGTGATTTTGGTGCGAATTTTTCTGACTACGAACATTCCAGTGCGTAGGTAAAGTATTGCTGTAGCCTGACTAACGAACAGATCACATGTACAGCTAAAACTGTATAAGGCTGGTGCAACTATTTCATAGTCTGCGATGCAGATGTGAACACAACCTTCTCACCTCACAGGTGGTATCGTCCTGACATGAGTCGGTTCCAAGCCGAAAGACTTCTGCTGCGCATTCCTCATGAAGGAGCCTTCCTGGTGAGGGGCAGTTCCGAACCGGGCAGCCTCTCTCTTTCCTTCAGGTATGTAGACTGGCCGGTCTTCCTGTTGTACTAGAAATTATCAAATTCCAAAACATCAGATAACAAAAAGCTTTACCGGATTCATCAACATAAAATCCTCATTAACTTTTTTTCCATGTTTTTTGTGTTTAGTCTGGCCGCCTGATGCCTCTTTCGTGTAATTTTTTTCTTCTTACTTTTGTGTTACGAATATTACCTCTCTACACACGAAGCCCACTCGATGTGTCTCATATGACAATCTTTTTCCGGTTAAATGACACAGAAAGTTCTTGACCTTTTGGCGTTGAGTTGTTAAAGCCAAAATGCCATATTTAAAAATACGCCATAAAAAATTTTTATTTTGCTTTTTTGGATTGGTTGACTGGTCGGTTGTTGACTCATTCGTCTGTAATGTCTTCCTTCATATTAATGTGATCACTCTTGACCCTGTAGTGAAGACTGTAGGCGTACTCATTCGTCTGTAATGTCTTTGTATTAATGTGACCATGCTTGGTCCTGTAGTCAAGACAGTAGGCGTGGCCCTGGTTTGGTTTGTACGCAGGCGCAAGAAGAAGATCAGCCACTTCCAGATTTACAAACGTGGAAAAGCCTACGTGTGCGGCACCTACCGCTTCCTGTCCCTTCAGAAGATGGTGGACTATTTTCGCCGGCGACCATTGTATCGGAAGACAAAACTGACCGTGGCAGCTACGGAGGAAATCGCAGTGGCCAACGTGGTATGTCGAGCTGTGGTCCGCGAGGGCAGAGCTGTAGCTATAAGGCAAATATAGGAAAATGAAGACTACCAGTACTTTAAAAGGCGGTGTATTACTGTTATTACTGTTATAATGTATTATTCGATTTGTATTGCTGTGACGCCTGTAAGCTTTGTTTTCTAATGTATTGCTGTGTTATGTACTGCTATATAATGTGTTGCTGTATAATCTATTGCTTTTAAATGAACGGTGGATCCCAGTACTGCTGCAGAAGGCTTGTACGCAGAACAGGTTTTGAGCTTTAACCTCGCTGTTGAACAGGACGAGGAGTGTGAGTTGTACGGGGGACTGTACTGCGACCCCTCCGACCTGAGATGCGAGAGGCGGGTATGTCACCTCAGAGGAGTTTACACACAGACTCTGTGACTGTTAAAGCATTGTTTGTTACTGCTTTTTCTGCAACTTAATGAAGTGTGTGTGTGTGTGTGTTGCGTGCGTGCGTGTGCATGTGCAATGTGCGTGTATGTCTGCACATGTGCAGCGTGTGTCCGTATGTCTGTGTATTTGTGTAGTGTGCGTGCGTTTTGATGGACGTGTAATGAGCGTGCGTGCATGTATATAGTGTTGTGTCATGTGGCTTCAACTGCCGAGGTGTGTGTGTGTGTGTGTGTGTGTGTGTGTGTGTGTGTGTGTGTGTGTGTGTGTGTGTGCAGATGAGCGTGCGCGCGCTGTACGATTTCATGGGGCAGGACTCGGAGCAGCTGTCTTTTACACGCGGAGCGACCATCACCAACGTCCGAGAGGAAGACAAGCCCTGGTAAGACAGACCAGCATAGAGCTCTTTGATACCAGTCTCATTCTGTGTGTGTGTGTGTGTGTGTGTGTGTGTGTGTGTGTGTGTGTGTGTGTGTGTGTGTGCATTTCTACTTAAATTCTTAAATTTTCTCCCACAAGATAAAAGACTGACGATGTTTGAGAGTAAGAACTATTTTTTAACAGCGTCACTTCACGATTGTGAGAAAGGCTACCTCTGTAGTGATAGAGCAAACCTCGTGTTACTGGTGGTGGGCTTTCGCGAGACAAGAGCGGGTAACAGCACGGGTTAAATTTATTTGGCAGGTGGCGGGGTGATTACGTTGACCAGAAACAAAAGTATTTTCCGGCCAATTATGTAAAGGTGAGTGCTACCCTCTCTCTATCTCTCTCCTTAATAATCTCACTGTCACATCGCCTTAACAGCTCCACTCCCACAAACTGCGAATTGTTGAACCTTCTGCTTAGTATCCCTCTGTCGCCTCTATCACACCGATTGCAGACAGAACTGTGGTTATGTAACAGATCATTTCCGAGACGGATGAAAGTGAGACTCGACAGAAGGACATGGATGACACACTCGCCCTCGAGTCCCTCTATATCGGTAAGTACTGACATCAGTAAATGGTATGACCTGACAACAGGGATTTATATGAACCGATAGTGAGGAATGGCATAAATCAACAACATGGTTTAGTAATCACACTGGCAGCAGGGATTAGTACGAGGGATTGCAATGAAAAGAGATCGGCATGTACTGACAGCAGTTAGTAGTAGTGAACAGAACAATATGTACTGACAGTACTGATTAGTATGAACAGAAACAGAACAATATGTACTGACAGTAGTGATTAGTATGAACAGAAACAGAACAATATGTACTGACAGAAGAGATTCGCACGTCTGCACTTGGAAATTGAACCTCTCCCTTGATAGACGTACCTTGACAAACACCTGCAATTCATACTCTCATTCTGGGGTTCTCTCCCCTGCCTTAATGTCATCAGGAATCCAAGAAGGCCCAAATTTGCTAGATTGGACCAAATGTTGTCGCCGTAATAAAAACTCAGGTCAAGGCAACTGTTAAAAGTAAAATCAGTTCAGTCGATAGGGAGGGAGGGAGGGAGGTACTCACTTTAGGGCCAGCTTTTTGCTTATGAGGGCAGTGCCTACCTTTCCTTACTTCCTTATTCCTACATGGGCCATACACCCTTATGTAGCCCTACATGGGTTAACAGCAGGGTCGACTTGGAGAAGTTCGCTGTGAACAGGTTTTTGGTTTTTAAAGCTCACCTTGTTCCGCCTGTATGTGTGCCTCACAGATGCTGGTCCCTACAACCAAAAAGACATACAAAAGTTTGCCTTCCACTTGCATGCACCCGGATACAAGACCCCCCTGGTGGTGGGGTGTAATTCCCTTCAGCAGCTGGGGGAATGGGTAGAAGCCATCAGAGAAGGCATCGCCCGAGCTGGAGTTCTGGTACGTAGACTGAACATCAACAAATCTGACCTCACTTCGCTTGGTATAGGATTTTTCTCAGGAGGAAATGATTGACATACCAATAAGATTTCTGTTATCGACAGCAGACATGTGAACGCCGTCGGTATGTTTTTTGTGGTACTATTAGCATATCGGGTAAGCTTCATTCTTCCACTAATAGAAGATCGAAAGACGTGAAAGGAGAAAAATAAGAAAATAGAACAAAAGGGAGAACGCAAGAAAAACAGAATGCAAAGAAGGAAGTATAGGCAGAAAAAGAATGGTGAGGAAAAATGGAAAAAGAAAGAGAGAGAAAAAAAATCAAGGATAGAAAGAAAGGAAAGAGACAAAGGCATGACCCTGAGACTTATCTCTGCAGCAAACAGAGAGGGAGCGCCAGGAAAAGACCCAGAAGCGAGCGAAGGAGTTGTCTGACTTGGTTGTTTACTGCCAGTCAACGTCGTTTGATACAAATGGTGAGTAGTCGCCCTTCCATATATATATATATACATATGTTAAATATGCACATGCTTCCGCGTGTTTCTGACGTCACACGCATGCACCTGTGCGCAGTCACATGCAATCGCCTTTTCACTCAACATCAAACAAAACAGGCCCCCACCACGGGGCTTGCTTATTTCAGTTATACAAATGAACTGTGTTATTTGTTCACACCTCACTCTTCCAAAATGTATTCTCTCTCTCTCTCTTACACACACACACACACACACACACACACACACACACACACACACACACACACACAATAAAGTAATAAAGTACGAGGGACGGAGGCAAACACCTGGCTCTTTTCACGCTACTGTTTAACACTCACTCACTCACTCACTCACTCACTCACTCACTCACTCACTCACTCACTCACTCAGTTTTATCATTTGCTCGTGGCGCTGTTACATTTAGTTTCTCACACTCGGTGTTATTACACTTATTGTTGTTGCTCACACTTAATTTTATTACTCGCACTCAGAGTGATTACTTATAGTTAATGTTGTTTCTCATACTAAGACTTGTTGGTAGCATGTAGTTGTGTTTCCTGACACATCGCCAATTTTAGCTTAGATTTTGTTTCACGTCAGCCACCAGACGATACTACCATGTGTCATCACTAAGTGAGGACAAAGTCACTTCTGTTGTGGAAGGAGCGTTGCTAAGGTACAGTACCTTAATTAAACTGTCGGACCTGTTAGCACCATAAACTGTCGGAATGCCTACTACCAAAAACAAAACAAAAAATGTGTCGGATCTGTAGGTTCTGTAAACTATCAGAGCTGTAAGTACCAAAATCTTTTGGGAATACATTCAAATAGAAGAGCTGTTAACCCCAGTTATAGTTGTAAACACCGTAAGTCAGTTTATATGATGTAAAACTCTTGTGTAGTATATGTCAGTTATTGTTATGATTCAGTCATAAGCTGTTATAATTGTAAGTGGGGTTGTTTCACGGTTGTTTGTGAAGTACAGTGTCTCATTTTCAAGGATTAAAATAAAAAGTATTGTGAGAGGAAGAGAGTGTGTGTATCTTGTATACTAGGTATAGGATAGCATGCGCTGTACTAGACTAGACAGGCAGTCGCTGGGTGTTTGTGTCATGTTTGACAGGGTATGTAGGCTACCCTGCATTGTCGTGATGCTCTTCAGAGCACGGCGGTGGCTGTTGGAGAGAGCGACGCCATACTGGAGATGTTGGTTGAAAAAGAGTGTGTTAACTCATGAAAATAGAGCGCATGTACTCATGAAAATAGAGCGCGTGTACTCATGATAATAGACCGCGTGTACTCATGATAATAGACCGCGTGTACTCATGATAATAGAGCGCGTGTACTGATGAAAATAGAGCGCATGTACTCATGATAATAGAGCGCGTGTACTCATGATAATAGAGCGCGTGTACTCATGATAATAGACCGCGTGTACTCATGATAATAGACCGCGTGTACTCATGATAATAGAGCGCGTGTACTGATGAAACTAGAGCGCATGTACTCATGATAATAGAGCGCGTGTACTCATGATAATAGAGCGCATGTACTCATGAAAATAGAGCGCATGTACTCATGATAATAGAGCGCGCGCACTCATGAAAATAGAGCGCATGTACTCATGACAATAGAGCGCGTGTAGTCAAGATACTAGAACGTGTCCTCATGACAATAGAGCGCGTGTAGTCAAGATACTAGAACGTGTCCTCATGATAACAGACTGATCATCATAATGAGAATCTGCTTTGATCTCTCCACAGAGCCTCTCGTCACCAGTTGCTAAGGGTGTACCCCAAGGCCACCCGTATCACCTCCAATAACTTCGATCCGACGGCAATGTGGGTGCTTGGAATCCAGATGGTGGCGCTGAACTATCAGACACCCGACTGCCCCATGCAGATTAACCAGGCCCGCTTCCTCACAAACGGCAGGTGAGCCCACCTTTTCGAAGGTCCCTCCCTGCGTCAGCGCGACAACTTTATGATCGACACATGACGGTTACCTTCCACAACTGTCGTCATGTTTACTGACACTGTCATGTCACAACTGTCGTAGTGTTTACTGACACTGCCATCCCACATCTAATGCAAGATATAAAAATAATCGTAATATTATCTAATAACACTGCCATTCTCTAACTGTCGTAAATTGACTGAAACTACCATTCCACAATTGAAGTAATGTTTACTGACACTGTCATGTCACAACAGTTTAGTCTTTCACGCTGTGTTTGTCTGTGGCTGTTACAGATGTGGTTACATTCTCAAACCATCTTTTCTACGAAATCCAAAGAATTCCATTTCCGATGTCATGAACTTAAAAGTGCCGTCAGAACCCATCTACCTGACAGTGACGGTGGGTAACTACCGGTCGGCTTAGTTTTCCTAATGAAGCATAATCAACAAATTCTCATGAAACGTCAGGTCATAAAGTCATGTCAAAATAATGCTTCAAAAGGTCATTTGAATTTCTTTGTGCCCGCTACAGTCATCGACTTCTTGAACCGCTTCTCGGTCTTTGCAGGTGCTTGCCGCCCGTAACTTATGTTCTTCTGGTCGGAATCTGGGAGTTATCCGCCCCTTTGTGGTAGTCGAGATCATAGGTTTACCGCTGGACAATCGAAAGTCAAGAACCAAGGCTGTAGATGGTGGGTGTGACATTTCTTATGTAGACATAATAATGCTAGATACATTGATGTGCTGGTATCGAAGAAATACATTCAAACATACACCCTCTCTCTCTTTCCCTCGCTCTCCTCGATAAAGACCATCAGAAAACTAAGGGAAAGAGGAATGTGTCTGCTGTTTTTCAGAGGACAACGGCCTGAACCCTGTGTGGAATGAAGAGTCAATCAAGTTTGATGTGTCCTGCCCGGAGCTGGCCTTCCTGCGCTTTGAGATCCTTACTGAGGTCAACGACAACAAAGCCACCATCGCCCAGGCAACCTTCCCGGTCAGCGGACTGCGACAAGGTGAGGCAAGAAAAGTGCGCATGTTGTCTGCATGCTCCTCTCTTTCAGCTTGGGTCTTTTTGCTTCTTCTTTTTCTTCATCGTCGTCTTCAGCCATCCGTCCGTCCGTCCGTCCACTAGCTTCGATTAATTCTTGACCACCAATCAACCTCTTTCTATGATTATTATTAAGGTTACCGCAGTGTGCCGTTGAGGAACAAGTTCAGCGAGACACTAGATATGACTTCACTCCTTATTCACCTCGAGATCAAGACTCCAAGGGTGAGTAGCATTCAGTGTGCCATCACAGCGTGCTTATTGGTGTGTTTACTGTGTGACTGTCACGTGATCAACAGTGTAGCTCTGAGTGAGTGAGTGAGTGAGTGAGTGAGTGATATATATATATATATAGCATGATCATCTACACACTCATAAAACGATGTGAATAACTACTCTGTTGTCTTTATCAATGCACAAACACGCATTTACTCGCGCACGCACACACACACACACACACACACACACACGCGCACGCACGCACGCACTAAGGTAAGTAATGCGTGGTTGTGACTGCAGGACGCGACGGAGGAAAACCTGTTCCGAGTCATGGAGGGAGTCCGACGGTACCGGGCGGAGCTGAGCGCCCAAGATACTGGACGGGACCAACAAATCCACAAGGAGCTGCTGAAGGTGGAGCAGAAGCTGCTCGACTACCTGCAGGTGGCGCGGAGACGAGGTTCCGACATGAACACGTGAGTGACTTACTCTAGTAACATCAAACTCTCTAATCAGGAGTTTTTCTTGTCTGGCTTTTTGTCTATGATATGCCAAGAGGGATAGTTTTAATACTTTTCTCTCTCTAACTATACAATTCATTTTATAATTATAGAATGCATTATGCTGAGATAGAAACGAAAGGAACCTTCATGAACCCCACTTATTAATGGAGACTTGTTTTTACAGATACAATGGCCAAAGCTGAAGACGAAGTGTCACCAGAGGGTCAACCACTGCACCGTGCTCACACAGGTGTTGCCGATTGTTGCTGAACTTTTCTCCTCCAGCACCAGCTGAGGTCATGTCGGTCCGTGCACTGCACGCGATGACGTCAGGATAACTCAGGGATGGAGACGCGCGCTATGGCGTCATAAGAGATCGGAAAAGCCTCGTGCAGTCTCGTGACTTGACGAAAGGGAGACACCAGCACGTGCCTCACACAAAACATGTCATAGATTTATCGTGATTTCCCCCCCCCCCCACATTCTGATCTTCGCCGGCTGGAGCCAGGAGTAGATGCAGGAAGATGGTTGACCGTTCGCCTTGTGCGCCTTTACTTCTCACTAACAGTGTCTTCGGGACCCGGATAGTAACGGTTGAGGAAGTTTTATCAGAAGAACTTTATTGATTTGTTTTTAAACTTTATGAAATTTAAAAAGAAATCAAGAGGTCACCCACTTTTCTGAAAGACTAAATATTAATGTTATTTCTACTTTTTAAGACATCTGCTATTTATTTTATTTTTAAGCAAAACAGCGAAAGGTTGGATGTTTTTGAACTGAGTAACCAGTTTGAGAGACAGTGAATATGCACAACGCCAGGATTAGATAGTTCACACGCTCCAGACACTGTCAGTTATTTTATCAATCGTGGGCCAAGAGAAACAGTTTATATCGCAAGTTTTTCTGCAATGTTATTGGCCTAAACTGGTGTGTAAAGCCTAATCTGTAACTTTGTTTGGCTACATTGTGTCACCATTGATTAGTCAAGGTGTAAAAAATGGATAGGTCAACAACATGCATAATATTGGAGTATTCCAGTATATTCAGTGAAAAACTTTGTCGGGTTTCAGTTGTTTTTGGTGCTAAAAGCATGCAGCCACAAAAACCTCTTGAGTTATTTTAATGTCGGTCTTTACTGTCGACAGCTCAACGCAACAACCAACAAATGAAGCATGAAGCAATAAACTGAATATTGAAAAAAAGACTAAAATAATTACAATTTAAATGAGATGTTTTAATCTCGAAGAACCCACACGAAAATTGTGAAAATTATGAAATATACATTTTTTTCCTTTTATGTTTTCCTTCTTCAGCAGCTTGCTCGAGAGCAGTATTTATTTGGTCCTACTTACGGAAAGTATTGGTATTATTGTGTGGATTTTTATGTGACACAGTTGTTTCTCTGTGCTGTGGAGTCAATACATCTTGCTAGATAACATCTAAGATAACGATAGTTCGTTGTAGAGGAACAGTGAATGGACTCTAGCCACATACGTTTATCAGCATTTATGCTTTGTGCGTGTATAAGGCACACTGATTTTGATAAATGTAAGCTCAACCCTCTGTGTGTGTGTGTGTGTGTGTGTTCTTGCGTGCGTGCGTGCACATTTGCTATCCAACTTTTGCTGAAGAACTGGATAAGAAGTGTAAATACGAAACTTCCTCTTGTTTTTTGTTTTGTTTTTGTTTTTGTTTTTTGTTTTGTTTTGTTTTTGATTCCACTGCACTCTAACACCACAATTTTAAGCTGTATGTGTTTCACTCAGCTGTATGTGTTTCTAGATTTTGAGTTTCCACCGTGTTCGCCACCCTTGTGGTATACTATATCCCGCGCTGGACTCGCAGACTGTGAGAACATAGAGTTTCTACATTTCAATATATCAGTTGCTGAAATCAGAGAAGTAAAACTATGTTCATGAAACTGATTTGGAGAACCACAACTCATTTCAAATAAAGTTTTCTTGATTTTTTTTTTCAAATGCTTGTGTTTAAAAAAATCTTTATAGGACTGTCAATACCTTATACAGATAAATACACCTATTCTCGTAAAATAAACTTCAAAAGTATAACAAAAGTGTTCCGCGTTATCTGTAACCATATTTCTTCTTGATTTCTTCCCTTTGTTTTAAAATGTCGGCAATCCTAAAGGGAAAAAACTCCACCTTATTAAACTACTAAAATTTGTTACAACAGTTGCTTCCCTTGTATTGTCAATCTTCCAATGTCGCCTCAGAAATTCTCATTATCGAAAGGCACTATTATCAAGTAGCAAAGAAAAAAAAAACTTCCTTTGTAAAAGTGTGACTGAGAGCTGAGGCCATATGCAAGTATCTGACAAAAGCTGTCGTTTGAAGAAGTCTTGGCACTGAAACACTCGAGAACCTTCCGGCGGTGGGGGGGGGGGGGTCGTATGTAGCGACCTTTCTTGATGTCCTAGAATTATTTTTTACTTCTTCTGCCATTAGCCAGCTTGTTTTTCTTGTCCTATTCTCTTGGGTAGACTGTTACCAATCTCTGCAGACTGAAGGCTGCGTAATTTAACCCTTTATTTCCGTCTCTTTATCCATCCTGGCGGTCCAGTGGCGCAATGGTTCGCGTCTGTCACCAATACAGTGAGGGTTGGCTGTCCAGGGTTCAACTCTCGTCTCGGGCACGCTGTTCTTTCTCTGCATGTGGCATCTGTTTACAGGGCTGGCTGCCTTGCCGTGATATAACAGCCTTAGTTGTTGAAGGCATAAAACACAACATTTCCCTCTTTATCCATCCGTTGTGTTTTCTGTGTGGGAGACAGCATGTGTGTGTGCAATAAAGGTACATGTGAATATGAGAGGTATTTACTATTTGTTGATAGGATCAACATTTGTTCAATGTTAGCTTTTTGCTTCATTTATTCTTCTATTTTAATGTGTGTGTGTGTGTGTGTGTGTGTGTGTGTGTGTGTGTTTATAGGCAGTTGGCTATTTTATAATTAACATTTGTGTATTCATTTGAAACCTTACCTTCTGACATGTATTTTTATGTGTGTGTGCATGAGAGAGAGAGAAAGATGACCATGCTGTAGAAGGCAGTCAGGGTGTGCGCCAAGTACAGGCCACGCCCTGTCGGCTCGGACCACAGCTACCCACACCTGCTCAGTGACCACGGCAAGACTGTCCCGTCCTATAGCCGGTCGAAGCACCAGCAATACTAAATCAATATGACACGAGCACATCCGCATAAAGCAGCCAATATTCTCATCCTTCACTTTTTTCCTCCAGTTTCGTCCCCCAACACCCATTCGCCCGCATCACTCCCTCCGTAACATCCCCGGGGACCCTGGCGGCCTTCCGCTGACGGTCGTTTCCAGGACCTAATCCGGCGACTAATAGTCACAAGGGGAGCCGTTGTGTTCACGTCCTTAAGATCTTGACACGGCTTGAAACATGCCAGGCACAACCTAATCATTTCGATAGCGTTCAGATAAATCATATGAGATCCCCAGAGCTCAATCCCTGTTCCGACAGACCTCGTCGGCCACGGAGCGAGGAGAACGGCGAGGAGAAAGAAGAGTTGGATTTGACGGTCTGCTAACTCCGGGGGCAACAGCTAAGTCGTGGCAAGAGTTCGGTGTCTTCGTGGATACACAGTGATCGGGGGTTAGCTGCTACTCGAGTAGCCACCACAAAACCTGTTTGTTTTGTGTCGTAACCATGGAAATTCAGTGTTGGGAAGATCCATCTCATTCACGACTTAAACTGGAAAAGTTAATTTTATTAACTCTGGGAGTACAGAGTTTAAACACAACGAACCTGTGAGAACTCTTCATATTTAAAAGTCATAACACATCACTGTATTCATCCTCAAATCGAGTTGTTTTAAGGCGGGTGGTGTTGTACAAACTACCCTGAATAGAGGGCTATTCTAGTAACACCCACTCTAATAGCATCGCTATAACAACAGTATTACTCTAGTAACGACAGCTGGACATATTTAATTGCTGTGTTTGGTTTTTTTACCCCTTTGTCTCAATTAAGAAATGGAATTTTGATGAGGCTGTTTTTTTATCCTTGCAAGTTTTCCCCAGCGTGTCTGTGGTCAGGAGAAAGAGTAGGTGGGTATCTTTTTGGCATTTGAGATGTCACTGAGTATGATCAACATGTTAACATTTGAGTGAGTCATTTTGACAAATACAAATATTTAGTGAGGAATTTGGTATGGACAAAGATGGAACTCATAAACGCCTGTGTGTCCAAACCGACTGGAAGATTTATTTGGGGGGTTGTACCACAATCCTGTGGATGTCAAGCTAGTATGAGATCATGTCACTGAAAAAAAAGTGTTTGGGGGCTTTTTCTTTGCCTTTCATTATTTTTGAACTGACGATATGTGAACTGAAGAGTAGTTCATGCTCCTGACCCTCCGCTGTATTATTCTGCTGAATATTCGCAGCAATGAGTCAAGACAGCGACAACTTCGGTCGTTGAGGACGGTGGTAGCTGTTGAAGCTGGCGGTGTCACCACGTATACTACACTATGCTCCCCAACACAAGTATGTCTGGGTGTATGGCAGGGTCGGCGATTAGACTGATTTAAACATGACACACGAATTATACAACTGTCATCTGAGGGTGTTCATCAATTCACAAGTTTATACATGTAGTCTTGGCATCCTCTGTCTTTGCGATGTCAGTCTGACCTATCCCTTAGCCACGCACGCACGCACGCACGCACGCACGCACACACACACACACACACACACACACACACACACACACACACACACACACACATGAAGACTAGTGTGCATTACGGAGGTTACAACGAAAGTGTTATCTGCGCCAAGTGATGTTTGTGACAGTCTAATGAGATTCTTAGCTGATGGCACAATCATCACCGTCACTGCAGCTTAGTCCTGTGTGTGTCATCCTGAGCAAAGAAATTGAAATGAATGACACAGAAGAACACGTTTATTTTCGCGAGCAAACTGTAAACTAGACCAAGGAGTTTATCGAGTTTATTGTCTATAAATAGCTTTTGAGCAATATTGAGTTGGTCACCAATAACTACATGAAACCACAGTAGTACTGCTCATACAGAACTTCACACACACACACACACACACACACACACACACACACACACACACACACACACACACACACACACACATGTACTTGCACGAATACCTGCACGCACGTGCACAAATATTCACAGTAAATCAAGTTCTGGCATGGGTTAGTCTGCGTCATGTCCAATTACTGCCTCCGAAAACTTGTTTAGATGAGGTGCAAGTATGTCACTAACAGCAGGAGCCACAGGTTCGTTTCTCGGTACACCCAGTGACAGTTCTCTGCTTACAGTCCTCCTAATGTTTCTTGTGCAGTGAGCCGGCGATCAGATCACTAAGTCCATTCCCATCCCCCCCCCCGACATCTCATAACTTAGTCGCAGGGATGCACCATGAACGCGCACTACTTGTCATTACCAGTAATCTAATTATTTAGTAACTTACTCCATTTCCAGGGAAAGTAATGATTCGTTACAAGAATACACCGGATGATGTAGTTACTGCTAGACTGGACTAATATTCCAGCTGACTGCTGACACTGGTGACTACACACAGGTCTGGGGACAGTCAGCTCTCTACCGCATATCATCCATCAATGGAGGAGGTGGGGAAACTTCAGACACAAACACGCGACAGCCATTCGGCCACAGGTACTTGTCATGACAGTCATGACAAGCGCTGCCAACTCCCTGCTTTTCGACATACAACCTTCATTGTCGCTGACAATGACAAATGTTTCACAGTTTGTTTTTTTACAAATTGGGTTAAACTAACTGTAATTTATTACAGCCTTTCCTTTTTAATGCAATCATCGAAAACTTAAGACAACGATTAGACACACGAGAGAGGCCAGACATTTTAAAAATGCTATTTGATAGGGAGTGATGGGGGATCCATGAGTCGACCCCAGGCCCCATCACAGAGATTCCTCCCGGCTTTAAAGATTTTGTAAAGATTTTTTTTATCGGACGTACAATATCTTCTGTGGCACCAGTATTGAAGTGGCACAGTGGAACTAGTCTGTCACTCTGTCACTTATGCGTACAGAGTTCTGTCCCTCCACAGAAATTATCACAGTACAGCCACCTAGCTTCCGCCCTTCTCATCTGCAACGGCCGGAAGTCATGCAATGACCAATGATGAGTACAGAAAAATATTTGAATCATTAGAAATAGAAGTCTGCTAGGTACCCTGTCAAAAATGAAGCATCCCAACCATCTTTGTGACAACGACGACAAGTGTAATCCTAGTCACTTCTCTTTCACGTGCACACACATCTGCAACTTCTTTCTTTCTTTCTTTCTTTCTTTCTTTCTTTCTTTCTTTCTTTCTTTCTTTCTTTCTTTCTTTCTTTCTTCCACAAAGACTTTCCAACTCGGTGCACTTTCGTCAGTTATTTGACTAATGTACTTTTCACACAAGCTAGTCAGGGAGAGCCCAGTTCTGTGGGGAGAGGGAGGAGGGACTTCACTCTGGTAAAGGCTTGACACTCGGGGTCGTGTTCCTGACCACTGACCCCGCACTCGCGCCTCTGGCCTCATCATCGTCGGCCTTTTCTGTCTGTTTATCTTCAAGACCAATGATGGCGGAGATGGACCAGATGCGTGGCTTGGTGCCCGGGCTGGCCTGGCTGTTGTCTTTACTGCCGGCAGCCAGACCAGGCTCCAGTCCAGGTGACATCACTGCCTGCCGTGACATCACGGACGCCGTCACGGACGTTACAGGTGAAGACACAGTCTTGGAGGGAGGAGGCTGTACGTTGATTGGTGCAGTTCTCGGGACTGCGGGATGATCGTCGTCATCACCATCGACAGACACGTCTGACAGATCGTCATAATGGCTTGTCCTTGTGAGATCTGAAACAGCAGCAGACAGATTCTTTTACGAAAAGAACGATCTTTACTTGTTACGGTTCAATATTCGCGGCAATTGTTGATACAAGATGCCGAGGCGCTGATGAAGACGTTTGAGGACAAAATGACTTTGTCATCTATATCCTGTATCATGTCTGCCCTGTATAATCAGGAAGAGTGCACCTGATGTTTTAAGATAATCGCTGTGACTGATACGCTGGCTTTTGTTACATTTTTTATACTTTAAAACAAAACTGTAATTTCCCATGAACCCCCTCACACATAATCCTTCAGTTTCGTTGTTGTTTGTTTTTTTGTGCTGCTTTGCTCTTTAGAAATCAACAGTTAGGATCTAATACTATTTACTAATCATTCTGAGTTGATGAAATAATTTTTGAAGCACTTTGCTTAATTCCCGCTACAGTAGACATGCACTCGCCTCTCACTCGCCTCTCACTCGCCTCTCACCTTTGCCCCCCGATCGCCGCTCGTCGTCAGAGCTGATGGCTTTGTCGTCGTTGTCGTTGTCCAGGTCATCATCTGCGTCACTCGACATGTGCTTGTCCTGATCAGGGCCACCCTCCCACTGACCTCGATTTTCTTTCTTCAAGCGTCGCCGAGCGTTAGCGAACCACGTGGACACCTGAAATGTTTGTCACAACATTGACTCCAAGCTGAAGGCTTTGAATTAAAGCAGTAATTCTTGTGTAAACACTTACATGCACGCGAAAAAATTGTGCACGCCCTCAAGCTGACACACACACGCGCGCACGCACACACACACACACACACGCACGCACACACGCACACGCACACGCACGCACACACACATACACACACACACACGGACACCATGAGACAAATGTTAGTGATGCCAGAGTGTGGCCAGTAGGTTAGAGCCCCCTACCTGTGTCAGGGTCATCTGGGTGATGATGGCCAGCATGATCTTCTCCGCCTTGGTGGGGTAGGGGTTCTTGCGGTGCTCGTGTAGCCAGGCCTTGAGGGGCCCCGTCGTCTCCCTCACAGCCGCCTTCCGTACACCACCCGCATCCAGCCCCGCGTACCTGTCAGGTGATCACACGTACTTGTCACAAGATCGCAATCAGCTGATACCTGACCACACTTACTTGTTTCATGGTCACGCTTGGCTGTCACGAGTTGTGCGCTACATTATGCTACGTTCGTTCAACTAAGCAGTTGCAAGTTACAAATCTATCCTGTTGTGTGTTTCCCGGTCAACGTTTTAATCGCCACCCAAGTCAAAAGTACTGTTCGCTCATACCTTAGTGTATTGGTAAGAATCTAGACCTGCATGTTCAAAATGCAGCGAGGTCATTTACGGATGAAGGGTCGACAAGGGGTTAATGCGAGTATTTCTCATCATGCCTAGTTTGAGAAAAGCAGAGATTCACGAGGAAACAATCTCGTGCACCCAGGAAACAGTCCTTTTAGTCTGACGCACACTGAGCGCCATTGCTAAAGGGAAGATGTCGGGGTAACTGGGAAGATGTCTAAAGGGAAGATGTCAGGGTAATTTGGAAGATGTCTAAAGGGAAGATGTCGGGGTAACTGGGAAGATGTCTAAAGGGAAAATGTCAGGGTAACTGGGAATATGTCAGGGTTACTGGGAAGAGCTGTGGCTAGGGTACAGGACTGAAGTGGGGGGGGGAGGGCGCTAGCAGCTAGAATGTAGTTTGTTAAGACAGACAACAACTCACAGGTAGGGATGATAGGCAAGAGCTGCGGCGGTGTAGGGGCCACCCAGCGGTATGGTCCGGGTAGAAGGCGACTCCTTGCCTGTCACCTGTGGAAAAAGAAAAAAAAAAAAAAACTCGGTTGTCAGCAGGTTTTTAACACAGTGTCACCGCTAGGTAACTTCACATTTTCCCTTTTGGTTGAAGGTACAGACATGATATCAAAGCACACAACACGAAAAAAATAGCTATGATGACAAGAGTATATTAGAATGATGACAAGACTATAACAAAGAGGACCAGACTATAGTATAAGAACGATCACAAGACTCTATAAGAATGAGGACAAGACTATATAAGAATGTCATATGATATATAAGAAAGCAATGATATAATGATACATAACAATATGTTGTATAAAAATGCAATGCTATAACAATGATACATGATATAATTGTAAGCTTATCATCAACATTTTATTCTTTTTCCTTTGCTTGTTGTCATTTTTTTTTCAGCTACATAAAGATTGCGAGCGGTGAGTGTGTGGGTCTAAAGCTCCTTCAGTCTGTCTTTAACCTGTTGTCTGAAGTCAGTCTGAAGTCTGTTATTCGTTATGTTAATCTGTCTTCAGATTATTACTCTTTCAATCTATTAACTTCTTTAGTCTACTAATCTTTATTTCTATCTGCTTCTGTCTATTAATCAGTCAATTACTCTTTCTATTAACTTGTCTTTAGTCTATAATTTCTCTTGAGTCTGTTCTTTCTCTCTTTCTCTTTGAATCTATTAATTTGTCTTCAGCCTTTTATTCTTTCTGTCTATTAATCTGTGTTCAGTTTACTATTCTTTCTCTGTTTTAAATCTCTTATCCGTCTATTAATTTGTCGGCTGTCTCTTACTCTTTGTTTATTAATTTTTTTTATTTAGTCTGTTAATTTTCTCTCTATTAACATTTGTCTGTCGATCATTCTAATCTTTCTTTTTATTAGCATGTGTCTATTAATTATTCAGTTACTCTTTCTGTTAATCTGTCTTCAGTCTATTATTTTTTTTCTCCTTAAAAATCTGCATTTATTAAACTGGTTTCAGTCTATTAATCTGCTACTCCGTCTTCAGTCCATTATTCTTTCGACGTATGTCTGCATTTATTTTTCTGTTTTCAGTCTCTTTTTTTTCAGTCTCGCTCCATCTGCCCCCAACCAACCCCATGTCCATGTTATCGATGTTTTCAAATTAGTCAGCTGTTATCTTTCTGTTCTTCAATCCTTAAACTTACATCCGTCCGCTGCATTCACAGTCTTATCGTCACTACCTTCGTTTAGAAACGCCATTGTTTCACTTATTTTCAAAACATCTCGAAAAAAACTATCCAAATAAATCTGTAGAAGGTTATGATAATAATATTAACATGCCAGTCCCATAGCGGGGAAAGCTCCATACCTGTGCTGTGGAGAAAGGGGAGAGCTGAGCACACAAGGCAGGCGTGGGAGAAGAGCCGTGAACTCCCAACGGCCCACCAACGCCTCCCACCTGACACAGACACACGGCGCGCCCAGCGCCACTCACTGTCACATAGGGTCTGCCGCTAGGACACAGGCCCCGCTGTAACAACAACCACACGTATGCACATCAGACTCGGGTGCTGGCTACAACCTCATCTAGTCTCTGGACACCTGACTATCAACTGCCCCACTGCTGCATATTCAACTCTCCCCTGGTTACCTTTACCTCCGGGTTACCCTCTTCATGTGTGATACGCACACGATTTATCAGTTTACTCTTCAAAATTTTCGTCCACCTCCCGACAGTCGGGTAAAGTAGCCATGTCTTTATTGATGGAGGCACACAAGCTAAATTAGCTATATGTCTTTATTGATGGTGTTACATAATGACAATTCTTTATTAATGAGAGGTAAAGTAAGCAAGACATGCTTTCTTTTTTTTTTTCATTTAGCCCTCGCCCTTTACGGGGTAAAAATAAGCTAAGTGATATGACTGGAACAAGAACTGTTAAGAGATTGTATATACATTGTTTTGGACAGCTTGCTCGACAGATGGGTGTACTAAATGACGTGTTAAAAAAAGCTAAGTATTTAATTAAGTACTAAAAGAATAAGTAGTAATAGACATAACATGATATTAAAAGAGAGTGGAATGTGAATATGTACAAAAGCAGTATTAAAACAGATATTTACAAGGGTCCTGGAATTGGAAAGTATCTCTAATGTTATATGGTTTAGGAATCTTAAGCTAATGTACTATACATCTTTATTGATGGTGGCACACAGGCTAATGTAGCTTTAGTCTTTACTGCCGGTGCCTCACAGGCTAATTTACTGTTTGTATTGATGGTGGCTAACAGGGTAATGTAGGCCTAGCTATTAGTTTGTATTAATGGTTGCACACAGGCTGGTGTAGCTATTAGTTTGTACTGATGGTGGCACACAGGCTAATGTAGCTATAGTCCTTACCGCGGTGCCACACCGGCTAATTTACTGTTTTCATTGATGGTGGCGCACAGGCTGGTGTAGCTATTAGTTTGTACTGATGGTGGCACACAGGCTGGTGTAGCTATTAGTTTGTACTGATGGTGGCACACAGGCTGGTGTAGCTATTAGTTTGTACTGATGGTGGCACACAGGCTGATGTAGCTATTAGTTTGTACTGATGGTGGCACACAGGCTGATGTAGCTATAGTCTTTACTGCCGGTGCCACACAGACTAATTTACTGTTTGTACTGATGGTGGCACACAGGCTGGTGTAGCTGTTAGTTTGTACTGATGGTGGCACACAGGCTGGTGTAGCTATTAGTTTGTACTGATGGTGGCACACAGGCTGATGTAGCTATAGTCTTTACTGCCGGTGCCACACAGACTAATTTACTGTTTGTACTGATGGTGGCACACAGGCTGATGTAGCTATAGTCTTTACTGCCGGTGGCACACAGGCTAATTTATTGTTTTTTTATTGATGGTGGCACACAGGCTGATGTAGCTATTAGTTTGTCCTGATGGTGACACACAGGCTGATGTAGCTATAGTCTTTACTGCCGGTGGCACACAGGCTAATTTATTGTTTTTTTATTGATGGTGGCACACAGGCTGATGTAGCTATTAGTTTGTACTGATGGTGGCACACAGGCTGGTGTAGCTATTAGTTTGTACTGATGGTGGCACACAGGCTGATGTAGCTATTAGTTTGTACTGATGGTGGCACACAGGTTGATGTAGCTATTAGTTTGTACTGATGGTGGCACACAAGCTGATGTAGCTATTAGTTTGTACTGATGGTGACACACAAGCTGATGTAGCTATTAGTTTGTACTAATGGTGGCACACAGGCTGGTGTAGCTATTATTTTGTATTGATGGTGGCACACAGGCTATTGTAGCTATTAGCTTGTACTGATGGTGGCACACAGGCTGATGTAGCTATTAGTTTGTACTGATGGTGGCACACAGGCTGGTGTAGCTGTTAGTTTGTACTGATGGTGGCACACAAGCTGATGTAGCTATTAGTTTGTACTGATGGTGGCACACAAGCTGATGTAGCTATTAGTTTGTAGTGATGGTGGCACACAGGCTGGTGTAGCTGTTAGTTTGTACTGATGGTGGCACACAGGCTGGTGTAGCTGTTAGTTTGTACTAATGGTGGCACACAGGCTGGTGTAGCTATTAGTTTGTACTGATGGTGGCACACAGGCTGGTGTACCTGTTAGTTTGTACTGATGGTGGCACACAAGCTGATGTAGCTGTTAGTTTGTACTGATGGTGGCACACAAGCTGATGTAGCTATTAGTTTGTACTGATGGTGGCACACAGGCTGGTGTAGCTGTTAGTTTGTACTGATGGTGGCACACAAGCTGATGTAGCTGTTAGTTTGTACTGATGGTGGCACACAAGCTCGTCAGTGTTGCACTCTGACAATCGGTTTTGGTGCACATTCTCATAACACTAGCGCTACCCTCCTTGTTAAAGCTCGGACTTCTAAGTGGAGATTAATTCTGTGTCGGTAGATGATAACTGTGTTAGCGGGTGTATACTGTGTGCGAGTGTAAATACGGGTAACTATGCAGTGGATCCGAGTCTGGTTCGTGTACCGGGACAAACAAACGTCGGCGTAAATATAGTTTTGAACTTATTTGCAAAATCGTCTGGCATCACTGAACCTACTGTTTACACAGGAATACATATGAACACTGCAGCAATAACATGTCAACACAATCTTGCAGTCACAACATGTTATACATTGTCAACACAATCGTGCAATAATATGTTATAGTCAATATAATCTAGCAATGTCATTTGATACTCAACACAGTGTCGCAATAACATGTTAAAGTCAACACACTGCTAATAATAAAGAATTAATCAACATTATTAAATCAAAGTCTCCAACAACATATTTGTGCCGATTTGACAAGAGTGTGGTAATGACTAACTGCCCTCGCTAAGGAAGTGCAGGTGAAATCAAAGACTGATTCACCTGTAAGCTGACGTGCACCTGAGTTATTCCTGTCTACCTTTTGACATTCACGATCGTTCAGTGCTCTCCTCCAACCCAACCCCACACACCCCGAACAAGACAGTTATGTAGAGTGGCTTATCGGCGAACAAAAGAAGATATGAACAACAACAATGAAAGTCATGCGAAACTAACGCGAGGTGATGTAAATAAAGGCTGACATTTATTTTCTATTCTGTCAACACAAAGGTTGAAAGACATGTTTCTAAATAACTAGAGATATTCCTTATTTCCCTAACAAATCCGATATCATTTTAAGTGCGATGGTTTATATATGTATTTATATAAACCATCGCATTTATATATATAAACCATCGGTAATATCGGTTAAATGCTATAATTAATGTGCTAACATAACCTACATATATATATATACACACACACACAGAAAAGCCAGAGATGTTGTGGCCTGATGAACTGGCGAATTATAAAATATCTATCATTATCTCAAATATTCCTGCCGCTAAAACCTTTCTTCAGTTTTTCTTCTTACTTTTAATAAGGACATTTTTTTCCTTTGTCGCTTTCTCCCTTCTTGACTTTATTTTCTGTGATTGTGATGTAAATTGAGTGGTGAACTGATACTCACTTTGTTGCAAATAATGTTTTCGCCAGGTAATGTAAGAGTTAGATGCTTATTAAGATACAAACTGCTTCCTTGCCACACATTCATCTATTTTGATGATTAATCCTAAACACCAGTGACTTTTCCTAGGTACCGGAAGTGTCTCTAATAAATCTGTTGAGTAAAAATACTGTCAGTAGCTAATATGTTGAGTAAAAAGTACTAACAAGAGCTAGTCTCTTGAGTAATAAATACTGGCAGTAGCTAGTCTATTGTTTGAACCACATTGCTGTATTCTATTTTAAGTAGTACAGAAAAAAATTAAATATGAACTATTTAGGATTAATCTCAATTATGTAAAATCACTTGGGGAAGAATTTTTTGTTTGATAAGATATTTACAGATTTTTTAAACAATCCGTTTTATATTAGACATTTATTTTCATAATATAGAACAGTATAACACGTAGTAGAAACATAAGCTGAGGCATTAAGAAGGATAAGAAAAGACTTGTGAACTCTAAATTAATCTCAAAACCTGACACTGAATGAAAAACAAATCATTTTCTTTATTCGGCAGACCATCTGTCGTGTAACCCCCGACCTAAATTTTCTACCCAGAACAACAATCTTTCACCATTTGTCCAAAACTAGGCCTATGACCCCCAACTCAAAAAGAAACTGTCGACCAAACATGTTGGGGGAGTGGGTGTACACTGTACAGTGCTAGCAGTGAGAGTGGTTCCACATCTTCATCCTATCAGCTTCTAAAGAGCGAGTATAGTAACACTGTCCATCAAGCAGCGCACTTTGTTTTTTATTTGAAGGCAGTAGTGTGATTGTAGAATGTGATAACATAGACTGATTCAACCAAAGTACAAGGGATGGGGTACTATAAAGTGATTCAAGTACAAAGGTAGATTTGTCCAGCCAGCCAGAATGGCATTCAGGAAAACTTCCATTAAAAAAT
This sequence comes from Marisa cornuarietis, assembly GCA_004794655.1. NCBI lineage: Eukaryota > Metazoa > Mollusca > Gastropoda > Architaenioglossa > Ampullariidae > Marisa > Marisa cornuarietis. The sequence goes on along the minus strand of SMMW01000003.1, from coordinate 20,651,015 downwards.
TTTTCAGTCAATTTATTATTATTTTTTGGGGGAATAGGACTGTGGGTGGAAAATGTTTGTCATATTTTTCAATACAGTATTTATTTTTACTCAATTTTTTTACTTAAGGAGCACTGTTGCTAATGAAATGCAAGCTTATCACTGCAATTATAGGTCATTGTTTTCAACATAAAATACTGCATCGTAGTATGGAACACTATTCCCTATTTAAATCAACTCGAGTTTTATCAACAAACACTAAGGTACAGTTTGCCTTTTAGATGATGGACTCAGCAGGAGGATGGCATTATTTACAATTTCACAAACCTTTTAGCCCAGCGCAAATCCTAAATCTTGAAATAATAACAATGATAACACAAGGACACAATAATGACTCGCTCTCCTTTACTGTGGCTGCTGCACCTGAATTTCGGGCCTGAGTTGCAGCAAAAACTGAACTGATTTGATTAATCAGTAATTTTTGTTGAATATCACCAGTTCTTTCCTGATTATTTTCTTAATGTAACTATTTATAAATCTATTTTAAAAAATAGTTTTACTTGTGGTAACAATTTCATACAACTGTGTACAGATATTCATACTTGTAATAAATAATATTAACAATGTTAGTCATTTGTGTGAATTTTTAAAAAAAAAACATCTTGACAGTTATCACTTCTGATAGTCTTATTCTACAAGATGGACAATTAAAGGTTATACAATAAGTCCCCGCTTAACGACGAGGTTAGATATTAATGGCAGGCAGCCTTAATGGTACATGGTTCTTTTCACCTACTGTACTTCACTGGATACTTACATTGCTTTTATAATGTATTTAAATATTCTTATCATTTTAATAGTATGTATTTAAAAATTCTGATTATTTTGTATTAGTAGAGTACAGTACTGTATGTACTGTACTAGAACTTTTATTTTCTTTTATGTACAGTACTGTACTAGAACTTTTTTCTTTTTGATACAGTACATGTACTGTGCTCAGTATAGACTTGAAATTAAAGAATACTGCCTCAGCCCAGCTTATCGTACACAACACTCCACTGTGCTGCCACTGTTCCTCCACGCACCGCGCGAAATAAAAAAAAAAATCGGTCGTAATTCCGGTCCGTCGTTAACCAGACCCGTCGTTAAGCGGGAAGTTACTTAATTTATAGGCGTAGCCCCGGGACAACTAAGCAATGTTCTAAGGTTTTTGTTACTGAACCAACTGTATTAAGCCGTGTTTCCCAAACTTTGGCCACTGAACCAACTGCGATAAACTGGGTTGGCCAAACTTTACGCGAAGCATTTTGTATGGGGAGTCGCAGGAGAACAAACTTGTCACAGACGGCCCTCACACACACGACCCTCACACACACGGCCCTCACACACACGGCCCTCACACACGGCCCTCACACACACGGCCCTCACACACACGGCCCTCACACACACGGCCCTCACACACACGGCCCGCAAACGCCCAGCATTAAGTCGGCAGGTGGCTATCAGCAGTTTTATGGTGTCCAGAAGCGAATAACACGTACACTGCGTCAGAGAATGTTCGTGACTTTGTTGCAATAATGTGTGACGCGAGCAGAAGACATGACCAGTCACGTGAGCAACAGCAGTTAAGTGTGAAACAAGCAGCAGCCTTTAGCTGTGACGTGACCAGAAGCCCTTAGCTGTGACGTGACCAGGGGTCGTTAGCTGTGACGTGACCAGGGGCCGTTAGGTGTGACGAGAGCATCAGCAATAAGCTGTGCAAATCTCGCATCCTGACGCTAGGCCAAGGAATCAGATGGGACGGGTGTTGCTGATGACCCGGACCCCCTTGCACGCCCGTCTCCCGGGAGATCGTCGCGTGCGCGGGTGCTATGAGTTGCCTCCCACCGCCCGGCAAAGACGGCCGCGCTCGGCGAATTTCAAGTCGTTTCGCGAAACAAACCATATGTAAATTTGATGGGCAGCGCGCTTCATATCGGGTATAATCACCCGCTGACAGCACCCGCCACGCTCTCCGGCACGCGATTCACCCCTCCCACCCTCTTTTCTCAAGTCGCTGTGTGTACAAGAGCAGAGCTGTTTCTGGACAAGAAGACAGGAACTGTGTGTACAAGTGCAGAGCTGTTTCTGGACAAGAACTGTGAGAGCTATGAAGGACAAAAAAAGACCTCAGCTGCGACGAGAAAAGTCGAGATGTCTGTGGACAAGAATACGGAAGCTAAAGACAGGAAGACAGGAGGTCTGAGACCCTCAGGGCCACAAGATCAACAAGAGCTTAAAAGTGGGGCGGGTTGGTCGAAGGAGGAGAAACCTAATCAAACTGAACTGCAAAAGATTGCAGGGGCGGGAAAAGAAGTCAACAAAAAGAATAACTAACACAGCAGGACACAGAACGCGGCACCTCATTACTCAACCACCTCAGTGAATCACACCCTGAGGCGAGGAGGAAGCCAGGAAAAAGAAAATGTGAACAAGTAGAAAATAAGCAATGGGGTCAGTAACCAAACTAACACAGTTGCTGATAAACATTCTGTGGGCTAGATGATGCACGACTGAACATCTGACACACACACACACACACACACGAGACCATCGCCGTCAACATCAACACAGACAGACAAGTATACATGCACGCGCTCACGAGACTAACATGTAACAAACATGTAACAAGTAGCCCATTGACAGCAAGTTACCCTAACCTGTCGAGTTTTCTCCACTCTGATGGCGAGAGCTTACATTTGTGTCGCGAAATATTGTTCTACGGTGAATACGAAGGAATGAACTGCAAACTGAGTAAAAATTAAACTTTAGAGTTGTTGGTTTTTTTTCAGATCTCCGATAGATATGCGTATCTTATAACGAGGACTGCGATAAAGAGCTTAGTGATGGCCTCGTGATAAAAGGTGTGGATCAAGTGTCCCGCTACTTCTGTGTCTCACGTTTACGGTTCATCGAACAGGATTGTGAGACAAATAAATGAAGGTAAACATCGCGGGTTCGTGTCTCTAAAATCATGTGGATAAATGGGTGATTACTCACTTCACTGATTTTGATGTACATTTAAAAATGATTCACATTGCCTTTTTTTTTTCGTAGAAGTTTTCTGACACCTGATAAGAAATTGTGACTGCCAACAACAAATAGTCATTCTGAACAGACACGCCGGTAAGTCCATGACTGACAAAGAAAAAAAAGAAAAAGAAAACAACTCGACTTGTTTAAAATGATGACCTACCTGACTTAGCGCTGTGCCCACATCAGCTAAGGCGGGTGGGTAGTGTGCGGGTAGAGCAAGGGTAGGTGCAAACATGGTGATACCAGGAGTCAAGGCAACGCTCCTCCAGTAGCCGTCAAATATTTCACCAGAAATGTACAACAAAAATCCTCCTTTGATTTTCCGCCAACCTATCTCAAGGTATCCTGTTTGAAGATGCAACCTTGTCCTAAGGCTTTACGGCATGGCGGTTACCATCCTGCAGGCTTGTTTATAGAGCACGTCCTCCGGTGCTTGCATGCGGACGATTCTGGAACAACTATCAAGCAGTGTTCGCCAAACTGCTTCCACACGTGGAGCTGGTTAGAGAACTGAGAGGCCCCTCGACACACTACTCCTTTCATTAGCCGCCTGACTGCAGGTAAGTCCAAAACCTTGACGCTGAGACACCTGTCCGCGAGTTTTTCTGTCAGTGTATTTTCAGGGGGAGTGAAATACAAAAGCACGCAGTACGTGCACACATCTCTCGGTAATATTCTTTATAAAAAGAGTTTTCCTTACTACTTAGCGTAGAGGTATGTCGACCTTCACCTTAAATGGCACTGGCCTGTGGAGGCGCCCGGTCGCTGTGGTTGTGGCAGTCGCTGATATTTTGCCACTCGATGAGTCAAGTCAGAGTATCAGCAGCAGACACTGTTGGAGCGATCAGAGTCCTGTACTCCGGGTGACGCTTGCACAAAGCCGCTCGTGCTGCTACTACAGACGACGTACCTGTCGGCAATTAGCAGACACACCCGACTGTCCACCCCTCGTCTGCTCGCCGTCTTCTAGTCACGCGCTTGTCCGCAAGTACCTGCCACGCCGGCCGCCCGCTGATTGGCTGTCCGTCAGCAGCCAGTGATTAGCCGCTCGCGCAGCTAGCGATGATTGACTTGATATGAAACCACGCCCACTTCCTCCCCCTTTCATTGTGGAGGCTGTCACAACGCCGCGTGCTTCAGACGTCTTATCGTTGGCCGAGTCAACCCCCAGTTGATCGCCTGAAAATAGTTTTATGATACCTGGTAAATATTCAAACAGGTAAGTGGACAACCAACAACCGTAGTCCAAACCCAGGGCGGTCACAGACATGTTTTTTTTTTCAAATAAAATGTATCAGAGAGGAATTAACTTTCTTCACTGCTCACAGAACGCTCATTTTGTTTTAATATCTTCTTTTTCTCACAGGTATACTCGCTGCCTCACTAGTTAACGACAAATTTTTCTTATTGTCATCCACTTTTACTAAAGGATTAAAAGATTATGTTGCGATATGACAGTTGTCTTCGGTAAGATAACAGGCATTCTCTTATTTTATGGTAGCTAGCGCCATCTTCGTCTCACGTTCAGCCTCCTGAGATAAAGTTTTCATGCTGTTACAAGAAAGCAGCAGTTTTAAAATGTTAGTAAAACCTTTGTAACAGTAGAATATAACAGCGTGTGAATTATAGTATCGAAAGAATGACACAGCAATTCTTCATGATGCATTGTGTTATGAAGAATACTAAAGCTTAATAACAAATAACAGGAAATCTGCAGCAAATAGTCTGAGTAAAATCTTTCGCTTGTCTTCACCTTTAACACACACACACACACACACACACACACACACACACACACACACACACACACACACACACACACACAACACACAAACACGTTTTTCATGAAATACAAAAATAATTTGAGAAAGGTAAGAAAGTGTGAAAGAAAAAAAAAAAGAAAGGAAAGAATACAATTATTCTAGACATGGTCCCTATATTTGCTTGGTTTGGGGAACTTTCTCAGCGGATTGTATGGATGGAGTCTGTATGCTAATTAAGTGAGTTAATTGAGTTATCTAAGAGGTATTGCTTGGATGAAGTGCGAGGCCAATGATGCCGACTACAGCGGACGGTAAAGTCTTGGGGCAAGTTTATGAATGCGATGAGCTAACATCTGATGATCATCGCAAAATGTCATTTTCTGCAGTCTTACCCAGTTAAATTTGATAATTAATACAGCAGGACACACTTATTTCGGTGAATCACTAGTCTTCTCCAGGAGATTATCTGCATCCCCAAAGGTCAAAACTAATTTATTCATAGCAGTCATATTGCACACCGCGAGGTGCTAAACTCGAGACTGTCATTGTTGACATCGTTGACGCCGCAGGGTGAAAGGTTATTAAACCTGAGTGCGTCTATGACGAGCAATAAAGCTGCCGTCGACTCTCATTTCTGATTGGGCGCATTCGGCCACGTGACCACACACGCTACCCACGATCCTACGCGGCGCCATTCTTCACACTCGACAATGGTCGATGAATGCGGATAACGAGAGCGAGAGACGGTGCATTTCGTCGCCTTCTTTGCCTGAGGGTGTGAGCGAGCCATGCGCCTGACAGCTTGTCACCGACTGTTTATGGACACGTCAGACTCCCCAACATCACCTAGGGACTGGTCCCCCCCACCCCCCAGTTCGTCACGGCGGTGACGTACCAGACTCCATCCCGAAGCACGAGACCGACGAGACCGTGAGAACTAAGGTCTCATTCAATTGTTGAGTTTTTGTCTGGGGCTGAGCTGGCAAGTCCCTCCCTCCCTCCCTCCACCCTCAGTTTAGAAGTCATAAATGCCAAGCGGAGACGCTGATCAGGTGTGTGAGATAGGTGTTTAAAGGCCGACATTAAAACTAATAAAACAAGAGAAACTTTATCCTTCTCTCCACCCATCCCAGCTCTGTCTCTCCCACCGTCAACTGAGTCGGCGATTCCTGCAAACTGTCGGCAACTAAAATATACATGTAAGATGGAATGTGCATATATGTTGAGCTGTACACCACCCCTCCCTTCTGGCTCTTAAATCTTATTATTGACTTCATCGTCTTAGAACTCGTAGGTATATATGGAGGTGTGAGCGTCTTGTTTGTACATTCATCATGTTTATACAGTGTTTATACAATGTGTTTCGACATTCATCATGTTTATACAGTGTTTATACAATGTGTTTCGACATTCATCATGTTTATACAGTGTTTATACAATGTGTTTGTACATTCATCATGTTTATACAGTGTTTATACAATGTGTTTGTACATTCATCATGTTTATACAGTGTTTATACAATGTGTTTGTACATTCATCATGTTTATACAGTGTTTATACAATGTGTTTGTACATTCATCATGTTTATACAGTGTTTATACAATGTGTTTGTACATTCATCATGTTTATACAGTGTTTATACAATGTGTTTGTACATTCATCATGTTTATACAGTGTTTATACAATGTGTTTGTACATTCATCATGTTTATACAGTGTTTATACAGTGTGTTTGGACATTCATCATGTTTGTATACATTGACCACATTTTTACATGGATGGACTTTGTTCATTGATCATATTGTATTTAGTTGACAAAATAAAGTGTAACGGCAAGTTGAAGTCTGCTTCTGTCTTTTACATGAGACGACTGGAGGCAGTGTAGGTAGTCTTGGTGTCGTGTTGGCTTCCCCTTTGTTCACTTACTGTGACTTTATCTTTAGTCAGACACCTGTAGCACCTGTCCGCCTCGCTCCAGCATATCGTCTGCGGAAGGTTGCTGGGTTCGCTGAAAACAGATCTTGGGTGGGTTTCGACAGGTAGCAGACAGAGGGTTTTTAACTTCGCACCTTTGGATCTTCCTTAATAATGCCGTATTATCGTGCTGTCTAAGGCAGCTACTGAATAATTGAATATTTCTGGCTTTAAATGCTTGCCTAAGGCAACCATGAAATTAAGTTTCAATTTTCGGATGCTCAGCACTACACAAATCTCTATTTAGTTTGCAAAATTGCGTAATCGGTTTTAGTTAAATAGTTAGTTAATTAGTGAGTTAGTTAGTTAAAGAAAATCTCTCATGGATCAACCTAAGCTCTAACTTTTGACATCGCTGAAGAACGAGGGCGGGAGCTTGGATTACATGCTAATGAGGCGTCGCCCAATCAGCGAGCAGACGTTTGTGACGTCATGGGAAATGAGGTCTAGACCAAAACAGGTGAAAACAGCAACTTTCAAAAATTTTATGTGATTTTTTTGTTCAGATTTTTGGAATAAATATCTTTCTGAATTAAATACATCAAATTGAAAATAAGTTTTTCCTCGAATTAACCGTTTATTTTCCCTTTGTTTCGAGTCTGTTTCCGACACAAGAGCAGTCCTTCCCTTAAATCTAGGTAATCTGTTTCCTACCCCTATAAAATATTTTTAGTCGGATTTCCCTCAGGTGCAAGCTGTTTCTGTCAGACTGGCTTTTAAAACTATTGTGCAGTGACCACAGGGTCGGCGCTAGACGTGATGACAATATCAATAAATGTACAAATGTCTTTAACATAAAGTCTTACCACAGGTCATGTCATAGACTATAGCCGGCCTATCCCACTTCCTTCCATCCCCCGGCGTTTCCTGGCCATGACAGGTGAGTGGGATTGTTTAAAAACTCGGTCCTTCGCTTTCATATGGCGATAGACCAGACTCTTATTCGCATTACATTCCCCCCCTTTACTCTATCCTCCTTAAGGCCCCCAGGAACACATAAAAACCTACAGCATAAATTACAAAGTCGTTTGTAAATCCATGATAAAAAAAGGTTTTAACGGAGGAAATAAATTATGAAACGTAAAAAAAGTGGGAAAGCTGAGTGTGGTCAAAAAAAAATGTTTCTGCATGATCAGGCCTGTACTCGATAGCTTCATGGCTGCATACCAATAACGAACCCACAGTTTTAAAGTGTGGGTTACATTCCAAGAGATGGCCTCTAGTTTTTGGGAGTTTTTTTAATTTTATTTTTACCAGGATCGATTGTGATGTGAGCGGAGAACCGTGATACTTTCTCACAGTGTCTGCTCTTTAATAGAAAACATCCTCTAGCCAAAGGAATTAATATCCAGATGCTCGGGGAAGATAATTAGAAAAGATAACTTGTTATGAAATGAACAAGATAGATTTCATATTCATAGCACATCTTTATCTACGCTTCAGATCTGTTCAAATCATGACCCCTTCTCTTTCTCCAAACATGACACCAGTTTCTCGGTAGGGAAGCACATGTAGCATACCACAACAGGAGACTGCAGGGAGAAAAGTTTTAAATATACAGGTAGACGCCGAGACATGGCGGTAAATTACCTCCCCTCCCTCTCTCTTCCTCTCTATTCTCTCTGTCTTTTTCTCTCTTTCGTCTCTCTCCCTCAGTCTTTTCCTTTCTCTGTCTCTCTCATGCCTTGTAAGTCACCTGCAGCCAGACTTATTTCAACTGTTTCCACGGCAATGGTGGTGGTAAGGACACAGTCAAAAGTATTTTTAAGGTGTTACCTCCCGGCGCTGTGAGCTGCATCTTCTGTATGTCTTTTACGAAAAATAAAATCAAAGGTGTCAAAAGAAAGATCTGGAGAAAAACAAATTGTGTGTGTGTATGCTGTGTAGAATGTACACTTTTATCCGCTTGTATAGTGTCGCCATGTACACTGTATCAGAATACACATTTTACACTTATGTTGTCAGCATGTACACTGTCTGCATCAGCATGTACACTGTATCAGCATACACTTATCTTTCCCTTCTCATTTCTTCTCAAGTCAGACCATTTTATTCACTTGCAAAATCGTATGCTTGTAAGTAAAAAGTGACAGCCCTAACACACCGTATGTGGAGGAGAGCTTGTCACAGAGCTCGAGTCACGACGGGCTGGTCACGTGACTTCGTTGCTCATACCAAGAACCCATTCGTCTTTGATTAAAAATTGCCAGAGCTCCTTAAATTGTGTTCTTATACCTCTGTCTCGGGCGACTGTCGGTGGTTTTCCGGGTAATCTGGTTTCTTCCACCCTCTGTGTGGAAGTGTGTCTAGTGTTGTGTGCATGCGTGTTCATGTGTGTAGTGTGCGCGTGTGTTCATTTCTGAAGGTGTATCTGATGCACTAGTGTTCTTTAGTGTATGCTGTATGTTTGTAAAGCGCTTTGAGAATGGTTCTGGTGATCGAGAAATTCGCTGTATAGATGCACTGTGGAGTTGTTATCATTGTTATTATTCTTATTATCCACTACATAAGCAACAGTATTTTTAACACGCAACTAAAAACAGACCTTTCTTCTCCTTCTCAGGACTGCGGCAGGTTATCTCTTCTGTCATCTCGGTTATTTTACCACAGATATACAAAGGGACATGAATAGCTGACTGGCCCCTCAGTCTGTTCAAAAGACCAAGAGCAGGAGTCAGTCAAGGCCTCGTGTGAAGAGCGCACGTACACTCGCACCTCTGCCTCGTGTTGATGGAGAGATATAGCATGATATAACCCTTCATCTTCATCAACAAAGCATTTAAAGATAAAAACACTGTCTTGAGAAAACTCATGCGTATTTCCAAACGAATTAATAAAGAATTGTCATTGTCCTCCCATTGGTAGGCTGGATCACGTGATCAGTCTCAATTTGTTTTTTAAATCTCTGATTTTTCAATAATCATAATCATCCTTCTGTGAGTCCCTGCGCTGACCCCAGCGGTCCCTGTGCTGTCCGGGTATCAACCAAGTCGTTCCCAATGAGGAGGATGTTTTTTTTTTAAAAAAAAAAGGTCTTTGCACTGTGACCGGCATAAAGCAGGGCCCCAGGGGAAGTCGACGTGAAGGTAGGAGCCGTGGCGACGTGCTGACTACGGGAGGCGTGCCAGTTACGGCGTCACACCGTTTGAAGCCACGCTGGGGGGGCCACCTACCACATAGCCCCCCCATCAGAAAACATGACTTCTCTCCCCCTGTTCCGACATCAAACGGTGGGGACCACAATGCTGCTGCAGCCCTCGCTGTGCTAGAACAAACTCACGCTCGCTAATAAAAAAAAAAAGTAAATGCAAACCCCACTGCGTTAAGAGTTATCCTGCCTGCGGCTTCCTGATGAGACAGGTGACAAATGCGCGACACCAGCTGCTAAATCAGCACGGGCGATGCGATCTGTCTCGCTTCCTGACTTGGCATCTTCTAAAAAAGAAGCAGCTGCGGTAACATCTTCATCAACAACCCTACACTAGGAGCGTTTCCAAACATCAAAAGGTCTCTCAGTATTGACTAATGAAGCTGTCCACTCGGTGTAACTGTTCACTCAGAGAAAAGTCCACTTGCTAACTACAGCTGTTCGCTCTACAGTACTTGCTGAAGGGTCTCTCTCTCTACTCAGGTGTGAGCTAGTTTGTTGTCTCCCCTCCAGTCTCCGGCTCTTGTGTCCCAACTCTAGGGTACACAGACAGGAGGCAGTTGGGTAAGATGCCCAGGTAATTACAACGGTAAACTACCCAAGGTGTCTGGCTATTATCGCCAGCTGTTGCACAGCTGTGTGAAATGTGCTAGACACACCAGACTGTCGTCACCTAGACTTGGTGTTTGTTCATACAGGGTGTGGCGGGTGAGGTAAGGTTTATGACATACTGTGTGATGTATTCATATAGGGTGTGGTGGCTGATGTGTAGTTTACGACATACTGCGGGATGTTTTCATAAAGGGTGTGGCGGCTCAGGGAAGGTTTATAACATACTGTGTGATGTATTTCTATAGTGTGTGGTGACTCCTGTGGCGTGACACAGCAGTGGAGGGATGTACCCTGTGTCCTTGGTGCCTGGGGCGAAGGAAGGTAGCTGGGTCTCTCTCTCTTCCGTTTACCAACCATTGGCTTATTTTGAAGAAAGTAAATCAAAAAGGGACTGAGCCAATAATTGATTTTTATTTAATACTCTACTGAGATCGAAGTTGGGGTTTACTGTAAAAATATGAAACTTAAGTATAATCAAACATGCCCTACCCCATGTGCCCTCCTTTCTTCAGTAGACCACTGTGGTACATTGGGTAGTGCTTTATTTCGGGTGTGGCACCATGGGTGGTGCTTTCTTTTGGGTTTGGCACATTGGGTACTGCTTTATTTTGGATGCGACAGACGCTAGTGGCACAAGAAAATGGCATACACTGGCATGTACACCAATACATTACATTAGGACATCAACAGAGCTTTGATCAAATTAGTCTTAAAATAGCATTTTTATCCACGCGAAACTATGACTAAACACTATTCACATATCGTTCAAAAATATGGACTTTGAAAACATTGTATTTCAAGAAACTTTTTTTTTTGAAAATGTGGAGTATGAAGAATCTTTGTTTCGAAAAATACTGGTTGAAATATTGTGTGTGAAACGTATGACCTGTTTGATCACGTGGCTCAGTACCCTGTAATCCGCGAACTCACCCAAGGAGGAGGACAGCAGGGAAGTCGAATCATGAGGTGGGGGGAAGAAGGGGGGGGGGCGCGGGCAAGGGAGGATCAGTCGGAGATAACAACCAGTGCGAGGAGCGCGTGCTGGTGCAGAGCCACATGGGAGCGGAAGTGGTGCCGCTGGGGGACAGAACTGGTGGCGCTGAGATCGCCCGGCGTCAGCAGCCGATGCGGTCTGGTGATAACGCTGTCGAGTAACTTACTGGAGGGGGTGGCCGGTGGCCGAGGCTCCCGAGTGTGACAGTTTTATTGGCCGATGTTTTTGTGACAGCCATTAAGCTGTTTAGCTCATCTCGGCGATCTCGGAGTCCTCTCGTTTTAATCGTCGTCGCGAGCCAATTTCCTCTGAAGCGATGACCGAAACCTTAACATCCCAGCGGACATGGCGGCGAGCGAGAACAGGCGGGAGACCAATAAAACACGGCGTGTGATTGAAGTGACGCAGTGCCAGGGAACAATAACTGGAAAAACACTGGTCGCAGTGGGCCGGCGTTTAAATAAACCGGACGCGGCAATGAAGCCTGACACGGGGAGGGGACTCGCTGATTGCTCCCCTCAGGTATGCAGGTAACCAGGTATGACGATAACATCAGTTAGCGTGTAACTAGGTAAGGATAAGCAACTGGAGCGCGTGAAGGGAGTTGATTTCGCCTGATTTTTCCTGTAACGGCAGGTTACTGACATTTCTCGCTGCTAACCCCCTCCTATGACCGCGAGCGCCAGTTGTCCGCCTGACCACCTCCATCTAATAACTCAGACATCATTAACCCTTGTGCTGCGACTCGTTGCCTTTTAAACACTGATAAGTAGTGAATTTGTTTACAATCAGGATATCAGTGTTATATACTCTCGGCTGTATGTTAGTGTCTGGTTGGTCAGACTGCATGCTAGCAGCTATTGGAGTTAAGCCTCACTGACTACTATTCTGGGATGGATTCTCTATTTCAAGGTCCATACAGATACTTTATCCGTTGAATCCCGTGTTATATTATCAATGATGTAAGCTACATACTATTTTTAAAATACTGATTTCTGTGAATGTGTTGTAACGCGGTAGAGGTCCAAATATTACATCTTGTTAGCATACCTTGTATTCGTTATCCATATTGTATTCCATTCTCTCTAAAACAGTTTGGGTTCTATCAGTTTTACTACTTATCATTGGTTGGGTTTTATTACATTTTACGTTTAAACGGTATGAAGGGAGTAAACTGTTTTATCAGTGGTTGATTGGATTACACAGAACTTTGTGATTACATGTGTCTCACGCTTGTTGGACATGGGTACACTCCGATATGTAATAAACTAGTCATCTGTACCTAGCGATGTCAGTTGTGTCGTATCTACATTTCGATATGTAATAAACTACAGTCATCTGCACCTAGTGATGTCAGTTGTGTAGTATCTACATTTCGATATGTAATAAACTACAGTCATCTACACCTAGTGATGTCAGTTGTGTAGTATCTACATTTCGATATGTAATAAACTACAGTCATCTACACCTAGTGATGTCAGTTGTGTAGTATCTACATTTCGATATGTAATAAACTACAGTCATCTACACCTAGTGATGTCAGTTGTGTAGTATCTACATTTCGATATGTAATAAACTACAGTCATCTGCACCTAGGGATGTCATCTGTGTAGTATCTACATTTCGATATGTAATAAACTACAGTCATCTACACCTAGTGATGTCAGTTGTGTAGTATCTACATTTCGATATGTAATAAACTACAGTCATCTGCACCTAGGGATGTCATCTGTGTAGTATCTACATTTCGATATGTAATAAACTACAGTCATCTACACCTAGTGATGTCAGTTGTGTAGTATCTACATTTCGATATGTAATAAACTACAGTCATCTGCACCTAGGGATGTCAGCTGTGTAGTATCTATAATTTCGATGTGTAATAAACTACAGTTCTCTGTACCTAGGGATGTCAGCTGGTGATAGGTGTGACGAGGGTAGACTAGTTTAACGCGACCAAAAATAACCAGCTTCTGACTGTCTTTGTTTTGTTTAAAAAATAATGGATTCTCTCGCGATCTATCTCTGGCCTAGCATCTTACCCGGGAGACAGCGGTTAGTCTAAGTACACTTCTGTCCTCAAACGACGCAGACAGTCAGACGGACCTTACACAAGATTTACAACTGGCTGGAGGACAAAGAGACAGATGGGGTTTGTAGACCAACGGACTGAAACTACTAAATGACCATTAGAGTGGAGCCGGAGCTGCCGAAGAGTTATCTTTAACTGGGCGCTTCAGGCCACTAGGTGGCGCAATCCCAGCCGTCGCGACGACCTTCGCCGACAGAGACGAGGGGGAGGCGATCGTCGATTGACTCTGTTATCACTGCTGTAATCGTCCACCTCTGACTTGAACTAGAACAGGACTGATCTATGTTACTTACAAAAGAAGGAGGTATCGAGCTCAAAGAGTAAATCAACTAACTGATTGAGGTTACTCAGGTATTGACAAATCGAACTTGATGAGGACCTTCCACAACTGACTGATCGAACTTTAAGTAACTCTGACAGCCGATCCAATAGCACATTCGTTCAAAACTTTTGAAAACATGCCATTAATGATGAATTTAAATGCCCGTCGGGCAAACAAAGTTAAACAAAGAATCTCAGAATATGTTTACAAAAAAGTAGCAGCCTCGTAAAATATCTTGGTACATCGCACTCATAAATAAGACGATGGAAACACAAAAAGAATTCAATAGAATAAGACAAGAAAGATGTATAGTGACATAACATAGAAAGTAATGTCAGTGTAGACAGCGGCATTATATTAGAGAGTAATGTCAGTGTAGACAGAGACATAATATTAGAGAGTAATGTCAGTGTAGACAGCGGCATAACATTAGAGAGTAATGTCAGTGTAGACAGCGGCATAACATTAGAGAGTAATGTCAGTGTAGACAGCGGCATAACATTAGAGAGTAATGTCAGTGTAGACAGCGGCATAATATTAGAGAGTAATGTCAGTGTAGACAGCGGCATAATATTAGAGAGTAATGTCAGTATAGACAGCGGCACAATATTAGAGAGTAATGTCAGTGTAGACAGCGGCATAATATTAGAGAGTAATGTCAGTGTAGACAGCGGCATAATATTAGAGAGTAATGTCAGTGTAGACAGCGGCATAACATTAGAGAGTAATGTCAGTGTAGACAGCGGCATAATATTAGAGAGTAATGTCAGTATAGACAGCGGCACAATATTAGAGAGTAATGTCAGTGTAGACAGCGGCATAATATTAGAGAGTAATGTCAGTGTAGACAGCGGCATAATATTAGAGAGTAATGTCAGTGTAGAGAGCGGCATTATATTAGAGAGTAATGTCAGTGTAGACAGCGGCATTATATTAGAGAGTAATGTCAGTGTGGTAAGTGACATAACATTAGAGAGTAATGTCAGTGTAGACAGCAACAAAACAGTAGAGGGTAATGTCAGTGTAGACAGCAACAAAGCATTAGAGAGTAATGTCAGTGTAGACAGCGTCTTACAATTATAATAGACAAACTAACAAAAGAACAGTGACCTAACATTCCTTTAAATAATAATGACAGTGCGGACAGCACTCACGTATAGACAGTGACTTAGTGTTATCATAGTCAGCACTGTAAGATGACGTAACATAGCTACAGTCAGTAATGAGCAGACAACAATGTAACATTACTATTGTCAGTTTTGTTAGTGTAGACAGTGACCTACTGTTATTATAGTCAGCACTGTAAGACGATGTAACATATCTGCAGTCAGTAATATAATAGTAGACAACAATGTAACATTACTATTGTCAGTACTGTAAGTGTAGACAACAATGTAACATTTCTACTGTCAGTACTTAAGTGTAGACAGCGACCTAACATAGCTACAGCCAGTAATATAAGAGTAGACAACAATGTATCATTACTATTGTCAGTACTGTAAGTATAGACAGTGACTAGTGTTAGTATAGCCAGCACTGTAAGATGACGTAACATAGCTACAGTCAGTAATATGAGAGTAGACAACAATGTATCATTACTATAGTCAGTACTGTAAGTATAGACAGTGACCTAGTGTTATTATAGTCAGCACTGTAAGACGATGTAACATATCTATAGTCAGTAATATGAGTAGACAACAATGTAACATATCTATAGTCAGTAATATGAGTAGACAACAATGTAACATTACTATTGTCAGTACTGTAAGTGTAGACAGTGACTAGTGTTATTATAGCCAGCACTGTAAGATGACGTAACATAGCTACAGTCAGTAATATAAGAGTAGACAACAATGTAACATATCTATAGTCAGTAATATGAGTAGACAACAATGTAACATTACTATTGTCAGTACTGTAAGTATAGACAGTGACTAGTGTTAGTATAGCCAGCACTGTAAGATGACGTAACATAGCTACAGTCAGTAATATAAGAGTAGACAACAATGTAACATTACTATTGTCAGTGCTGTAAGTGTAGACAACAATGTAACATTTCTACTGTCAGTTCTTAAGTGTAGACAGCGACCTAACATACCGACACGAGATGAGGTGACATCCATAGTCTATTGCGTCATTTCCGCCTTCAGTTTGAAGAGCAATTGGCACAAAATCCAATCAGCAGAACGCAAAAGGGAAAATTCCCAGGTGGCGTAGCTCCCGCATTTGTCTCTGTGAGTGCTTCCTGCGGAGAGGAGAGGCGTACCCGGGGATGACAGCTCGGGGAGTTCAGCGTTGCCGGAAGTAGCAAGAGGAGTGAGTAGCGTTATCTCCCCCTCCCCGAAAACACAGCTCATGACAAAAACTGTTGTTGGAGTGGGGGGGGGGACGGGGTGCTGACCGGCTAGGTGGCTTTGTTTGCAGGCCACATCCGTTTGATGGCAGAGAGAGAGAAGGTTCAAAGGCACCGCCATCCAGGTAATGCCGAGGATGCACTGCGGGCTCAGCAGACAGTTTACTCTTCTGACACTTGTGATTGATGATTGTCACACCGTCATATTCTCTTGATAGTCGGATAGTCCACACGTGAAGACTTCTGACAAGAAATGAAGAGACTCAAGCAGGTAGACACTCAGAGTCGACACTTTTATCGTACCAGGTTAGGTAAAGGAGGGGTTTTTCGGTGAAATATATAATAAACGCAGAAATGTCAACAAACGGATTTTGCTGAGAAATAGCACAAATGACTCTACATTTATTTTTAACTTGTGAAGAGCACGGACCTCGCCGCCTTGTGGGGGGGAATGCGCTATATTAGTGCATAATTATTGTTGTTACTTTTGATGTCACTTATTCAATTGTGATACTTGATCTCTTGCGAGGGGTACAAAGCCATCGACACTGATCAGACTAACTTTTTCAGGGGGTCAAGGTGGGGATCGGGGTGATGTATTCTGTCTGATTTCAATGGAAGACTCGACCAAAAGTTGCATGCCTCGGAGAGTGATAGACGCTCTTACTTATCCCTTAGCTGGAACTGAAGCTAGGATGCTGAGCACACCACAGCCACAACCTTGCGTTGCTCTTTCCAAAGCCCATCCATCTTGTCCATCTCCCAACATAGGCTACCGCCGCCGGCACCTCCACCACCTCTTCCACTACAAACCACTTCCCCCGGCACCCACGTTCATCTCGGACCGCCAGTAACTCTTTGAACTTTAATCTATCTCGTCGACGAGAACCGGTGCGAAGATCACGTGACGCATCAGATCCCTTGAAGCTACACAGGAAGCAAGGTGTCCACTTTGCTCCCCGACGACTGCAGACGTGCCCGGATGTAGCGTGCGCCTCACCTTTCTTTTGCTCTTTCATCATCTCTTACAAGAGGCCGCTTGTCCGCCGCTAAAACACTCATCACCGTCGATTCCGCACAAAAAAACATGGCTGCGCCCTGCGTGTCTCTGTCTCTAAGGCAACGGTACCCGAGATGGCGATGTTTGGTCGTGAACTTCACACTCGCGACTAGCTTGCAGTTTGGCAAGGTGCACTTTATCACTCGTAGATTCTCAGTAATGATGTTGGCGTTGTGATACACGAGTAACTTACTACCTCTTGAGCCCCAGGTGAGAGCGGCAGAAGATTGTGTATGAGAGAGAGAGAGAGAGAGAGAGAGGGCGCTGTTATGATTTCTCAATTTCTAGATTTCCAGATGGGTGTACTCATAATTTGACCCCATGGTTTTAACAAGCTAGTTGGAGCGCTTTTATATATTAATGACAGGACACTGCTATCAAATGGACTTCATTTTTATTTTTATCTCTTCGAAAACATGCTCAGTGTTCTACTTCCGGGCAGTTTCAGATCACCGGACACAATTTCTTGCATATAACGAAGCAGCCGAAGTCATCAAGAACATAAAATTAGTCGAAGGGAACCGTCAGACTCAATAAATACATCTGGGTGTGAGAGTTCCCTTGAGGGCAGCAGATGCCTTCCCGTGATTCCCCGGTCTCCTAATGGACGCAATGAAGAGAAGAGGCTAATGAATACGAAAGTTGGTGGACGAAAGGAAAATTGCAGGTGCGACTAACGTTTCCTGCTCTCGACCTCTCCGCCGAGGCTGAGGCGTCTCTAATGTGAACACCATCTTGAGATGTCCGACACAGCAGGCACCACAGCTGTCTTTCTGCGCATGCCTGTAGCACCGGGTCTACGTGTTGCAAGGAGCACAACCTTGTTGATAAACCACTGATAGACTGACAGCCGTCAGGCAGCGGACATACTTGTTACCCCGGTTTGTCCCTCGTGTCTTCTTCGACTTCCGAATTCCAGAGCCGCCGTGCAGACGCTGGGGACAGGCGCGTATCTAACCAGGTGATAGATAAACCCGAAGTAGGCTGCCACCTCCGTCTGCGGTCTTTCTGATCGCTTCTTTCTTCATCAGGCTTTGTGTGTGTGTGTGTGTGTGTGTGTGTGTGTGTGTGTGTGTGTGTGTGTGTGTGTGTGTGTTTTGGGGGGCAACGAGAGGAGAAAAACTGGGAGCCAGTTACCTCTGTGTGCGTCCTGCCCACTCGTTACCGCAGCAGGTCTAATCGTCTACTTCCATACCTTACGAGCAGGTGAAGATGTGTGTGTGTGTGTGTGTGTGTGTGTGTGTGTGTGTGTGTGTGTGTGTATTTAAAACGACTGCATCAACCAGTCGGCTCATTCCCATTAAACTTCTTAAAGAAACCTTTATATACTTTTTACACCTTACACAGGATTCCACTAGCAAAGGCATGTAAGTGTGTGACATTTATCGCACGAAGACTACGAAAAACGCGGGAAAGTGTTTCTTAAGGTTTTTTTTTTTTCAACGTGACATTCTCCAGCCATTCTCTGCTCTTTGACCTGACCTCACCTGTCCAGTTTCAAGCGCCTCACTCAAAAAGAAAAAAAAAAAGGTGTATCTGCATGTTTCTGCCCATCTTTACGGACCTGGTTTCCGATCACCTCGGGTGCCAGGCCTAAGCCACCCGGGTAGAGTTTCGGCCTCCAGACTCCCCGCCGCGAACACCACATCATACATCAGGCGGACACCCGCCTACCCCTTTCTCCTGCTCACCCGACACCGACTATTAGGCTCGCTCCCGTAAGCCCTGACATTCACTGGGGATCGTTCTTGTGTCCAGAAGCCGCGCTGAGCTCTGTTCAGCATCAGTATTCGCCGCATGCGCAGTTCTCACCAGTAACTTGAAAAAAAAGGAAGAAAAAAGTAGTGGCGGGAGGAGGAAAGGGAGAAGCTTACAATGGGCGTCAGGGGTGGCTATCACAGCCCTTGGCCCTTGGGGAAACGGCTATAAAACACTACCTGTGTCTGGCTGTCTTTGCGCTTGTCTTTCAGTTTTTGTGTGGGCGGGGCCATGCGTGTGTCTGTGTGTGTTTCTGTTTGTGTGTCTGTACGTGCTTACTTGTATATATGTGCAATCTGCATGTGTGTGTGTGAGAGAGAGAGAGAGAAGGAGAGAGAGATTGGGATGGAGAAGACAGAGAGCAAATGTGGTGAGATCAGAAACTATAAATGGCCATCATGGTGATGCATCGTACAGAGGTACAAAATACATTTCAGCGATTGCGACTATACTTGGGAAGGAGGAGCGAGGGCTACAGACGGAACAGGCATAAACCTCGTTTGAAAGCCAACCACAGGGACAGACATAGTCACGAGCAGATATTGGCGTTGAAATGTAATGAGGTGCGTGCCTGCAGGACATCTCTTGAGGAATCAACGAGTATGTACCGGCAAGTATATCCAGGGTTGTTATAATCAGTACATCACTATACTGTTCATACAGTTACTAATGACTATGTGCTGTGGCAGTCACTAGTAAAACAGTGACTAATGACTATGTGCTGTGGCAGTCACTACTAAAACAGTTACTAATGACTATGTGCTGTGGCAGTCACTACTAAAACAGTTACTAATGACTATGTGCTGTGGCAGTCACTAGTAAAACAGTTACTAATGACTATGTGCTGTGGCAGTCACTAGTAAAACAGTTACTAATGACTATGTGCTCTGGCAGTCACTACTAATACAATTACTTATCCCCATGTTCTGCGGCTGTCTCTACTTATGCTGTTACAAATCATTATGTTCTACATCAATCATGACTTACGGCGTTTTGACGTAAAGAGGACGGCAATGCACGCCATGATAACGTTGTTCTCCTCCGCACTAAGGTTACCGATGACGTGTGCGTAAGGGTCAAGGTAAAGGACATCCCCTAACCTTTTGAGGTTGCTGGGGAGTGAAGTGTTAAAGACCTCACTTTTCTTGGGCACGTTGCACATCTCTCTCTCGATGCCTTACCTTCCCCAACCCTATAAGGCGTCAGGCACCCATCCCTCCTCAGCTAGACGACTGGGGTAAAGTTTGATGCGCTACACGGGTATCGAACCGCGTGCGTCCGTCCTAACGGCTAAAGCAGTACTGTAGCACAACCCTTGTAAATAGTGAGTACTACCCAAAAAGTAGTACTGTAGCACAGCCCTTGTAAAGTCACTCAATCCTCCCTCACCATGTGTTTTTTTCCTTCTCTCTCTCTCTCCCCCTTCCTTTCTTCCTTCCCTTTATGTCGATCTTCATTTGTTGCTGCCTTGTCTCCCACACACGTAACTACAGATCTTCACAGATGTTCACAGTTTATTACACAGTTCACAGTTATTAAAGCCGCTGCTCCTAACCAGACTTAATGTACTACCCCAGGTCCTCTAGGCACAAAGGTTTATGCTCTGTCCAATCTGCTTGTTGGAGGAAGATGGCGGCGATAAGACTCGACTCTCACACCCGGCACGGTCAAGGCGGAGCTCATAAAGCACCGTTTTCACGGACGACAACTCGGAGGGCGATGACGCGTCCGATCGAGTTATCAGGTCGGTTCCCGCCCCCCTACCTGCCCCCCCGGCGGTGTCATATTTTCACTCACTTGCTGCTGTTCATGGTGAGCATGAACATCGGTTCCCATGACCTTCTCGCCCATAGAATTCCGATGTCCTGTGACTGAAACTAACAAAGATAACTAACGCCCATTATCCCCCCTGTGAACCACTCGTTTTTTTCTCAAATGTCATGTTGGTCTATTTTTCACTAGAATCCGAACCAGAGAACTGTTTTCTTACCTGACATTATGACGAGTTTGTGCCGACAGGCATATTGCCATCTTGACAATGTTTCACATCTAGTATCTTGCTCCAACCTTACACTAGCAACATACTTTACCATAAGGCTGGACATTTCCTTCATTTTCATGCATATAAATTTTGCAAAGTTTTGCGAAGTAAATATAAACGTATTAAAAATAGACACAATCTCAGCTACAAAGGACTTGTCAGACCTGTAAATATTGAGAGGAAAACCAGGGGTAGGTTGTACCTGTACTTTATAACTCGTACCTCGGGACATTTACGTCTGTCGTGGAGAAGGAACAAACACCAAGGGTACTGCAGCTACTGTTAATAATTTTAGTACATTTACCACCTCTGCCCCTTGTGACAGGTAACAGCTCACCGGTCATCATGGTGTGACGGATTCTATTTATAGCATCCAACTTATGGCTTACAGTCTTACACTATGGAGGACACGGGAGGGGCGTGCTTAAAATAATGTTTGCCTTTTCTCTGTAGAGAGTCTGCCTTCCTACTTTTTCTTTCTTTTTTTTTTTTTTTTTTTTTTTGCTACTTGGTTTGTCACACCCACACACCGTGATTAGCCTGCTGGTCCGGCCGGGTGCTGGCTAACACCCACTAACAACTACCCTGCTGATCCGGGTTTCCGCTGCCTTTCGTCAAACATCGGAAAACGTCGATCCTTTTCTCGCCAGTTCTCGCCAAACATCGGTATTACCCGGCATTCTGGTCACGGCGGTGATGTTTTGATTTCCAGTGAAATGAATAACACTGCGCATGTTTGTGCATTGGCTGAGTCATACGAGAGCAGGAAAAGGAGAGGGTGTAGGGATGCTAAGCGAGTGGTGTAGGGGGGGGTCAGTGGGGAGTAGATTGTCGCGAAGGAGAGGACGATGGGAAGGACGCTGGGTTTTGTAGACGCCATACTGTCGGAGCACATCAAAGAGCAGGCACGTGCTGCGAGGGACTTGCCACCCACGTGATTTCTTGTTCACGCCTTTGTGCGGGACGAACGGGGACAGACTGTAACCTGGCGGCGAGCGGCTCCAAAGAAGGAGAACTTGAGGCTCTCATCGCCAAGGAGGTGAAAAACACAAAGAAATGTTCAGTGGCGCCACATCCCCTTTGGGATGCTTTGAATACTAATTATACGCAACATAGTGCTGTGCACATTTATTACGATCTGCTGGGTGCATCCAAACACCTATGTGTTCACGCAGCGTTTGAAAGTTACTTAGCTAGTTATCAACACACCACCCCAGCGAGGGCAGTATCTCTGCTCCTACTTCTTCGACTATTGAACTTCACAATGCCGATTATTCAAATTGTTTTTGATAAAGTCTGAATACTGTTATCTAGAGGGAGTAAAGACGACAGCGTCTGTGTTTTCCGAGAATATGTCAGTTTTCTGAAAACACAGTGTCAGGATCAAAACCAACTCCCCGCCCAGCGACATTCGTAATGTCGCATCTGTCGTGGATCACCTTGCCCACCGCCACTGCCTCCAGCGAAGATCAGTGGCGATGATGGCCATCATAGTGAGCGCCACTCAGTGGTGCCCGCCTGGTGCTCACTTGACGCGTGTTTCGGCGACAGTGACAATGTGACGGTGATGGATCGGCCAAGTCTCGCCATGATCACGTTGGATGTACTCAGGAGACGAGGTATCAACGACTGCCTCTTACTTTCCCCGTCACCGCGGCACAGCCTCCTCTCTGTTTGTCGGGTACAGTGTAACACAGGGGTGGAGTCTTGAATAACTGACAAACTAAGTCGTCCCTCTGTTCATGGACACATCACTTAGATGGTCTCGTAGCGTTGTATCTTAGTGTGTAAACAATAAAAATATGCGAATCATAAAACCTCATATTACACACACACACACACACACGTTCAGTTCTCGTCTCGGGCACGCTGTTCTTTCTCTGCATGTGGCATCTGTTTACAGGGCTGGCTTCCTTGCCGCGATATAACCTTAGTTGCTGGCTCGGCGTAAAACACCAATCCCCCCCCCCACAAGTATGGGGCGCCAAGAGGGGAATTTTCTCAAATTTGCTATTTCTAGCTATACATTGCAATGTATAATTATACATTAATTGCAATGTATAGCTAGAGAGAGAAAACTCGGTAAAAACCGAAGTGTTTCATTTATATTATACTCAGAAGTTGCTATCCAGTTCATTTTATATATACCTTTCAATTCTTTAGCTATAGAATGCATTCTAGCTATACATTTGAAATCTATATTTATACATTGCATTCTATAACTTCTGACTTGCAATGTATACGGAACGAGGCTGGCTCATTTGCATATGGGAAAAGAAGGTCAAAGACCAACCAATCAGTGCGCTCGTAGCAATGGCCTTCGTTCTTGTTTTTGCGCGCTCAAGAGAGAGTCGTCTGCTGTGTCGTCTTAGACTTAAAGCAATCGCCCCCCCCCCCCAAAAAAAAAAATGTCAACCAATAATGTGATTGGAACAGTTCGGGCCCTGATGGAGACCGTTTCTGGCTTCCGCGAAGCGGTTAGAGACGTTTTGGACGAAGAAGATTTTCTTCCACAACATGTCAGCATTTGACATGTTTACATACATGTATGTTAATAGTATTGCGTTATGGTCAACTTGAAGGTGCGGGAATGTTTCTTTCTGTGGGGAGGATGTGGGAGTTCTTTAGTAGGCGTTCGTGCTAAGTGCATGCTACGAGTGTATGAGAGGGAGTGATGGTTGACTTATGATATTGTGGTGGGGATGAACAAAGCTAAAGAAAAGCGGATGGCCGAGTGGTTAGAGCGCTGGCGTCCGAACCGAGAGCGCGTTAGTTCAATTCCCGATAAACTTCCCCCAGCTGACGGGAATGGGTACCTGACTCCTTAGAGGGTTGGGGAAGGTAAGGTCTCTAACACCTCACTCCCCAACGACCTGAAAAAGGATGTTGGATGACCTTTACCTTTAAAGAAAACCCAAGGACCGTCAAAAGAAAGTCTAGACTAAAGTGACCGCCAGCATTAAGTGTCCAGAGAATGTCTCACACCTCGATAGCCCAGACCAGTCTTTTAGACGTTTATATCAGGAATGAGAACAATCCCTCCTGGAGGACTCCATCGAGCAGGTTGTAGTCAGTCATCACTTTCAATGAAGATGGCTATCAGGATTGATTTACCTCGGCAGCTTCCACTGGGAAAGACTTTTTCAGAAATTATGGTGGAAGCCGTCAAAGGATCGGTTGTTATAGACAACATGTAATGATCAATATTTATGGGAAACCAAGAGGAGTAACCCTATAGGTGGCGTTGAATGGTTATGAGTACAAGAAGTTGTGGATGCTTACTATGCAAACATAGAGGCTAGATCCCAGCGTACAATGTCTCTATTATTCATCTCAGATGAATTTTTTGTAGTACTTTGTAATATTTTTAAATCTGATAATTCTGAAAGTCTTGATTTTAATCGTTCATGCATTAATACAATACAATATATTCTTTAATGCTTATGCCTCCTTTGGGACCATGTGACCATGTGACCAAACATGTTTTACTGAAATTTGTTTTAGTAGATCCTGATCCTGTAAATAATTTGTCATGTATTTTTTACAACACTTTGATGATTCCATACAATGGAATGTGGATGTCTAATAATAATCTCATAGTAACTCAGCAATCAATTTTACTTTTCTTATCCCTCATAATGCAAAGTCAACCTTGAAACACTTTTCCGTCAAATAAACCAACTGTTCCATTTTCACAGCGTCAACAACTATTGATGTGTGTGTCTGCCAATCTGCCAAGTTGTTTTGTATACTCCACAATCACCGGAGCTTTAATATTACTCCTTATTACTTTTAAAAGTTCACAACATGAAGTAGGCCACATTTTGGGATTGGTGGCGCCCGTCACCAAGCCAGTGAGAATCCCATGAATGTTGTGTTTGTATTTTGGCTCCAACGTACCTATCTCTAAATATGACACCTGCTTACAGGGCTGACTGTCGGTGGTTTTCTCTGGGTACTCCAGTTTCCTCTACTCTGTGCCATAGACCATTGATATGTGTGTGTGTGTGTGTGTGTGTGTGTGTGTGTGTGTGTGTACAATAGACTAAAAAAGGCACCCCAGAAACAAACATTATCTTTTTAAAAATTTTGATTAGATAGTGAACAATTGAGATCTGCAAAGACTGTAGAACAGCCAAGACAGAGTAGATATTTGAGGGAAACAAAGAAGAAGTTGTTTCTTGCATTAAACTATTTTATTTGTAATGATCATGGTCACCATCGTCTTATATAGTTCAGTATCACATTGAATAAAAGAAGCTTATATAATGAAGTGTGGGGACAAAAAAGTAATTTTTAAACAGTAACAAAATAAAATCAACATCAGAAAATTACAGAGCATGATATATTAAAATATGTGACAATGCACCAGCAAATAATACCGGGTGTATCAATAATTTAAAATGTGTCAACATTTCAAATGAAACAACACTTATGTACATGAAGCTTTGGATTCTTATATGACACAATGCACCTAAGAACTATATTAGTGATTTAAAATAAAATGGATAAAAGTTGACAAAGTTAAGATACATTCAAAACTGACTGTGTTCATCAATGAGAAAGAGATGCATATTTTTTCAAACATGTAAGTGCATTAAAAGTAACAGAATCAAGAACATAATAATGACAATTTAACAGCCCATTTGTTATGTTTGGCCATGTTACCTGACATGACACTCTATGTTAAAACACATCAGGGGGACCCCATATTGAACAGAGGAAGAACTGGCTTAGGACATAAAAGAACGGGTGGTTCCACACAAGACCTGTTCACCACTGCTCAGGACAGGCCTGAGTGACAAATCTCGTCAACCACTGCATCCATCTAGTTATTTTCAATGATCAGAACCAGCAGACAAACATAAGTCAATCATCACCTGGTACCAGTCAAGGATTGTGATTTATGATGATGTTGCACATCAATCAATGAGTAATTACTGTGATATTAATCATAGTAAATAATACAGAAGAATTCGACTGGCAGAGGTTAAAGGTCTGAAAATGCCTTGCAGGACCACTTTTTATCATTATACATGGTAAAGAAAAGAAGCAAGACATGTACATATGAGTTATCTGAATATATATACATATATATACACACACACTGTGAAAGAAAAGTACCAAGGCATGTAATTATAGATTATCCAGATGTACTACAGAGAACAACTTTCAGTTTTGACATATTTACCTCCACCAACCTCCCACCATTTGCTTAAATCTAGACTGAAAATACTATAATAAATTATTGGTTTAAGTGCTGAAGTACAAACTCAGCAACTTTCTTATATACAGTAACTGGATGATCACTTGACAGTGGGTCAACCGTTCTTTTTAAAGTTTGAAAGTCTTCAAAGGACAGTGGGCATGAAATAGGCAACACACTGACCTGTGAAAGCTCACAGCGTTGTAGTTCATCTATGGATATACCAGGGTTATGGAAACTGGTATCATTCTCATATTGACAAATTAGGTGTTGATTTAAATGAAATAGCTGGATGGGTGTGTGGTTGCCTTCTGTAAAAATTGAGTGATGATTGTGTGCACTTCTGAATTCTGCTAATGTCTAATTTATTCGTGGCTTAAAAACATAGTGTAAACAAAAAGGTCTGTCTCATTAGCTCTATCTAAAATACCATCCTGTTCCATTTGCAAAAAAAATACTTTTAAATGTTTGACCTACCTGCAGATTGACATCTCTGTGGAGACGTATAACACGATTATTATGTACAGATGATCCTGCAATCACAGACCTATTACCTCTTTGAGACGCCATCTCATTCCATACCCCAACATTCTCACCTCCATAGTCAGTCCTGACACGTATAGGCCACCCATATTGCTCCGTGGCACTTAAAAACAATCTGGTGACCACAACTGAATTATTGCTGTTGGAACATTGTAGATATAAAATTGTTCTGGAAAATCCATCTATTACTGCATGCACAACAAATTTCCACATGATTAGTTTATGGGCACCATCAATGTGCCATAAAAAATTGGGACATGGCACAGAGTACACACGTCTGCATACTGTATGTGTCAGGCACTCAACACAACCTTCCGGATCAACTTGATGCAACATCTCTCGGATTCTTCTCCTCTGTATATATATTCCCCTGCTTCTTAAGTGGCCAGTTATGTAGACTTCTCCTGCATTCGGAAACTGGTCTTTTATGTCTTTTAATTCTTTTTCCAGGTCTTCATCATTAATGTCTGTATACCTGTGACTTCGAATATCCAGTCCTGTTAACAAAAATAATATGCACACATCAAAAAAGTCAGGCACACAACACCAAAACTTTATTGTAAAGATCATTTTAAAACTAGTCTTAAAATTTTTGCTAAAGATACTTTTAAAAATATCAGCTACAATATTATGTCCTAAACTTGGTTTGTGGGGTTATTAACAGATTATACATTACTTTGACAAAGTTATTGTATTACTGTAGTAAAAATTTAACATTGTTTAGCATCTATAGTTGGCAGACCGTAGGATGTATTGTAAAATATGAAAATACAACAGGCAAGAGTAGCAGAGTCTAACTGCAGATTTGCTTTATGGCCAATATGTGGCCATATGGCATCTTTTTCTAAAATCTTTCTAAGCAATTTATGCACACGAAAACATTTAAGCAATGAAAACCTGTCCAAAGCAATTTATTAATTTATCTTACCTTCTTTTTCAAATCTTTTATAAAGAGTTTTATGGGAAACTCCAACCATGCTGGCCAGCCTCTTCACTGGTAGATGGAGATCAAACAAAAGTTCTGATGCATACTCGAGGTCCACATCTTTTCTTTTTCGTGTTGTTGAACTCTGTGTAAATGTATTCATTATAGAATTCAAAAAAACTTTTGTTACATCTTTTGTAAATTACAAACACTTTAAAGTGCAAACCAAGTGTAAAACAGCAGTTGGCAAAAAGCTGTTACATGCCGAAAATACATATCGGTTCCATGGTAAATGATATGGATCTCGTATACTTTCTCTCTGTTTCCGGTATTCTGTTCAGCCATAGGGGCGTGACACTCTAATTAATACTCTTCATATTTTCAAGACTCCTATCTCCTGATCTCTGTCTTTCTTTCTCTCTGTAAGTTAACCATTCGTAGCTATTCGCTGTTGTAGATTTCGATTTTACTCATTCAAATGGCATTTCTGTTTGTTAATTTTACAGCGCTTTAACCATACATATAGTTCCATGCCTCCACTGCAAACACCAGGTGCGTTTGATTTTTCCCACGTAACTATAGTTACAATGGATGCTCTTACTAAATAGTGGTCAGTATTCACATGTACCTCAAATTAAAATAAACAAACGTACCTCATCAGAGTCACGAAGTTCTCGTTCAGCCATAATGCAAGCACAACAGGAAAGCCGATGCGTAAGAGACCAGTTGTTCTTCTATTTTGCGCGTAAATACACACAGCAGACGACTCTCTCTTGAGCGCGTAAAAACAAGAACGAAGGCCATTGCTACGAGCGCACTGATTGGTTGGTCTTTGACCTTCTTTTCCCATATGCAAATGAGCCAGCCTCGTTCCGTATACATTGCAAGTCAGAAGTTATAGAATGCAATCTATAAATATAGATTTCAAATGTATAGCTAGAATGCATTCTATAGCTAAAGAATTGAAAGGTATATATAAAATGAACTGGATAGCAACTTCTGAGTATAATATAAATGAAACACTTCGGTTTTTACCGAGTTTTCTCTCTCTAGCTATACATTGCAATTAATGTATAATTATACATTTCAATGTATAGCTATACATTGCTTTTTATAATTATACATTGCGATCTATAAGTATAAAATGCAATGTATAGCTATACATTGCATTCTATAACTATACATTGCAATATATAGCTAGAAATAGAAAATTTGAGAAAATTCCCCTCTTGGCGCCCCATACACAATGACTGCTAACACCGGTATAAGAAAGACCATACTGCCCACACTGGAGGGTTGTCTACGACGAAACAGCAACTCAGTTTTATTATATTTTTTCGACAGCAGCCTTGTATGAAATCAGCTTTTGTAACGGGATGAGGAGAAAAGCAACAGCTGTTGATTGTTGTACCCTCAAGGTCAATGTCTGTCCTTTTGAATTTATTTATTCGATATTAGGGAAGAATATATTTTTAGGCTTATTTACGATTTATCTTTTGACGTACCAGCACCACACCAGCCCAGACATCCCGCTTGTTTGGTTTGTTGACAGCGTTGTGGTTTTGTTGTTTCTGCAGTGTTGTCTTGAAGTCTTAAGTAGGTCTAGGTCAGAGGTTTTCAAACTGTGGTACGCGTACTATATTGGCACGTGAAGGCATTACGAGTGGTACGCGAGGACCATACGCCAAAATAAAAAATCTGTGTATATATATATTACGGGGGCTGTATGAAGGGCTGGGAGGTGGTGCTCGGTCAATTCGAATTTTTCAAAGTGGTACTCGTCCGGAAAAGTTTGAAAACCACTGGTGTAGGTGAGGTCAGCTCAGCCGCAGGAGATAAACAGGTGATCCACCCTGACCACATTGCTTGCTTGCCCCCTTCTCTTCTCCGCCACGTCACTGTTAAGTCGTTATTCCACTAAAGTGTTTCTAACTTGTCAATTCCACTAAAGTGTTCCTAACTTGTCAACTCCACTAAAGTGTTCCTAACTTGTCAATTCCACTAGAGTGTTCCTAACTTGTCAATTCCACTAGAGTGTTCCTAACTTGTCAATTCCACTAGAGTGTTCCTAATTGTCAATTCCACTAAAGTGTTCCTAACTTGCCAATTCCACTAAAGTGTTCCTAACTTGTCAATTCCACTAAAGTGTTGTTAGCTTATTAATTGCACTCAGTCTCCTGTTTGACATTGTGTCGTGCTAGCCCCGGCTGGCGGATCGTGAGAAAACTCACCAGTCAAGATACCCGGCATGGCAGCTCGTCTCTGTTTATTTAAATTTCTTAGTCACGGCCCTCAGCATCATCTTACCCCCTTTTCACATCTTTCCCAATTACACACACGATGATGATGATGATGATGATGATGATGATGATGATGATGATGATGATGATGATGATGATGATGATGATGATGTCCATGATGATGATGTCCATTTTTAATGCGCAGGTATCCATTCAGAAGAATCCTCATTGCGCAGCAAAAACAAAAAGAAAAAATAAAGAAATATAATTTTTAAAAAAAGTAAATAAATAGATAAAACACCAGGAAAGTAAAAAATAAAGACAGAAGTGTTGCTTGGTTGTTTAAGTCCGTCTTAAATAAACAGATGGGTCTTCAGTCTTTTTCGAAACGTGGTTGGTGAGGTGATGGTGGACAGTGACCGATCGGCTTCGAAAACTAACCCTGACGCTGACAATATTTATACAACGACTCAAACTAACCTGATGCTCACAATATTTATATTTACGACGACTCACATGTAACCTGGCCCTTACAATATTTATGTTTCCAATGACTCAAACTCGTTCTCAACTGCGCCTGTGTCCGTGATTCGCAAACGATCGGCCCCTGTTATCTGCCCCTCTGTTTAACACCAGGGTACTCGAACGTCATGTCCTGTTGGTGGTCTCCCTTGTTGTGAAGGCTTAATTTGCTGACATCATTGACGCTGACATGCGGGCCGCCAGGTGTCGTTAGCGCCCGATGCAATCAAGCTAATGTCCGTGTTTAGAGCCGTGTTGTGACACCCACCAGTAGCGTGACGGAAATGACGCCGACGGGGGGGAGAGCCTGTAAGGTGGATGGGAGGAAGTGAGCTTTCTGTAAAATTTCGAATAAAACTAAACTAACAGATGACTGAACAATACTTTTTTTTAAGCGCCATTACCTCGCGACAGGAAATTGCAATGTCAGCAGACAGAAAAAAGGTCCACATTGAGTGCACAAGTAACCATACACAGAGAAACATGAGCACTGCGCGCACTCATAATTCATATTCGTTGTGTTAAGTAGCTCATTTTTAGCCTCCCTTCCGCCCACAAACAGGTTTCTATGAGGAACACTTTTGCTGCGGAACCGTAGAAGAGCGGTGAGCATTGCTCAGGTGGTTATAACCAACACCTGTACTGAGCATTGTCTGTGTCAACCAGCAACACCTGTACTGTTTAAAAGAGCTTACTTTCAAAGAGAGCTAAGCTCCAAGATATTATTACTCCTTTATCTTTTATTCTGGAATAGAATCCAAAAACAGCTATCGTTCATCTATTTTTCGTGGATCGACAATTTTTCGTCTGCTCGCCATACACCATGAAATTTAGGAGGGGGGGGCCTTTGGGTGCAGAGAGTTGATGACCGCGAAAAATCCTGTTCAAAGTTGGTTTTGTATTTTGATTGCATCCATCGTCGGTGTTTACAGCCAACTTTGAAAGTGTTCATATGCCCGTGTTAGGACAGCCCGTGGAAAAACTCTTGCAAAGTTGACAAACACCTGCTTGAGTTGTAGCTTTGTGCATGCAGCGCCACACAATCTGCAGGCCGAGAGAACTGCACCTGTTTGACCCTTGAGGTGCACACATCTTTATACACCATTGTGTGGGCTTTGACAACCGTTGCAGTGGGTACACAAGTTGTCCTGCGTTCAAGTCGCTTTCGTGATAAACTGAAAAAAGTCCAGAGCTCACATCACTCATTTGACAATAAACATCACACAACTGTCGATACATTTTCACGATAATGCACGTGCGACAGTCGACAAGTGTTTATAAACTAACGGAACCGATCCAACGATTGTTCTTGTTTTTTGATGATTTGATTCCACCAGCTGAAAATCAGTCGAGCAGAACTGACCTTTTGCAAACACGGACAGCACTACATACACTCACATTCTTCCTCTATAATAAAATGCTATGGTATTTAATACTGTTATCTTTTGGGGTCTGTGTTCTGTATGAGAGGACACATTGTCTCTTGATTGTATATAAGCCTTTCCTCCCCCCCACCCTTCTCAAGCCCCCTCTCTAAATATAATGTTTAAAATCCAGATGCAGGTGTTATGAAGTCAGAACTGCATTTTATATTCTGTATTAAAATACACCGAATTCCCCAACAAAAATAAAAATATATTCAGCAGTCCTCACGTTTTCATTTTGTTCTAGATGTTCAGTAATAGCAGTAAAAAGACATTTATTGATGTAACCATTTTATATCACCAGTCAATGAAGGCGGTAGGGTTTGTAATTTCAATCGACAGCTGGCTATTCAACTCGGTAGGTTTAACTTTTTCTTGTGATATTGAAAAAAATTATGCAATTGTTTTAATTACCTTGGTAGTTTGAAGTATTCAACATAAAAATAACATGCATTGTATGTATAATTATTTGTGCTCTTGTGGCTGCCACGGTTACTTGTGCTGATGACAGTGAAAACTACCCTTTCGGGGGTCAGCTTCGTTGCATCCATTGCTTTTTATTCTGTTGCATTGTTTTTGCCCCTTGAACTGGGCCGATGGTCTATTCAATAAACTGCAATTCACATTTTTCTTTCTTTGTTTCTGTCACTAATGCTTAGCCATTAATGTTATTCACCTGTAATTGTTTAGGTTTACTTGCGATCATTTCTCGTCTATTTTTTTTTTTTTTATCATTTTCATGTCTATGTTATGTTTGACAGTCTTTCGTGTCTATGTTGTATCCACTCGTTCGTAGCTCAAGTTACAACTTATGCTGCGCTGAATCACTTAGGACTTTATTGCCATTTGAAAAACTTGCTGAAAAGATAGTTTGAGTCTGCATATTCGTTGGCGGTTTCAGAACCTAAATGTTACAACTTCAGATCCCTTTGTCAATAAAGATCAAAGATTTTATTTTTTAAGGTTTGCAAACAGGCGAAGGAAAACTTTTGAAGCGACAGGCACCTGTGAAAGGCATCTAAGAGGTATATAACCTCCGGCGCAAAGATTTGTTTATTGTTGCTTCTGGACTTGTCTGAATGAGGGGTTCTTTACCGGCAAGACACGGACAATAGGTCCTCTGTATCGATATCGTTGTAATAACAAAGACAGGCAGGTGAGGAGAGGCCAGGGGTTTTCACTGTACGTTAGTCTTCAAGTAACTGCATTATATTGATGTATTCTTTCTCTCTCTCTCTCTCTCTTTTTTTTTTTAATCTTCCGGCTTACCTGTCGTTTCCTGATACTACAGTCGGACCTCGCTAAGTCGACCTTCCCTATGTCGAAAACCTCCGTATGTCGAATTACTCTTTAGTCCCTGGCTGAATACCCGTAAGACCAATGTATTTTAGACCTTCTCAACTCGAAGACTTTGCGGCTCCCAACCTCCGTTAGTCAAATTTTCTAAAGCTTTTGGGGCTAAATTTCAGAACACGTATTCGGAAAAACCAGGAAATCGGATGCAAAATCTTATCTTAATGCATTCCACAAGGAATTAAGCGACTCACTGCGGGTAGGACGGCTATTTTGAGAGTAAAGATGATCTGGACAAAACAAGGGAGTGGCTGGAGAAAGTGGATGCAGGGATGGTCCTCAACAACAGAAGAAACATTCTTTTTATCGACAATTGCACAGCACATAATCATATCCCTGTCATGAAAGTTGCGACAATCAAGTTGTTGCCGCCGAGCACGACATCTAAGCTTCAACCACTCGACCAGGGCATCATTAACAATTCTTCGTCGCGATACCGCAAACTCGTTGTGAGAAAATTGATACAGGACATCGAAGAGAAACGGCCACTTGGAACTGACCTGCTAGAAGCGATGCGAATGGCCCGGAGAGCTTGGGGCGAAGTTCCGGAGGAAACAAACAAAAATTGCTTCAAATAAATAAATAAATAAATAAATAAAAAAGCAGGTTTTGGACATCAAACCGTTGATGATTCAGAGGAGCACTTGGAGGGAATGCCAATGGAAACAGACTTAACCTGTCCCCCAGTTGAAAAAGAAGTGAGGCAGGCTGTTGACATACTCCCCAATTTTTGGAATCTACGCCAGATTTCGAGGAAAATGTGTTTCGGTCTATTGATGAGGTTGAGCAAGTCCGATACTACGTACTGTAGATACATGTACTGGTATGTAAGCTACATGTATACACATGAAACGACAATATAATAAACGGTTATAATAATTAGGCCGGAAAAACACTGTCCTTCATTAACCCGCGCCTATTACGCCGTTTTCCCTCACTCGAAAACTTCCTGTCAAATTTTTCTTCTTTTTTTTGGGGGGGGGGGGAGGGGGGGTCCCTTTGAGTTCGACTCAGTGAGGTCTGACTTTATTTACAGTTAGAAACAGTTCTCCCTTCTGTTAAAAGGGTGTGCTTAAATGTAAGTTCCTGCAAATCTCACTACACACGTTACAAACTCCAGAGCTACACCTGGCGGCAAAAGAAACAACAACACACACACACACACACACACACACACACACACACACACACACACACACACACACACACATTTACGTCAGCACCCGTCCTACTTCAGTGAATAGGTCACCTCACCTACGGGTAGCCCCCTAAAGACTAGCTGCCTGTGTAGAACACACGTACGACCACACACACACACACACACACACACACACACACACACACACACACACACACACACACACACACAAAGAGAAAAAACCAAAACAGTGAAGAGGAGCGGGAGAGGGAGAGTGCAGGAGAGCGAGAGGAAATCTTGAAGTGAGCATGCGCAGTTTTGTTGCGAGACACGTCGGTGGTTCGAGTGCTGACGCCGGTGACACAAACTTGTCAATCAAAGATATTTCTGGCTGTGAAGTGTTAGCCTCGCCTACCGCTGAATCTGTGACGTGGATTAACGACTGTTGCTTCGTGTCTCTCCTGGTCTCGAGAGAGAGACGGGATTAGGAATGAAGCTAACAAGGAAACCTGTTGATGTTTCTGTTATCTCTAAAGTCTTGGTTTATAAGAGAATTGCTGTGACCCCCCTACCCCTCCCCACAATCATTAATGTACATCATATATACATGTACCTCCACGTGTTTGTGCTTGTTTAATGGCTGGACTGGTTGCCTTCATTTGGTGTGTTTGTGCAGTCATGTTGTGGAACAATGACACAGTAATTAAATGCTTGTCTAAACACAGTCTTACTCAGTCCCTACCCGGAAAAATTGTCCCTACCTCTCCCATCATGCCTGTGGACTTGACATGGTGTACTAGGCCCTCTCCCATCATGCCTGTCGACGTGACATGGTGTACTAGGCCCTCTCCCATCATGCCTGTCGACGTGACATGGTGTACTAGGCCCTCTCCCATCATGCCTGTGGACTTGACATGGTGTACTAGGCCCTCTCCCATCATACCTGTCGATGTGACATGGTGTACTAGGCCCTCTCCCATCATACCTGTCAATTTGACACGGTGTACTAGGCCCTCTCCCATCATGCCTGTCGACGTGACATAGTGTACATGACCATCTCCCATCATGCCTATGGATGTCATGTGATGCACAAAGCCTTCTCCCATCACCCCTAATAGCGGAAGTACGCACCTGACTAAAGGAGGTTACCGTCGACTTGTCCACTTACCACTCCATGCAGTGAGCACAATGTTCCACTTCCGGTGAATACTTTCTAAAGATTCGCGTCTTGTTTCCACAGAACGTGTGTTGGTGTATAACTTATGCGCATTACTTACTCTCAGTCCCTGTGCGCAAGTTTAGACGTGACGTCATTTCCTGTCTTTCGCTCGACCTCTCGACTCGCTCACCGCTAAAATGGCGCCGGAAAGGCGATTGAGCCTGGCGGTCCGGGTTAAAGGTTAACAAGAGCTACACATGAAATTAAGTTCAAGATTGCTGGCAGGTTAGCACAACCAAGCGCTGTCATCGTCATAGCAATTAGTCTACTTCTGGGACCTCGAACGAACTGAGATATTGACTCTCTCCGGAAGATGGAGGAGAACTGGAATGAGTCTCTTTTAATGAAATAATCTGTGCTTACTTCGAAGAAGTTGCTCGAGTCCGACCAAAGTGAAAGTCGTTAGCTGCAATGAGAGAATACATAAACTTCTGCCAAAAGTTTTTTTTTTTCATAGAACATGATTATTTTGCAGAGTAAATTTTGAAAACTAACTCGAAAATTAGTTCCTGATGTTCGACTGTACATGTATCGCACACACTTTTTTAGTATCACAGATGACATCGCGCCTCAACACTGCTAGGAAGCCTCTCGATTCAAACATTTGAAAAGGAGATTTCACGTGACAGATGTACTTCAAATGAAGACTTCACACGACAGATGTACTTCAGGGACACAGGGAAATAACAGGCAAAGAAAGACAACAGCCAGTACAACCTCTCAGGTCCAGCCTCAAATAAACTTTGAAAACACGCCACTCACTGAAAGCTGCAACACTACAATATTTATGAACACTGCAAACAAGTGATAGTCGGTGATTTAAAAAAAATCTGTGACATGTGACAGTCCACCACCTCATGCAAATTACAAACCTAAAATGGAATACCTCGTGGAAAATGCAACGGCGTAAATTAAACTTAAGCAACTGTCTTAAGTGAGAAGTTCAACAACTATAACAAATGAGAGTCGACAACTGAAGTGAAAACTACACTACAACTAAAACAGTCGACTACATTATGGAATGGAAAACTGAAATAGTCGGTTGCACTGTGACCAACCTGAATAGTTTGTGTTTTTTGCAGATATCGGTAGATACAGGCGATATAAACCTAACCTGTAAATTTCAGCCTCCAAAACCCATCCGTTAATTAATTATCCGCTAGCAAAGTACGCGATTTTCACCAGTGATCAACGAGCGCCGTTAACAGTGTACTACGTCACACTAGTGCACCAGTCACAACACTGGCAGCCGTCAACACCAAACAGAGAGAGAGAGAGTGAGCGACAGTTGGGATTATTCGGACGTTAAAGTCTGCATTTCTCGTGCTAAAGTAACAGTTTTTCAAAACCACGAGAAATACAGACTTTCAGCCTCCGAATAATCCCAACTGTCGCTCACACACTCTCTCTCTCTCTCTCTGTTTGGTGTTGACTGCTGCCAGTGTTGTGAATGGTGCACTAGTGTGACGTAGTACACTGTTTGTTATTGACGGCTGTCAATGTTGTGAATGGTGCACTAGTGTGACGTATACACTGTTTAGTGTTGACAGCTGCCAGTGTTGTGAATGATGCACTAGTGTGACGTATACACTGTTAGCGACGCTTGTTGATCGTAAGTATGAATCGTAGCGGATAATTAATTAACGGATGGGTTTTGGAGGCTAAAATTTACAGGTTAGGTTTATATCGCCTGTATCTACCGATAAATGCAAACATCGCAAACCATTCAGGTTGGTCTTTAAAAAAAATATAACAATGGACTGCCTAATTAAAAGGTACAGTTAAAATAATAACGAGTTTAAAATATCAGTGCTAGTGTAATTGTTTTCAATTATGACCAGTCTCCGGATGTGCATGGAGTGTATGTTTCTTGTTCTCGCTACCCGTCAACAATATGGCTGTAGCAAGGTCTGATAAATATCTTTCTTGGAGGTGCTGCACCAAAATTCATCATCATCATCATCGTCGTCGTCGTCGTCGTCGCCGCCGTCGTCGTCGTCGCCGTCGTCGTCGTCATCATCATCATCATCATCATCATGATTTAACGATCCAGGCACACACCCACTCTTAGTGCTAATCGGGTACAGGATTCATTTTATAGCTTAGAACTTGTAATGAAAGCCAAGTGTGTGCACGAGCGGAAAACATTAAAGCCTTGTACTTATTTGTTTTGTTTCAATTGCATTATCGTCCAAGTTGAATGGATCAACTGAATCGAACGGTCACTTGGTCAAGTGAGTTACACAATTATTTCAAGACAATCATTTCACGCCATAAAGTTAATGAAAGACACGTTTTGTCTAGTCATTTGCTGTTCACTATTTTGTCCTCGTCCTTTGCTTTTTGGTATGTGTCTTCGTCAGTTTGACTTTGTGTGCTCTTCTACGTAGCTAGCAAACGCTGAAGCAAAAAAAAAAAAAACCTAGATAGAAAAAAACAAAAACAAAACAAAACAACAGTCGTTTTGCTTTCGGCCAAGACCAGGAATCATGGGTAACCCAGTCGTTGTCTCATTACCTATGATCTTCATAGAAGTGCATTCTGTATTCCATTCTGTGTGTGTGTGTGTGTGTGTGTGTGTGTGTGTGTGTGTGTGTGTGTGTGTGTGTGTGTGTGTGTGTTGAGAAGAGGATGGCAAACTCACGCATGCATACATGCACCCTGCCTGGTCATAAAGAGATGTCCCATGTAACATTTGTTGATTTCCCACTGCCGAGAGGGAGAGTGCCCGCCGTGTGTATCAATCATGGAGTGTAACCTTCGACACCGGAAGTAAGGACCCATCAACACAAGGGACATAATGTGCGGCGACAGAGGAGTCAGGTTGAGAAGCGTTAATAATTCATACGACTTCTTGTGATGATTAGCTGGCTGCTTTTATCGCCCCCAGGGGCTCACTAGTCATATTATTGATATTGCTAGAAGTTACTGGCTGAGATTTGGTCAGCCTCACAAAGTGAGAAAGACGGCTGTGGCTAGAATCTTGCTGTCAGAAATAAACATACAAAAACTTTTAAAATGGTAAATTAACTCGAAATAAAGGAGGCGCACAGTACACGGCAAACATCATTTACTTAGATGGCGCTGCTACCTAGGATACAGTGGTGTGTGTGTGTGTGTGTGTGTGTGTGTGTGTGTGTGTGTGTGTGTGTGTGTGTGATGTTGTACATGTACTTGATTTCCCTGTAGTTTCTCTGTAATTTTTTTTAATCTATATATATATGTTTTGTTTTGTTTTTTTAATCTATATATATGTGTGTTTTTTTTGTTTTGTTTTGTTTTTGTTTTTTCTCCATTCACTGTTGATCTAGAGCACATTCCCATATTCAAATTACCCACTGGGATAAATAACGTTGGTCATTGTCATTGTCATTGTCATAAGTATAAAATAAAACTCAGTAATAGTGTGAACTTCGTTGAGCTTCATTAACAAAAAATAATTAGCCATCTCACACTTTTTTTTAGGAGAGAAGGGAACAAAAGGACGAGCTGACCATCCGTTGATGTAAAGACATCTTTCTCTGTTGTCACCCTATCGTCATCTCCCGGAAAGAGACGAATATGTCTTCTCTATCCTCGGGTAGTGTCTCTCAATCGCGAAGCTTTTGACTGGACATCTTTTTTTTTTTTCACCTTGTTCCTTAAAGAATATCAAGAATGAAATGACTGAGCACGGCTCACTGCAAACCAGAAATTATTTACCATCTCCTATACATCTTAGAATGATTATCATTCACAGCACATAGATAAGTAAAAAAAATAATAATAACCCATAGACTCGCGATGATAAGTGAATACCTGATTGAGTCTATGACCAAAGAGAAAGCTGAGGACTTAGATTAGACACATCCGTGAAAATGTGGGCCATCATAGGTTTGGTCTGTTGGGTGTATTGTGGAGTACACCGGCTTGTATCTCGAGAACAGAAAGTTATTTACTCGGATTGTGAGAATATCTTGTAGCGAGCCCAGCCAGTCAGCTTAGAGAGTTTGCACTACAGAGGAACTTTCAAAGGATACTAACCCCTAATTATAAACTTTCGGGATTTGTTAGAGTGTTTCGACAAGATCTTATAAATAAGTCGCGCTTTCCAACCGAATAGAGCTAGTTTGAATGTAATTCGTTATTGAGGTTAGTGGATTTTGCTATTTGCCGAACATTGCCGAGTACTTGACGAAACAATCCGACAGCACGGAATTCCGGAAGTGATGCGCTTTTTCAAGAAACTTTTTTGTAAATCGTGTAAAGAGCCCTGTGTAAAATATTTGCACATATGAACAAGGAGCATGCGCAAAGAATGTACTAGCTTACTCCTCTTCTGTTATTCTGCAGGCATTGTATCCCCAGTCTCCAAAAATTTAATCCCTGTATTTTAATGATGCAGCATACCTTGTCATCAGGTGACCGATCCCTACACATAAAAACAACTTTCTCTGGATGATTTGGAAAGATAAATACCATCAAAAGATTTGGTCATTTGGTTCAGACAAAAATTAATTTTCCGTACTTCCTCAAATTTCCAATAGATTATAAGAACTGGTCTTGAATGTGAGAAATATGTTAAAACAAATGTACTGTAGAAATATGCCAAATCAGGAAATAACACCTTCCCACATCCCCTGATCGAAGAAAATAAAGGATAAAAAAATTTTCAATAAATTACATCTTAGCAAAGCAATGTTGATCAGAAAACTTAATTTTATTTTTGTTATCTGTAAGTCACTGTGGTCACTTTGCTGCATCCTGCACTATAAGAGGTCTCACGTGTAAACCCAAACTGTTGGAACTGAAATAAAAAGTTTACACCTGACAAACCTTATGTTTTTGAGTCCAACAATCATGAAACATTACTCTCTCTCTCCACACACACACACACACACACACACACACACACACACACACACACACATTTCCATATCTTACTTATACATGTATTCTTATCATGCTATATGCGCGGGCATAGAAATACATTTGTATCAAGCTGCCATAAGCAGACCTTATGCAGGGCTTGTCTATAGGACTCCTTTGCCTGGCCGGCCCTTTAGAATGTGGCCATCCGTTATACCGCGAGACGTCGCTGTCTGTGTGGGCTTCTTGCCGCTGTTTGGACGGCCAGAGCCCACAAGCCCACAATGGAGGGGCCAGCGCTCGAGGGACGGTTTAGATGATGAGGTCAGGCATTTGAATTCTATCTTCTCAAGATGCTTGTTGGAGCAACACGGGCTTCTTTGAAGTTGTGGTGAGAGGCTGTCAGAGGAGGTGTTTTGGGGAGGAGGGTAGCAAAACACAAACATTGCCATTGATATCATTGTCCGTCCCTGAAAAAGTGTTCCTGAATAATTTTAGAAGCAGTAATGTTGGACGATAATCATTATGGAAACCAGCGCATACCATAACAAAGCGTTTTCATGCATATTCCCTCCTATGATTAAGGGCTGTTGGTATCTAAAACATGTCAGCAACGAAGCCTGTGTTATAGCCGGGTAGGTCCAGTCTCGCAAACAGGTGCGTCTCCAGAAAGAAATGACGTGTGCCAGAGACAAGAGCCCGACCTCTGACCCTCTATTTTACGATGTCTCGGTGACAAGGGCTTCACTGTTGCACCGCCGGACCGCTCCACATCCCGAAATGCTCCCCGATTAGGGTAAGTGGGTGGAAGGGGGATACCATGGAATGTGCTCGTTGCGTGTGAACTTTCTTTGAAAGTGGGAACATAAAATCATCACAGGAATCGTTGACAAAGGAATTCAAGCATCATCTGTTACTATTCGCTGGCTTGCTAAATTGGGTCAGACTTTTCATCTTGAAACCTTTATCATTTGAAAAAAAAAAAAAACACGACTGAAGAATCAATTTATCTTGCAGTGGTGAAAGCAGTCATGTTTGAACAGACTGATATGTCTCCGCACGTCTGTCTTGGCACGGATGTGCGTGTCGCTGCTGCAGTCGCTGGTGATGGGTAGGATGCTGACCAGCTCTCTAGCAAGGCGTCGGCAACAACGCCAGGACCCGGCCGGTAATTACAGCACAACACAACCGGCCTCCCGCGTTTGTCCGCCATGTTTACCCAGCAAGCACCGCCTCTGAACGTCATCACGAACAGTTGACACTAGACTACCCCCCACCACCACCACCACCACCGCTACCACCACCACCTGCCCCATCTTTGCATGCTTGCAGCTCTCGGGTTTGTGTGAATAAGACCGCCAGGGGTACGTACTACATGTTGTACACCCGTATCTTCCACGCTTTGACTTGAGACATTCTTGCGTGATATCCTTGAGAGAAAAATGTCGCCATGTTGCCCCCTGACTGCCGATATACGGCCAACAGAAACAGATTTTTTGTTTAAATTTGTGTACATTTATGTTTTCACCTCAGCTGTGATTCCCACATTCTGAACACAGAGGGGAGCGCTCTGAACTCAACGGTTACTTGGCTACTTGCTTGACATAACATCGCAAGCAAGCTCAGTTTTTGTTTTTGTTTACAAACATTTACTTGATCGGGACGGGGTTTGCGTCCTGCAGACCGTCTCGTACCCCGGGTGGATGTTTATTTGTTTTCGCTTCGCTCATTAGTTTACTCACGTTTGTAACGTGCCACCGACTCGCCGCCAAAACTGTCGACCCTGGGGGTCTGATGGAGGCCAGTCTGTGTAGACGGGTGTTGGGAGGAACTGCTGGAAGTCCGGTGAACGCTTTTTTCCCTCAGGATGGGGTCCTTTAAGGGTCATAACAGTGACTCTTCTACACGCAATTATTCAAGTTTTAACGACTTAAGAGAATTTCCTTTACAGTGACTCGTGTTTTCCCATGTGGCCAAGATGTAGCTGTCTTAATTCAAAAAAATATTCGCAATTAACATATTTCATCCTAGTGTAAACAAGTTTAAGTTGGAGGAGTCTCTGTCTGCAGTTCGCTTGCTATTCGCTATATCAGATGTTTGTAGAATTTGAAAACCTTTTACTGATATATTTACATAAATGTCTTTTATTTGTCTTCGACACTGTCTTTGATTTTATTACCTAAATATGTTTTTATCTGCGATTTAAAGCTGTAAATAAATTTAGAAAAAGTTCAAGATATTTAGGGTATTCGCCGCTCCTTATTTTTTATTGCTTATTATTTACTTACATAGTTTTCTTCGTACCTAGGTGGTATGCAAGGTATCCACTAGAGAGATCCAGTTTTGTCTGTCGGCAGCAAGTCTAGCTATGTTTTTATTGGTTAGTACTTTTTCTTTAATAGTTCTATATCTACACAAAAGTACTGTTAAACTGAGCAAATGGATTATGTTATTATATAATATATCTAATGTAAAAGTCTATATTTAAGTCAGTACACTTCTTTTAATTTCTACATTTACGTCAATAAAGAAGTAGATTATTTTGATTTGTAAAATGTCCATATTTATGTCATTAAAGAAGTGGACTATTTCTTTAATCGTTATGTAAACTGTCGATATTTTGTCAGTAGACTATGTACCGAGGAAAGTTTGGTAGTGACGGCAGTTTTGGATACTTGCCCTGTGAAGTTTGGTATTGTAATTTTCTCTAGAAGGTAAACCTAGCTGAGTACCTTAAAATTGTGGAGGCAGTTTCATTCCAAACGAAGTCGCCATCGCAGTCATGGCCATTGTA
Organism: Marisa cornuarietis; assembly: GCA_004794655.1. NCBI lineage: Eukaryota > Metazoa > Mollusca > Gastropoda > Architaenioglossa > Ampullariidae > Marisa > Marisa cornuarietis. Next base: position 20,607,633 of record SMMW01000003.1, on the reverse strand, counting down.
TCAACGGTATGTTCTTTGGTCTGCTTCTCCCTGTCACGTGATCAAGAGAACAACATTGTTGCTCGAGCTCATTTTACGGTTCTCACTCCCCTCCCACAAAGTGTAAGTGTGTGTGTGTGTGTGTGTGTGTGTGTGTGTGTGTGTGTGTGTGTGTGTGTGTGTGTGTGTGTGTTATTATTCATGCATTCATTCATTTAATCCTTCATTCTTCGACTGGTGCCAGTTGACGAACGACTATGCCGGTCCGCCAGTGCTGGTCGTTGAGGTGGAGACTGAAATATATAGTGAACGGGTCCCGCGTGGAAGCGACCAGTCCAGTCTTTAAACGTCTGTCATCCAGTTCTTCTGTTGACCTCACTCAAAGAACGGTGTTAGACAAAGTGTCATGTTGGGTCAATGGCAGAACCACACCAGGTTATACCGTCTGACTGTTACATGAAGGGGTTCCTGGTGTCCTGTGAGTGGGGAGACCGCGCTCCGTACAAAGTCGTATTCCCGAGCAGCCTCCTCAGGCACTTGCTATCGGGACAGTAATCTGACGGGTGCCGCTTGGTCAAATCCTGTCCAGCCTGGCCATTGCCGCTGTGGTTATTCAGTGATACTGCGCTCCTTGAGCTCTTGTACAGCTCTTCAATGTTGAATTTTCTCATCACACGTCATACCCGCATGTGTCAGACTCAATCGAATACCTTTTTAAAGTCGATGAAGCTGTGGAAGGAATCCCGCTGGTGCTGTAGATGCTGCAGAATGCGTCGATCTGTCTGTCTTCTATAACATTGAAACATTCTGCTCCCTCTCTCTCTCTGTGGTGCGTGCGTGTGTGTGTGTGTGTGTGTGTGTGTGTGTGTACCACCACCAGCGCTGGCGACCACCACGCTTCGACCACTTCCTCTGTGTGTGTGTGTGTGTGTGTGTGTGTGTGTGTGTGTGTGTGTGTGTGTGTGTGTGTGTGTGTGTGTGTGAAGACAGTCGACTAACCCACCCAGCACCATCGTAGTAGTGGTACCTCACCCGCAACTCTTTCCACCCTTCCGCCTCGCCAAAAGCGCAGTGACGGCAGAAACGAATGTCAGTTGGCAGCTGAGCGGTGGTACATGAGCTAGCTGAACACAGCCGGGTACGGGTATCTGACTCGTACCCGTGATTTAGAAGGCCCCCCCAGCTCATGTAACGTCCTGCGATGTTCAACTCCCTGATCTCGCTGCTGTCGTCATGCCGGGTGCTGGGTGCTTGGCGTCACCAAGGCCTGCGGCCCTCGGGTACTTGATCAGTGCGCTAATGTCATTCGGTTGTCGTCGACGTCGGCTGCCCCGATCGTGTCATCATGACGGTGGTCTTGTCACCTGTGGGAGCAGCTGCGGGTGGAGGGGAGGTCAAACGTCTCGAGACACGCGCCCCAACGTCTCCCCACAGCGCAGAGTCAGGATCTGATACACAAAGGTATGCGATGTCGACAAAGCCGCACGTATGCCCGGCTCGCGTGAAACGCACGTGAAGAGTACAGGTAAACTGTGCATGAACCCACCCACCCACCCACCCCGCACAGGTAGACAGAAGCGGCATTTTGTGCTGGATTAGTGCTTTGGCTGCTTCAAACACCAATCGATGCTGCAGGTCCACGAGAAACCCTTGTATGGCCGCACGTGGGCTGATACTGCTTGTAGCGCTCATACAATCTGCTTTCGGGTATCTCCCCTGTTACGGTTAGGAAATGGTTCTTCTGTCACCTTAAATCGTAAGTTTTACCTTAAATCATGTGGTTCACCTTAATAATAAGAAGAAGAAGAATAAGAAAGCTCCTTTCTCCAGCATCAGCCGAACTCTAAGCGCTTTACACAGAGGCGCACGAGCACATGGTGGCAACTTGATGAATACACAAATATGCAGCACAGTGCACACACAGCAGAATAGAAATAAAGTTGACTGAGAGAGTGTTTCACCCACCATCAACGGTAGGCTCAAAGCGCCCCCCCAGTACCACCCCTGCAAAAAACAAAAAAAACAAAAAAAACTCATTATATCATAAATGTTATCCGAAGTAATTAGTAACAACTTTAATTTTTCAGTGTCACCGTGAATCTTAATGGTTATCTTAAACCTCATGACCAAGATGCAGTAAATCAAATCGGAGCAGATGTAAGGGTAGGGAACGAAAGTACTGCTAATCAGTGTAAATGTAATTTAGTGCAGTGTGTGGGAAAGGGTTAGCTGGGCTAGTCATTGTCTGTCCATAATTTATCAGTATGTAGGTGAGGGTTAGCGAGGGTAATCACTGTCTGTCCGTAACAAAGTGTGTGGGTAAAGGTTAGCTGGGCTAATTATTCTCTTTACTTAATTTAATACACTGTGTGGGAAAGGGTTAACCAGAAGATTCGCTTACTTCCACCCCATGCTCCCATGTGTACCCCGCCCCTAGGCAGTACCCACGATTTTAAGAGTATGGCCAGCTTAAAAAAAAAAAACCGTACCAGCTGGGTAGCAGGAGAATGGGGGAGGGGTTAATAAACCGAACTTGTTATTGTTAAAAAAAAAAAAAATCTTCGAGGCTGGTCCATCATTCAAAACAACATACCCGTCATCACCTCCCAACGCATACCATGAGCAACTGTACACCGATGCAATGCAAGCTATTATTATTATTATTATTGCTACTTTAAAAGAGCACTTACATTACGCATTTCCACACTGAGCAGGTATCATAATTTACCTCACAAAAGAGAACGACACAAAAGAAATAAAATATGATAGTCGTATGGAATGAAAAGACAATGGACCCCCCAGAGGCTGGTGTTACTTTTTCACAGTTCAAGAGATCAGATTTGCATGGTTCACATCTATACTCAATAAAAGCAGTGAAGTTATCAGGTGACGCGATAACAAATTTACACGTGCATTCAGTGGACTGTTTGTTCCAAGCCGAAGGCAGGAAAGGATGGACATCAAGTACAATTTGTGGACCCCACACCTAAATGAGACAAGTAACTACCACACTACTGGAAACTCCAAACAGTAAGTTACGGTCATTTCTACACCGGTCTTCTTTTAGTGAACCATGAACCAGCGCATCGTAGACATCAAAGATTTTGTAGACATCAAAGTTTTTGTCAACTGGTTCATCATAAAAAGAAAACGTTTGATGTTATTCACTTTCTTCATGTAAAAAAAAAAATTCAGGAAGAACAGATGCTAAAATCGGAGGACTTCGTAAATACATACGCACTTGCGCTCGCTTTCTTAATATAACACACACACACACACACACACACACACACACACACACACACACACACACACACACACACACACACACACAGCAGAGAGACTGTGCGCACGCACGCGTGTGTGTTTGTATGTTTATGTGAGAGAGCGAGTGAGTTCGGGGGTGGGGGATGGGGTTCTACAATTCATTACAAAATCTTAGTTCAAGAAGAAAATGAGTTGTAGGAAACCAGAGAATTTGAACAAATCCCCACACCATCTCGATAACTATCTCGGGTGTCAACTTTAAGTAGCTGCCTCGCGGCTCCGGTCCCGTCGCGGGAAGAACTCGTCTGCCACGAGGGGTCAGGGTAGCAACTGAAACACAGAGCAGTGACGGGTCTCAGTAGTCGGCCACCAGGCGGCGACAATATGTCAACTTAGCGGGGATTAAATGAATATTTGCTACGTTTTCCGCTGATCATCCCGTACAGTCAACCGCCGCCTTGTCGGAGATTACATGAATATCTCGTTTCGCGTAAGGAGATAACCCAACTACACAACTCTCGAAAAATTGGAACTGGGTGGTTAATTTATTACAGCCTGGTTAATTTAGCACAGTTACAAAGTGTAAAGAATACTTAACGCGCTGGTGGATTCTTACAGTTTACCACCAGAACCCCCACCCACCCCCACCCTCCCTACCCCGCCGGCAACCAGAGCTGACGACAGAGGTTATCGGGGTAGGTGGTGCTATTCTTTCAACTGTTGTCATTGAAGTTGTTAGTGTCATACTAGGTCTTTGGTTGGATGCGTGTGTCCTAATATAGTAGGATCCTTTTCTGTCTGTGGATGTCTCCTTTCGTCTCGACACTAATTTCTTCTTTTCTTCTGTTATCGGAAAGGTTCACTCTTTACTTCTGTCTTCTTACTTGGTGTCCGTAGACTTCTTTCTGCTAGCCATTGTGAGTGGCCCAACAGAGCGACACTTTGTCGGGAAATTTAACTAATTGGAGCTTAATTTAGTCGCAGTCTTAGTGCCCACAGGCCACCCTACATAACCATCACCTGGCGTCTCCATAAACCACTTCATTTTGCCTCTACTAGCCTCCGGCATCGACCCTCGTCACACCTGTCAGGTACAGACATAAACGTGTCATCACGTCGATAACGGTGTGCGACCGACGTCAACACGCCTGTGTTTTCACAATTACCTGAGATCAGCGCCGGTTGACTAACGTGGTCGGTAGACACCCGCAAGGTGTTGGTCATCTCTTGCTGCTTATTGCAACATGTGTACACTGCACAGCACTCATTCTCTCCCTCCTCCCATCATCCTTCCACTTCGTCTCGTTGACCCCATCTCCAGAACACCACCAGCGCTGGCGACCACCACGCTTCGACCACTTCCTCTGTGTGTGTGTGTGTGTGTGTGTGTGTGTGTGTGTGTGTGTGTTCTTATGTGACATGCTCACACCTGCATTTTGTTCATATGTCTACATAGAAGTATTCTTATCAAACCCTGACCCACCCACCCTTCCTTTGGTGGTAAAGTTATGAGCGATGTAAATAAACAGCTGCTACTATTTCTTTATTTCGTGTGTAGGGGTGATTGTCTTTAAGGTTTGTTTTACACTGTTGATTATTTTATTTTTGCCTAAACGAACTGCGGCGATCAATATCATTACATATACTGGACTTTTCAAACATACAATACACGGAACAATATGGGAAGCGGATGGCCGAGTGGTTAGAATGCTGGCGTCCGAACCGAGAGCGCGCTGGTTCAATATCCGATAAACGCAACATATACTTTCCCCAGCCGAGCCAGCTGACGTTAATGGGTGCCTGACTCCATAGAGGTTTGGGGAAGGTAAGGCAGCGAGGGAGAGGAGACTGCCACCACCCTCATGTAAAAGCTGGCCCCGAGAAAAGTGAGGTCTCTAACACATCACTCCCCGACGACCTGAAAAGGTTATGGGATGACCTTTACCTTTTACCTTTTTTATATTTCAGTTAGCAGATATTGCAGACATAGGTTACTTTAGAGTTTAAGTAGTTTTTAATTACATTATAGAAACATGTTTAAGTGAGCGGACATTGAAAACATGCTATACTGTAAATAGTTTTTTAATTAGGTTATAGTAAACATTTATTTGAGTAGGCGGACATGGCAAACATAAGGTAAAGTTTTTATTAATAAACATTACGAGTTTTTAAAAACACACTGAAGGCGTTAAAGACTTACCTCAGTGATGAAAATGTTCTTTTCAGATTTTCTCTGCTAATAGCTACATTAAACAAAGGGAAATGGGGATTTTACATGCACTGAATATGGCTGTGAATATTTCTCTGACTGGCTGTGGGGTTCACAACAAAAGTAATGAGCAGTACCTCTCTCCCTGTTCTTTCGGTTGGGTTTTGTTTACAGGTTGTTGGTGTGTGTGTGTGTGTGTGTGTGTTGAAGGGGGGTGGGGGGTGGTGTGAAGGATAAGCGTCCTCACTGTTCTCGGGTCAGCCTTATTTTTTGTAAGAAGGGTGCCTATCTCCTCCCCCTCTCGCCCCTTTACCTCCCATCCCTCCCCTCTGTGGAGTCAGACCCCCCCCGCTCTCCACAGCTCAGTCGCCTGGGAGAAATTCCCTGCGCCGCACAAGTATCGAACCGCTGCTTTAACCACATCCTCTTGGAACTTGCCAAAACGTTTGAAACGTCCTGGGTCTTTAAACGAAACAGATCATGGCAAGTTGGAAAAACTCTCGCGAGCTTGCACACAGTACGAGCACTAAATTGTTTTCTGAATTACAGACAAAAACTGAAACAACCTTTCGTCCCTGCCCGCGAAGAAGATGGACATACTGTTAACGCAGATAAATAAGCACGTATTGTGGCTTGTAAACAATTATTTACTCCGCAGCTAACGCTTACCGTGACCCACACTGCTACTGTTTTTGACTCAAAGATGACCTACTTTTCTCTCTGACCCCAGACTGTGACCTGAGTCGAGTGAGAAGAGACAAATCTTCGTAGCTGGGCACACGGACAGTGAAAGACGAGAGAAATCTGGTTGAGATTTTGTTTGGTCATTTCATTTTTACTGCAGATATTCTGCTTAAAGCGTCTTCTCTCAACACACCCGAACAACTCATGTGTCAATTTGGGAGTGGGCGTGAAGACACATGTTTATGATACCTCGTAATATTAATCCTTTATTCATAATATAGCCATGCCTGTTAATAGCACAAGTAACTTGCTAATGGACACTGGTTAATAGCACGTGAAACTTGCTAATGAATACTGGATTATAGAAACCTGCTAATGAGATAGCGATTTGTGGCTTGCTGTATAATTATTTTTTCTGCAGCTAACTTAATATTCTGAGACACACATTATCATCAACACCCGCTGTTGTAGATATTAATAAATGCATAAGACACCCTTTTAATATGATAGTAATAAATATAATTACATGCCAATGTAAACAGTGGCGTGGGAAGATGGCTATTCAGTATCTTTTTTTGACGGGGAGACTGCCCCCTTTGACCCCTTCAATAATAATAGGTACTAGTGGTATATGACACCCTTTTAACAAACTAATTAATATAGGCATAAGAAACATAGCTCAATAAGATATTTATTGATGGTATAATATCCTTTCTACTAGTATATATTAATAAATGGATATGGCATCGTCTAATAGGCATTAATAAATGGCGAAATATCCAATGATATTAGACATTAATAAATGTCGAAACATATCTGATAATAATAGACATAAAGAAATCCATTTTTAAGGGGGTGTGACTTGGTGGGAGATAAGCGCGTGCTTGAGTACACGTGTGTGTATGTATTTGTGTGGGGCCTGCATGCGTGTGTGCGTGTAAGGTTATCTGAGAGCTAGCTGAACTGTTCTGAAGCCGTTGGAGTCAAGGCACGTTTCCCATCTATCTCCATCTGAGATAAAAGTCTTGCCTTTGTTCTTCGCAGCTGATAAAGTCCCAGCGATGAAGTATGACACTTGTTGGTCTTGTAACAAGCCATGCCAAATCACAGGGGCGGACAACAAATCATGACAGGAGTAATCGTTCTCTATGACTTACTCCTGCTCCGGCATAACCGGCTGATTCAACATCCTGTAATGCGCGCGCCGCTACAGCTGGAAGCTGATTGGCTTCGCTGGACCATTTCCGGTGTGGCGTGTGTCGGTGCATGCCCGCGCATGCTCATGACCCTGGGTAGGAGGGAGCTGCTCGGGGTGGAAATGTGAAGAGAATGTGCGACACGAATGCGGGAACACAAACCACATGTCAGCAGCGATCTTGCTTTATCTGTAGGACCGCCATATTCCTGCAATAAGCCACAAGAGTGAAGCGAATCGGTTGCATGGGAGTGTCCTGCTTACTCTTTTTTTTCTATCTCTCTCTCTCTCTCTCCCTTCAGTCCGTGTACAGGGTGGGGCTTCATCGGCGAAAACGATGACGAGTGCGCAATACAGCCTTTGTTCGTCACCTGCAGAGCTTTAGTCCAGAAATGCCGTTGGTCTAATAAATGTTGCCGAAAAGCGAGTCTATGATCTGCTGTCACCGGCCTTCACGATGCTATCTCAGTGTAAGAAAAATCCGTGTAATCCTTACATTGTGTTTGTCAGATTGTTTTCGAGATTATTTATTATTTTGAAGCGACACCCTGCCACCTATAGTTTTAGACGCAAAATGTCATTCATTAAGCCCCCTTTACGCTCTCTGGCGTGGAGGGCGGCCACAAAAGTCTCTATTACTGTGTGTTTCGGTTCAGAGGGGTTTCCGTTTGTATAGTGTTTGCTTAACGAGCCTAAAAAAAAAAAGCGTCGTGTAGCCAAATCAGCGAGAGACGCCATCTTGGTAGCTGACGTTGAGTTCAGAAAATCATTATTCTCTTTGTCCTATAATAAACTCACTGTCCTGATACTTATTACTTTGATTTCCGGTGACTTAAGGCATACCTAAAAAACGTGCCCATCACATATTTTAGACAGCTATACTACCAAGATGTCTAACAATATTACAACAGTTTCAAAATATATCATACTTGTATTTTATTGTTGATATTTATCTGTCTGCCTCTGGCCGAACGGTCTGGCGCTAAGCTGGGCCGGGTGCACAGTTGCGCTACCTGAATTTTACCTTGAATGTACATCCGGTCCCTGAAGTCCATAAACACTTCTAGTGGCAACAATACAATACAATATACAATAGACACATTACAACATAGTACAATGTGTTTGTTGTCTACTTCTGTTCACACGAGTTAGACATTTTCTTTCGCTTGTAGCTCCAATAAGTAATAAACTACAAGAAAATACAGTCACCTCTCTCTTTCTCTCTCTCACACACACACACACACACACACACACACAAAATCAACCTCGGAGCGAAGACGATTGTGAGGGACACATCGTGTTAGTGCTACAGATAAGAACACAAGAGGTCATTTGCTAGTTCTGGGGCCAGTTGCACAACACATTTCTAATTTTAAATACTTTTAGGCCTTAACTCTATTTAGATAATCAGTTTAAAGTGCACACCACAATTTTTGGAATTTTTAAAACTAAAACTGCTTTAAGTAAGATAAAGTTGTTTAAGTCTGACTTTCCGTCCTGTCAGTACAATTTTTTGTATGTTCTTGTGCAATGTTTCTAAATGGCAAAGAAGAGATTTTGCTTCTTAAGAACAGTTTTAAGGTTTAGAAACCTGTTGTGCAATTGGCCCCTGTTCAACAGTGATATCGCATTTAGTAAGAAAGACAGCAAAAACACTCTTCTTAGCGATCGGTTGTTTCCATCTGTGGCCAGAGGGTAGCATTTGAAAACGATGATGTAACTGGCGAGAGGGTCTGTGATAAAATGTTGACAGATTTTAATTTCCCAGCCTTGGTGTACATATCACATAATGGTCTTTGTGGAAAGCCAACGATTTTGCTAGCAGTCTTGACCACCCCTTGTCAAGCAAGCTTTATCCTTGACCGAGGGAACGCCGAAGCATGCAGAAAAATTGAAGGTTAAGATGCTCTCGATCAGACTGCGATATGTATAGCTAGAATGCATGCTATAGCTAAAGAACTGAAAGGTATATAAAAAAAATGAATTGGATAGCAACTTCTGAGTATAATATAAATGAAACACTTCGGTTTTTACCGAGTTTTTCTCTCTCTAGCTATACATTGCAATGTATAATTATACATTTCAATGTATAGCTAAACATTGCATTTTATACTTATAGAATGCAATGTATAGCTATAGAATGCAATCTATAAGTATAGAATGAATTGTATAAATATAAAATGCAATCTATAAGTATAAAATGCAATGTATAGCAATACATTGCATTCTATAATTATACATTGCAATGTATAGCTAGAAATAGCAAATTTGAGCAAATTCCCCTCTTGGCGCCCCATAGATATGCCCCCTGACAGACAGGACTGCTGATTCTGAAATTCCTCAGCTGAATCATGCGCTGATGTTCTTTCCTAGAATGGATGTCGGTGTTTCCTTGCAATAATTTGCTGTCTTACATTGTTCAAATATACCTTAAACTTGACCTGTTTTACCATTTCACTGACAATAACCACTGATGCACAGAGAGGTCGATGTCAAGGCACAGTTCTTTAGTTTTAGGAACACTGAGCACTCAAAAGATTTCCTCAAACCACAAATTCACATTAGGAACCTGAAGGAAATGACTTGCAAGTAAGTCCTCGTCCTTGAGCCATATCATCTGCAACCTTAACACTAGGGCACAGAAAAATACATTCGTACTTTTTTTGGAATATCTGAGAACAATGTCTGTTTCAAAACATCCTTGCGAGGCCCTGTATTTATGACCAGAGTGTTTGAGACTGTGTCCCTAAAGCTGACCTTTCGCGGCCTGTCCCAGAGAAACTCTTCATCCGGGGCACTAGGGATGTGTTAGGAGGCGGCGTAAGAGCAACTGTGGCTGGATGGTATTCAACCCGCACGAAAAGTCCATGAATGGGATGCAAAAGAAAAGTTTGTGTGGGTGGAGGGTGCGAAATAGATTTCTCATTACATGAACATAAAGAAAGGAGTTATATAGCAATTTTAAAAGCACCTGAAACGAAATTTAAATGATATGTCAGGGTTTTTTTATTTGGGTGTTTTTTATTTTGTTTTGAGAACTCTTTGATTCTCTGGTAAAACCAATACTGACTTACAGCCTAGCCAAAAGTAACCAGGTAGAAAAAATTTATCTTTCTTGGTATGAAATCCCTTTTAGGTACACACCTAAATTCTTCCAATATGATGTTTTATGGCGAACTGAGCAGACACTTCGCGTGTGTGTATGTGTTTTTGTTTGTGTAAACTGTATTAAAAACTGCAAAAGCTACTGACATAAACATTTGTATCGGAATTTAAAAGTCGTCTCACCTCATGCTTGTATCAAAACCAGACATTCAGAAATGTAAACAGTGAAAAGTATCAATGGTTTTCTCATATTTAACGATAATGTTCAGTTAAAGAAATATTTATCAGTTGTAACATTCTAATGGTATAGAAGTGAACTGACTAGACTGAGAACAAGAACCTTGGGTATTATTTCCAGTAAGACGTAGTTTGACAACAATGCAATAGGCAACAATACAAAATGGCTCTTCAGGGTTGAACACTGTCACTGAGGGTTGAAATTCCCTTTTTATACACTTGTGAGGCATACAAAACTATTCGTGAAAAATGTCTCTAACACAAAGATCTTAAAGAATGTACTCACTCGGAAGAATGACGATTATCTTATCTCTGTGGCAAAACATATAAATGAAGCAAGAAAAAAAATTAGGAAAAAAATCCGAGCAGATTCAAGTAGAGAATTAATTGTGCCAGGTTCTGCATTAGCTTAGGGTATTATGGATGCAAACTTTGAAGTATTTAAATGGTTCCATGTCTGTATTCTTGTTAGATAAAACTATAACCCTTCCCCTCCACGCCCCAGTGATGGTCATACAAAAATCTTTGTCTGATGATCACAGATATATTATCGGATTGGGACATAATGAAAATGTCAATTCTTATTGGTTGTTTTGTGTTTTGCTTACCTTTTTTAATACTACATTTTATTACCCATGTCCTAATGACAAAGTCAATGGTATTAAAGGTATCAAGTCTCTCGCTCTCTTCTCTCCTTGCTTCTCATTCTTCTAACTCTTTGAAACAAGTTCTGTCTCTCATTCTACTTCTCTGCCCTTTCCCTCTCTCCCTCCCTCTATACACAGGTGTGTGTGTGTGTGTGTGTGTGTGTGTGTGTGTGTGTGTGTGTGTGTGTGTGTGTGTGTGTGTGTGTGTGTGTGTGTGCACATGATGTACGGTAAAATCAGCTTACAGGAAAACGTCCGGTGGCGCAACGGTTAGCACCTGTCACCAATACAGTGAAGGTTGGCTGTCCTGGGTTCAGTTCTCGTCTCGGGCACGCTATTCTTTCTCTGCATGTGGCATCTGTTGACAGGGATGGCTGTCTGGCTGTGATATAGCCTTAGTTGCTGGCTCGGCGTAAAACACCAATTAAAAAAAATACAGGGAAACGTGCAGGACTGATACACTTTCTAATCTGCTTTGATTTTGTCTTGGTCTGTATCTACACTGATTGACCTTTGATTGTTTTCCTAACACTCTCTTTCGTTTCCTTCAGCTCAGCTGACATCTTTGGTCTGTAGGTAGGAGAATGAGGAAAAGTTATACACGTATCTTACCAGCAGCACTCATTGAAGGCTACAAACACAGGACTACTCTTTGTATAGCTGTGCGCGTGCACTTTTCACGAGGGTCTCCATCTCACATCTCTCTCTCTCTCTCTCTCTCTTGTGTGCACGTGTGTGTGTGTGTGTGTGTGTGTGTGTTTCCGCCACTTCCTGAGTGTGCCTGTTGCACGGCATGAGGTTGCGTGCGCAGACCTAACAGGTATGTCACATCAGCAGGCCACTGACAGGCGACCTTAAAATAAATCCACGAGAAATCACACTATTTGCTGCCATAGCTATTATCCTGCTGCTGTCTATGGTACACATTTCCCAGATATGAGAATCGCCCGACAAACAGCATTCTTTGAACACAACTCAGTCATTAATCTTCAGCCACAATGCGATAATGTTGGCGCTGGTCTTCGTGCTGAACTCACCCTGTGAGGGAGAAGTGTCACAATACCGCTTAATGCAGTGAGCTAGAGTGTCTCAATGTCACCCACTACAGCCGACCCTCACGAAGTACAGGCAGGTCAGATGAGGGAGACTACCAGCAACATTTACCCAATGTTTTACTACGCCAGGAGATTTGTACCCACACAGCACATCTTTCTGATGCAACTGTAATAATTAATCCGCATGTCCAGAAACAGTGTAGAAATAAAAATTAAATTATTATAGCATGCTGATAATATTAAAACTGAGAAGCAATATTAGGAGGTAGGTAATTGACAAAGTTTGTAATATGAAGGCATAGTTGAAGTGATACGTGAATAATTTAAGTACAACAAGAGTCAGGTAGGAGACACCTATTCCTGCAGGTGGTTCAGAAAGTTTATGTCACAAAAGCGGCGTGTCTCTCTTTCTCTCCCCCTCCCTCTCTCTCTCTCTCTCTCTCTGTCTCTTTATCGTCAATCTACCCAATCGCACGCCTCACTAACTCAAGCCTTAGCTACCTAATTATCTTCGTTGCGTTTCGCTCGTCTCCGAGGGACGTTCGACGGGTAGCTAGCGCAGAATGGAGGCGTGGCTTCACGGGAAGGGAAAGGCTGCACCAATAGATGGCCGGGAGAGGCGGAGCTTCATGGCACTTCCAACCAATTAGCTGTGACAAAGTTCTTCAGCCGTCTTGTCGACAAGGAAGTAACCGTCGACACGACAGGCACGATGTTTGTGATGATTATTACAAGCTGTGTGTGAGGAGGGGAAGGATAATAGCGATTGCGACGACAGTGGAAAAAAAAAGAAAAAAAAACATTAGGCTGCGATGAACGTTGGACGAGTAGCTGAAGCGAGAGCCACACACACACACAAGACCGCGAGAGCCCCGGTCAGCTGATGACCTCGATGACGTGAGCGCGCGTGTTGATCACGAATGTCTTTTTGTCTCCGCCAGGTGGGCCGGTGTGATGAGTAGTTTGACAGACAACCGCTCCACTGCTGACACCGACTGCCTTGCACTGGCCAGGAACAGTTGTTGAGAATTGTTGAGGTAGCTAGGGGTCTGTTGGCAGCCAGGTGGGTCTGCTGTGACCTTGTTGAGGTAAGACGCATTTCACGGAGTCAAGGCTCCAGCCTGGCGGTGGTGACTTTACACAAGTGCTTATGTCATGGAACTTATGTTTACAGCTACAATCAAGCGGTTGCACGGGCCAGTGAGCGCGGTTATGGACTGACACCCGCTCGTTTTCGAGTTTCACTTTCACGTCAGCACCCGTCCCACTTCAGTGAACAGGTCACCTCACCTACGGGTAGCCCCCTAAAGACTAGCTGCCTGTGTGGAACACACGTACGACCACACACACACACACACACACACACACACACACACACACACACACACAAACGTATGACCACACACACACACATGTCTACACACAAACACACACCAAATGCACAAACACGATCATACGTGCGGCAGACCGTAAGAAAGGCTCAAGGAATGCAATAGATGAAAGCAGATGATACAGTGTCTGCCACTGAAACAAGACAAACCTTACTCAAGTTCACAGAGTGGTTTTCATCAGTGGTCGTCTGTCCACTCATCGAATCATAACCAGACAAAGAAGCTTCACACGAAAACCATCGTGAAGACCACAAACTGAAGCAGTCGATGACTCTTGTAAACCAGACAATTGAAAGTCGACGAGTTTTTATTTTTTAATTTTTTTTTATCAGACAGTCACCATTAGCAGCCAGTGAAATGTTGTGGACTATGAGAGCCGCCAGTGATGCTGTTGTTGTTATAATGGCCCACAAACAACAACTGTTTGGGGTCACTGTTAGTTTGTAGCTGGTGCCACAGACTCGTCTGTAACTAACATCAGGACGGAGACAGCCAAGAGTCACCCAGGACGATGTTCAGAACCACCTTCGATGTACAGTTCTCACTGTCGGAGGCCTCCGCAAACTGCAAAGCAGCGACTCAGCAGGTGAGTGTGATGTGAGCATGTGAGTCTGTTTGCCTTCACGTGCACTGTGACCAAAGAGGGACAGAACTGCTGCCGTGCGGTCAGACTCTCAGTTTGTTTGTTGTCTGCGTGACACTGACTTCTGGTTTCAGCAAACTGCCTGCTGACATTTTTAAAGCTGTTTTTGCAGTCAGTAAATATATTTTATATATACAAACACTTTTTTCTTTGGACAGATCCCATGGTCTTTTTTAATAGATGTGGTGTCGGGTAGAACGGTCTTTCAATCAAAATTGTGACCAAGTGTAAGAATGTTGTAATAAAATATCTTCCCTCTGTTCCTCTATTAGTCAATATTGTGATGAAGAGCACACATGTCCCAAAATAAGTATAATTCTTTGTTCCCGTGATCTACGCAGTCGTGATTTGTAGTCATTTAATCCAGTGGGTATTTTGTCGTATTTTATTTCTCGACAAGCTGCATTCACGCCCATATTCTCTCTCGATGAGAGATATGTCACATCATGTCTTGTCTCTAGATAATATACACATTGCTAAAACTGCTGTACGTCTGTGTGTGATCATTGCAACTCTTAACTGCAATTTTTTCTACAAACTAACCATCGAATGTATTTCGTGTTTCTGGTAGCAAGTATTCGTATTTCCTCAGGCAATGACTAGTTTCAGTAAGTTTGAAAAATCTGTTCGCAAAACAAAATGATTACCAAACTATGTACCCCTAAACGTTTTAAATAAGTACAAACAACGAGTCACCCCATTAAAAAAATACATCAAAAACACTCATAGGAAACAGTGTACACGGAGGGCGAAGAGGATATAATTCAAGATTCTTAACATTCTTACAAGACTGAGATATCTGTATGGTGTTATGAACTTTACACTTTTAATATATATATATATATATAAGAGCTATATTTCTAAATCTATCTACTCAAGACTTATGTGTATAGTAGTTTTCTGATTTCATGTCTACATAAAACAATATGAACAATCAAAAATATTAAATAAAGTAATATATAATAATAGTGAGTAATAGTAAATACAGTATATTGTAAAATGAAATTCATCATGATCCAGTCATTATTCAGATTATAATTGATGAAAATCCACCTCTTGAACCAAGTGTTTGTAAAGCACTCACCCCGCCACTTTTGGTACTAGAAGCCGATCACATGGCCTTCATCGAACAAGAAGAACAATAACAAATCCAGGCATTAACTCTAGAACATGCCATAGAGTCAATGATTTTAGTAGAAGGGTGGGATAGTTGTTTTCTGAGGGAGAGGTACCGCAAGTCGTAGGCAGCTTGGGTGTTTAGCTGGCCTTTGGAAGACAAATGAATGAAGCTCCCATTTCATCCAAGTTTGATTTATTTTCCTGTTTCGCGCTTAGACAACTTACCTTTCCTAATCTCATTGCTTGGAGAACAGACCTCGCGGCATCAGTTAACACTTTGAATTAACTGTACCTTCACTGTAGGACTAATTACTTGTTCTAAATACACCATTCATGTTTATTATTTTATTTTATATATTTTACATTATTTATATTATTTATACATTATTGTAAGTATATAATACTATAACACCTGTTCTAAATAAGCCACTGTGAGCCTCATGTGCACCAACTATTGTCAAACAAGTCTTTCAGTAGCCTTGACAACACGTGCACATGTTTTGTTTTGCCATTAACAACAGTCAGCCTGTTTACAATGCAGACAACCTGCAAAGAAATACATAACGGTACATAGAAATACATTTTCCGCTACGTGTGTGGATTTTGGATCGGTGCATGTACTCATCTGAAGTCCCGGCGAGAAGTGTGGTTATTTCGCCTTTTGCTCCCTGGGTTTTCTCCGCTAATTCATAATCACTTACACATGTACTTCCTCGGTTCCAAATTTGACAACCTTGTGTCCTTAGCAGTTATTATTATTATTATTATTAATTTTATAAAGCGCTGTGTGCTTGTTTTTATGGTGGAGAATGGCGTTATAAAAATCGCATGATTATTATGAAGCTGGGTAAAATGTAGTCAGCCTATAAACAATCTAGTTAACATACAGTGGAGTCGGTTTGTATACCATATAGTCTGCTGCATACAATGAGTTTACAACCGCCATCAGGTATCTTCTCGTTGATTACGTCTGACGCTTGTAACCGACATCCTCACGACATGTAGAAGAGGCTCCCGTCACAATGACATAGCGCCAGGTAGGAAAGGTGTGCATCAGTTTGGCAAGGTGTCGAGAGAACAGGCAAGATGTAGAGAGAACAGGTAAGATGTAGAGAGAAGAGGTGTAGCACACGAGATCACGTACAACTCTCGATCGCTGAACTTTCAGAAAACGACACATGGGTGGGTGAGCGGGGTGGGGGGGAGTGGGCGGGTGGTTGGTTGGATGGGGGGGGCTGCTTGCTTGCTTGCTTTCATGTTTTCCTTTCCTTTTGTGGGGAGAGTGATTTGACACTGTCGAGAAGGTCACCGAAGACCTTGTAGGACCAGACAAGACAAGACAAGACAAGAGTTATTATGGCAATATAGACATTGACAAATTATTGTGCGGATTACATCTTCGTGCTTTAAAAGGAAGGCTAACAAAAATAACTCATTACCATTATCTATTCATAAATATTATAAAGTGACATCTCATTACTCTCTCTCTCTCTCTCTCTGGATGATTCTGCTACAGCGGGCTATATATATATATTTATGTAATGTATATACTATTGGGAAGCTGTACACCGATCACTTTACCCGACAACTGGGTGACCTTGTTTAGCGGGTGCGATATTTCATTGACACCTTCCCGAAGCAGGCAAGGAGCAAGAAAGGGAGCAGACCTTCCATGAATCAGTTTTAGAGAAGCCTCAAACTCTCGGTCTTGACACCAGACAAGCGCCGCTTGCGAAGCTTATATACAACCTGCCCTCTTCTTTCTTGCCTTAATAGCCGACATCTTCTGTGAAAGACAGCCTCGAGTTAACGTGGTTGGGGAGGAACCTAATCACATCAGGCTGCTCAGCGTTTTGTTCATTGGTGGGGAAAGAGACTTGGTACTGTTGGCAAGAGACGGGAAACATTTGTGGAATTTGTAGTGGGGGGGGGGGGGCAGTAGAAGACGGCGGTCTGGGCACAGTAAGATCGTAGATGCAGATGCTTTGTGCCAGTACCTGGTGTCGATGTCTGGTACCGGTGCCTGGTGCTGATGCCCGATATCAATGCCTGGTGCCGATCCTTTTCTCACCAGAAGGCCATCTACGCTTTAGTACCTGGGGATCTACAAGAGGGAGGAAGGCAGGGGGAACGGGGGTAGGAGACATAACGAACGTACAATATCACTGTTGTATTTTTGTCTTCGAAACTCGAGATTTGTTTCTTTCTTTATGCAATTGTTTGTTTGTTTTGTGTTTGTTTGGTTTTTTTTTAGGTGCTATTTTTAATATTCTTCATTTCTTAAAGTGAAGTATTTCTAGCCTGGTTTTTGTTTGTTTCTTTATTTTATTTCTTGTACCTTTACTGAGGTGTTTGTTTGTAACAAATTGTCTGAACTATCAGTTGCTGATTTATTTATTTGTTAATTTTAAAGTATTTCTTAGCTTTTTTCAAAGATTGTTTTACTTGGTTTGATTTTTTTATTGCCAAATTTGTATACTTTTTAGGGGCTAGAGTGTCGTGTATTTTAACAGAGTCCTGCGCGTGACTATAGTCGTCTGCCTCAGGCAGCGGTGGTAAGAATTTTGTAGTAAATCTCTAGTGTACAGTCAGTTTATTGTCTACTTGTTATGTGTTTTTTAAGGGATCTTTCAAATGAAATGTTGATTGCCAAAAAAAAGAAAAAAAGAAAAGAAAAGAGAGAGATTGTTGACAGAGTACTTTGTCCCGCACAGCACAATGTATAGTTCTGAGCATTTATATAGAAACATGGGCATCCATCCATCTTCTGTGTTTTTTTACGCTTTCTCTCTCTCTCTCTCTCTCTCTCTATATATATATATAAATAAACCGAATCTATATTATATTTAATGAAGATGGTTTATCATCACTTATCTCGCAAGTTTATGGAGTTCTACGGGTTTTGAAGTGGGATGAGTGAAAATAAAATTCTTATCACGAGTCTGATAATTTTAAGAGATTAAAAAAATGTTGCATATCCTGGGTGTTTCAGTGAAGCTGTCAGTGCATGTTTGTGTGTGTCACTGGCTCTCTGCATGTGTTGTGTTAAATATCATTTCATCTCACTGTGACTGCCTTGGTTTGATTAGACCTCTCTGATTTGCGAAAAGAGAAAGAATTCGTTTTAAAACATTTTTAGCTTTTAGTTTTTATATTACAGAAAATAACAACGAACTTGATAAGTAGAAAAGAATGCACATCTTAAAAACTTCTCTTACTTTCCGTCTCGCTTTCTATCCAAAACATTTTGTAAATTGTTTTGGTGACCAAAATATTGCTGTTAGCATACAAGTTATGGTCACAGTTTGTATTTTACACTGTTGATTCATTGAGTCGTGCTACTTGTTTGAAGACTCTGATATTGATAGTAAGCGACTAATCGATTATCACAGTATTACATGGATGTTTGTTTGTTGTTTTTCATAAACAGTTGGTATTGCACAGGAAGCCATCATCATTGCATTTTAAGATGTCCTACATTCTACTTTCTTCTTACCTTCCCCCTTCCTCTTTGGCTGCTACTTCCCATCTGTCTTTGCGCGCGCCTTATCATAATTATTCTTATTGTGGTAATATTTAATGTGATTAAAGAATTGTTGCAGATTAAAACGCGCACTTTGTGACACATTAGTCAGATAAGACAGATAAGGCACCCTCGTCAGAAAGGTCTGCACCATAGAGACAGGGGCTGTCATTTGGTAATGATCTTGTTTCTAAACTTATAGACTAGAAGCTGTTTTATTTTTGTTCTGTTGCTTAGAAGTTACACAATGTTAAAGGCGTACTGACGTGCACAATTATTTTCAAATTGCTAACCTCAGTTCATCATCGAATACTGATTACCAAATAACTCTGCACCCTTTGGAAGATCCAAGCCTTTAATTATCCGAAGTCTCACGTGTGTCTTGGAAAGAAACCACAACATCTTTTCCCTTGACATCACTGCTATGAAGAATTTATGTCAGTCTCACCGTGGTTTTATTCCCGAAAGAATTTATTAAAATCCAAATTCAGTTTTGTGTCTTAATGACAACTTTAATTTTAATTTCCTGTTTACTCATGTTAGTCTTCTACTGACTGATTTGTTACATGGGACTAAATGATGGCTACATTGCACAGCTCTAAACCAATTTACACATGAAATCATCACTGGCATAGTTTTGGAAAAAGCAATATCCATAAACATCATGTGGAGCACACTTAGGCCGATGTCGTCTGTTTGGTTTGTAAATAGAAATGTGAAATGTTAGAGTTTAGGGACGACATGGCAGCTTTACGATGTGAACCAACCAGTAGGACAGCTTCTGGAACACACGGGGTTGCGAGGTAACATTAGTCTGATCAGCCTGACTGACCAAACACAGCATCAGTGTGCCAGGAAATCCCACAAGAATGCACTTCACAACTACACTGCTCGTTCATAGGACTGAATAGAATATAAATATGATCAGGAATCTTCAAGCAAATTCTGTCAAAGATTTATCTTCTAGCCGCACGCTTTGCCGACTATGTGACAGTCGCTGCTCAAATACTTTCTGTCAACAAAGTGCAGCATTGACTTGGCTCCTGGCAGCTCTCGGGTGCATTTTGGGGAGACGGTGGGTAGAGTGGAGAGAGAAGTGATGTGCTTCATACAGGGTGCGCACCAGAGTACTGCGCAGTACATGCAGTCTCCCCCCGCGCGATAAGCTGGTGACCCCCGCGCCCCCGTGTTTGCCGTCACAGCGAGCGCTGTTGACAAAGGCTGTGCAGGTGGACGAAGGGACAGCTGCTGATGACCACAGATGCTTGTAAACTGATAATGTTATTATTGGAGCGTTAGACTGCTTTCGAGAACAAAAGGACGCATTCGAACTGTATATAAAAGCCAGGCAGCCCTGTCTTGTTGTGTTTGACTGGTACTTTTACTTTGTGGTAAAGTGACTTTTTTTTTCTTTAGGAACGGGTGGGTCGTTTGCGTGGGATAATTTGGCAGACACGTTGTGAATCACATCCTCAAACTGTTGAGATAACAGGTAATTAAATTTCATCCACCTCCGCCCTCCTTCCACTGCTTCTTGTTTCCTTCATAGCAGTGCGACTGATGGCGGCGGGTATGGCGACAATAAGAGCTGTAGGATTTTGGACTGGGCCTTTATGTTTTCCAGTCACCAGTCCGAACCCTGGTCGTCGCTTATGAATGCCGACTTGCAGATTTGGTCCGGGGTGCATAAATGTTCGTATGCAATTTTCTTACCTATAAGTTCAGATGGTAAATGGCCTCCAGAGCCGACGATCACACGAACGCTGAAGCTTGTCAGGCCGTAGGCTGGAATCTTGTCTCGAGATAAAGCTCCTGGTCACAGAACTAGCAGTTGGGACTTCTTTTCGTGTACTCCGATTTCTTCATCTTTATTCCCCTTCCCCGCTCCCCGCTGTGCGAAATCACTGTTTGGTATTTTGGGACTTGGTAGAACTAATTTACTAACAAAGCTAACAAGCAACCACCCCTCTTAAAAAAGATAAAAGATAAAAAGCAATGAAAGACGATACGATCGCCAAAGAAGTCAGTGGGGAAACATGTGGTGTGTTTGTAACAGTTTCTATGAGGCTGGACACCAGTGTACACATCTTCATGTTTACATCCCGACTTCTGACAGGACGTCTTCCTAGGAGACCCAACCAGTCTCCTCGTCTGAGCGAGATTTTTGACATTGATTGCACCCTCGAAGTTCTATTCCGGAATATAAACGTTTATCTGTTTTGTGATTTCTATAACATTGCAGTTTGAGGAGTTGTACAATGTAGTTGTACGATGATGTACAGTAACACAGTGGGCCAGTTTGCAGGAACTGCCAGTTTAGGTCAGTAGCTGAAGGTAAGGAAGCATAGACACAGTTTGGACATACGTTCAGAATCGCAGTTTGTCTTGTTGAATTCTCTATTGATGCACACGTTTTTTGGGTTGGTCACTTTGAAAACTAGTTTATAAAGTAGCAGAAATAAATAAATAAATAAAAAGGAAATGGAATGGAAGTGAACACAAAGCTGTTAAAAGAAGGGAACAAAGAAGGGTCATTTTGAACAAAATAAAGCTGTTGCCTTAACTTAACTTGGCAGCATATGGTACAAATGTTCTGTCAAAGTGGAAACTTTACACAGGGCTTGACAGAGTCCAATCTAAGTACCATTGTCCCAGATTTAAAAATATATTTCACTTTCAAGGCTTACATGTATGTTAGTGTACTTTTGACTCGGACAGCAGACCGTTGATGTAAAGAATACCCAACTGTATTTGTTAAACGGTTGAATTTTGCGTCTCTTTTCTTCTATAAATAAAATACACCATGGTGTTACCATATTTACCATACATAACAATAGAACATGAGGATAAAGCATGAACTGTATTTTTCAAGGGACATATGTCATATTTCTGCAATAATACGCAAAACATTATTCTCATTCGGTTTATTTTTGTGTGTTGTCTGGGTCGTCAAAAGTTCTCCACCTGTCCACAAACACAGAAGTAAAATCTGACATTTGAGTGAAAATAATGTTATGCAGAGCACGCATTGTCATTCTCAAGAGCACAAGTCATAGATGTTGTAATATACCAATTATTGCGGTTATCAAAAGCACAAATTATCATCATAATAAAATAAGTAAAAATTATTGCTATGATCAAAGCGGAAATTATAGTCATTATCATAAATCAGGACTTGGGTAAGATATGTGGAATAAAAATAAAGAATAATAGGGAGAAAAAAAGGCAAGAAGACCAAATTTGTATCAAAGCTAAGTTTGTTGGTGCCTGGTTGCTGTTGCTGACACACCTGCTTAATAATAACTGAAAATGTTTTATGAAATCAGCTTTGGGTGATCTTGAAGTTGTAGGCGCAGCGAATGGAGAGCTCTGCTGAGTCTTTGCAGCGACAAGTCTCACACCTGTTTCTCATGCACACACGCACAGACACACACATGCACACACACACATGCACGCACGCACTCACGCGAGGTGTCACAGCCTGGCGTGCACCAAAGGGACTTAGTTATACACTCCCCAGTCCCTCGTCTTCCTGTTGTACCAAAGCAGAACATCTCGAGACACCAAATTCTGTAGACTGGAAACGAGACAGGACTGACCGCACTTGAATTTTTCTTACGACAACTTCGGCGATGAGATTAAAGTTGCTCTAGTGCTTGTTTGTTCAAGTTAGTGGGGCAATGAACACCGCTCTATTCTAGTACAAGAAAAGATTTTAACAAAATTAATATTTTTATGCTATTTGGTACTTCTATTTGTGCGTGAGATCTCATATCTGCTCGTCCACATTCTTCTCTCTCAAATTCTGAATGTTATTCTAACGTCGTTCCAACTTGTAGGTTTTAAAAGTGTGAAGTGAAAATACTGTAAATCATTTAACTTTTAGTTCAATAAAAGCGAAGGAAGATTTAATTACAAAATTATATAAAAGTTTAGTGAGTGAGTGAGTGAGTGAGTGAGTGAGTGAGTGAGTGAGTAACGAAAAGCCAAATAAAGAACAGGATATGCAGCACGCACAACAATAATAAGTCGGTGACTTTTTTGTCTCGGAGTTGTTCGAGTAAATGATGAAAAATAAATAGTTTCAAAGCAGAGCTAGGCAACCTAGGCTGAAGTGGGAGGAGTGCAAAATGAACATACGAAGGTTGAAGAGGAGACAGGAAGCCAAAGCCTGTCACAGGGAGAGAATAGCTCACACCGTGTAGGTTGTCTCCCGTGCGGACCCCAACTGGGGGGGGGGGTCAGTAACAGTCCGTGCTGTTACAACTACTGACTCTACGACTCGCAGAAATCGACCTGTGCCCTCCTCCCTCTATCCCTCCTCCCCGCAACAACATCACTCGTTCACCCACACAAGCAAAGACACGGAGCCAAACGAGCAAAATAATTGGTAACAGTCTTTCTTGGCTTCCTTTCCCCAAAACTTTGGCAGGTCCTTTCGCAAAGATCAAACGAATAGATGCATTCATCGGCGTCTACATCAGTGGTTAGAAGCTATTAAGTGTCTTTCAGTCGGCAGCAACAAAACAAAAGAAAAAAAAGAGCGTTGCAGCAGCGACATTAGCACCTGGCCCGTACCTGAAGCTTAGCACCTGAGGTGCAGGCAGTCGATTGACAGTGCACAGATCGTTTTATAGCTTTCTCCTACAGCGACTTCGCGCCTGACACGCCGCCGACTGTCATCAATTTTGCAAACGAGGTCATAAAATGAAAAGGGCAACATTCATGGAGAAAAATTATCGTCTTATTGTCTACATCCATACTACTCTTGCTGCTGCTTGGGTGTCTGGCTTCGCTTTAGTTGGACAGGCAGGGACTTTCTCGCAGGCTTAAACACGTGAACATTTGCCCTATCCTTTGTAATATTTTACTGCTACTGAGACACACACACACACACACACACACACACACACACACACACACACACACACAGAGAGAAAGAGAGAGCAAATGTTTGCCCAGATAAAATCGAAGAAACGCATTTATTAACCACTCGGACGGAAGGGCCCAGCACGACCCATCTATCGATGAAATCCTACGAGAAGACAATTAGTCCCCTTTCATTCTCGTTTCAGAATGGCGAAATCAGAAATAAACTATTTTGCCTTTCAAACCCACTGGTGCCCCGGTGACAATAAACATTCTACGATAAATTTGATTCATTTATGATTTCTTTGTTTCTTCTTTTTCTTTATGTCTTCTGTAAGTGATAACTCCTTCTCTGTCCATCACACACACACACACACACACACACACACACACAAGCAAAGACACACGCACAAGCACACACACAAACACACACACAAACACACACACAAACACACACACAAAACACACGCACGCACACACACATACACACGCACACGCACACACACACATTGACATGCGAGCACACTCTCCCTCCCCTATCTCACACACTGTTTTCTTTCTTCTATAAATCGAAAGCCACTGAAAATATTAACAGCAACATCTAGTGGATTAAGAGCTTAAAAGGTTTTTCCCCCTCGCAGCTTGTAGGAATTCTCCAGTAACAGTCAGCTCTCGCCCGCCACTAGGCTGAGTCGGTGATTGATTTTGACCTGTGGCCCCGCGCGCCTGGCCGGGCCATAGATATAGCCAATACCTTCGCCGTCACATTGCAACCAAGGTGTTATCTGCAAACCGCGCGGGCAAGGGCAGGCGCACAACGCAGGTGCAAAAACAAGTCACCAGTGCAGAGTTATCGAACGTCCCGGTCGGATCAGGTCTGCGCGCGGCTACGACCGATCAATCAAGCAGCGAGGCCACGCCCACCGGCGCCTTCACCCAGCGAGCGAGCGTGCGTGTGTGCATGCGTGCGTGCGTATGTGTGTGTGTGTGTGTGTGTGTGTGTGTGCAGGGTGGAGGGTTTGTCAGCGCGGCGTCAAGATATGATCAGAATGGGCTGGTGTGCGGCTAATTAACCATTAACACATGAGTAATATCGCGGCGTGTCCGCGCGGCAAAACTGTGACAAGCACTGACAGCCATAAGGCGCCAAGGAGGCAGAGCAGCCTGTGACGCCTCACGTGGCCTGTCATGGGTAGAGGGGGGTGGAGTGGGGTGGGGAGCTAATTGTCCTGGACACGAGTGTCAGCTGATGAACCGATAGTTTGTGCTTGCAAGTGATAACGATGAAAGAGGGACCGACTTGTCGAGTGATTAATGTATTCCGCCTGCCTTCTGTTTGCTGAATTTTAGAGCGTTTTAGCTTGTATTGGCGAGCTTTTCGCTCTGTACTTGGAAGCAAGCACACACACGCACGCACACGCAGGCACGCACAAACACACACACACACACACACACACACACACACACACACACACACACTATCTCACGCGCGCGCTGGGATGGGAGGAGATGGGAAAGAAGGAATGAGACACTGATTAATCTTCAACATGCTCATACAATCGTTGGGAGTGTGCTTCCTTTACCTTATGTAATCAGTGCCATTACAATTAAGACAAGATTCTGGCGAGGAAGAGAAGAAGGGAGACAAGGAGCTTGTTATCTTTCAGTAGAGAGCATGAAAAGGGTGAACTAAGAAAATGTCGAGTTTGACGCACCATAGTTTAATGGTAGAGAGGGCGTGGGTGGAGAAATAAAATGGACAGCAGAAATGTGGCCATTGTCTCTCAGAGCCATGTCAAGCCTGTCAAGAACAATGACTGATTCAGACATAGTGAGAGGGACACAAAACTAAACCTAAATTAAATAAAGCTAATTTACATTTTGTCTTTATTGTTTTTCTTTTCGTTATATTTCTATATTTTTTTCATGACAATCGTTCGCTCTTTTTCGGAAAAGAGGGGTAAACAATAAGTGAAGTGAGTGTGCTGCTGTTTATGTTGCACATTCATTACTGGATGGGCCCTAACCAATTCATTACTAGATGTGCCCCAAAACATTTGTCACTTAAAGGCCCCTAGCAATTTATTACTTGATGTGTTCCTTTCAATTCATGTTGTCCCGCTTATTTCATTTATTCGTTACTCAATGTGCCCCTACTTATATATTTTTATTCTGTAAACATCAACATCCCCTCCTGCTCTGTTGAGATAAGAATATTCTGACTTTTTGTCTCGAACAAGCTTGACAGACAGCTATCTCGTATTCCAGAAACTGGGAATTCCTTGCCTCTGTCTGGCGAACACTGTTTACCTTTTAATTCCAACTAGTTCGAAACCTGTTTGTTCTTCTTTGTCTTTTAATGCTTTAAGCTGCCTCAATAATGGGTATTTAACTGTCGTGATATTTTAGACTTTTATTCTCTTCTTTTTCATTCTTTGTTTGTTTGTTTGTTTGTTTCTTTGTTTCTTTCTTTCTTTCTTTCTTTCAGTACTTCTTTGTTTTTGTTTTTCTTTTAAAAACGGTGTGAATATTGTATTATGTCTGGCTAGATAGCTGAATGTTTATTAGTGTGTCTATACTTAGATATCAAGCGCTTTGCAGTTCTGTCATGTGCCGTTTAAAATAACTGCTGGCTTTTTAAAAGGTAATGCTATAAAATATCGTTTGAAGTTATTAGCTGGAATTTTTTCTTTTATTTCTTCTTTGTGTCTAAGTAGATCAATCAAGAAGCCGATAACTATTGAGTCCGAATTTTCTCATCCACTCCGCCATCTCTAAGCTGTTCTAAACATCAGAACGCCTCGATTTTGTATAGGCCTGGCGCTGGTTGCACAACATGTTTCTAAACCTTAAAACTGTTCTTAAGAAGCAAAATCTCTTCTCTGCCATTTTGATGCATTGCACAAGAACATACAAAAATTTGTACTGACAAGACGGAAAGTCAGACTTAAACAAGTTTATCTTACTTAAACCAGTTTTAGTTTTAACAACTCTAAAATTGCGACTTGCACTTTAAATTGATTATCTAAATAGATTTAAGGCCTGAAAGTGTTTAAAATTAGAAATGTGTTGTGCGACTGGCCCCAGGGCCTCCTCCGTCCCCGTACACCAGTTTCTTGACCTCTGTGCAGAACCATTCTCTGTTGAAGGCTATTGAAGACATGGCTGACCGAGAATTGCTGGTGATACACGGGCTACATCACACAGAAGTCTTGACTAAGTTCAGGGTTGTCGTGCAGATAACTGTGCTTCCTCGCCTCATGGATGTGCCTGTGTCGCTTTTTCTTTCGTTGTTCTCTCTATGTTTTCATTAGAAGGACAAAGTTCCTCCGAATACGCTCGTGCGTGACTGCGTGCGCGCGCGCGCGCGTGTGTGTGTGTGTGAGAGAGAGAGAGACTCTTTATTGGTGGAGTGTGACAAGACCCATCACGCACAATGCTGACAATGGACACAGGAGAGAAAATGAGCGTGATGAGAAAAAAACTGACACCACGAGTGGGTGGGCGAGCTGGGTGGGGTAAGGGGAACAAGGATGGCCGAGAGACGAGACTAAGAAATCGGGAATGAAAGACGAAGAATTATTATCGGACAATAACGATTGATGCTCGGTTTATAGGCCTTTTTGTCCTCGTGGCCGAAAAGAGCTCCTCAGCATCGTAAATGTTAACAGAAGAAACTTGAAACTGGGGCAAGCGAGTGCGGTCATGGCAACGACGGCGCTGTAAAGGGAGTGGATAATGGCGTGCACCGTGAACCTCACTCGTGTCAGGATCACAAATACACGATCAACTGAAGTCATGCATGGTAATGCAACAGAGCTAGGACAGACCATTTCTAGGAATCTCTATATATAATCCATGTGAACAGAAATGAAAGACGATTATGTAAAGCATATATGACAAATTCCTTTAAAGTCCCTCGTCATTCCACACATACAAGATACGGAAAGAAGAAACAAGTCGATCATAGACATGGACCAGTTCGATTGTACATGACTGTCAAGAAATGTAGTCGTTTCGGATTGTTTTTATTCAAATTTTTATTACAACTGCGCAACCTCCGGTTGAAATAGTTGAGAAAAGCATCAGCACAGATTTTTTCAGCGCGTTTTGATTGGTTTATTTTTCTTTCCGGATGTAAAACAAAAGAAGTGCGCACGCAAGTCGACAGATTTGGAGAACATGAACACTGAGACCTATTTGGTAACCATGACAATGATGGCTAGTTGGAAGGCCATTAATTTGTTGTGGTGGTGTCGCAGAAGTCCACACCAAATGCCAAGCGATGATGATGATGATAATAAAGTCATGTTAGGTTTTATCTGCTGTCATGTTATGGTTTGTTTTCCTGCTCGTCAAGACTACAACTCTTCGACCCCCCACCCCCTGCACTGGAAGAAAAACCAGCCCCTGATGGGGCGAAGCAGTAAGGGCAGCCCTCTAGGGGTCCGAATCCACAGATTGATTTCTCGTGTAGTGTCCAGCTTCGCATTGTAGTTCAGTGCATGTTGAATGTATTTCTCCAGACTTTTCTTAACAATTTAGGGTATTGTAGGGTCTTTTCCAAATTGTAATTTAGTTCCTGCGGAACTTCATTTTGTAATGTCTGTGAAGCGTCTCGCTTTTGTTTGTAACTGAGTTCTCGTGAAGTGTCTTACATAAGTTTCTAGCTTAGTTCTTGTGAAATGTCTCGTTTTTGTTTGTAATTTAGTATTTCTGAAGTGTCGAATTCCAGTTTGTGGCATAGTGTTTATGCGGGTCCTTGTCGGTGTTCTATTATTTATTGCCTGTAAATATCTAACTCTAGTTTTTTTTTATTTAGTGCCTTTAGAGTTTCTTAGTGCAATGTCTTCCTCTAGTTTGCACTTAAATGTTTCTGCCATCTTTCTGGGTCTTACATATTTAGTCGTTTATTTATTATTATTATTATCATCATCATCATCAGCTTCATCTTTTAACTTTAATTTTAAAAGATTCGAAAAAATGTCTATATAATATTTGAAGAGAAACAAAAGAATCGAAACTGTTTCAAAAGTTAACTACTTTAAATCTTTCCATTAGGCAATTACATGTTGATTGAGAATGTTTCTTTTACTATTCATCGTTAGAGTAAATCCCAATCCGAGAATTACCCCGTCAAGAGGACGAAATGCTTGTTTTTGTTAACAAAAAGTTCAAAGGTTGTCTCATGCAAGGTAGGTATAAACGTGCAACCAATCTACAGTTTCCGAGATTATTTCTATAAAACACGACTAGCCTCTATTCATCAGCCAAACAGGAATCGCACAGAAAACTTGAGAGCTGGGGGCTATTCTCCAGACTGGCTTCCTCGGTCCACCTCGGCCTTCACTCGACAGACATCATAAGAACCTCGACAAGCTTTCTTTCATCGCAGTCTTCCGACTCCTGGAAATGGAAAGGGATTATGAAGGCGATATCTGAATAGACTTGGGGGCCATATGCAAGCACACAGACCGAACTTGAGGGACACTTCCGCCCTTTGACGAGGCTTTTTAATTACCGTCCGACGACTGGGTGTTTTGGTTGTGATCTATTGTTTAGGTTTTTTTTAATTAGCAGTAACTATATGGCATGCCACTAGTCTCGTGTACCAGAAGCCAGGTGAAACCAGACTATCGAGAAAATATTAGTAACTAGCTTTCTTTGACTTGTGGAAACGGGGTTTTGAACATCTGGATACAGTTTCGATGCACACAACACGCAGAATGGGAATAAACCGCGTAAACCTGCTGTAAAAACCGCCATAGCACTGGCATGCTTTGTGAAGTTTATTGTAAACAACGGCAAGATGTTTAATCTGACAGCTCGGTGATGTTTAGCTGGAGAAGTCTGAACATTCTGGACGACACAGTAGTGACAAACATCAAGGATTTTACTTTCACAGAGAGAGAGAGAGAGACAGAAACTGGGGTAGTGTTAGTTGCCTTACTTTTAGAGAGAAAGAGAGCTAAGCACACGCGTGCATGTGCGTGCGTGCATGTGCGTGCGTGTGGTGGGGGGGGGGGTGAGGGAAAGGCACGCGCGCACGTGCGAGTGTGTCTTTGGGTCTTTGTGTCTTTGACTAAGTGTTGATTCACTTGTAGTCTTTTGTGCACAGCCCACAGAGTTCTGGTCCACACTTTGTTCTACAAATAACGATAATACACTTTCACTACAGGCTAGGCATTACAGACAGGCACATTAATAATAACAAAAATATCTGAGCTAATATGTTATTATTGTTAGTACTAATATAAATAATGCGATGTCTGGATGTTAGGAAGGAATAAATGCTCCCTGTCAGAAAAACAGTAATGAAGGCTTTGTAATGTTCCTGTAAGAAGTAAGACGTCCACTGAATTAATTTTTCTTACTTCGATCAAAAAATAAGACATTAGAGAAACAACAGATCCAAAAAATATTTATATAAATGATTGGTTAGTGGAGGTAAGCATTACATATAAATGATGGATCAGTGAAGACAAAAGACATTAGTGTAAATGATTGGTCACATGTAGGCAAAAGTTTCATCTGTTGCGTTTGGAAAATTCTGGCTGTGTTGTAAATGTGTCCCGTGCGGGCAGCGAACTCTGGTGTCCGGTGTAGGTCGGCGGTTCATCCCTAAAGCTTATCTTCTAGGGAGGTGTTTGGGGGCCAGATTTTTTGTCGTCGTTCTTGCTGGTAGAACAGATGAACAGGACTGCAGAAAGGGGCTGTGATGTTTGGTCCGCTTTAAGTTACACGAAACTGTAGATAAAAGATATGCGATTAGTCACTGTAGATAAAAATTACACGTGAAAGCACTCGACAAACAGGTAATCTTCTGATGATGAATTTGCATGTAACACACACACACACACACACACACACACACACACACACACACGTATGTCAATACATGTATTCATGCGCAGAGAACTGTAACTGCTCTGCCCTAGCCCATCTTACCCCACCCCCCATTTTCGATTTTCGTACTAACTAGATTTGAAGCACGTTTAGCCCCGAGTGCACCATGTGCCCCTAGCCAGTAGTTAGATGGCTAGGACCTACAGGCCTACAACCAGTAGCTAGATGGCTAGGACTACAGCCAGTGGCTAGATGGCTAGGACCTACAGGCCTACAACCAGTAGCTAGATGGCTTGGACTACAGCCAGTAGCTAGATGGCTAGGACCTAGTCAATAGCTAGGTAACTAAGGCCTACAGCCAGCTAAAATATTTATATGAATATGAGCGATATCGCTGACTGTTAGTTGTTAACACCCAGCTATAGTGTAGGGACAAACTGTGTACCGGGCAGCAGGATGTCCCCAGGCCGCCTAAACAAAAAAATCCAAGTCTGTTATTGGCGTTAAATCAGGGTTACGTCTTCACATCCGGGACTTCTCTATTCTCGCTGTTATTGACTTGGTTTGGTATCACTATCTTTCATGGCTGCCTATGTCTGTCAATACCGAGACACGAGTAGTTCACAACAGAAGAGCGACCATTGTATTCAGTGTTGGCAAAAGCTATAAGGGAATAAGGTTTGATGTCTGAAAAATATAATTAAGAAGCTGCGTACCTGTTTGCAGTAGACAATAGCTGAAGCCCAGAAAGTCAATTCTCGCAACAAATTTGGTTTTATTATCGTTTGTTTCATTCCTAGATGATAGCAGAATGTTTCAGCTGAGTCCGTGCCTCTGTAAATGACTTCATTTTCTAGACAATTCTAGCAGAGCCGGCGGCCGAAAAGGCCGCCTGTAAGGGAAAAACTTTACATAGCCGTAACAGAAAGAGGAAAATGTTTGACCCCTGGCTGAGACAGTTCCCAGGTGACTTGGAGCCGCGGATGAAAATGTGGGCACTTAGAGACAAACGGTATCAAATATTGAGGACGAGAAAACAGTGCTGTGTCTCACAAAAGGTCCCACTACGAGTCCGGACATGGGATGTCCTCCAGGTTGTCAGGAGGGCGTTCGTCCTGGAAGCGAAGCGCCACAAACGGTTGGCGGCCTTTCGAGACGAGAGAATACAACTGGCGGCGGACAAAGGCATCAATAGGGTAGAGACATCACTGGCCTCCCGAGCGCAAACACGCAATGCACAGGTCAGTTTACTCACAGTCAACACCAGCTACAAGCGCCAGGTCTGCGCCTTGTAACCACCTTTATTGCTGGGTTCCGACTTCAAAGCGCGCTGGGCACGAGGATTTCCTTTCTAAGACAAATGTTCTTCAAACAACGATGCGCAGTGCAAAGCGAAACACGACAAAGGAAAATGTTCCGACATGTGATGTGGACTTCGACATTCTTAGTTCGCTATTGCTGCCAGTGTTTTAATGCCGGTTGTTCAACAGTCTTCATGTGCTGGAGAATTCAAAAGACAAACACCTTTAGCGACATTTACCTCCTCCTTCCCCTCCTCCTCGTCCTCATCATCATCATCAACAACAACAACATATTGCAGCCGACTACTGCTCTTTATTGAAAAAAAGCGCATGTTAGAGCAAAGCACAAGACCCTTCTTGATTAATGTGTGTAGTGGTCGATTCCCTTCTATGTTTTCCCGCGGAGGTGAGCAGACAAAGACAAGGATGTTTAGAGACAAGACACGGGGCAATGTACACAGAAAAATAAAATGAAGCTGTTATACAATGACACAAAAGGTGAGCTTATAAAGGGGAAAATCTGTAACATACATGTATAGGAATAAAGTTGCTTCTACTTACCTCCTAATTAATACTAAAAAGAAACACTTCATAGGCTAAATCGAGTGGAACATTGGCTTTAAAAGGGTGGGTTCAATACATTAAAAGATACTGACTCTCAAGATGTAGGCGGAAATCTTTGTTCATCAAGCCTTTTTACGCTGTATCTCGTGAACTGAGCACATTTTCAGCTGGTTTTTGGAAAGAGATCAATTACTTATTTTCCTTGATTCAAAAATGTACTTAAGTTAGTTGGGCAACGATTCATCACATGTGCGAAACTCTTGCATTCCGGCCTTCAGTCACACACACGCATCTTTTTTTTCACGCGAGCACCCATCCATTTAACTAAGTAATGATTTTCAGAGACAAAGAAAACAGACAATATTAAACTGTCGTTTAAGTAGGTTTTATTTTCAAAGGGACAAAGAAAATACATAAATTTAGACTATCATAATTACACTTACTTTGTGTAATTAATATATTTTATATATCACCCTATTTACAATATTTAAATGTTGTAATATGATACACAGCAACCAGATATTGTGTACTGCATTAATATATTAATAAAGTAATATTTAGTTGTTGTTGTTGTTGTTTACATTACCCACAACATACGACTTGTGCGTTTTGCATAAACTAAAAACATTAATGCAGAACATATACAAGAGCTCTTTGATGTATACAACTTGTATCGTCTGTTGTTTATGACAAGGGTCCAGGGACCAGTTGCACAACACGTTTCTAAACCTTAAAACTGTTCTAAAGAAGCAAAATCTCTTCTTAGCCATTTTGATGCATTGCAAAAAGACATACAAAAAATTGTACTGACAGGACGGAAAGTCAGACTTCAACAACTTTATCTTACTTAAAGCAGTTTTAGTTGTGAAAATTCTAAAATTGCGGTGTGCACTTTAAACTGATTATCTAAATAGAGTTAAGGCCTAAAAGTATTTAAAATTAGAAATGTGTTGTGCAACTGGCCCCAGGTGTACACAAATAAACCTGCTTTTTCTGTAAATCGCAGGCCAAAACACGAATATCATGTCAGAGTGAAAACTGAGTTCCGAGGTTAGGGGAGTATAAGTCAGCCAGTAGACAAAAGTTAGTCTACGTAAGCCAGGTGTCCAGCCTCAGTCTGCGTGCTGGCGCTGACTTGCACGTGACACTAGCAAACAAGGCTAAGTCGTCTTGTAAACGACTTTATAAAATCTGGTTTCATTGTCCTCTCCGCCCCGTGTGAGTTAGGTTCAGAGCCATAAACTTGTTTTCGTGCCTGTATCAGATCTCACACGTCATTGTTTAGAACTTTTTTCTGACGGTCGACAGCTTGTTTGCTGATAGACATTTTGAACGAGCACGCGGTCCGAAACGTGTAATGAACGAGCGTGGAGCAGGGTGTTTTATATATATATATATACAGACAATATCATAGAGTATCGTGTGTTATACGTCTACAAAAATGTGGAGCAGCGTGTTTTATATATATATATATACAAAATCATAGAGTACCGTGTTATACGTCTACAAGAACGTGGAGTAGCGTGTTTATATATATATATATATCATTATTATAGGCAACGTGTAAAAACCGGCATTTTATAGAATACCTAGGCAATGTATACAACTGAAATGGGACGTCAAAGTATGATGTAGATCATATTTCAGACATTTCCTATGCATTCTATATAATACCTAAATGGCAAATTGATAGAGTGTAGAATAAACGTTCCCGGAGGTTATGGGGTTAATATTTGATGCACTATTTGTTTCAACATTGAGAATGTAGTAGAAAGTAAGAGACAATCGAAATGGAATCTAGAAGCACAGGCCAAGAAAATGAAAATGGACACTGACAAAACATTTCCTCCTGAAACTTTGGGGGACACTGTGTGGGTTCCTATCCCTGATGTGGACAAGGGACGCGAGGATCCGTGAAATCTGCTGGCAGTTGTTGTGGATGTGACAGAGGACGGCTTTTACCCACTTGGGGCGGTGCGAGAATTTTGAACCAACTCTATGCAAGATCATAATTCAGTGTTTATCAAAAGGCCTTGCTCAAGGTTGAAGATGTTCCTCACCACGAAATAGCTCTTCGATTTGCTGCTACTACTACTATTGCACAGGAAGTGGCCAAGGATTCTTGAGGTGTACGTGCAAGACTCACAATAACAATTGCCTTTGCGTGAAGAAGAGAATTAAGTGCAATTCAAAATGTCATTCTAGCCTTCCGTGCTGCAACAAATAGTAAGTAATGAAACTTCTGATTCCTTTGTTCTCCCAGTAAAGATATCCAGTGGAGTAGAGTGGATTGTATGTCTACGAGAGCAGAGTAACGTGTTTGTGACGTACAGCACTGACACTTTACTCAAATCACGAGACAAACATCTCTGCGACTCTCTCTCTCTCACACACACACACACACACAAACACACACACACACACACGTACACAAACGCACACACACAGTGCAAAAGTCTATTTTTACAGTACATACCGGAAACACTCGTGTTGCACCAAAGTACTTGGGGGGGGGGGGAAGGGGAAGAAAGAAAAAAACAACGATATATTTCAGTAAGCAAAGTGCTGGAATCCTGATAACAAACACGAAACTAGACTTGAAGTGAACTTAGGCCACAGCGAAAATTTTTTTTTATAAATGTGATGTAAGTCCGTGGGTGGAGTGACTACATACATACTGATGGCATTCACCTTCTTTTAAACACGAGTAGCTACACTAATGATGAACATACTGAACTCTTTGTTTTGAAATTATTATTATTATTATTATTCGTGCGGGTTTTTTTGTCAAGCGCTAGGGCTAGCCTTTGATGGTAGGGTAAAACACTCTACAATTATTATTATCATCATCGTCATCATCATCATCATCATCATCATCATCATCGAAGAAATGGTTCAGAAGACTAGTTGCTTTCATATAGTTGCCTTAAAGATGACCTACTGCAGAGAAACACTACTCTTCTTTACGAGGGACGAGAGAGGTGCAGGTTGAATAACACTCGATACTTTGTGAATACAGAGTTATTTGATAGTATTTTATGTGGCATGTTTATGGGAAGTGTAGGGGTTGTACAAAGCCAATTAAAAGATATTGTTTCTCTGCTCCGCTTTTTAATGCTCACGCACATACGCGCGTACGCACGCACGCTCACGTAAGCGCACACCCACTCACGCATGCATACACGCGAGCGCGCACGCTGAAATGGTTTTAAAAGTGAAAAGAAGACCAGTGATGTGTGAGGTCATTACGGACAGTGCATGTGTACCGATATAAGATGTTATTACGAACAGTGCGTGTGTACTGATATGTGGTGTTATTACGGACAGTGCATGCGTACCAACATGTGATGTTATTACGAACAGTGCATGTGTACTGATATGTGGTGTTATTACGGACAGTGCATGTGTACTGATATGTGACGCCATTACTGACAGTGCACGTGTACCGATATGTAATGTTATTACGAACAGTGCATGTGTACTGATATGATATTTTATTACTGACAGTGCATGTGCACTGTTTTTCTGCCCACTCATCGACAGAAGTATTTTAATGAGCAGAAAAACTCACCATTTACGGCAACGAAAGGTCACATGGTATTTATCACACAAATGACATTAAATCTACACAGTCATATGTCAGTTAGTTGTTGCAT
This sequence comes from Marisa cornuarietis, assembly GCA_004794655.1. Taxonomy (NCBI): domain Eukaryota; kingdom Metazoa; phylum Mollusca; class Gastropoda; order Architaenioglossa; family Ampullariidae; genus Marisa; species Marisa cornuarietis. The sequence continues at coordinate 20,571,343 of SMMW01000003.1, read as the reverse complement.
GTCCGAGAAGCTCCGGTGACTGAGATTGTCACCTGCTTTAACACTCTAAAGAAGACAGTGACTACAGACTCAACACTAGACAGGAGAGTGACTACAGACTCACACTAGACATGACTGATACAGCCTCAACACTCAAGTACTCCCACTAACTCTCAGGGAGGACCAGTAAAGAAATAATCAAGTGATTGCAGAGAAACGCTAGTTTCGTGGACTTAGTGCAAATTGTCCACGAGTGTCTGCATGCATTTCTGTGTCCGGATTGCGCATGAGCAGTATGTTTGGAATAATAGTTTGAATAACAAAGCTGAGCTCGTGATACCCGAGCTACTCTTCTCACACGAGGGTGGGGTGGGAGGTAAGCAAACTCCTTTAACTTGATTGGCTGGCGGTAGTTACGTGCTTCGGTTCATCAACGTCCCTGGTTTGCAATGTTTACCACTTTGGCTTATTGCACTGCTGGTCAGTCTGCGAATTGTGTTGATAAAGGTTGAAGTGATAACGAAAGAAATAAAGTTCCCCAAACGTATTTGTTTTTCTTGTTTTCATATTACAAATTATAGTCGTTCGTGTAATTTCTTGCCCAAGCTAATGGGTGCTTTGCAAATAGTAGCAAAGTGTTAGACACCGAGCAGAACCTCAACACTCTAGAAACAAGAGACTTCAGCCTCAACACCCCAGACTAGAAAGAGATTACAACCTCAGCGCTCTACAGGGGAGAGAGAGAGATAATTAGGGAGATAGTGCACTGTCAGAAGGTAGCTGGGAATTTGATTTGCAAAACTGCTTCAACAGTTCCTTCTATTTTATTGTTATTATATATTTTGTTTTATCACACAAGCGTTATAATAAAAACATTACTCGTTACTTTATTAAACAAGCATTCAAAGATATATACACATGCTGTAAAGTATATAAATTCCACCTCAGCTAGACTTACAAGCGTCTCAAATATCTTTGCAATTGTCGCCCATTTTTGTCAGCCTTGCCTCACTTGAATGCTAGCCCTGAAATACGAGTTGCTTGCCACGCTGTCGTTGATAATAGCACCCGAGAAAAAACACGCAAAGTAACAATAGACTTGTTGTGTCTAAACTTTCAAACCAGCCAGCCAGCCAGCCAACCAGCCAGCCAACCATCAAGACCGAAAAAGCGCATGATATTCAGAAGATCGGCATGTCAGCAAGGCCTGCGCAGTCAGCATGCCAGTTAGGCATTGCAACTTAGACTGCGTACTCAGGGATAGGCGTGTCTTCTAATATATGACAAGATGTCATCAGAAACGAGACTAAGCAGATATGTTGAGTGCTTTAATAATTTCACGTGACTCGCGATGTACGCAAAGGATGCGCTCCATCAGGACCGCCATCTTCGTATGGGTGATAACGGTCCCACTTTGCAAACTTTCGCAGTCGAGTGAATTATACCAAGTCTTTGTCTTTATACTTCCTTCACCGTTCTGATATTGAGCAAGCACCTTCAACTTATGTTCAGAGGATAGAACCTCAAAGCCCGCTTTCAGTCGATCGAACCGCTTATTCCACATTTTTATTTTGACATAGGTACAGGTAAAAAAGTTGATCCAGTAGGTAGCAGAAGTAACTGACACACAGTAGATAACAGAAAATCAAGCACTGTATTTGTGGAAAGCATTTTTATTTTGTTTTAATTTGCGAATTTAAAAGCTTTAAATTCTTTGTACAACTGTAAAACGCCTGATTTCAAACTGGCGTATGATGTAAATCGCGCACCGTGTCTGGCATTTTGGGGCTGTGGGATTCGCAGAGGATAAAGATCTGTTGGGTAGGAATATATGACGAGATAGAGAACTGTTGTGTACAATTTTTAAAAAATTGTCTAGTCTTCGCGGATGTAAGCAAAATTGTTAGGTACGACAACAAAATAATTTTCGTCAAAAGTGTGCATGTTAGAAGCTGGAGACTGTTACCAAGCTAAAGGTTGACAAGTTCCTTATACGATGTCAATTATTAATTAATTATTAACTTAGTCATCTCTGTATACGACGTCCCTTGTGTGCAGTGTAACAGTTGAGAAGTCTATTTAGTTGACAGCACTCTGTGCGGTGAATGATGTGACCTTCTGCCCATTAAACCAGAGAAGAGAACAGTTTAGGTTATTATACTCTAGAATTATATCTCTAGGAAACTGAAGTCCCTAATAGCTAGAGCGATATAATCTGTTAACGATGAACGAAGTATGACAAATGAATTATTGGGATTTCCTTGAACTGATTAATGCCAAATACTTGTTGTATTTTATTAACATCTGCTGCAGAAATGAAATTATTAAATATTTCTTGACATCTGGAGACAATCTGTATTAGACTGAATCCAAGATCTGAACATGTTTGCACACGACTATATGCATTTTCAAACTATTTACTGGTAAGAGTAAAACATTTAAATAAAAAACACGTTACCTAAATAACAACTGGCATAAAAATGGTCAAGTCACGATTAAGCGTGTAGACGGAAGCATGGATATCAGATTCAATGGGTAGAAAGAGAATTGCATGTCAATCAATACCACGAGCATTTGCACTTAAGAGTGCAGAATCGTTGTCAAACAGTATGTGATATGGTGACAGAGATCACTAAATCGCTAAATGATGAATGCACTTTTGCATTAGCTCATGTTACACTTGACAGTTACCCGAAATAGCTCAACATTTTCCACAATTATTAGCTTTCATTTACTCGCTCCACGTGCCCATGTGGGAAATTTCTCTTTGATCCACGAGATTACTTGAAGAAGTATGTAACATCTACTGCTATATTTAGAAACACATGAAACATCACGTCAATGGACAAACGTGACGTGAACAAAACGTCAAGAAAACGACTATTGATGACTCAGACCACCCAGACCACCAGACAGCTACCATTACCTGTCCAAATCGGACCAGGTGATAATTTTCCGCCTCGGGACAGGGCACAGCAAACTAAAGCACCACCTTTACCACAAGCTGCACCTGGTGTCATCCCCAATATTCTCCAGGACCTGAGGGAGGAAGTCTGGCCATTCCCGATGTCCCTCGACACCAAGCTGTACGGATCTGTGGATGCTTTTGCCAATGACTACTAGTTTTATCTCGAAAGGTGGCCTCCAAGTGTAACCAAAAAAAAAAAAAAAAAAGGCGAACGGGAACATCAACTGGCTACAAGTTGAGATTGTGGCTACTGGAGCTCTTTGATATCAAGACTGGCATTTAGCGGAGGCAGTGACTGTTATCCATCTCATTTTCTTGAATTTTTTTTTTATTATTTTTTTAAAGAAAAAAAGGATGTCGCTAAACTGTGCTACGCGCTTGGCATCGATAGTGACGCCAGCAGTGCTGACTACAACCACGAAGTCATGGTAGTCGATATGGTGCAGGGCGGGAACTTACATCCTTTCGCAAATGTCTTAGGGTTGAGTGCAGGTAAATGCTTTTATGAGACCTCCTTCTTTGACAAGAGAGTTAACATGGTGCTGAGAGCAGACTTCACTGGCTCTGGTTTTCTGTCACTAATGACAAGACGCAGGAACTTGTGGAACTTACTACACGGGGCATTATGTCCGGGTACTTACTTACGCCTCGTTCTCGAGACAAGGCATTTTCGCTGAGCACGATGCACAATGGACACTCACCTGCCTCGGGACATGTCATCAGGGTCAGACACAGAAATGACAGAGTGCTAGGTCGAGGTGTCCACAAGGCTGCACCTAAACATCTCAGCTCTTTTAATTCTCCAGAATTAGTTTGCTTTTACAGAGCAGTACAGCACCTCCTATTTGTGTTCATTGTGCTGCATTTTAATTCTTTGTTTGCGTCAATTTTGTTTTTAGTTAATTTTGTTTTTATGTTTGTTTGTTTGTTTGTTTGTTGTTTGTTTTTATAAGGTTCAATAACACCCTTTTCAATTCAAAATCTTTCCTAACTGACAAATTCTGTCCCCTCCTCTCTCTCTTCCTTTCCTATCTCTCCCCGTCCCAGATCTTTTCTGTCTTTTTGTCTTTCTATCTTTCTTTTCTTTCTCACTCACTGGGGTCTGAAATCTTTATTTTAATTTCTGTGTGGTTATTTTCACTTCTGCGTTTTTTTTTAATTTTTCCTGTTGTTTTCTTTGTCTTGCCACTTGGATCGTAAAATGGCAAAATCTATCAGCATCATCATCTAACATTAGCGCACATAAAATCCATCAACACCAGCAGCATCTAACATCAGCGCACACTGAAATAAATTACTGTATTAAATTTTTCGTTCGCGTGAACAATTAACGCGAACGTTTTCTTTTAACTGACAGAGTAATCATTTCATTTATTTACTGTCAGGTTTATAACTTCATTTTTTTGTTAATTGTGAAAGTCAAAGGGAAATGCGTGAACAGCTCGCGAAATCAGTCTGGTGCTAGACACGAAATGGTTTTAACAGCTTGGCTGTAAGTAGGTGCATTCATCACTCCGCCATCGCACTATTTGCTGGGACGTCGATGTGAGAATCTCGTCGCTCTCAAGCAAGAGGCCTTTCACGAGATCAATAATTTATCGATTGTCAGACCGAATTTATCGTCTCCACCTGTCAAGGTGTGCTGTTACATTAACTTGTCACAGGCAGGGATGCGAATTTCCGCACGAGGCTGTAAACTTGTTCAGGCGGCCCGAGGCGTAAATCGCCCCTGGCAAGCGTGAAATTTTCAGTTCACCGTGGACATATAGACACTTTCCTGTCCAGCCCAGACATGGAGGGAAATAATTCGCTTGCTGACACGCAAATATCAAGCACCGTTCGGAGACAGGTTGTGCGTTTATCCGCATGCACTTTGATTCGCAGACGTCACCAGGTGTGTCGTTGTTTTGCGGCGAGGGGCGTCCGTACCTGACGAATGCCCCACTGGGTCAAAGACTGTGCTTGTGCCCTGTCTCCCACGAAGGGCCCCATTCTCATCTCTCGACCAGCGGAGGGGTGCTTTCTGGAGGACTCAAGCCCCTGGCAACCCACCCGAACACAGCTGTCCCACCCGGACACGATGCTTCAGCCTTCTATCCACCGCTGGTGAGATTTTCCTTGTTTTGTTCTGGAGTGAATCTCGTGATAATGTGGCCATGAAAAGAATTTTGTAATGATCCACACAAGTGGGTGGGTCATAGCAAGGTTGCGTGTGTGTGTGTGTGTGCGTGCGTGCGTGTGTGTGTGTGTGTGTGTGTGTGTGTGTGTGTGTGTGTTTTTCTCTCTTTGTTTTACTTTCTTTGTTTATACAGATCCACAGCCTAAATGCGGAATCATGTAATTAACTTCGAAAAAGATGAAGATGAATACGTTTAAATACATTTACTATCAATAGACCTTCGATTCTTAGGTACCTGCTCACAGGTAACATACAAGTCCAAATAAGAGTATTTTTATGTACACGTACAGTCCAGTCACATACATCCTGATGTTTTTACAAGTAGACCAGTAGATCGGCTTACACACGTGTTAATACATTATTTTGCACAGGAAATTATTGATATAGTGCACTTTAAAAGAGCTACTTCTCCTCCTCATAATAATAATCATCATCATCATCATTATCCTCCTCCTCCTCCTCATAATCATCATCATCATCATCATCATCATCGAATATTTGCGAGATTTCACTGTAGATATAGTAGACAGATACGAGATCTGACTGTGGAAATAATACCATTTACGTTGGAACGTTCTTAGGATAACATTTGTTTGAGATATATATATATATATATTATAAAGGTTTTCAATAGTTAATTAGATTTTTCGTACTGCGGCGTCCTTCACCTTAATCTCGTCTCCAGTCTTCAGCCTCTCCCTTGACCCGGAAGTAAACATCCCAGTTCATGGATCCTATACATTTACGATGCAGATGCCGTGCGCTTGAGGAAATGGTAGATTCAAAAGTCTAAGCTGGCCAGCAGCCAGAATATTTTGTGGATGACAGTAAAATTCATTATGTTAGTCATTTTCAAAAGAGCATTAATTACAACGTGTACCTTGTACTCGAGGTTATGGGGCTAAAAAGACATCATCTGTTTTCAGTTGTGATGTAACGAAGGACTCCTGCGGTTTTCTTTTCAACTGAAACTCTTTCTGGATTTGTCTATATTTAGTTTCGGGGACTTCCTGTTAGACCAGAATTAACAACTCTGACTTCTGCGGGTCCACGTATACCCTTTGACCCTGGCATGGCAACACATCCTTATGGACTACTGTGAGTTTATTGACTATTATTAATATTGATTATATCAATGGTTATTTTTATAGCGTCATATCCCAGCCCTAAGAGCAGGCTCATGGCGCTTTACAAATGATACAAATGATACTAATTATAACAAAAATCATCATGGTAGGGAGAAATTGAAGAAACCAACCAAGACGACAGGAAAGAAAAAGGGATAACGCATACAAACGGGAATAATAATAATAATAATAACAATAATAATAATAATAACAATAATAATAATAATAATAATAAAACAAAATTGTAGTGCTATACGTAAAATAAACAGGTGTGTGTGTGTGTGTGTGCGTGTGGGCGCGCGCGCAAGTGTGTGTGAGCGCGCAGGTGTGCACAGGTGGTGTGTAAGTGTTAAAGTGTGTAGTGTGTAGTGTGTTAATAATAATGATAGCTGTTACATAGCACACTTCCTCACTAGGCAGCGAGCTCAATAGAATAAAGATGTGACAGTCCTGTGGAGAGAAGACACAAGATGCCGAGAGCCCGGTGCTGCTTGCTCAAGGTGTCAGATATACAAGTTTCAGATGTGCACTCCCATAAAATCAGTGATGTCAAAATTACAAATTAACATGTACTCTAAGCCGAAATGAAGAAAAGGATTCACCGTGTAAAGTACACTATGTAGTCCCCAGCCATCAGCCAGTCAAGTGCCGTACCCGTGATAAACTCTAGACAGCACGTTCCACAATTCAAGATGTATATTTTAGGATGGAGCAGCTCGCTCTCTCTCTCTCTCTCTCTCACACACACACACACACACACACACACACAGAGAGAGAGAGAGAGCAACGAATGTCAAAAGGAAGTCTACGGATCCGCGTGGTTACAGAAGTCTTCTGGTCAATAGAAACGAAAGCCCCGCGCATGCGCTAGTGTGTGTGTTTGTGGACAGGAAAATGCATATAAGTATATGGAATTTAATTATGTGTAAAATCAAAGCGATCTTGTAATTAATAGTTTTAAATAGCATGTTGTGTACATCAGATATGCAGGACTCGATGTCAACGGTCTAGGCATGCGCAAAGCAGCGACCCGCGAGACAACGGGACCACTAAAGGCTTGGCTACACGAACACCGCAAGAATCCGTACCCCACGAAGGCAGAAAAAATTATGCTTGCAATCATAACAAAAATGACCCTAACCCAGGTGAGTATCTTACTTCTCTAATCGCTGACATGACAGGGGTCCTTTTACTGACCGTCCGGTGTTCAATTGGAAAGGATTCTTATCTTCTTTCTCGTCATAAAAATCTCTCTGGAAGTCTTACCTACGAGGCACACCTTGTTCCTTCTTCAAGACCATATTTATGCACCTGCTTCTCATCACCGCGTGCACACGTGATTCCCAATGCCAGATTTATGGTTAGTTAAATGCTTGAAACCTGTATGACTGGATATCTTTATTACAGTAGAGGGCTTCGTGTATTCGGGGATTTAACTAGAAGAAGTTTTTTTGGGTGGAGTTGTCGTTTGTTGTAAGCTGTTCTAACAACTAGGGGATGCTTTGTTCCATTCTGACGACTACGTGTACCGTTCTTCCAGGTGTCCACCTGGTTTGCCAACGCCCGCCGACGATTGAAGAAAGAGAGTCGTCTGTACACAGTCAAGGACGGCGCGCACGACGACAGCGACCACAACCCCCGCGACAGGGACGACGACGACGACGCCAATGAAACGGACGATGACTGTGGGCTGTTACGTAAGTAAACGTGTCACGTGACCTTGACGAAAGTGCTCAAAATGTGGTGTTTTCGTTCATACTGGAATGTGTAAAACAGAACGGGAATTTTTAAAAAAATATCTGATTTGGGCTGTAATCCTGCCAGTCACCCTTCCAAATGTCACTAGTGGTATATATAAAATAAAACTATACGCAAATCAAAATCTGCAGTGCTCAGTATTGTTGTGCCACAAATGAAGAGAGAAGTTAGGTAAACACTCAACAGGGATAAGTACACTCAACAGAGATGAGTTATATAAACCGCAACAGGACGGGAAGATTGAAGAGACACTTTAAAGTCTGTAGATGGTCAAACCCTGGCTACCCGTAAAACCGATCTCTGGTTGAGCGCGCGTGCTAAGGTCTCTTATTGAGTAAATGTGTGTGAGTGTGTGTGTGTGTGTGCGTGCGTGTGTGTGTGTGTGTGCGTGTGTGTGCGTGTTTGCGTGCGTGTGCGTGTGTCTGTGCTTGAGAGAAAGAGAGAGTGAGTGTCTGCATGCAAGAAAAATTAGTTTTTATGTCAAGTAATTAGCAAACAGGGCCTGCATAGGACGTGTCGAAGAATCAATTGTTGATATAGTCGACCACAGTTCATTTTCAATCTCTTCCGACACTAAACGCTAGTCAAGTTTCTCGTATTTAGATACATTATCACGCAGGTTTAAACAAAGAGAGGAATATTTTTTCTACCGAGTTATCTAATACGTTAAAATGGATTTCCCGTGCGTGCTTTCCTGTCAGAATACAGGAGCATGACAATTGCATTGTCTACAAATCTCCCCCCGTCTATTTCTCTTCTCTCTCTGTTCCCCCCACCCGCGCCAACACACACACACACACACAGATCTGCATCCTCTCGTCCCCTTCCCTCCCCCTACCCCGTGACTGTCTGGTCCCTCGTCATGGCCGTGCGTCCCAGCAGGTGGTAATCGCTGCGTGCAGGGGGGGGGTGAGGACACCTCTCGTCACAACACTGGGCGCGCGGTGCGCAGTTTGGTCGCGCGCTACTCGCCCGTCGGGCCCTTCACGTGCACAACTTGTCACTCAGCCCACCCGTCTGCATTAACCCAGATGGCCGCGTCACCCGCTAACCCGTCAAGAGCGGCAACAGAAGCTCGTGTCCACTTGTAGCGCGCGCCGCTGTCCTCGCATACCACGTCTGGGGGCGAGTCGCCGCCGCCTGTGGCCGGGTGCTTTTGTCTCGCACACCCGAGATCTCGCGAGAGTTTGCCCCAGCCGCTCGTGTGCAGATAACCTTTCGCGGTTTTTTTGCCTAGCTGACAGTGGATCAGGAGGCTAAATTGATGGCTAATGATGACGTGGACATTCAGGCAGATAGCAGACAACCGCCCCTTGTCCACTGAACGCCACTTACTGTTTTCCCCACCAAGTTAGACGATGGATGGACATACCGTCTTTTATTTTTGTCTCACAGACTTGGGATCAGCCTCAAACCCTAACGCTAACTCCTTTCCAAACCTCAACAATAATCTATGTCGTAATATTACACGTCTCGATCAAATGACTCAAATAAAATAATACAAAATACACGAAAGATATCCGGCGTAAAGGAACAAACAATTTAAAAAAGGTAGTTTGGGATGAGAATGGAACCTATGACCCCTACTTGTGTCACTACACAACTTTAAACCCAAAATTAAACAACATAACCAAATAGTTATTGGCATGCTGTCCACGTTCACTCGCAGTCGACTCGCTAATAATCTGATGTACCACTTCACCTGATATACACAATGCCCGTATCTAGGCAATGGCTTCCGGAAGGCGGAGCCATCGTGGTCTTTGACCTTTGACTTTTGTTGATAAACCCAGTACCGACCCCTCACTTGCTCTAAAGGACATGTGGCAACTGAGTAATCACAATGTCGAACCACAATAAGTATGCGGACACGTGGCAAGTGATGTAATGACAATTTCGATGCACAGTATGTGGAAACATAACGTCAATCTGGCAAATAGGCATAGCATCGATTTCGAAAGTATTTTGAAATAAATAATTCCAAATGTTCTGACCAAAACTATACTGGATATTATCTGTTTTTCTGTCATATGCACTTACTCTCTCTTTCTCCACCCCCCCCCCTTCTTTTTCTCCCACTTTTTCGGTGGAAGGAGGTGGTGGACCTTATGCGAAATAGGAAGTGAGTGAGTGAGATTTAAGATTTGATAATTTATTGACACCACCTTTGGGTTCCTGTCAAGGGGTAGGTCATCAATATTTAAAGAAATACATTGGGTCATTAAACATTTAAGATATTAAAAATATTTTCTATCTCAATATATAAATACAATCATCTAAAGAAATAGTGAGTGAGTTTATTCAAAAGACATAGACCCATGAAAGTGGTCCAAACAACAATAATAATACATGGCTACAGTTACTAGTAAGTTGTCATTCGTTTTGACAAGTACTTTCATGAAGTATAATTCGATAAGTTCGTGTGTTAATCTTTTGCATTATACATCGGAAGATACAATGCCAGATTATAAAAAGAGAGAAAGAGAGAGTCTGATTGTAAAAATATTGGCAATGTTATGTATCAGGCGGATGTACAGACTCCGACGAGGACATTAACGTCGACGTGTCGGACATCTCTGATCATGAGGACGGTCCAGCCACGCCCACCGCCACGTCCGCCTCTACCTCCTCCCCCATGGGCAAGCACAGTCCTCTGTCCTCCTCGTCTCCACACACATCGTTCACGTCATCGCCGCCATTTGTTGCCAACCGCATTCCTTTCTTTTTATACACTTCCGGCATCTCACCCGCAATGGCTCTCCACGGAGTCCCAAATGGACTTGCCCATGGCAACGGTTCTACACAAGCGACCTTCTCAAAGACTTTGACGCCGGCGGTTGTCGCACAGCCTGCGATACTACAGGGTGCTGCAGCGACTGCTGCCTCCACAAGTGTGGCGCGCTCCTCCTCGTCCGTGGGGCAGTCCTCGCGGCCGAAGATCTGGTCCATTTCCGAGATCATCCACTCAGATTCCGAAGGGACGTCAGCCACAGGGTCCACGGCGAAAGTCAGTGAAAATGACCGGAAGAATGACCGGACAAAGGACGATGACGTGTCACGTGACCCGCTTGATTGGTCTGCAGCCCTTTGCTCTCGATCGACCGCCGAGCAGAACGGTGAGTCGTCAGGACATGACCTGTCCACCATGACATCGGAAGCAGAAGGAAGACAAGCCATTCGCCCTCTGCCCTTACTCCCGCGACAACGGGGCAGAGCAGCAGGTTGGATGACGTCACCTCCGGTTAAGAAGCCTCGCACAGCGTCATCAGACATCAGCCTATCGTCAGAGAGTGATGTCGCTCACAGCGATCTTCCGCCCAGGGTCACTTCCACTCTGTACCCCCCTTCCAGCACAGATGTCAGTCCTCAGACAGAAGCCCTCGACCTGCAGACCAAGAAAACCACAAACGGTAAGTCGATTTTTATTTTGAGTGGTATAGACCATATTTCTTGCCTTCGTTATTACAATAAATGTTTATGGATTCCGCATGAACATGATGAGACAACTCTAAACCACATTTCAAGCAGAATAGTTTTTTTATTGCTCCTAGTAGCAGACATCACTGTATCCTGCATGTGTCACGTATCAGACGGGAGATGTTCGGCCACCATTCTTTATTTCTGTGCTCTAATGTCGGTTATACTTTGCCGCAGTTACTTCGCACGCGTCCTGCCTTTGACGTTTTCAAATCTGGACTTGACCCACCTCTTCCGTAAATCCTTTAAGTAGCTGGTGGCTTTCTCTTGTCTTTTTTCGTACTTTCCACTCCTGTGTGTGTCTGTGTCTGACTTATTTATGTAGGCGTCTTAGTGTGTGTGCTGTGCATGCGCATGATGTGTGTGTGACACAGATCTTGCTAAGCCGATTATTAATGTCACAGCGCATTGAGGAGCAGCAGCAGCAGCAACAGCAGCAGCATCTTCTTCTTTTTTCTTCTTTTTCTTCTTCTAGCGACTGTGGTGTGAAAAACCTACCACCAGTGGACAGGAGGTTAAGAAAAAGGTTAAGACCGCAGTCGGGGCAGTTTATTTTGTTTTATTTATTTTGTTGTTGCAGACGTGAAACCAGGAACATAGGAGCAGACCTCAAACCAGGAGCAGAGCCCGCACTCCGAGTGCATTCAACAAGAATCAGACGAGGATATTCTAGGCTTCAGTCAAGGCTGGTCCAGCCTGGAGAGCGAACCGTGATCCAGAATTAAGAAGTGAAGTCCACTTCCGAAAACATCCAGTGTATATGTGTGTATATGTAGATACAACACGTCCCCCAAGGGTTCTGCTGAAGTCTGTCGCACAGCACGAGGACTTGTGTGACACTTCACATGGTCGAGTTTCACAACAACAAAACACAAGTGAAATACTGTATGTCGTAGATATATAGAGTAGAGATGCACTTGTCTCTACACTGCTCTCTACAGGGACGGAGCTGTGAGGGTAGAAAAGCAGTGAAGGAGTCTTCCTCATCAACACTATGGACCCATCCGATTGAGTACTGGTCAAGGCACTGGGCCTTTAACACTAGTGGCTCTGGTTCCAGCTCCACAGTCCGCATGCTGTTTACTGGTAACTTTTTACAACCCGTGGACTGTGAAGTACGAATTCTTGCCAAGACAATGTAGGAACCATTAAGTTATAGCAGGTCGGGAATAATGTTGTAAAGATGACACGGTAATACCTAGTAAGAACAAACTGTATACGTAAGTAAGTACAGGCAGTGAACTCTACAGTTCGGTCTGAGATTCTGTCTCACCATCTGACAAAACATTTTGTCGAAGAAAACTAAAGCATAGAAAAGGTCGCCTGTGTTTCTTATTCAACTTTCCGAGCTGTCTCTAGGACTCCTTAGCCAAAAACTGGTTCAAGCACCATGTGCGTGGATTACAACTTTTCTTTGGAACCAGCACCTGCGTGAAAAGCAAGACTGTAAAGGCCTGCAACACCTGTTCTGACAACACCTGTTCTGACAACACCTGTTCTAGTAGCACTAGCAGACCAGCAGTCCGCGTTCTTGAGGACCTACGTGACTGTCGATGTGTAACTATTTGTGTAGGTATTTAAGAATTGTAATACTAATACATGTTAATAAATGTTTGTTTGATGCTAACAACCAGATTATTATTCTCACAGAGCGCATGGTCTCATCCCCGTCTTTGCGGTAAACCTGATGTGTCGTCCACTTTCATTGTCTCGGTTTCGTAAAAGAAACCAACGTCGAGAGACTGATTCTTTACAGCTAAAATAGCCCCTGGTTGAGAAAGAGAGAGAGAAAAATATACTACACAGCAAAAGATGAAATAAAATGAAAGCCACTCTTTTAATCAGCTGTGAACAAAGACAACAAATTCTTTAGAACAAAATCAGTGCTTTCCGTAGTTTGTGGACATATTTTACCAGCAATTAGTCGATCAAAGTTCAAATTTTCGACTAGTTGAGCAACATGCTCGAAAACTCAAATGACTTAACAGTTTATGTAGGTTTCTTCGTAAATATTTTCTGGGGTGTTTTTATTTTATTTTATTTTATTTTATTGCTTGGTAAATGGCTGTCCTACTTCTTTGGGAGATGGGTGAGCATGCTACCTCCCGGTTTCATTTTCTTTCTTCCTGTTTTTTTATTTATTTGTTTGTCCTTCAGCTCTGCCCAGCCCACTTCACTAACAGCCACGGACACAGGTGTGACCTCAGGGAGGTACATTGCTAAAGAAACCCTGGGGCACCAAAACAAACCTGGAAATGATAGTCTATCATACTAACACCGAAACTAACACTCTGACAGACATACTCCTTGGATAACAGAAGAAAAAAAATAGTTATTTGTTTTTTTGCCTCCGCCTTGTGGCAAAAGCTTAATTTTTAGACACGGAGGTAGCAGAAAAAACACGACTAACCAGCAAATGTCCCGGCCCTTAACACTCCTTAGGCCTGCTTTCTATAAACAACCTGGCACAATGTGTATCATCCGAAAAATATGGACGCCCTCTCAATACCTAGAACAAACGGTGTAAAGTTGATCAGTTTTTTTTTAAAGTTGAGTCCGCATCCGCTTACTAATAAAGTGAAGCAAAAAGTGTTGCTAACTCTGGATATAACAGTATAACACCTTAAATAGGAAGACAAAAGTTATCGAGTGCAAATTTGATGAGGAGGAGGAGGGGAGAAGGAGGAGGAGGATTTTGTAAAGCGCATTTCCCCGTGTGGAGGTGAGCTCAATGGACTGCACACGAAAGACTACAAACGAAGCGACAGTCATCCATACAAGGAACATAAACGTCAGCAAACAGACGACAACATCACAAAAAACACAAACTAAATGCCCGGATGAAGAACTGAGGAGTGAGCGGACAGCACCCTTGATTTATTTCAATTTACTCAAGTGAGTGAACTTAGATAGTATTTCCAAACTCTCTTCCTACCCCGAAATATAAGCGTTTAAACATTACAGTTCTCTCCTGAGTTTTGGAAACATAAAAAACTTCATTGCTCTTAATTAGCTCACGACTGTCGGTTCGCTAATTAATCAGCGCATTATTAACATTATTACGCGGGGGAGCAGACCGCCGAGTGGTTACCGCGAGAGTCGGTTCGATACCCGTGTAGCGCAGCTCATTCCTCCCACCCGAAAGGTCTATCCAGCTGTGGGAAAGGGGTACCTGACTCCAAAGAGGGTTGGGGGAAGCAAGGCAGTGATGGAGAGAAGATGGGCACCGCCCTTACATAAAGCTGGCACCGAGACCTGAAAGAGGTCATGGGACGATCTTTACCTATTAACATATTAAACTCCCGTATTAGCTGGGGTCTACAGTCACATCAGAAGAATGAATTCACTTCAATTCACTTAAGACATTTTATTAACAATTTTTTTATTTGATTAGTTTTTATCGTAACAGAGGTGACATTAAAATCATCCTTACCTCTAACAGATTTGGGCTCCAAAAACCACCTACCATCGCAACAAAAATTGATGGACTAGAAATATCCCCGTTTTTTCATTTGTTAAAAAGTACTTGTAAACCACGGATGGGGAACCTTCTTTCCTCCAAGGGCCATTTTGATATCAATAACATCATTCGCGGACCGCTGCTTAAAAATGTTTTACCACTTTGACAACATGTACAATCTCAGCCTGCCTGGCACTGCTGTCCTCCGAGTCACTCAATCATCCTTCTAGTAATAAGCTGCGCGAAAAATATGCTGAGCCACTAGAAAAAACATAGCAAAAACCTGTTTGGAGTCCGTAAAATATACGTTTATAATTTAAAGGTTCCTAGAGGAAACAGTATATAGCAACAAAACCTTTTTTTCGTAATGCACAATTTGGTGTGTCGTTATGCAGCGAAATTATTATTATTATTATTATTATTATTTAGTATATACTTACCTCCTCCTGATGGAGGAGTTCATGGCATTAAGAAAATGCCTACACACATACTACACACCCAGACTTGCTTGTACATGCGCAAATAAACTCATAAACCCTAGCGAACATATTACCAGCCAAAGCTTTTTCTTTTACTTTTCCTTTGGAAATTCATGAAACGATCCTGTTAGACACTTAGAACTGTACACCAAGGTACACAGTAATGTCGACGATTTTTAAAACAAAAATTATTTATTGTATGAGCCGACATGACAAGAAACATACGTGACTATCCTTCGTCATGTACTTGTATGTATCCTGTCTATCCCGTAATGGATGTTCCTTACTTGTTCCTCAAAATTTACGTTGTTGTTGTTGTTGTTGTTATTATTATTATTATTCATTTGATATACATTTATTTTGCTATGAAAAAAGTTTATGTATTTACTGAAATCTGCGATTGCCTTGGCGTGCGGCATCAAATGATTTCCCCACTCCTGTTGTAAACGACAACACCACTGTTAGTATTGTTGCTACTGTAGTAATATTACCACTTATGTTCTACTACAGCTACTAGTACTATACTGTTACTACTGACTGAATTCGTCAGATGGTCCAAAACTAACTCAGAATGCTGATTCAAAGTACAAGCAATCAATGTTCACATGCACATTAAGCACTGTACTATACCAATGACAGGAACTGGCCATGGTTTGAGTGAAGTGGAGGAATTAATGCTAATTAATCGTTGGATTCATTTCATGACAGCGTCTGTGCTGCCTGCTTCATCTTTAGTGCGCGTGCGGTGTGTCTACTGCTTGTGGTTTACTTTCTTTACAACCATTCCTCATCCCTGTTTACAGTAAACTCGGCTAATATCAATCACTGAGTTATCTGTCATGAATCGGCATTTGTGCTGCCCTCTCCGTAGTCACTCTTCTGAATGCCACACGTGTCGGGGAAGACTGGCACGTGCTTTATGTAAAAATTGCTGTTGACGATGAGACTTAGTGAGCGCAAAGAACAGTTGCCGCCACAAGTTTCGCCATTTTCTTCATTCGTTTAGTTTTGTTGGTTTTGTTTTGTTTGTGTTTTGTTTGCTTGTTTGTTTGTTTTGCTTTTGTAACAAATTTCAACCCGTTTCGGGCGAACATCTTCCACTTATTTTAAAAAACTAGTGGAGTGCAATTTTGTTTTTAATGATTGGGTAGATCTCAGTGCGTGCATGTTACCCAAATCTAGGTGAACACCCCACTTTCGTTCAGGAGATACATGTCCACGAACATCAGCATGCACAGAAAGAGGTCAACAACACAGACGTCGAGATTACACGTAAGTATATGTACGTTGAGAAGACCTCAGCCAATAGGAGAACTGGGACCATACGTTGTATGACGTAGCTGTGAACAAACGTGACGTCATGCCTTTCTGTACATAGTGATGTTTGCAGGCGTGTATGTAGTGAGCGGAAGGGGTTATTCGCCGAGATTTGGAGAAATAGCTCCCGGCATTCAACTGTGCCTGATCATCGGAAAATAATTTACACTTTACTGTTTCTTTACTGGATGTATTCGTTTAAAGAGAACGTAAAAAGTCAGTCGTGTGATATTCACTTCTTTGGTCAACTCTGTTCTTCATCGATTCCTTGCAATATAATCTGACAACCATTCGCATTTCGCACGTGCCTTTCATTTTTTTAAATGCATAACTTCAATGACACATTATTTGTTTTTTTTAATTGAGCTCTCGTTATCCAAAACTTAAACAAGATCAATCAAAACTAGAATGGAGCAAATTGCCTTAAGTTAATAAACCTGTCCATAGCATGACACTCCATACGGAGCTTAGCAATGAAGAGAAAAGACTAAAGGGACTCGGACTCCACCTTAAGTCAGACACAACTTGTTCTGTACTGTTTAATGATAATCCAGCACGCAGCGAAAGAAAAAAAATGGCTAGCCATGATGAATGATTCAGTGAAGAGAGTTCTTATTCAAAATGGCTGTTCATGCACTGAAAGCCTGGGAATGGGGACCGCGGTGCGGTGGAAGGGGACCAATTCTTAGCAACAAGATCATATTTCATATTCTGAGCGAAGCCACGCTGCTGGCAAACGATAAATAAGCCACTTGTATTTTACCCTAAAAAAAAATCGTGTGGTGTAGAGGCACACGTGTTCCAAAGATAATTTGAGTCTAAACATACCACACCTTCCTGCCTGGACTGTAGGATAATCCAGCTGTGTACACCTTCTCTCTTCCTGCGCCGCTACACTGCGTGTGCGTAGAAAGGACTGAAGAGATGTGAGTGTTTGTGTGTGTGTGTGTGTGTGTGTGTGTGTGTGTGTGTGTGTGAGAGAGAGAGAAAGAATGTGCGTGTGTGCGTATGTGTGTGTGCCTTTTTGTAAAATGTATACTTTCACAAAAGATGGTGTATTAATGTAAAGACATCAACATGTATGCACAATAACATGTGTGGACGATTAATAAATAGATCATCATCATCATCATCATCATCATCATCACATAGTAGTATAGTTCATTAATGAATATTAATACTCGATATATATATATAAACACACATTGTCTGCCTGTCAAGCAGTTTTTTTTTAAATTCATGATTATCTCGCCATCTGGCTGTGTGGCTTACAAATTAGGAGAGAAGGACTTGCGTATGGTCATGCCAAGTGCTGAAGCACGTGATTGTGTAAACTGCGAGGCTGATGGCGAGAGCGTGCGTGGCGACTGTCAAACAACCCCCCGGAGTAGCCAGTCCCCCCACTTTTTCCCCCGGCTTCCCCAGACGTGCGACCAGTCCTGGAGAGAGCTCACCCGTCAAGCAGCCGGAGTGTTGGGAGCTAAAAGGTCGGAGTTCAGTGGACAAACTCCAGCCACCGCCACGCTCCGCGCCTGCGCAGGTGTTCATCTCTAGAGGCGAGATTAAGGGTCTTGACAGTAATACGTGTGACTGTCAACTCTCGCACTGCCTCACCCCCTGCTAAAGTACGCGACTTTGTCCCGCAACAAACAGTCAACAACTTTACAATTCACCTTCAATGCACGAGTTAAGATTCAAAAGTCAGACAGCTTTTTTCCTTTCTTCTACCCCCCGCTCCTACCCAAAAATTGCCCCATGAAAGGAGGTTCAAGAAACAGGTGTCATTTACGAACCTCAGTGACTGCGAGGCTTGCCGTGGGATCTGTGGTAGCAAAGTACCAGGTGTGCTACTGATGGCCGCAAAGTAGATATTTGTAGTATACACGTACCCTCAGTGCTTCATATCTGTGGTAATCAACCAAACTTGCTACATATTGCTATATGTCTGTAACAATAGTTTCAACATTGTATACTGGTAGCATTTTCTGGTAGTCTTCTAACAGCAGTTTAAACATCGGCTAGTTTATTTGTTTAATATGTGATCTCAAAGTAAATCCATTTTCTGCTATAAATAGCATAATGTTATGATTATAGCTCGAGACACCTTTGTGTGATAATAGCTCACAGGTTGAAAAAGCATTAATGTTCCTTCAATCACTACATTTAACTGTTAGTGCTACCTCGAGAATTTCGGTGAAGCATACCAGAAAATAGGTATATACGAAAAGAAATGCAGACTGGCATTTACTTTTGCTGCACGTAAAAGACGTTTGGGTAGAACGTCGCAGTTGTTGAACAATAACAGCAATAACAGCTCCAACAATGACGTCGGACGAAGTGACTTTGACGTGACTGGCCGGTCAGCCGTTTGACGACAGTTTGTGTGGGAAAGTCAGCCGTTTGACTTCATTGAGTGTGGTCCAGGCAGCTGTTTGACAAAACGAAAGCAATGGCCAGGTGGAAGAGAATCCTGGGTCAACAGGTGTATCGGCACCTTGGCAGTAAAAACTCACGAATTAAATGTGCATTAAAAACTGATACGAGTCTTCCTGGGTACACCCGAGTACGGTACGCTCATGTTATCAGTACACCAGTGACATATACCTACCCCGAAACGCACGTCCCCCTCGTTCTTTCCAGGATACCCTGTCTCCCTGACATATTAATGGCCGTATTATTGCTCTGGAGATGGTGCACAGCACAGCGACCATAGTGGAAGGGTGGGAGAGGGAGGGCAATGGTCCCTCACACGTTGCCAGTAACCCCCGCCCTAGTAATGATGCTATGCACAACTTCTCTCTTTCCTCCCTCCCTCAGATGTAAACACGACAACAGCCAGCAGTCTAGCCAACTGTAATCACCATCTCCATAACGTTGCTAAGACTGTGTGAGACTATGTAAAATAAGACTGCAAGAATGCATGAGACTGTCTAAGACTGTATGAGACTGTATGAGACTGTTTAAGTGTATAAGACTATATGAGACTATATCAGACTGTATAAGACTATGTGAGACTGTATAAGACTGCATACGACTGCATAAGACTATATGAGACTGCATGAGACTGTATAAGACTGCATGAGACTGTATAAGACTGCATACGACTGCATGAGACTGTATAAGACTATGTAATTCTGCATGAGACTGTATAAGACTGCATGAGACTGTATAAGACTGCATACGACTGCATGAGACTGTATAAGACTATGTAATTCTGCATGAGACTGTATAAGACTATGTAATTCTGCATGAGACTGTATAAGACTGCATGAGACTGTATAAGACTGCATACGACTGCATGAGACTGTATAAGACTATATAATTCTGCATGAGACTGTATAAGACTATGTAATTCTGCATGAGACTGTATAAGACTGCATGAGACTGTATAAGACTGTATAAGACTGCATGAGACTGTATAAGACTGCATGAGACTGTATAAGACTATATGAGACTGTATGAGACTGTTTGAGTGTATAAGACTATATGAGACTGTGTAAGACTATATAAGACTGTATGAGACTGTAAGACTGTATGAGACTATATAAGACTATATAAGACTGTATGAGACTGTGTAAGAATGTATGAGACTCTATAAGACTATATAAGACTGTATGAGACTGTGTAAGACTGTATGAGACTATATAAGACTATATAAGACTGTATGAGACTGTGTAAGAATGTATGAGACTATATAAGACTGTATCAGACTGTGTAAGAATGTATGAGACTATATAAGACTGTATGAGACTATATAAGACTATATAAGACTGTGTAAGAATGTATGAGACTATATAAGACTGTATGAGACTGTATAAGACTATAAAGACTTTTGAGACTTATGAGACTGTGTAAGACTGTATGAGACTGTATAAGACTGTATGAGACTGTATAAGACTATAAAGACTTATGAGACTTATGAGACTGTGTAAGAATGTATGAGACTATATAAGACTATATAAGACTGTATCAGACTGTGTAAGAATGTATGAGACTATATAAGACTGTATCAGACTGTGTAAGACTATATAAGACTATATAAGACTGTATGAGACTGTAAGAATGTATGAGACTCTATAAGACTGTATGAGACTGTAAGACTGTATGAGACTATATAAGACTATATAAGACTGTATGAGACTGTGTAAGAATGTATGAGACTCTATAAGACTATATAAGACTGTATGAGACTGTGTAAGACTGTATGAGACTATATAAGACTATATAAGACTGTATGAGACTGTGTAAGAATGTATGAGACTATATAAGACTATATAAGACTGTATCAGACTGTGTAAGAATGTATGAGACTATATAAGACTGTATGAGACTATATAAGACTATATAAGACTGTGTAAGAATGTATGAGACTATATAAGACTGTATGAGACTGTATAAGACTATAAAGACTTTTGAGACTTATGAGACTGTGTAAGACTGTATGAGACTGTATAAGACTGTATGAGACTGTATAAGACTATAAAGACTTATGAGACTTATGAGACTGTGTAAGAATGTATGAGACTATATAAGACTATATAAGACTGTATCAGACTGTGTAAGAATGTATGAGACTATATAAGACTGTATCAGACTGTGTAAGACTATATAAGACTATATAAGACTGTATGAGACTGTAAGAATGTATGAGACTCTATAAGACTGTATGAGACTGTGTAAGACTGTATGAGACTATATAAGACTATATAAGACTGTATGAGACTGTAAGAATGTATGAGACTCTATAAGACTATATAAGACTGTATGAGACTGTGTAAGACTGTATGAGACTATATAAGACTATATAAGACTGTATGAGACTGTGTAAGAATGTATGAGACTCTATAAGACTATATAAGACTGTATGAGACTATATAAGACTATATAAGACTATATAAGACTGTATGAGACTGTGTAAGACTGTATGAGACTATATAAGACTATATAAGACTGTATGAGACTGTAAGAATGTATGAGACTCTATAAGACTATATAAGACTGTATGAGACTGTGTAAGACTGTATGAGACTATATAAGACTATATAAGACTGTATGAGACTGTGTAAGAATGTATGAGACTCTATAAGACTATATAAGACTGTATGAGACTATATAAGACTATATAAGACTGTATGAGACTGTAAGAATGTATGAGACTCTATAAGACTATATAAGACTGTATGAGACTGTGTAAGACTGTATGAGACTATATAAGACTATATAAGACTGTATGAGACTGTGTAAGAATGTATGAGACTATATAAGACTATATAAGACTGTATGAGACTGTAAGACTATATAAGACTGTATGAGACTGTAAGAATGTATGAGACTCTATAAGACTATATAAGACTGTATGAGACTGTGTAAGACTGTATGAGACTATATAAGACTATATAAGACTGTATGAGACTGTGTAAGAATGTATGAGACTCTATAAGACTGTATCTTGTGCAGCACAGGTTTTGTTTAAAATTTAGAAGAGGAAACAGCTTCCTGACATAACACTGATATCAGCTGCTTTACAAAAATGTATGATGTATATAGAGTATACACTTTATATTATCTTTACACGCAGCGAGTTTTAATACCAGAAAGTGAAGTTGTACTGTATTGAATGCCAATCACAAATCAGTAAAAAAGATGCGATCATGTGACCTGTGGCTGTGGACTAGGTGAGAGTCAAGGCACGGCATCAGCGCCTGTCTATGCTCGTGCGGGTACGTTTGCATAGTTATGCATTATTCGTATACATACAGTCATATCACGGAATGAATAAATACAGATATAAAGGCATTTATTAGCAAGTCTACCTACTCTTGGTCATTAACACATAAGACTGTGTCTCAGAAACTGGAATATGTATTCAATATAATCGCTCTATGTTCATATTCATTTTTTTTGTAAAGCCTTGAGGATGGAAAGCAGAGACAATGAATATTGTCAATGTCAGTGTTTCCCTTACATTTTTTCTTTCTTTCTTTTTTTCACACACCCACGCGCGCACGCGCGCGCGCGCGCACACACACACACACACACACACACACAAACTCGTTTACATGTGAGATGTAGAAGCTGTGCACGCAGACAGCAGGACACACAAGCAGGAGCAGGCAGCACGTGAGGGACCTGCTGATTGACAGTTCATCGTTTGCCTCCGCCTCAGCTCCTGTCTGGCCTCTTTCTCTCCTCACTCCCCATCGCTGCTGACACGGAGGGAAGCGTCTGATGTTATCGCAGAGCGCGGCCGGGGCCGGCAATCTTCACAACAAACACGCCTTTGTTTCGTGGGCCGCCGGGCTGAGCAGACCTGTTACTTTCAAAACTGTCACAAATAGACCCCAGGCGTAGGGGCTGGGGCCACGCAACAATCGCTCATTATGATAGGGACTCTAATGCAAGACCGAGTCCGCCTCCCACCTCTGGTAAACTTGGGTTGGAGGGCTTCTCCTCGTTGGCGTGGAGAATCAAGAAACCCCAAATTTCCTCTTCTCCGTTTCCCCACCTGGTAATTCGGGTGTCGGTGTTTTGCCTAATGTCCTACGGTGTGTGTCTGTGTGTCTGTGTATGTGTGTGTAGGTAGGTAGCGTGAGCTTGAATGTCGTGGCCTCTGCTGTTCGACTCCCACCCATCCCCCGGCCACCCTCCCACTCCCTCAAACCCTTTACCTTATTGGCGGCTGTCAACATTATATCACCATTACGCTCATCATACAGGTCTGCTATCTGGTCGCAAACTGCTACCAGACGGAAAGATCGCAATCTGCAAGTCGAGGGGTGGAATCTGCGACACACGACTGCACTGTGAACCACTGTGAACCAGGACCAAGTGCTTGCTACCAACGGGACTTGTCCCAGCCCTTTCTTCAGGTTCCCGCTGTGGAGTCGTTGCTTGCAGAGCAGGTGTTTCAGCAAGAAGGGTAGGCTTCAAATGAACAGACCGTCGAGCTCTATTCATGCTCATATCAATAATAGTTGATCTGGCTCGGTTAGACCTCCTTCTTTTTTTGTTCACTGAATTATACACGTATATGTAATATCTGACTGACTCAAAAACTCAGCTTTCTGATAACAGCAGTGACCTGCCGAAAGGAAGGAGATAAACCCCTCCTCCCCACCCAGAAAAGTTACAGACAGGTGTTCGTGTGCATGAAAGTTACAGTTTCGGGCTCCTGGCCATCAATGTTTATCACCGTGCAGATCATCGTCGTAAGATCTTTCTTTTCTTTTTTTTTCTTTTTTTCGTAGAGTGAACTTTAATAGATATCAACTCTTTTACAAAAGGCAGTTAATCTCCACTAGCCAGTTGTTTTGGAGATACAGATCAGTCAGTCTCAAGTCTCTTGTCACGGTTAATACTTTTGGTTGCTGTAGATGTTTAGTCCACGCTGCACGACCACTTCCATTATCGTCCTTGTCTGGCGCCGTTTATTCCCGATAAAACTATAATTAACTTGAGTGTATCTTGTGGGAAACATGCATGTTCATGTTATATGTGTACTGTGCACTTTCGCTCTGGTCGGTTTGTCAGGTTTGAGGTTAAACGCCATAATTTGACATGTTTTCTCTGTAGTGTTGTGTTTAGGATTACATGTCCTACAGACCATGACATGTTTCAATATGTAAATTTCTCGGTGTATCATAGATACCTTTCTTTCAAACCAATAATCACTATTACAAAGACAAGACGATTTTTTTCGATACTTTCGTTTTCCTTCCGCCTCTTTGGTTTCTGCAATTATTTTGGGTGTCACCACCGTGCACACTCAGTTCGTACATAGTGGATATAACATCCATAATATTCATAATATTGTAACAAAAGTAGCAATGTCAAGGACAAACTGAGAAAAATGTTTGCAGATAATAATGGCACACTTTGTTACATCATCTGTACAGAAAGGTATCCTGGGGCTAGACCACCATCTGAGACTGGTATCCTGGGCCATACCGCCATCTGAGACAGGTATCCTGGGCCAAACTACCATCTAAAACCGGTATCTTGGGCCAGACCGGCATCCCAGATACTCTTGGCCAGATCACCATCTCAAACAGATATTCTAGGACCAGACCATCATCTCAGACAGGTATCCTGGGCAAAACCAGCATCTCAGACAGGCATCCTGGCCTAGACCACCATCTCAGGTATCCAGGAAGCTTGACCACCATCTCAGACAGGTAGGACCTGACAGTGAAAACAACGCTTGTTGAAGCCAGTGTGTAGTGGAGTCAAGCCCCAACTGGCAACCAATGCAGCTGATGGAGCAATGCTCTCGTATGGCTGTTATGCGCGGAGGCTGAAGAAAAGCCGGTGACTCAGGTAGAAAAAAGCATGACGACCTGTTTCAAACATCTTGGTCCTTAGAAGAAAACCGAGGAGACTGTTGACGAGCTTGGTTCAAATGAAAAGGAGATGGAACCTCAGCACGTTCACCCACTATTACAATATGAGCGACTCTCGTTCACAACGGCAGTTACGCCATTTAAACCGCGATGTTCGGTCGTTGGCATCTCCACTTTCCTCCAAAAAACAAACAAAACAAAACAGAAAGAAAGAGAAAGAGAACAAAAACCCAACTCAGCTGGGTACCCTCTTTCTTCAGGGATTTCATCGCAAAACCTGTCTAAAGAAAAGCCTGTCTGTGGTGCTGTCGCCTGAACTCCACCCTTTGTTGAGTCGGGCGGTGTGTCATCACCGTGCAGGTGTTGTTACCTGTCCTCCATCTCGTCGCAGTGCTGTGACGTGCACCTACGTGTGTCGACTGCACAGACAGGTTTGCTGTCTTGTCTGACGGACCAGGCACCCGGCTAATTACCACCCGAAGAAGGCTCAGTTGAAAAACCCCGAGATCAGCGTCGCATGTCAAGAGCTTGTCCCCGCCGGCGGGGGCTGTGAGTTAGCAGGCAACGGTTTTTACCTTTGAAGCCGCAGGTTAACCTGCTGCCTGACCTAATGTGCACCTCTCGTGTCGCCCTCTGATCAGAAAGCCGACAAGAGATTTGAGTGAACCCCGACCATTAAGATGCATTATCGGCGAGAAGCGGTGAGGTGGTACAGGCTGAATCTAACCCGCTGCCGATCCACTATGACCTTTTTTGACCCCTTACCCCCTCACACACACACACACACACACACACACACACACCGAAACGATCCCCATGTCCACTGTCAGAGCTTTGACCCAGAGTTTTTTTTACCTTGTTTCCCTTCTAGTCCGTGTCAAAGGACACGAATAGACTAACATAAAAATCCATTTTAGTGCTACAAGGAAGGACAGAGTTCCTTTACTCCACATAGTCAGTCATTAGCCAGACCACCAGGGTGGGGGGGGGGGCGGGGAGGACGTTGACCACGACGATGGTAACGAGGAGGAAGGAAGACGACGGGACTTTTCTGGTTTCTGGTTTGTTTGTTTATTTGTTTTTGGCTTGTTTGTTTTTATTTTTGTTTTGTTTGTTTTTTGGTTTGTTTTTACCTGCCAGGTTCTTATTCCTTGACTTTTTGGGATTCTGAATAATTTTTTTTTTACTTTTTCTGGCTTTAGTAACCTTCCCTGGTTTTTATTCTTTGAATTTTTTTTTGTTATTTTGATGTAATTTTAACGTTTTCTGGTTTCTGGTCAAGATTTTTTTTCTTTACATTTCATGGCAGTTTGCCGATGTTCTCGACAGACTGATAGTGAAGATAGCCTGCCCTGTTCTTCCTCTCCCTCTCACTGCGGGTCCACATAAATGCCTGACCTTTGTCTCTCACGTCTATGGTGTCTGCTGACGGCGCCGTCGGGCATGGAAGAGGCTTAGAGGGGAGTCAGGGACAGAATAGAGCCGGGACTTGCAGACATATCGTTTGGTCACCCACTCTGACTTACGTGTAGGAGGTGGGGGGGACACGGGGATTAGATCAGCGCCAGCCGATAGCCGAGCGCTTCTGTCCTCTCGGGTTACGCTGTAAAAGCCGCCGGCTTCTCGGCCCGAGATGCTTTGCGGGCTGTGATCACGCCCCGGTTGCCCGCCACAAAAGGTGTGAATGTCGCCCAGTGACTCGGCCCCGACAACCGCCGGCACCACGACGGGCCGCAGCAGCGGATGATACATGGGGGCGGCGGCTGTAGCAGCAGTAGTAGTAATACAGTAGTGGTGGTAGCGAACATGATGTATCAGTATGGCGCTGATCGCTGTTGTTGCCGTATTGCTCCTGTTGCTGTGTGTTTGTACTGAAGTGGAATACTTTGTGTTTAGTTTTGTCACATATTTACAGTTTGCTAACCCCAGTAGCAGATATTTCAGTACTGAGCACCGTTAGTGATGGAGCTGCCACCCTACCAAGTTAAGAAAATAGAAACTGTTCCAAAACACTTCAGACGATATTTCCGGAAGTGAGTTTTGAGCGACGTCTCCAGTCTCACTTCGAGCATGGCTATAGTCTAAAGACCATCCATAATACATCTTCTGCCTTTTTTTTAAATCGTGCAGCGAAAGTTATTTACCTGAGAATAAAGGCAGCAAGACAAATCTGAGCTCACATTTTACCCCTTGTACCGACAAGCATCCTCGTCGTCGCTCGCCTTGCTGCCCGCAGCTTTTTTTTTTAGGTCCCGCCGACGACAAGCATATCGACTAGGCGCAAACCGTACGCAGCGGATTTATCTCCCCCTAGGGATCCCATCTCGAGCTTCACTGCTCCTCCCACACGGCCTCAGCCACAATGGCAACCCCGCTGCTAAGTCGCCTGCTGTTTTCTTTGCGAGGCAAAGTGGGCTGACAACTGCTTCCGCGACGATCTCGACCTGTTGGCAAGCTTGGGGATTCGCGCGTGATGATGAATACGCTTCTGAAACCGATACGAAGTCTCGGGTTGCACGTGCTCGGTCAGGCGCCGTCGCCAGGAAGGTAAGTCGCCCCAACGACGACAGTTTGACAGAAATCGCTAGAGAGATTGGATCGGCAGCGCTGGGGAGACGTTGAGTCCTAGGTAAATTGTACAATGTTGGACTCAAACGTCAATTTTTTTCTGAATTAAACTCTTTTAAGCACGACTCGAACGAAAGCTTTGCGAATGAATGATAATTCCCTTGTAGTCATCTGAACTGATACAACTCTTATTATCTAAACTGACACAGTAGTACCCCGATACACTACCACAGTTTTACAGAACGGACTCAAATACACTCACTGCATCCGTCTTTTGTGGATTGTTCCCAGCGCTCCTCCTGTTTTACATCCAGATGGTATCCGACAGTTTGTGTTCAAGGAAGATTATCACCCAGCATTAAGGAAAGACAATAAATAAATGAAAGGAAATATAGACAGCTGTAATGAGGTAAGACAGAAACCAAAAGAGCGA
Organism: Marisa cornuarietis; assembly: GCA_004794655.1. Lineage (NCBI taxonomy): Eukaryota > Metazoa > Mollusca > Gastropoda > Architaenioglossa > Ampullariidae > Marisa > Marisa cornuarietis. The sequence goes on along the minus strand of SMMW01000003.1, from coordinate 20,543,259 downwards.
AGACAGACAATGAGAGTGACGAGTAGAAAGCCGACAAGTGATGATACGTAACACAGTCAGCTGGTGATTAATTTGATATCCGCGAGAAAACCAGAGAAGTAAGAGTCGTCGCCATGAACTTCAGAAATGACTATCGCTCTGCAGCCAGAGCCTAGCGGGATGTAGGAGAGGTGGGGGTAGAGAAACCGTCAGGGAGGACACAAAAGTCTGAGACTGTGAACGGAAATGGAGGAAAACGCTTTGATGCTCGCCCACTCCTCGTCTCACTGTAGGCGTAGCGTGAAACACTCGTTACTTTCAACTATGGACAAAATGCACGTGTTGACAATTTCTGATTGTGTGTGTGTGTGTGTGTGTGTGTGTGTGTGTGTGTGCGGGAAGGCAGCGAATAGCCACACACACACACACACTCATATGATACCTTTTTGACGGTGAGTGACGTGGTATGAGTTACGGTACGATGAGCGTAATGACATGTACATTGTGACAGGGAGATGTCACCGTGGTTATCAGCTAAAACACTGAATATAGTGATGGTGACATGAGCTCTTTGATAGTGAGTAGTGGCCGGGAAGATGAGCTATATGACAGTGAGTGGTGACAGAATGACACGAGACACTGAGTAGTGACATGACCCTTTGAGACAGTGAGTAGTTGAGTAGTAACGTGTGACACTGACATGTGACATTGCCGTGCAGGGGAAAGGGGATGGCATCCGAGTAAATTGAATAAAAGACATGGTAAACAACTTGTCGAACAGCAAAGTCAAGTCAATCTATTGACCTGTACTGGGCTAGCCAATGAAACAGTTCGTCTCAAAGGCCTTTGCTAAGGGCCAGTAACCAGGTCCGCCATGGTCCTCCCCACCCCCCACCCCCTTCACGTAGTACTCGGTCAACTACGGCGTCTGGCGTCTCGCACTCATTGGAGCCGTGAAGGATGATGGTAGAGTTGAGTGTAGTCACGGCACTGAACTACACAAACCGTGAAGGATGATGGTAGAGTGTTGACTCTGCGCCACTTTCCTGCAGCCAGAAGAGGTTTTTCAGCGCCTGAAAAGAGGAGACCGTTTTTTAGGTTAGTAGTTTCTCAGGCACCTGGTCTCAAATGTCTGGATTATTTTTCATGTTTCAGCATTGAGAGTTTTCCGTTCACACCCGTAAAACGGTATGGAAACTGTAATGAACTTTAACAGTCACTACATCGCGCTCTGGGGAGTGGGGTTGATTGTGGGATGAAAGTGATTAAAAGCCCGATGGTTGGATCTGAGGACAAATGTCACATTACAGGCTACATCCGAGGACAGGTGTCACATCTACAGGCTACATCTGAGGACAGGTGTCGCATGTAGATCGAGTGAGTACGAAAACACACAACGTGGCTGTCCTCACTGTAACGGCGACAAGCAAACCTTCTACCACTGCGCTAGCGGGCCACCCTTAAAGCAGTACCGGACGAAAACCGTCGAGCAGTGTAAAGATAAGATCATACTCTGTTCTCTAGAGAGGAACAGTCACGGTGTTAACCAAAGATGTCAACAGGAAACTTCAAATTAGCGCTTAACACACTAAGCAGACGTTTTTGTAATGGCACCTGGCAGGTAAGACAATATTGCGCCACACGATTAAGACCACATACACTATCTTCACAAGTGAGGCGCTATTTTTAGGAAATCTAGAAATCGCATTGACGCCACCCCATCCTGGCAAGAGTACAGCCCACAGAAATTTAAGCAGCGATTGCTGCATGTCAACATCTGAATTAGAAACTCGCTGACACATGTCTAGGATTGTGCCGACAAACGGTTCCGGCATATTAGGCCACGTGATCACAAAATCCAAGGATCTTTTTCACGATAGCCGAGCTCTTGATGAGACTGCCTCCTCCCCCCTCCCCACACCCACCCCCAGTCTTTATGACGTTTGTTCATCCTGTGGCCCTAACACCCCCGCAGCCACCTGACTATGTTCACATTTCTTCAAACACCCGCTTACGCAGTCCGGGTATCAGCACCTTACCTGTAATTCGGGATAACGGAGAGACAACCGGATGTCGCAGACGACAGTTCAACAAGCATGATAAATACACTCTGTGAGCGCGCGGTGCCGAGAACAAAGGTAAAGGGCGCTACCCCGGCGTCACCTTTTGATATGGCGACTCCCTCCGAATGCCTCTGCAAGGAGTGCTGACAAAATGCAGTAAAACATGCGCCGTTTGCCGATATCACGTGTCTGGTTTTACTTACCGAAAATGGCCCGACATAAGCACACCTTGAAGAGCTGGTGAAACAGGAGCCAGTGAGTCCAGGTATCTTGTCGATAACGATCTTGACACCTCGCTTGCATGTTTACTTGGTGTTACCTGTGCAGCGGGATTCGGGTATGTGTGATGTACCCTCGCTAGTTTTTCACGGCTTTCTTCATGTTTGCATTATGCACATCTCCTATTATCCGTTAACCCATCTTGCCCTTGGTTTTTATCCACTCTTTTATTATTTATTTTTGTATCATCCTTGTCTATATTGTCCGTTAATCTATTATACTTACAGAAAAAAAGTTGATTAAAAGACAAAAGCTAAGTCGAAGTCTATGTGAAAGATAATAAAACTTGAATTTTGTTCCACCTGATAAAGTAGAGACCAACAGGTGGATGTTGACGTTTCTGCTGTCCATGAAAAGCAAATAAATCCTGAGGTATGGATGTTGTGTGGAAAGTTGCACACCTCGTACCATCACATTCTGCATTAGGTAGCTGTTTTATTAATGTTTATGTTTCAATTTAGCGCGTGGACGCACGCACGCACGAACACATTTATGAATGCATCGACTTCTATGCAAATCGGATCCTTTAGGTTGAGATGTCTGAACCATTCAAGGCCACCATTTGTTCCCTTTTCAATCACATTTTTGTAATTTCTCTGTAAAGCGGGAAGAACTTAATCCCCATCTCAAAAGTTTTTCTGCAATAAAAGACAAGTAGGGAGACAGGTGAAAAAAGGAGGGAAGAAGAGAAATCCCTCACAGATGTGTTAAAAAAAATTAGGGCTTAAATTAATCTAATAAATTGAACTTCTATGTTGCTATTTGTATGATACATTTAACTATTATGCTGCTATTTGTATTATAATTTAACCAGCTGTCAATACCCATCTATCTTTCTCTATATAATTTTAAGTGTTTAATATCTTTGGTCATTTACTATCCGCCTAACGAGCTGAAGCCTTTCTCTTCCTTTTAATGATTCTTCTAGTTTTAGGGAAATCCTTGCATGTTATCACTTGACCATGGCATGTTATTACTTGACTGATATCACTTGCTTCAAGAGCTAGTGATCACTTGTCTCAAGTGGTAAGGTTCCTGAAGTTTGCAATCCACATGAAAGAAAAAAGGAAAACGCCTCACTAAAGAAACTAGATCAAATGGAGAAACGATCAAGGCCACGCGGGCATCAGATCAGGTGAGAGAAGAAGGAAAAAAAAACTCACCCCCTCCCCAAGCAAACTTAAACACAATGACAGGAAACCGAGGACCAAAGTCGAGAATAGTCTGACATCGTGCAGCGGTGTAACGCTGTGGTAATAACAGGGTACAAGGGCAAAATAGTACAAAAATAAACGGGTGTATTTGTGAAATGGTTTAATGGTAGTCAAATGGTGTCATGGTGCTGTGGTGTAATAGTGGTGTGGTGAAATGGGGAAGTGGGGACGTTGTGCGGTGGTGCCATGTCGGAGATGCTTGTTGAGTCTGGAATGAGGCAAAACCATGGCCAAGTCATTTGCATGGCAGGTGCGCTCACCCAAACTGGGCTGATTGATCAGGGGTAGCGGGTAAAAGACAACCACGGTACTTCATCATAACAATCAATTGCTTTTGACCGAAACGTCCAGGAACCAATGCACCTACTCTGCACCCTCGTCACGTGGCATCGGGAGACCCAGTCCTCCCCCGTCCCCACCTATATGTGCCCCCCCCCACCCTAGAACAATCTCCCTCCCCCCTGTAACGATCAGCATGAACGATTCTGTATTCATAATCAACAACTGCCCCCCGCTGCCCGTGACTGCGAGCTCAACCCCCCCTGACAAATGATGATTACTGCCGAAGACACGTCACCTATTGTTGCGGTCGCGACTCATTGTAAGGTAAGAAGTCGCACACGTAGTGCAGGTGTGAAGACGAGGATGTTAAGCTTGGCCCTGGCCGAGGGGGGTCTCCCTTGTATATACAAAAAGTGTCGTTCGGGTTGAGCGAAGTTATGACAGGTCAGAAACCCCCCGACATTTGCAGGCTTGCCGAGCACACACACACATACAGACAACAAGAAATCTTAACGCTGCAATCTCCAGCAACTGTAGGTTCTAGAAATAATCACACACGCAGGTGCATGCACACACACACACACACACACACACACACACACACACACACACACACACACACACACACACACACATCGATACAAAAGAAATAACGGATATACAACTCGGATGAGAAGAGAACGATAATCGCCAGGGCAGCAAGAAAATAAACTTAATAAATAAATAAAAATTCTCGACAAAGTTCAAGAACCGGGTCAGTGACTTAACCCACCATTACCAGGCGACACGTTCTGCCCAGATCGAGCGAAGAAATGCATCCAGGTGTACTCGCAGCTCCTCGCTCGCCAGGTGCAACAAACGGCTTCCTGACAGGGTTCTTCCATCCCCACGCCACGGTGACCTTCGCCAGAGATGGGCGTTGGAGCGACGCAGACCCCGAGGTGACGCCGCCACCCGGAGTTGTACCGGGTCGCGCGCTGCCAGGCGGGGACTGGCATGACACGTCAGCCGCCACCAGCGGCATTCAGTTACCTGCCACCTTCCTCCCGCCTCCAGTCCCTCTGCCACCAAGGACCTGATTATGTAGCAACGAAACTTTATTGTCTTTACGTGTGTGCAGGGCCGCCGAGAGGCAGCAGGGGCCCCGAGGATGACGACCTCACCCAGCCCCTGGTAACTGTAATCGTAAATTGTTTTCCCAGTATATAATAATATGCTTACAATTCGATTGTCAATATCTACATTTCATTCAGTAACGAAATATAGACTGCAAACACTAGGACAAGTGCACTGGGATCTACATCACTACTTGAACAGAGAGATGTTTACACGTGAGTGGTTAGTAAATGAGGAAAACTGACATTAAAGGATCAAACTTGTAGTGCCCCGCTCCATAGTAAAAATCCACAGAGAGAAAAATGCTACGTCAACCTTTCTTTAAAAGAAAAGGAAAAGAAAAAGGAAAAAATCCACTGAGCAAGGCTAGGTCCCCCGGGTACAGTATCCCCCATGTCCCCCACCTCTCGTCAGGCCTCTGTGTGTGTGCGTGCGTGTGTTTTCGCGCGCGCATGTGTATTCTGGAATATTTTGATTTTTTTTCTTCGGGGTTGGAGCGGTATATGTTCACGCTTTTGATGTAAGGGAGCTTAGTTATCTGTGCAAAAGTCTAAAAGAATTTTGTGGAAGCTTTAACTCCAAATGAGCAGTTCCGTTTAAAGGATATCCCAAATGCAAAATTATTTTGAAATGAATGAGTTAAGTTCATTATAAGACACTCACTCCCCAAACATGCAGAAGTTCACTGTAAGATGCTCATTCCTCAGGTATGAATGAATTCAGTTCACTATGAACGAGTTACCTTCGTGGTTCAAATACTCACTCCCTCCGCATGAACAAGTTACGTTCACTATAAAACACTAATTTCCTAGACATGAATGAGTTTATTATAAGACATTCCCCAAGCGTGAATGAAAAACTCTGATCTCTTACCAAGAAGCAAGCATTTGAAAATGGCAGTTCTCATTTTTTTTTTTTTAGGCTAAAGCCTCATTTCTCACTTAAATTAAGGGTCGTTGTTATGGCAACACATCATCAGCATATTCTCGAAGCTCTTCCATTGACTAGGCCCTTTATTATCAATCCACAAGGGATTCCTCTCTTCCCTTGGAAAAAATGAATATTAAACAGAAATCACGACACATTTTAATGACAGGACTCGGCTCCGCTAACCTGCCAGCAACTCAAGCAATTTAGTGTCTGACTCGAGTTGGCTTTTAAATACTGCTCACGTTACCATGGCAACAGAGACAGATGCAATCGTCAGGGGGGGAAAGAAGTGCAAGGAGCTGAGCTGAGCTGGGCTGGTCAGCGGGAGAATGAAATGGAGGGTGTTCAATGAGAGACTAACAAATGTCCTATAGTCTGAAACTTTGACTTTCAGTCTGCCAACTCGCCCCAGGTCCGAGAGGACACTTCGGCTGCGCAACATAAGTAAAAACAGTCTCTGAAGAATCGGTTTATTGTCTTGCCTTTAATTTTTTCAAAGTTAAATCACGTGTCTGTATAACTGTTAGCTGTCCACTGTAATGAAGTGTAGAAATCTAACTTCCATAATAAGTTGATCGTACAATGATCAGCGGGCTGAATGTAAGCACCTGTTGCTATAACACTGGCACAGGTAGAATGCAAAGTTTCTACACCAGGATGTGTGTATTTAATGTAAAAATACAAACGTTTTTACATACATACATACATACATACATACATACATACATACATACATACATACATACATACATACATAACTTCACTGTGTTGAACAGGAGGCAGCGCTATGATACCTGATCATTCTGTATATATTTTGTGGCTGTATGTTTCGGAACAGCTTTACTTTAGGAGGGTTTGGAGCACCACGAAACTTTTTTTACAAATCGGGAAAAAAGAGGTTAGAATTAGGGTTAAGATGAGGGGTTGAGTTAGGGTGAGGGATATGGGGTTGAGATAGGGTTAAGGTTCGGATTAGATTTTTTTTTTTTTTTTTTTTTGTCGGTTTCAGGGTCATGTCGTAGTGTCCATAACAACCTCTGTCAATGCGTGATGCGCTCACTCAAAATAAAGATGGTCGATGTTTTCCTACAGACGCAAGGTTTACATGACCTTGTAAGAGTAACAAAATCTCCAGCTGAAACTTTACAATCATCAAATCCCACTTCAACTATCAATAAAGGAAAGAGCAGAAGAAAGAAATGGAGACTCGACTTTCTGTAGACACTTGCGTGATACTGACACTAAGCGATCGTTACGTTGGACTATGACGGCGACTACCTGGCAAGGTAATGTACCTGGGCAGGTAATGTACCGCTTACGAGCACTGTGTGTGGCGGTTCGCATTTTACACGCTGGTCGCGTTTGTATAGGGAAGGTGTCACGACTTGCAGGTCAGTTTTCGAAGCCAACAAAGTGATGTCATACAGGGCCCACCTGCAGGCCAAAGCGCCACCTACCGCCAGCTGCCGCGATCTGTTACTCGGGTCAGACCCGAGACACGGACCCCGGCATGTATCGGAGTTCGGATCTGCGAGGCGATGTCGACAAGCCGCCATGCTAATGATGCCTAGTCACGCGAGATCTCACGGCGCGAGAGGCCATCTTTGCTAACTGGTCACGGGACCCGAGGCCCTGCAGCTCAGATACGGTGGCGAAACTGATATCTGTTAGATAAAGACTAAGCCGCGGGCAAACAGCCCGGCTCGCTCGTGCGTGAGCCGCGTGCAGTGACAGGGGCGGGAGGAATCGGCAAGACGACTTGCTGGAAGAGCCTATGATGAGCCAAGACGCGGCGATCTTTGACCTTAGGACAAAATGGACCATCGTGTGCATGGCTAACGTTGTGCGTGTCAGCACGCTCCCCGTGGACCAGTTTATACCTGGCTGCATCAAATTGTTATTAATGGGTCGCAAGGTCGCAACACACCTGTGCGGTAGGTGGAGGTCAGCGTGCTTGATGGGCGAAATCATCGTGATAAGAATAATTATATTTTTCCCACGAATTTCTGCTACTGGTATGTTCAACGCAGGGCGCGAACAACCCAACGAACTGCCCCGCCCCATCTAAGACGGTTTTCAGAAACACTGTTGAAAAACAAAATGATAATTCATGGTTAAGATTGTGTGACTGTGGTAGAGACGAGCTGGGGGCAGGTTAACCAAGGAAAAAAGTAGATCCCCCATCTTGGCATGTAGTGGAGGTAACAGTAGGTACTCCAAACTTAGTGAGCTGCTGTGAGTGTGATGCAGTTTCTTAAAAGATCCTTCACTTTCCAACACTTTATAAATCCTTCATTTTCCTGCACTCTGTAAATGGTTCACACTTTCCAACACTTTGGCCCGCGGTATCAGATGTTGGTGGTGGCCGTAGTCAGAAAAAGCTGGAGCACGGACCTTCATTACTGGATAAGCGACTCAGGGTCATGTCCGGTGTAAGTCTCGGCTTTCTGTTAGACAGGCCTCGTGTTTCCACTTCTTTGTTTGTGTACCTTCAATAAATTCTTAAAGTAGATGTTTTGTTTTCGAAACAGAACAATCTATACAATTGTTTCCAAAAAATCAAACATAATTTTTTTAAATAATTAGTGGTAAAACAAGTCAATAGGATCTGTTGTGATGATGTTTTTATATTATAAAATTGTCGAAAAATCTAAATGCGTTTTATATAAACAAACAGAATACATTTTACAGAAAATACTGTTTATTTTGCAATCAATCTTCTTTAACAAGGTTATGATGACAGAAAAGCTTAATTACTCACTTCTAAAATTTCTTCTACGTTAGGAAGATCCGCCATTTTGACAGAAAACGGAAGCGAAAGCCCTTCCTTGTTACGGTTTGTTACGATTGATAGAGCAAAAGACAAGGAATGAGAGACACTTATCCAGTGAATGAAGGTCCGTGATCTGGAGACTTTCAGTTTTTTAAAAAAAAGTGGGCTTAAATCAAATGCCAACAGTTTGGACAGCGATTTGTTATGGACATGAAGAAAACAGTGGATTTATATTGATAATAGAAGACGTAGATTTCTTTAAACTACAAAACTATCAGGTTTGTTGTTCAGAAAATAACTAACCACACATGGTAAAATCGGATTTTCCCCCTTCTCGTCGCCGCCATGGCTGAAAACCTGACCAACTGGGATCAATGGATAAGTTTTGGGAGGAAGTTTCTCCCTCCATTATTCACGCCGTTCAGTTTGAAAACGATTGTTGGTAAGTTCACACCTTTATTTCATCTGTTGTAGCTCACTCAGTATAATAAATGGTGTTAGATGGTCAAAAAGTAAGCTGAAATCAGGCAGGTGATCATTGTTGTTGTGCTACAATAGGGATCAGAGGGTTGCGCTGCCTGTGTTACTTTCTGAATTGTTTGCAATCATATTGTCGTAGTTTTGATTACAAAAAATATTGCACCATGTGAACACAAGTTTGAATTATGTTTACATCCTGCTGATTATGCATGGCCACGTGACTTCACACTGACTTGGGAAACAAGAGCTTTTGGTGTATGGACAAGACTTGTAAAATAATACAAAGTAGTTGTTATACTCTTTTTTGTGAACTAGGCTAACTTTGCTTCCTTTTCTTATTTTTTTACACTCAGTATATAACTTCTATATATTCAGTTACATGAATTCTTGCGAAGCGGGAAGTACAGACAACAGACAATATGTTGAATTGCTGCCCTTCCATCAATCATCTCGCAGAGAGAATCTTTTGGAATATGCACTTCAATATGAGCAAGTGAAAGGATGTTTCTATCGTTTTTGTTCTCTTTCGCCTATTTTTCTGTCACAGTTGGAGGTCAGCATTCGAGATAAAACTAGCAGTCATTGGCAAAGCATCCACAGATCCGTACACCTTGGTGTCGATGGGCATCGATGATGTCCAGACCTCCGCCCTCGCTTCCTACACTCCTGTAGGATATATTCTGTGGTTTTGTTCTGCGTTTTCACAGGAACACATTGGAGATAAAACCAGGTGCAGCTTGTTGTAAAGGTGATGTCCTGTCCTGAGGAGGAAAATCATCACCTGGTCTAATCTGGACAGGTAATGGTGCTGGCTTGGGTGGTCTGTGCAAAACCTTGATGATGGTGTATGTTTCTTTTCCTCACGTCTTCTCTGCTTATGCTGCGGCACAACCTCATAACTGCGGAATGGCTTGCCGAGAAAAGGTGTGAACAGTCAGAGCTCATGAATTTATAAAATTACACGGAAATTAAAATATTATAAAATTTATCATTGAAATCAGGATGTAGCCCTCTTAGCGCAAAACGCCACGAAGGTGGCTTTACCGGCAAAGCACGAAGAGCCACTATCATGGTCATGGGTCTGCTCCACAATCGTGATTCTCTCTTTGCACGATGGGCCATGATTGTGGCCTTACCGCACAGCGCGATGAGCCAGTATCGTGGCTCATGCTACACGAGCGTGGCTCTGCAGTTTCACTATCGTCTTCAAAGTCATAAATTTTAAGCCTATGTTTTTTAACATAAAAAATATTTTCAAACGAGCCAAAATCTATTTGTCTATGTACTTTTCTTTCTTGGTCATTGTTGACTTAAAGACCAACCTGAATGGTTTGCGTTTTTTGCAGATATCGGTAGAGATATGCGATATAAACCTAAACTGTAAATTGCAGCCTCCAAAACCAATCCGTTAATTAATTATCCGCTAGCAAAGTACGCGATTCGCACCTGCGATCAACGAGCGCCGCTAACAGTGTACTACGTCAGACTAGTGCACCATTCACAACATTGACAGCAGTCAACACCAAACAGAGAGAGAGTGACAGTTGGGATTATTCGGACGTTAAAGTCTGCATTTCTCGTGCTAAAGTAACAGTTTTTTTTCAGAACCACCAGAAATACAGACTTTCAGCGTCCGAATAACCCGAGCTGTCGCTCATTCTCTCTTTTTTCTCTCTCTCTCTGATTGGTGTTCACTGCTACCAGTGTTGTGAATGGTGCATTAGTGTGACGTAGTATACTGTTAGCGACGCTTGTTGATCGTAAGTACGAATCGTAGCGGATAATTAATTAACGGATGGGTTTTGGAGACTAAAATTTACAGGTTAGGTTTATATCGCCTGTATCTACCGATATATGAAAACTTCGAAAACCATTCAGGTTGGTCTTTAAATATCAGCTTACAGTTCCTGTTTAAATGTCGAGTAAAGTTCATGATGTGAGGTCAACGATAGATCCGCAAATTCACAAATGGCGTCGTCATCATGTAGCTGTACAGTGATTAGCTTCTGACTCGGTGTAAAACTCTGTGTGTGTGTGTCAGAGAGAGAGAGAGACCTGCACGTAGTGTTTCAAGCGATGCACGGCAATAGTTCGTGCCATCCGCCCGCCAGACGTGCGTGCATGAAGCTGTCTGCCCCGCACGCACGCACGTCCTGCTCTTTGATGCGGTGGACCAGGGGGGGCGGGCGGCGCAGTGAACGTGCTGACGGCCGTTTGACGCTCGCTAAAACACATTTCGCGCGCTCCTGATAGTGGCGCCACCTCACGGACAGTCTGCACACCAGACTCGCTACGGGGCAAGGCCCAGGGGATGCAACCTTAGGCTTCTGCAACTTCTAGTCTTCGCTGCCACGCAGCACTCAGGCCTCCGCACAGGGAGGGTGTAGACCTGAGGCAGGTAAACCCTTCAGTTGACCAGTTCTTCGTGAACTCTACAGGTGACAGGCGCTCAGAGCAGATGACAAGGCTTGCCACAGAGGTCTGTTCTGAGATGACACTTGTCACTCTGTGGCAAGCCTTGTCATCTGCTGCGTCTGTCCAGTTTCCAGGATGACCAGTACGGGCAGAGCAGCTAGTAGCGGTCAAGAGAAAGACTGAATAAGTGACTGTTAACCGTTTCTTTTTCTTATCTCTTCCTGTCTTCAAATAAGTCTTAGTTTGTCAGTTCTGTATCTCTCATAACGTCAAGTAAATTCGTCCGTTGACCAGTTCTGTCGCATCATTCAAGTAAAATATATAGTTGCATGATCGATTCCGTTATTAGGCTTACATAATCTTGATACTTTATCGCCTGGTGAATTGAGTGTTAACTTAGGTCTATAGGTCTGTTGGTGCTCAACGATAAAACATTAGTGTCGCTGCGAAAGTGTGTACTTAACACTAACATATCTCTGGACTGGTCTGCCGAGACCATCGCGTAGTCTTCCGCAAAGTTGCTATTTGACTGCCAATATCTGGAACCGCGCTAAAATTCTTATATCAACATTATTCGTACGATAAGTTTGTTGCTTATTCACTTTTAAAAAAATTCTTTCCTTTTTGCCAATCGTCGATGGCCACGTCTCCATAGCTTAGAGTCAATAAATGGAAAACACAACAGGCCATACACCTTGAGTTCGCATCATCTGCTCTCGTTAACGGGAAAACATCGTCCGCGACCAGTCGAGAGATGTGATGACAGCGCTACCACTGTCAGCGGTCGAGGGTGGTCTCCCCACAAGAAGAGACGGAAGTGAACGACTTTTCATGTGTGAACAACATGAACGGTGTGAACCCTACAACCATGAGTCGACGGCAGCAGAGCTTGTGCACAATGAACGAACGCCTAGCTGTTTGACCCCGACAACCGATTGTAGACCACGGCGCATCTCGAGATGCATCGTCACGTGACTCGCTCTCTAGCAATCGGTGTTTGTGGCTCACTGGACCCAAGTAGGACTAGCGTCCAGCGGAGCAGCAGCCGGCCCTTAGAAAAGGCCAGTCACCCCGAGGGCAGCCTGGTGGGCAGACAAAGACCAACGGGGCTTTCGAGAGGCAGACGACAGTACATTTCCCATGACATTTGACCTTCTGCGTGTCGTTTCACCAGCGCCGTTTTTGTGCTTCTTGTAATATGCTCACACACGCACGCACCCCTCCCCCCCCCAACACACACAAGAGATTCAGAAAGGAATTATTACATTTGAAATCAGGCGCTCAGTGTCATGTCGTCATGAGAAACAGCAGGGGGAGGGGGAGAGGGCAGCCAATTCCGGGAATCATTATATCATCTACTCATAAGACTCAGCTGATTATAAATCTTTGAAAATGTATTTTTACCAGAAAGTAGTTTGCACTAGATCAGTGTTCTAATGTCGAAAAAACTGTTGTCAAATGGTTAGTTCATCGTAAACAAGATCCACAAGACTTCTTCTCTTAACCCGAAAAAACGTGACCCTGAAGGTCTCACAACGTTTACCAAAATATTTATGTCCAACTTAGTTTCTTCCTGGTTATGTATTCATCTTTATGTCTATACATTTATCTTTAAATCCGCGTAATTTATCTTTATATCCACGTATTTATCGTCATGTCCATGTGTTTATCTTTTTATCCATCAAGTCCATGTGCTAATCTTGGTGTTTATATAATGTTCTTTATGTTCGTGTTATTTTTTTTTGCTGCCTCGTTTAGTTTCCGCTCATAGTTCACGTTCTCGCTCACAATCTAGTAACGAGACTGTCTCTCGCCTCAGGAAACGATTTAGGAGACAACCAATACAGAGAACAACCGCCTTTATCTTCCTTCCTCCTCACACTAAAGAGTTCCTTTTATCTGTTTTGTCATCTTCTACCCTCAGCAAACATGGTCACTTCCACTATTCTGTTGACCTCACAAGGCGATCTACAGAGTTCAAGGTTCTGATGAAGTCGCTTTCGCTACGTATAGGCTCAGGGCAGGTCAAAGTGCATCTCCAAGGCTCTTGCTGGACGTCCTTCCCGGGTGGTAGCTGGTATGGAAGAAATCAACCATAGTGCACTATGATCCCTTGTTGCAAAACGGCCGCGAACAACGTGCCATGGGAACCTGTCGTCTGCTAGTTGACCTTGCAGCTTACTGACTGAACTCTCATTTCAAGAGACGAGAATAAAGGTCTATTGGGCGATTATGTCAAAAAGAGACGAAGAAAGCATTCAATGTAGCAGACACTAGCAGTAGGTGTGCTAGACCATGCAGCAGTACTTCACGCGAGTGCTCAATGGAGACAACATAGTTAAGAATGTTAGGAACCGAAATACTGCACACATGTAGACTAACATGTATAAAATAATACTATAGCATGAATGGAGAGCAATGGCGAACTCGCTAAAAGCTTGTGTCTACATTTCGTAGCCATTTGCTTTGTATCTTTTTTAACCACTAGACGGACTCGTGCAAATTCGTCTGAAACATCAGTCACGCATGGAAGCAGCCATCTTAGATTTGTCAGGTAGAGAAACAGAATCCAAATCACCGAACAGCAAGAAACCAGTTCGTGGCTGATCGGCTTTTAATGAAGAAAGAACCTCTGCATGGCATCGTAGAACAAGAATGACTAGCTTCGTGAAGCATGCACTGTCAATTTGTCTTCGTGTCCGTCCATCCGTCCGCCTGTGCCTTGCCTGTATATCTAACCACCCACCCGTTCTGGTTCACCACCTTTAAATATGCACAACAGTAATAACTGTACAGCGTCAAATGGTTTTTCAAGCTTCTAAGTTGACACATATTTGTTCCATGTATGTTGCTACCCAAATAAATGTTACCATTATTTGCATTCTTCCAGTCACCTTAGCTTCAAATTAGGCATTCAGTAAATGCACGAGCTGTAAGCCGCAGCATAATGCGAGACTAAATATTGGGGAGCGAGGTATGAGAAGGAAGCGTTACTATGATAGTTGTCACCCTTGTCACCAAAGACCTGCATTGCAAGAGGTCCACGCGGCAGGCCAGGGGCGATAACGACAAGATTTACCCGAGAGAGCGTGCTCGTTGTTCAGGAGCAAGCGGCATTCCGGGTAGGTTTTTCGATCAGTGTCAGATTACCATCTAGCAAATCCTGTCTGTAAAAGTCGTCAAGCGTCATTTGACGAGCGCACTTCACTTGCAGTCATTTGTAGACTAGCGGCATACGCCAGGGACTCTTTTCATCGAACATATCTTGTTCGCCAATGTAGAGGCCAACTGACAACTGAGCCACTTCCCGCCCTCCATCCACCCGTAAGTTGGAGCTGGCGGCCATGTTGAAGGAGATCACAGGAGTGTCGACCATCTGTATGATGGTAATGCTTCCCCAAACATGAAGGTAGACATGGAGGGAAATTGCACTTTCGACAAAGCCGTAATGACAACGCGTGGTGAAGACAAGGCACGGTGAAGACTAACAAAAAGTGGGAGACAGCTCGACAGTATACAAGGCAGCACTTGTAGGAGGCACTTTACGAGGCGAGAAAACACTGAACACAACAGTGTTTGACGAGAAGATGACAACAGAAGAGCACCAGTCCAGTTCAGTCTAGACACATGAAGCTGTGAAGTGTCTGCGACATGACGATATGACTGTCGGTGACATGCGTCTAAAGGAAGCCCCATTCATGTCCTGTGTGCATTTAACGTTTGTATATCATGCACTGAAGTGCTGACCAACGGCTGCATACAAGCTACTGGCGGATGAAGACCACCCTTATGACCTGAGGCCACGACTGCTGGAAAGAAAGCAGCTCACATCATGTCCCCACCCTTACCCCTTCTGCTCTTCTTTAGCGTATAAATGTGTTGTCACAAGCCTTCTCACTTTCTCATCAAGGTATCACAATCTTTCACATTTTCCTCTTTTTTTTCAAACTGTATTCAAGAATGACAATTCCTTTTATCTTCTGCTCCCTCCTGTTTCAGGTCCTGTAAGTACAGGTCTTGCCATCTTGGTCGTCCAGCGAGTGTTGGTGCTGTCCTCACTCTTTGCCAGGCTGACGGCGGCCATACCCATTCTCTTCCGATATCTGAAGCGAAACGAAAGGAGCGCCCTCTTCCAATCAGCGACATCTTTGAAACGCGGATCCGAGCTTGTAGCCCGGACAGAAAATTAGCGGGCGACAATCAGATAAAGACAGTGGCCGCACGCGCGCTGACAACTGCCGCTGATTTAGAACCCGGCAAAGAGAGATAATCATCTCTGGCCTCCCCTTGCCAAGTTTACTGTTTCAATGCCAGGACAGGTAACCTCTGTCGGTGCGAGACATGTCACGTGTGACGCGTGACAGTCGGTCAGCGTGACCGGAAACAGCTCTTGCAGCCAACAGTTTGTACCTGGAACCTCGTAATACAGATATTTATTTAGAACCCTACCCTACAAACCCTTTCATCGGTCAGATTTAGGCGACTGTGAAGTTTTCACCTGTACAGCGTCCACCATCGGGTTCACATGAAGTCTTCAGTATCTGAAAATCATCTGAAATATAATGATAATGAAATATAATGATAATGATTGTGGTCAACATCATATATGGAGAGAACATTAATGTCAAATCGTCTATTGGTTATCATAATATGTGAAGTATAGATAGCAAGTATACGTTCTGTAATGAAAAAGTTTTAGAGAAGAGGAACAAACCAATAACATAGATACACACCTGCGCGCGCGCACACACACACACACACACACACACACACACACTGTCTCTCTCTCACGTTCTCTCTATTTCTCTTTTATATATCTATATACTCTGTCTCTCTCTCTCCACACAAACTCTCTCAATCTCTCTTTATATATATATATATTCTGTCTCTCCTTCTCTCTCTTTCCACACACGCACACACAAAGGAAGCCCTGAATTCTAACATCGACTAATAGCCGACTATTGCACATATTGTGCCAGTGCCAGACTATTACAATAAACTAGTGTTTGGCCGCATTATCAATCCTATAATTCCAATACACTATAATGTCCTCTACACCGATATCTGAAGTCGACCTGATGATAATCGTTAGAAGTATCGCCAACGACACGCAGTGGACTGCCTGGACCCACAGGGTGCACATCCGGCAATTTTCATTTTTTGCTTCTGGTTAATCCAGAAAATTTCTGGTCAAAATAATACATATCGTAACGTAGGTATTATTATATCTAAAATTCCAGCCTTATGTAAATATACGCTTTACTGCGAAATTTCGCTCAGTGTACTGTTTAAGATGGCTTTATACGATTCATACACCTCTGGAGGAGCTTTCAGGTTAAAATGAAGCAGTTATTCAATCATTATTGAAGGACACGTATAAGTACAACTCTCCCTCCCTCCTCTGCTGCTGCCATACAGCTTCAAAAACATCTCCACACATTTTTCATGCTAGGTACCAGTAGCTCTTACACTTTTCCTGTATATGGAACAGCGAGCTAAGCTATTACTTAATGCGTCTTATTCTGGTTCATATCTAAAGAAATATACCAAGATCACCATAAATGAGCTGGTTTGGGACACACTGAGAAAGAGAGAAGGGAGTGGAAGTGCGAGAAAGTAATACGAAAGAGACAGAAAGAGCCATCTTTGCTTCTCCGAGTACACCAAAAAGATCCACCCCACCCCACCCCACCCCCCACCGCCCACCCCCCAATGTGACACTTGTCCGATCAGCGGATCAAAACCATCAATAAATTTGATTTTCGCCCACACACTAAACATTCATCACCCTGCTCGACTTTTTCTCTCCATGATTAGACAAAATTCTGTTTGATAATCTTCTCAAGAAAGAAACGATTCCCTGGCTTATTCAAAAACCGACCCAGCTGTGGAAAAGACCCGAGTGAAAGACACCAAGGAAAATATTCACGAGCTCACAGTCAAAATTTGCGCGAGCAAAAAGGTCACCCTAATAGGTCACACCACACAAAGCTCTGTGTGTGTGTGTGTGTGTGTGTGTGTGTGTGTGTGTGTGTCGATAGCCAGTTCAATATCACACGCCGCGCGGAACAGACCAAGAAAAGAGAGAATGAAACAGCGGAAAAGAAAAAGCGAGAAAAGCTTCTAGCGATCGCAGACTTAACGGACGACCAGTGTTGGACAAAAGTGTCGACAGGGAGGCAAGGTGAAAGCGGCTGTCAGAAGGTAATGGATGACTTTACACCGCTTGACGTCTGCTCTGGGAGCAACGGCTCTTTCAAGGCCCACATCGGGGCCGCCCGAATACCGAACCCAGGGTTTTGTGCCCACACACCCATCTGTGTCAACGGTTCAAAAGCAGTTTTTTAATCCCTCACCTGATTGCAGGCGTTCCCAAACTTGCTGGCCAGTGAGCACACCTCACCTGCTGTTTTAGCGACATCCCTGTCTCGCTGAAAGCTGTTCGTGATGTGACGATCCTCCAACCATGATCGCCGGTCGCAAGCTCGGGGCTGGTTGCTAGTCTTATGTCCATCTTTTGCCATCCTGTGCTCTGGATGGTTCTCAGTGCAACCTAATGATACTCCTACACCCATTGAAAGCAGCAACTATTAATGACGATTTTATGTTTTTTATTTTATTTTTTTTATTTTTTTTATTTTTTGCTGTTGAACTCCCTTTCCAAGCACCTATTAATTTTGTCAACCACATTCATGTTTTAACTTTTGATGCATTTTCTACCGATTTTATTACGATGCCACTATTAAGATTTGTGTATTTTTTTTAAAGCTGTCCGTCACACATCACAGTTGAATTTCAAACTGCTGTTGTTGTTTTTTTTTTAATTATTACTACGCAGTCAGTGAGTATGTCTTTTATAAATCTCCCTTTAACAAAAGAGGTCTCGTGGTCTCATGGTCTCAGCTCATCAGGTGAAAGGTGGCTGTAAACATTCTCACTCTACGTAGTTACTCACAAACCAGGTTCGAGGATATTTACGAACAGAGACTGAGACTTTGAGGTTTGTTATCGACAACTCATCAAAATTCCGGATTCTCTCGAACAGGTTTGGCACAAAAAGATTGATTATGAACACCTTATAGTCCTTTCAGAACGTAAACATTTACATTTTACAGACTTGCTTCTAAAGACTAATTCAAAATCCAAGTTATCATTTATGTATCTACAATTGTCTCACATTCTCCATCCAAATCCACACTTCTTTGTTTATTTAGAGCTGTCGAATAATAATAATAATAATAATAATAATAATAATATACGGTAAGTAGCGCCATATCCCGGTCCTATGGACAGGCTTACACAAAAAAAGCAACAAACAAACCGTTACATACTGATTTTCATTTATACGTCTAAAAATATCTAACATCAACTCCTGTCAAAACAGTTGATCATTTATTCATGTTGAAATGTCTAACTGTATTACTTATTTTGCAAATGGACATCTCTACATCTAGAAATGGTTTACACTATGAACCAAAGTCTAAACTGTTTAACACTTGAGCATCTAAAAATGTCGTTCGATCAATGTCGCTAGAAGCGTTTATAGTGTCTACAAATTTCTGCATTGTTTTAAACAGACGCGACTAAAATTCCATCCAACGACATTCTTTGTTGTAGATGTACTGGAATACTCAATCTAAAGATAAAGTGCTTGTTGTAGATGAACTGGAATAATTAATCCACGGTCATTATTTGTTGTAAATGCACTGTTGGTGTCTCGATGTTAGTGAAAAGTCATCTCAGACATTGATGCCAACATTTTTATTACACTCATCCATTTGCTGTGTAATCTCTCTCTCTCACACACACACACACACACACACACACACACACACACACACACGCACGCACGCACGCACGCACACACACACACACACACACGAAAATCCGCCATTTTCTGAAAATTCCCAGTTTATTGCTGCCGTGGGCGTGGTGTTCTGTTGTCATCTAAAAGGTATGATTGACATTTATTTGCTTGGCGGACTGAGCGTGGTTGTAATTGTTCTGGCTGTCATGGTAAGCGCTGTGTCCAATCCCATCATTGAGTGCAAATAAAAGACAAGGCCAGGGCGCCATCCTACTCCAGTTACAGCTTCACGGTTGGCACTTCCCTTACAACTTGACGCTTGTCAGTCAAGCCACTTCACACCTTTTCTCCTTGTTTAAATGAAGCCAAGATCCTTATTTTCAAAAAGTAAACATATTATTTCTCTAGTTAAGCTCTCTGACAATTTGGTCAGGAACAAGAAAAACAGAGAATGTCAATGTCCGCACTTGCTATCGTCTTCTCTTTGACTTGGCCTCGCACGATCAACCGTTGAACAAAAAAGGACTTCAACACGAGGCCAAGTTGGTCACCTTCATGTCGTCTCTCTGTACACCTCCACTGGGTATGATCATGTCATCGGTCATCAGGTCAATTCCCTCGTTCTTGTTGCTTCACACTTGTCGCTTGAATTACATTGCAGTCTTTCTTTGTTTCGCTTGATGATTTTCGTTCTGGTGGTCTGCAGATATTTTCTACACCTTCTATCTTCCAGTCGGCGGCTGGTGCATTCACATACCGGAAAGCTCGTCGGGTGCAGGGTTGTCGGAGAGCCTCTATGGCAGACATAGTAGTCAGTCTGCAGGTTTCGGTCCCTAAAATGCCCACAACACGAAGGGTGTGGCCATCAGGCAAACCTCTTTCCAGTTTCCAGCTGAGAAGAAAGAGAATCAACAGTCTGAAGTGCGAACCTGAATAACCCAGAACGTATCGGAAGTCGCCGGATATAGGGGTACAGATGATAAACACTAGCTCTGGTCAATATATTCGGGTGACGAAGATGTATTTATGAAGAAACACACACACGGACACAAAGGACCTATTCATGACAGGAATAACAAAGGGTAGACATATACACCTATCGCCATTACTGACGATACCTCACTGAGCTCCTCCTGTTCCTCTATTGCAGGCTGATGGTCACTCATGCTGTTACTAGACCCACCTGTCCGTTCTCCACCCCTGGTAGATCTTATGATCCAGGTTCCTCCTGGCCAGCTGACCTTACCCTGAGCTCTGCAATTCTTCAGCGAACTGGCAGTCGCTCTTGTCGATTCTACTCCCCATACTCTCCTCCTTGCCTCCGTCCCCCTCCGCCATTCAGAAACAGGTGTACTTTTTACTGGCCGCGAATGAAGTGGCCCCAACTTCAGGAGAAGAAAGGTTTGTGCGGTTCCTGAAAAGGTGAGAGCAGCGTGACACGTTCCGTGCGGCGCGGTCGGGAGGTGAAAAGTTAAGAGAGGGAGTTTTACGAGTGAACGATTGTCGTCAATATGGCAGATCTCATAATTTTGTTTTGGCGGTGCGCTGCGTGCTGGCGGCGAGATGAAAGCAAAGGGTCGCTGCATGCGGCGGTGAATCGGCAAAAGGTGTGATTTCTTTCTGCCCCGCCGCGCGGGAGCGAGTCCGACTATCCACCTGTCAATCACGGCGACCGGGTAGCCTTGACCAGGTGAGACGATGGTCGGCCAGCTTTGTCCTGACTTCAGGGGCTGTCTGGTTAATTAAACTTAGAAAGAAGAGCTTTACTCCCAGCGTGGGGGCTAGTTCACACCCTGTGGAGGTTCTTTACGGAACTTGGCGGAACGCGAGAAGGCTATGAGGATCAAGTAGTTTCTGATTACGAAAGACAGTTCATATTGAAAGATATCACTAATGTTATATCAGTTGTTTTATTTTGATGTGTGTGTGTGTGTGTGTGAGAAAGAGAGAGAGAGAGCCAGGTGTGACAGCCAGGTGTGAAAAAGGATGGTTGTGAGCGCCGACTCAAAAGTCCATCACCCACTGGAGGGAGATGACCATCTCTACCCGACCTGTTGCAGCGACGCTAATTCCAGACGCCAGTTGTGATAATCTGTAATTTTTACTCAGCTGCGCGAGTCGACTCCTAATTTTTTCCCAGCCTCCCCGGCGGAGGTAAAAAGCGCGAGCTGCCTTGCCGTGGCGGGAGCTTAAGCGGGTACTTAGTCTACCCACGGCAATGCGCAGGCATCAGCGACGTGCCTGTAGTTGACGGCTTTCTGAGGACTAGATGCGGGACAATGATAATGACAGTGATAGATAATGACAACGATAATGACAGCGTGTCGTCAGTGGCAGGGGCCCCGATGAGGTGGAATCTGACGACGAGGAGAACGCGAGAGCTGGCAGCAACAAGGGCGTTGACACGACCGCATTGGGTTATGGTCCCTGACAGAACGGTGCGCACCGCAGGCAGGTGAGGGCGCTGCCTGCCACCCGAGTCACACTCCGCCAGCTGGGCTTCGAACCTGAGGTTTGGGAGGTGGTTGTGCATCTGGCAAAACGCTGCATTACGGGACATTGGTGTCATGGACATGGAAATGTGTTAAGAAATGGGAATATTGGAATGTAGGATTTTAAAAATGGTGTTAATATATACATATATCTTTTTAATATACGCTATATGCAGGTAGCACACACACACACACACACGTGTGTGTGTGTGCTTTTGAGTGAAATAATTTGACTTCTTACATGTTTTGAGTTCAAACTCAAATTACGTAATTAGCACAGATAAAAGCGTTGCTAACAGTTAAAATATTGTCATGCATTCCACCAGTCGGTGTTGTCTTCAGGAATGTATGCTAGACTATTACTGACAGTGCTGTGTGTTACACTGTTACAGTCAGTGTCACGTTTGACTATAACAGTGCGTGTTACAAGATTATTGTCAGTGTTACAATGTTACTGTCTATTCTCTGTGACAGTGCTGTGTGTTACATTGTTACTGTCTATTCTATGTGACAGTGCTGTGTGTTACATTGTTACTGTCTATTCTATGTGACAGTGCTGTGTGTTACATTGTTACTGTCTATTCTATGTGACAGTGCTGTGTTACAATGTTACTGTCTATTATATGTGACAGTGCTGTGTGTTACATTGTTACTGTCTATTCTATGTGACAGTGCTGTGTGTTACATTGTTACTGTATATTCTATGTGACAGTGCTGTGTGTTACAATGTTACTGTCTATTTTATGTGATAGTGCTTTGTGTTACATTGTTACTGTCTATTCTATGTGTTACAGTGCTGTATGTTACATTGTTACTGTCTATTCTATGTGACAGTGCTGTGTGTTACAATGTTACTGTCTATTTTATGTGATAGTGCTTTGTGTTACATTGTTACTGTCTATTCTATGTGTTACAGTGCTGTATGTTACATTGTTACTGTCTATTCTATGTGACAGTGCTGTGTGTTACAATGTTACTGTCTATTTTATGTGATAGTGCTTTGTGTTACATTGTTACTGTCTATTCTATGTGTTACAGTGCTGTATGTTACATTGTTACTGTCTATTCTATGTGACAGTGCTGTGTTACAATGCTAATGTCTATTCTATGTGACAGTGCTGTGTGCTACAATGTTACTGTCTATTCTATGTTACAGTGTTGTATGTTACATTGTTACTGTCTATTCTATGTGACAGTGCTGTATGTTACATTGTTACTGTCTATTCTATGTGACAGTGCTGTATGTTACATTGTTACTGTCTATTCTATGTGACAGTGCTGTGTGTTACAATGTTACTGTCTATTCTGTGTTACAGTGCTGTGTGTTACAACGTTACTGTCTATTCTATGTTACAATGCTAATGTCTATTCAATGTTACAGTGCTGTGTGTTACAATGCTACTGTCTAATCTGTTACAGTGCTGTGTGTTATAATGTTACCGTCTATTCTATGTGACAGTGCTGTGTGTTACAATGCTACTGTCTATTCTATGTTACAGGGCTTTGTGTTACAATGCTAATGTCTATTATGTGTTACAGTGCTGTGTCTTTCATTGTTACTGTCTATTGTGTTACAGTGCTGTGTGATAGAAGGTTACTGATTGCCAGCTCTGGGCTGGAATGCGTGGTGCGTGCTGCATGAGACCATTTCTGAATATCAGTATAATATGGGGTGGGGGTGGGGTGCTAGTCTGTGCTGTGTGTCACGTGACTAATTGTTAGAACTGTTTTACTGGCTGCCTCGCTGTGCAGGACTCTTTCTGTCAGTAATATGTGAGAATAATACTAATTGTCAGTGTTGTGCGCTATAGATTGTACAACACCTGGTAGTGTTAGTGTCAGCTCTAGAGCTGCCAAATGTAGATACAAATCGAGAAATGCAGATACAAATGGGAGTCCTCTATTGTTGACGAGATACCATCTGAGTTACACGATACAGTGATAACAATCTGATGTCCTCCCTTCTTGAGGCGACACCCCCATTCTGCTTTCTGACTTCTGGATTAGCGATCAACCTTGTTTTTCTCTCTGTCCATTCAAAACAAAAATCAGTCCTGATCTTCCAGCGGAAAGTGAAGACTCCCTTGGTCTTCACAGAGTTGATGTCTTATGGAAAGTCGTTAGTTTTAGTCATGAAATATAGATTCGTCTACCCTTGTATCTACCCTGCGTGCGTGCGTGCGTGCCACCTCCAATGTCCATGCACTTGTCTGTCCTTACGAAAAAAAGAAGAAAAATCCTGAAGGGAACAGATTCTTAGAGAAGGTGTTAATTTCTAATTTTTAAAACCTGTTGAAGCCAGGGTTAAAGTGTGAGCTTCTAACTCTGAAGACATTTTGAGGTCACAGTTAAAATTGAAAAGTTAGCCGGGAGAACTCCATTAACGCAGCTGTCAGCCGAGATCCGAACAAGACTCGTTAACTTTTTCTATGGCTTTCTTCACAGCTTGGTCGTCTGGCAGGAGTGGCAAGTCTGTCTCTCGTCTTTACAAGACACCCTAGAACTCCGGCCAAACAAAACGCACCCGTCATTTCTTGGACAATGTTGTTTAAAGTGATGTCCCCTGTAACTTTTAGTAAGATTGCTCTTTGTGATTGTTTACTTTAAAAAATGTATTCTTTTGTTTAAACTCAAGATCCTGTGGATTTCTTTGATGTAGTCAAAAATATTTTGTAACTTCAGTACACTGAGTGCAAGTCAAACATATAAATCTACAAATTGTAGACACCATTGTCTCAAAATGCAGAATTTTTTCAGTTTCAAGAGTCTTAATCGGACTCAGAGACTTTGAACGACCTGAAATCTTTCTGTTTTTTACGAAGCGGTTTTGAAAATTATAAGTAAAATAAAATAGTTACAATCCTTTAGAAGGCGGCAAATTTCACACTCGGGGGGACACCGATGACAAAAATTTTTGTTTTCTTTTATATTTGGTTGAAGAGAATGTTTTCGGAATTTGAATAATGAGCACTAATGTTGAAATAGTTACATTTTAGTTTTTTTTTCTCTGATAGTCTTTAATGTTTTTTTTCGTTTTGTTGTATTATTAAACATTTTTATACCAAACCTCTTGTAAAAGGCCAGAGAGACGCTGCCATCAGCATAGCTTATGTCACTGACCGTAAGTGTGCCTGTGCTAACATGCACTTGTGTCATTGACTGTAATAGTGTCTGCACTAACAGACACTTGTGTCATTGACAGTAACTGAGCATGCGCTAACAGGCTCTTGTGTCATTGACAGTAAGTATGCCTGTGCTAACATGCACTTGTGTCATTGACAGTAGGTGGGCATGCACTAACATGCACTTGTGTCATTGACAGTAGGTGGGCATGCGCTAACATGCACTTGTGTCATTGACTGTAAGTGTGCCTGCGCTAATATGCACTTGTGTCATTGCACTCAGAAGCTACAGGAATGCAACGCCACACACAACACACCATACAAGCTCACACTCTACACACAGCACTACACACCGCACATGACCCACGACACTTCACATGACACACACACACACATAGACAAACAGGGCGGGACACCCAAGATCCAAGATTTTTTATTCTTTCCCCCAGTCAGGGGTGCTAAGATATTCACAAGTTAGTTCACTGTATTGCACACAATAGAATGTCTTTAATAATATAATACAAAATAATAAATATTATGCTGTAGCAAAGTTCTATTTATAATATAGATCAGACTAGACCAGTACGATAACAGAAAGCAAAGTCTGGCAAATAAGAGCTTTCCTTTATAAACTTCTGGCTCCTGAAGACCTAAAGTCTGTAAAATGTGTTGTACAACCGAGCCTCTTGTGGTGTAAAAGGAGGGAAAAGGCAAGACAGGCGCATTGACAGCGGGGCCTGGTGTACAAGGCTGACGAGCACTGTTGCCCGAGAGCCTGCAAAGGACTGGCGATGTTGTCTTTCACGCCTTGCTCGCAGCGCAAGGGGGACTTGTGGGGTGTGGGGGGGGACACTGAGGTCACAATAGCCACATCTTGCGTGCTGTAATGACCTCAACCTGTCTAAGGCTGCTGCGATCCCTACATCTCCCATCTACGTTAATCCAAGCGTTGCCGGGTGGCCCCTTTGAAGTAAGGTCGGCCAGGTAAGGGCGGATAGCTCGCGCGACTGGCGGGACGTGCCGGTGGCGAGCGGAAGCAGCATGGCGGGTCGCGAGGGGACTGCAAACGTGACAGCAGCGCCGCCAGTGCCTGTGAGGCGCGCTTTGATCGCGTCAACCTCACCAAACAGCCAGTCCCTCCACACACCCCTTCACAGCCCTCACCTTCCCACCACTCATTACCTGTGTGTACCGTTACTTTCAAACATACAGCCCGTGGTGTCGTCATGTTGGAGCTTTCTCGCTTCGTGCCGGCCTTCCTCTACCTTCGTCCACCCCATCCAGCCCCTTTTATTCGTTTGGCCAACTCTCTTTCCCCCCCCCCCAAGTCGTGTGTGCCGCCCATTCTGTTGCTGCTTTGGAACATTCGTCTGATGGCGTCCACAGAAAAGACTCGGCTGCTGCAGAATTAAATAAAATATGCTAATCATCGGTGTTCTTTCATGGGAGCTAAAAGGCGGAGGACTTAAAAAGCTTGCTCACATTGAAGTGGTGTAGGAAGATGCTCAGCTTTTTTTTCTTTTGGAGGTGGGGGTGGGTGGGTGGGCGTTAAACTCCATGCTGACTGAAAACAATATTCACATTCTTGTCTCCTCAGTATCTTTTTTGAGGGGACGGTTGCTAACCTTCCCATGCCCCCCCCCATGCACCTCTTCACCCGGTTCCTACGCCATTGCCTTGTTGACAAACATTGCACGTAAGTCTCAAAATTCAATGCGAAGTTGCACGAAAAATGAGCTTGTTGTTATTGCCAGGTGGCGACTTTCAGAGTCATCAACTGTTGTAGAACATAAACTGCTGCATTAAAGGGGGTGGGGAGTGTGATGGGTTAGCTGGCCGCTCACGTAGGCGGAGAGTACAGAGTAGGAACATAGGAACATAGGAACAAATGTCAGCAGGTTCCTTCATGACATTGTGTTGGGGATCTGAGCAGTAGGTAGAGACCGCTGCACACAAGGCCAGGAGACGCCCAGAGTTTAGTTCCATTTGGATTGTAGGCACGCTTCGGACGTTTATTTGGTCAAAAACAATCTAACGAAACATTAACGATCTGCACATTTTTCCCGTCGAAGGAGTTTGTGTGGAGGATTGACTTTGGCGGTCTACTAACCAATCAGAAGGCGGTAACGCGGCCGGACCACTACGCCATCAAAAGGAATGGCCCTTCTTTTCCTATTGTTGTAATCTGTTGCCATGGAGACCATGTGTCATCTTCTTTGCTGGAACGATTTTTATAAGATTTTTTAAGAACAACAGAAGTTTTTAAACAAAATTAAATAATTCGGTGATTGTGAAGTTTTGGTTCTTTGTGAACTAGAATAGCGAAATAGTTAACCACTAGCTGTTCTTGTTCTGGTACAGTTTTTCTTACTGGTTTTTCTGAGTCAGAAGTTGGTTACACCGAAGCAAACCGCTTCGTGGCTCGAACAAGTTTATTGCTAATGATGGAAAACATAGTCTGGAATATCCTGCTAAAATCAAGTGCGTCAACAAGCCAAGACATTTTTTATTGCGCCGTGGATTGATCGGACCTCCTACCATGTGGGTGATTTATGAAACTCGTAAACTATTTATTGACATGCTTATGACATGATTACATTTCAATAGAAGGCTGACGGCATGCAATAATCACTTTCCATATACTGTTAGTACTGACCAGTGAGGAACTGACAACATACATTATTTGTTTTCCGTATACACTCACTGTAGGCTCATTACGAAAGTGACATTCTGTTTGAAGGATTCATTTAGAAGATGCGTGACATGGGTTTAAAGACCGTAGAGTCCGGGTTTCAAACAGTAGTCTACTTTCCATTTTGTTTTTTGTTTTGTTTTTGTTGTTGTTGTTTGTTTGTTTTGTTGTGTTTTTTGTTTGTTTGTTTGGGTTTTTTGTTGTTGTTGTTGTTGTTGTTTTTTTTGTGAAAAGCATGGGGCTGGCTCGTCTGCAATCAATTATGTCATCTCTGCCAGAGTTGGAGGGTGACGAGAATGGCTTTTCCCCCAACGTCCTCCCTTGTGCGCGACTAGTCTTAAGGCAGCAATGAGGGGCTCTGCACTTCAACATGGCTCATTGCCAAGGGTCACTTTGGTTTCATGCCTAAAGAATTATGACCCTTGCACTAGATCATCCCATAATTTCTTCCTCAGATGAACATTCTCAGTTACTGACAATTTAAAATGGGTGATTTTAAATTTTTTTAAACAAAAAGACACTACAAGTGGGATGTAACGTTATATTTCCAACCGTTGCATCAAGATTTTAAAACTGTGAGCCTGGAAGGGTCTTACGAAACGAAATTCTGGACTTTTATACAACTACATGGATATACAAGCACGCGCGCGCGCGCACACACACACACACACACACACACACACACACGTATGCACACATGTATGCACGCACACGTACACGCATACACCAACTTACATGCATATATCTTATAAGCTATATAAACATTAAAATATAAATACACAAAACAAATTCTCTGTGTTCGCACTGTCCTTGGTAGCGTTATTCCCTCGTTTACGTTCCTTTTAGTCTCCTCCTTCGTCTCGCCAAGAGCTTATTGTTTATTTTCGTCT
Organism: Marisa cornuarietis; assembly: GCA_004794655.1. Lineage (NCBI taxonomy): Eukaryota > Metazoa > Mollusca > Gastropoda > Architaenioglossa > Ampullariidae > Marisa > Marisa cornuarietis. The sequence goes on along the minus strand of SMMW01000003.1, from coordinate 20,514,725 downwards.
TAGTCCTGTTTAAAAGAGGCGTCAGTATTGAATAAAGAGATTGAGTTCAAGTCTTTCGCATGTGTCATCTTATTATTGGTGTAGGTGATGTCCAGGTGACATGTCAGCTGAAATGTCACGTCAGATCCACGTGGACTTACCTGTGCATGCGTCCTTGTGTTGGTCACACGTCACGTGGTGTAACCACGATCGGCTGAAGCAATTTCAAGAAACGACAGCCGGGGTACAAAGTAGTTGACGCGGTTTATGACGGACATAGTAAGCGTTCGGACAATTAACTACCAGCGTAGATGAATGTGATCTCTGTAGGATCAGCATAAGATTTCGTTAAGAAAGATTTAAGGGCCTTAGTGGGGCCGAGCAGGGCAGGCCCTGCAGGTCGACTGCTTTTGACTGTGACTGTGTTGACTTATGTTCATCTCTGGTCACAATATACGAGTGAAGACAAACTAGCTTTTCATGATAGTGACAGCTGCATTGGCGGCACGTGGACATAACTGCAGCGTGCACTTAACCGACGTGTAGGAGCGACATACAAATAAATAGCCGTTTGGATTTATGAGAGGTCGAGGCCCTGCTTCAACTTTTGACTGTTCCTTTACCTACGACACATCGATCTCCTTGACACAGCTGTCATGGCAATAGACTTTGGGGCTGCTGTGGAGCGGGGAAAGTCGTTTTCTTAAGTACACGAGACACGGATGAAAAGAACTTTGCAAGAGGACAGAGTTTAAAGCTTGCTTATTTAAACACTGTTGGCAAAAAGACAACTTTTCCTACATGAACGTTTCCGCTGTTGGCAAGAGACAAGTTTCCTATGTGTATCTAGTCAGTGCTGACATTTTTCAACTTGTGTCTAGCCCCTCTTGGCAAGGGAGGGGCTTCTTGGTCGAATCTAGTCACTGATGGTAAGCGACGCAGCTTACAACTTGCCACTGCTGACAAGAGGACAAAGTTTACTGAATGTATTTTAGCTACTGTTGACAAAGAACAAAGTCTGCTTTCTGTATCTACCCATGTTGGCAAAGGACATAACGCTTGTATCTACCAATGTTGTGAGGTTTTCCAAAGAAAGTGGCAACTGCGCTCCGTTCCACGAGATTCGGCGCAGTTTCCGTAAACACTTGTTGTTTGTTTGCAAAATATGTGTTTGTTAGACATTTGTTTGTTAGACATTTGTTTTTCGGTATCAGCGGGCAATGTCTACATCTCGCCACCGTATGGCAGGGTGCGAACTAGTAGGGACTTGTCCTCGGTGATTGCGCCACTAAATCGTGTCCAGCCTGACCACTTTTGATTGATTGATTGATTGATTGATTGATTGATTGATTGATTGATGTCGTCTTATACCGCGCTAGTTTCCGCATCTCAGAGATACGCTCACTGCGCAGTGATCCTAACTAAACAACTGTGAGAGACAAACTCTGCTGCTACCAAGCGCATGATCAGTACTCACATTTGTTCACGGAGGGAAGGGGGGAAAGGGAGGGGGGAGGAAACCGGAGTACCCGGAGAAAACCCCCCGGCACCAGCCCTGCGAACAGGTGTCACATACAGAGAGCGTCCCGAGACGAGATCTGAACCGCTCACTGCAGTGGTGACCAGCGAGTGTTTTAACCACTACACTACCGGTGCTCCATCTTACACTGTACACGGCATCCGGAAACTCCTGCCGACGAAGAAGGAGTGGCTTCCGGCTGTAGGTGTACTTCGAGGTTATCCGTAACCCTCCCCCGACTCGCTAGTATATACCCCAGATTCCAATTATAGCAGGCGTTTAAAATGTAATGTATCGATAACACAAATAACAGGTCTCCGTGACAGGCTTCAAAATTCTTGGAAAGATCTTTAAGATGTTTGCTTTTCAACCGTCAAACGATTTATCCTTTAGTTTGATCCTGCCTCCCAACGTGATTTATACAAATCTTTCAGACCGTTTTGCGATTCCACATCGCTCCTACCTTCCTCCAAAGAGGCAAAGAGGTAAGCCAAGGCTCACACTTCTGTTGGCTCGTGATTCCCACGACATGCTTGACTTGTCGCCGACAAGCGTGTGACTATCGACAAGCTGTCAGAGGGATGGAGGTGGGGGGGGGAGTTTTATTGCCAATGTCACTAAACCCGATGCCGAGGACCTCTACTACACAAGTAATGACAGAATATCTTACTACACAAGTAATGACAGAATATCTTACTACACAAGTAATGACAGAATGTCTTACTACACAAGTAATGACAGAATATCTTACTACACAAGTAATGACAGAATGTCTTACTACACAAGTAATGACAGAATGTCTTACTACACAAGTAATGACAGAATGTCTTACTACACAAGTAATGACAGAATGTCTTACTACACAAGTAATGACAGAATGTCTTACTGCACAAGTAATGACAGAATGTCTTACTACACAAGTAATGTACGGATGTTTTACAGAGGATACAGTTTGTAATCTAATAGTGGACGCTGGCGGCAGCCGTGATACCCGTCTCCTCCTCATCTCCCCCTCCCCAATTGTTCCCCAACCCCGTCACGTGACGTTCCCGCCGCATCAAACCCTGAGGTGGACAAGGGAAACATGGAGTACATTCGACTGATCGTGTTGCACGGAGTCGACAGCTGAGCACTAACAAATTGCACGCCACTGTTCTGCCGCTCGGCTTTGTCCGACTCCTGTGTTTTAGGTTTCATTTTATGACTTTTAAAGACCCATTACTCTGTTCTCCTCCTCGAGTTGCAAAATAATCATTGGGAGACTTAATCTTCTTGCCCCCCCCCCCTAGTGTACATTGACACTGTGTTACTGTGTGCCTGTGCCATATTCATGCGCGGACTTTTCTATACACTGCCTGTCCCCAGCGAACAGTGCGATCTCCAGTTTGTTTGATTGATTGATTAATTAATTGATTGAGTGATTAACTCACACTGCTTGCAGTTTCTAGAATCCCAGTTAGGTGATTTGGTTAACTTCTCAGGGCTCCCAGTACCTTGATAAGGTGATTTCATCAATAAAGCAATACTCAGTACTTTTCTCTGTTCGACCTCTTTGTTCCATTCGTCGAGTTAATTTTCACTTACCGTTGCCCCTAACTGTGTCCTTGACCTGTTCAATGTCTTTCTCTTTTCGTTTCATTTTTGAATTTTGTGTTAACTGGTGAATAAAAATCAGCAAATTTAATCAACAAGAGAGAAGTTGCCATGGCAATCGTGCTATAAATATCTTCCAGGATTGTAGGTGATGTCTCCCGTCTGCTCACATCTCCGACAGGAGAATGGAAGAGAAAGAATTTCTTCAAAGTCGAAACTAACGTTCTCTCTCTCTCTCTTCTCTGTTTCCTTCGCTCTTTTTCTCTCTGATTATTTATCTGTCTAAACGGTCTCATCCCATAGTGGTGGTAGGGACATAGTTGTCAAGGGCTCGGTATGTGAAAGGCGGACCCCAACCTACTTTCATGGCTGTTTGTAGCTTTTCCTGGTAAATCATGTGTCCATGTATTTAGTGGGGAGAGAATAGTTCCCTGTCAGCATAAAACAACCAGTCTTCTACTCAAACGCACTACGACACGTACCCCAGTAGACCGCATGAGTACACATCCATCAGTTCACTGTACAATTACACATCCCTCAGTACACTGTACACTTAACTCTCACTTGTACAAAATACTTCTCTCAGTACTTTGTACAAATACACATCTTTCAATAGACGGTACAAGCACCAGCTCTCAGTACACTATACAAATACACGACTCTCATTTGTACAAGTACACAGCTCTTAGCCTGTATAAGTGCACAGCTCTCAGTAGATTGTACGAATACACAGCTCTGAGCAAACTATACAGGTACACAGCTCCAAGCACACTATATACGAACACACAGCTCTCAGTATATTTTACAAGTACACATCCCCTAGTAGAATGCACACCTACGCAGCTCTCAGTAGACTGTACAAGTACACGATGCTCAGTACACCGTATATGTACACAGCTCTTACCAGACTGCACAAATAGTCCCCACACACAGTTCCCAGCAGACTGCACGAGGAAGCTACACACGCAAGTCTGGGTGGAGAGGGACATGGCAGAACTCTGTTCACATGCTCATGGCGTCAGTCACGTCCTCTTCATGGAAACATTGTATCTTGGTTATTCATATCTGTACTCACTCACTCACTCACTCACTCACTCACTCACTCACTCACTCACTCACTCACTCACTCGTCAAAGGACATCATCTTGACCATCACCGTCTCCTTGCTTTCTCCGTGGCTTTCCCTAGTCCGAGGTCCTCGTCGGACAGCGCGTGGCTAACGCAAACTTTGTAAACATACCGTCATGCTGGACAGGTCAGGGACATGATGTATGTATCGTCAGGATCCTCCAAGGAAGCCGTCTTTTGAGAACCAGAGATCTTTGGAAGAATACCGTATCACCGGCTCATTTCGCAAAAGGCATCCACTAGCACTCAGCAGCGTGCCCATGGTAGAAGCAAAGAATCGCTGCTGCGACCTCCGGGGTCACACTTGAACGGATCGCAGGACATGACCTTTCGCTGGCCACACAACGAGGAGCCCGCCTCCTGCAGTCCCACAGAGCGGGGACCAGCCTCTTGCCTGTCGCCTTCCGAGGACTTGCGGGACAATCAGGATGGGTGGTCCTGCACACGCCGTCTTTCGCTTTTGTTGCCCACAGATGTAGTGGGAGCGTGACTGAATATGATGCTGTTTGCCACGGGTGCCCAAATATATTTCCACGGGTAGCCAAATACACCCTATTAAACATTTTACCCTTTTGAAAAAAAAAATCATCCTGTGGTAATTGTGGACACAGTTTGCTCCGCGAAGCTTCCTAAGGCTTACTCGGGTGTTTGCATAAGGCACAGGGGCAAACAATTCGCGTAGTCGCTTGTAGCCGACTGCTTTTAGCTCGCATGCATAGGCTTAATGTTGCTGAGGGGAGGAGAAGCTGTAGCAGAGATCCCAGACCCCTCTTCTTGAGGGGAGTTGTGGCTTGCACAGCAGCATTTATTCGCCCATGTCCGAAGGAGAGTAGTTGCCACTTGTTGGCGCGACCTTCTTTACTTCCTAGAGAAAAAAAAAGTTAGACTGACAAACTGCCAAGTATTATTTATACACAGCCTTACAAATATTTTTAAAGAAAACTATTCGCTTTGTGTAGGGTTGTTCCTCTTCAAACTTTCGATCGCGAGAAGTAATAGTCCTTTCATTTTCCCATGCTGCACTACTCTTGCTTAAGCTTCACATACTTATAGCACGTTCACAATATCACCATATGCAAATGTATTCCTCATTAACTGCTGGCATGTGTAAAATGTCACAGTGCACAAATGCTGTTTTATTTTTAAGTGAATATGTTTGCTGTATGGAGTGGTCTTCCTAGTTTATTTTAGCCTCAAACATACGTTCTCTTACACATTAGTATATAGGTATTCATTTCTGTCTGTTGGTTGAGAATAAATAATTCGATGTTGTTGTTGTTGTTGTTGTTGTTGTTGTTTTGTCACCGTGTGTGAATTGATTGTGTTTAGTAATATAAACCTATTTATTTTGTAGATGTATGTTATATAAATATATATTTGTGTTGGTATAGGTGATCAGCGGGTCTGCGTTTACTTTTTTTTTTTTCTTTTTTTTTGACAAGATCTACAATCGACAATGAGCTCCCCTAGCCGAAACAGTGAGCTCCCCTAGCTGAGACAGTGAGCTCCCCTTGCTGAGACAGCGAGCTCTCCTAGCCGAGACAGTGAGCTCCCCTAGCTGAGACAGTGAGCTCCCCTAGCTGAGACAGTGAGCTCCCCTAGCTACAGTTCCCAACAGGACCTGACGTGTGATATACATTAAAGACGAGTAATTAAAGTACAAATGCCAGTCGGGTGCGTACCTTCTCTCTACAATCTCCCATTAACACGATTGATTGTAGAGATTACAGACAAACCAATCAAAGTCACATTTAAAAAAAAGTAAAATAATCAAGAACACCGCAATGGTAACCAAAAATTGCAATCGACTTAAAAAAAAAAAAGAACTTGGGGGACTGTGACTGGCCTATTAATGGCAACTTGATGATGGCAGAGGACCCTCTGCTCGTGAAAATCAACTCTTGTTCAGCCATGGCTGTCATTGGCAGCAGATCGACGTGTTGCTTCGCACGTCGTGGGGGTAGGGAAGTATGGGGTGCTGGGAATGCTGATGTCGGGTAATAAACATCACTTGACGAGTTTAGGACCGAAGTTTGCGGCGCCAGAGCGAGAAGACACAGCACGTTCACTGTGCTCCCGATCAGACTGGAGTGAGTCGGCTTTCAATCGACTTGGAACCAGAACAATCCAGAAACAAGTTCTCTCGCCCAGAATGTGCCATGCGGAGAACAATAAACTTCAATCACACTGGTCATAAAGACACAAGCCGGCAACTTTCCCTTGACTTAATCAAGGTTAAAAAATACGACACCTTTGTTGTTGTGGTTAATTAAGGCGTTAGCAAGACAACATCCTAGCTCTAGTTCGAGGGTCCCTTAACTTTATCACACTACACCGCGAGACACGGGAGACCCGCGACCTTAGCCGAGACCTGCATCACGACCCAACCTCTGTCCTCAGCTCGACATCTTTCTTGCTTCCTAATTTTTCGTGGGCGGTCCGGTGGCGCCTGTCACCAATACAGTGAATGTTGGCTGTCCCGGGTTCAGCTCTCGTCTCGGGCACGCTGTTCTTTCTCTGCATGTGGCATCTGTTTACAGGGCTGGCTGCCTTGCCGTGATATAACCTTAGTTGCTGGGTCGACATAAAACACCAATTTCCTCCCCTTCTATTGTTTTGTCTTGACCTGGTGAAACCAGAACGATGGGACAATCTCAAATCCTTCAAGTCTTTTTCTTATCACATTGCTCCTCTGTGATTTCTCTTATTCTTCTCCTGCCAACTTTCCCACTGCAAGTGTTTACAAGTGCAAAGGCCTACAGCTTAATACCTCTCCAGGGATATTCCCTGTTAAAATGCGTGCTTCCTGTCAGAACAAGATTTGTGTTTCCATCGTAGGCTTAAAATACCTACAAGAAATGAAAGCGCATAACCACGGGGAACGTTATATAGCTGGCGAAGAAATAAAACTTACACGTATGTGAAATGTGCCTGGCACCGGACCACGGTGAGAGACGCTTCGCTTGGACACGAGGTCCTGTCTTTTTATGGCCATGTGGCAGTTAGATGAGAGGTGCGAAGGACTTTACTCCCTATCTCCGACACCGACACCCGAGCTGTTAAATCTACCCTCTCGCTTTATTATCGGCACCCGTTTCCTCCTGACAGTCGGAGAAAGAAGGGCGACTTGCTCGGTCCAATCGCCGACTGTATCGGCTGACGGTCATAACCGGGGTATATTCCAGACATTCATTCAGACAAAGAAACAATTAACTACCTGGTAGGATACCTGAACCACCTGGTAAGCTCTCCCCCATCCAGATCCTCTTTTTATTTTTTTTAACATCGTAGTGATCTGTTGTCCTTGTCACAGATTTTGTTTTTCTGAACTTCTCCACCCTCCCACCCTAGTGTAGACCAGCAAATGTTTATGTTCCTAGTCATGAAAATGACAATGCCTCTGTTGGCCTGGCATGTGGCGTGGGGATTTAATGCCCAAATAGCATCAGGAGTTAAGCCCTCCACAGTCGATAGCTTAAATCACAGCTAGTCCAGCACTGGTAGACGCTCATAATTCTCTACCCCTCATTTCAAGAAAGGGTCCCCCCTCCTCCTCCAAAAAAAAAAAAAAAAAGGAGCGTGAGCACCCATTCAAGGCGCTATCAAAGTCCCAGGTGCATCGAATATAAACTCTGAATGTAATGAGGCTTTTGTTGCGTCGTTATCTGGGCCACAAAAGAGGGTTTTAACATGCTCTGTACTTTGTCCATGAAAGTAGAAGCATGACAAGACATTATGTTTGTACACGTGTTGTGCAGCCTCGATATTCTGCGGTTTGTCACTCGCAAGTTTTGCACCCCACCCCCCACCCCCGCCACAGGTGGTGATGGCTAAAAGCAGCAAATGATGATAGTCTTGAGGCTGCCGTGCCCTCCATGTATGTCATGACACAAGTGCGCCTGTCAATCAACCATTCGTGAAGGATGGGCGTTCTTAAACCTTTCATTTACAGTTGATATTTGCGCCCACAAAAAATAACCGTCTGAAAGTGCAGTTATTAGACACTGACCACATCTGTAAGTGACTCACCGAGGCAGTTCTGTACATCAGTTATCGCTTGTCTTGGTTAGAATATGATATGGTTTGAGCAGATAATTACACATCACATTCTTGATTTGAAAATAACATCGTATTCTTGCTTTAACATAACAGATGACATGTTGGGTGTTCAAGTTTAACATAATAACTCACATTGGATTGTCTTGATGCAGTATACTGTATACAACACACTAGAGGGGTACGGTCATCTTAACCACTAACCATTGAACTGCTGTTTAATTAGGTCTTTTATTTATTTTTTTGTAATATCTAGAGAGACATTCTATTCTCCCAAAGTATAGGTAAATATTAATTCTTTGCGAGCTACATCCAGTCAGTGTACGCGAATCTGCTTTGGAGCGTTGTTCTTGAAACCTCTACCTTAAAAAACGGGTACAGAAAAGACTTTTGCATCATCAAAACCCTGCAGTTCATTATTAAAACCCTGTAGTTCATTATCAATGTTTTTGTACATTATCTGATTTTAAACCCTCAGGAATGACTCAAAAAGTTGCCCTTACAGAACAGAATAATGATTCCCATATAGCGAGCGCCATCTGGTCAGTCATTGAGGACTGAGGGGTTAGAGACCCCGCGTATCTCGAGATCAGCTTGCTTGGGAGAGCAGTGTCCATCTGCCCCTCCTTCTACAACCTTCAAAGGTATCAGGTACCCGTTTAATAGGTAGCTCAGATGGGGTCAGGTATGAGTAGGTGGTTCAGATGGGGTGAGGTATCCGTTTAGTAGGTCACTCAGATGGGGTCTGTTAGGACGAACAGATGGGGTCAGGTACCCGTGGGGAGTCACACGGGTATTGAGCCTGCTCGTGTGCGCCCTGCCAGTCTCGGTGCCGATGCTCTCCCCTCCCGTGGACTACTCCAGTTGACAGTTAGGCCAAAGAGCTCTTGGGTCAGGGCCTCTCCTTGCAGTTCCGAGGGGTAGGGGGTCAGCGGCCTCCTGTGGTCAGTGTCTTGTATGTGCTAACAAAGCTGCAAGTGACCAGGTTGTCAGAATCTTGTATGTCGTCACGTGACCAGGTTGTGCCTGTGACTGCGACCTCTTGCACGTCACCCACCCTCCCGTGACGTACCCAGCACGTCCCACCCCCACCCACCCCAACGATCCCTTTTTTTTTTTTACCTCACCAAGCAGGTGAAAGACAGTTGCTGAGGTGGGTGTCGTGGCTGTAGAGCACAGAAGCCCGGGGGCAACATGAACGGTGCTATCAGATAAACACGAACCGTCCTGGGATTATGGCGGCTGCAAGGAGAGGCCCAGGCTGTCAGCTGGAGTACAGGGGAGCCGTCTTCACACCCCTCGATAGCATCGTGTAATATTAACCATGGCCATTCTCCAGCCCAGCCTATCACCGCTTGCTACAATCATGTGAAACAAATGCCGATCTTGTCGCCCCTGCCCGGCCGTGTCAAATCCCCTTGCAAGGCCTAATAGTTTATTAAGACGCTTGAGGTCGCTTGCCTCCGCGGGTCCTGGCAGCAAGCAGGGGGTGGGTGGTGGGGGGGGGTGGGGGATCGAACTCTATGATTAATGCTGCTAGGCGCTCTTCCAGCTCCTTCGTGCCCGCGAAGCAGATAATTACATCTGGGCGCATGTGGCTTGGAGATAATGACAGTGTTTGCCAGAATGGCAGAAACACGACAACTGTCTGTCATGGTCTCCTTACTGTCGAGGGCGCACTGGGAAAGAGGGTGACGGAGGAGAAGTAGTGTTTTTGTCCATTCAAACCAATGTGTTACAACAGTTTTGGATTTCGCTCATAATTGCAAGCAGTAACCGAACGCTTTTCTTGAGCTGTCAGTCACTCCTAGTTCCCGCTTTCTGTTCTTGCCGTTCATGTAAGTATTCTCATTTAGACTGTCAAAAGCTCGATTTTTTGGGGTTTTTTTTTTTTTTTTTACCTTTTACCTTTGATTGGTTGGCGTTATTTGCTGCTCGTTAATATCAGTAATTTAGGTAATCAGTGTATAGGGCGAACCCCGGCCAGTCAGCTTGCACCACGTCAGGCTCCCTCCCCTCCCTCCTCATTAAATATTGCGATAACATTGTGGTAATATAACATAACATGCACAAGAGCTAAAAAAAAGGATTTATTATTTTATTAACATTGGCAAACCTTTCTCAGCCTGCTAATATGTAAGTTGCCTGTTCTGTATCTGAGAGAGAGAGTGTGTGTGTGTGTGTGTGTACACGTGTGCATGCATTTCTGTATGTGCTTATTATATGTGATCGTTTGTGTATGTGTTTATGTATGTGCTTCATGTTGTGTGTTCATGTGTTTATGTTTGTGTGCAGAAGTAGCGAGGGGGGGGGAGAATGTGTGCGCGCGTGCGTGCCTGCTTATACGTATGGTGTGTCTGTGTGTATACGAAAAAGCAGGGAGAGAGGGAGAAAAAAAAGAATGTGAATAGCTCGTAAGTTTTCTTGTGCACGGGTGTACACAGCAATTATCAGGCATTTAAAGAAATTTTTTTATAGACTACGAAAAAATATTTTATCCATATATTACTCAGCAAATATTGTTAAAAATCTAGAAACTATTTCCAGTAAATGTTTTATTTCCTAAATGTATCATTTGTTATTTATGGAGTTTTATTAAACGAAATTCTTACTCACTTTTTTATAATCTATTACTGAAATTCAGGAATAAGCATTCATAAATTACTTGACAGCATTATTGCTAGAGACAGGAGGCCATTTGCGTGTTTGCGACGAAGAATTTTGCAGACTGTTGGCCTCTGACTGCAGGGATGAGTGACATAACCCGTTGTATTTTCAGTTGACCTTTCCAACTGACTTCGTCACCGATATGATAGAACTGTATGTTTGCTGTTACTGATATCATAAAACTGTATGTTGATTGTTATTGATATGATAAAACCATATCTTTGCTGACTGTTACCGATATGATAAAACTGTATGTTGATTGTTATTGATATGATAAAACCATATGGAGAAGTGTATGTTGCTGTTACTGATATGATAGAAGTGTATGTTGCTATTGCTGATATGATAGAAGTTAGGTTGCTGACTGATGCTGATATGATAGAACTATGTTGATTGTTATTGATATGATAAAACTATATGTTTGCTGACTGTTACCGATATGATAGAACTGTATGTTTGCTGACTGTTACCGATATGATAGAAGTTATGTTGCTGACTGTTGCTGATATGATAGTACTTATAGTTGCTGATTGTTATTGATATGATAGAAGCGTCTGCGTATGTTGCTGACTATTACTTATCTGATAGAAGTGTATGTTGCTGACTGTTACTGATATGATAGAGCTGTATGTTGCTGACTGTTACTGATATGATAGAGCTGTATGTTGCTGACTGTTGCTGATATGACAGAACTTAAAGTTGCTGATTGTTATTGATATGATAGAAGCGTCTGCGTATGTTGCTGACTATAACTTATCTGACAGAAGTGCATGTTGCTGACTGTTACTGATATGATAGAAGTGTATGTTGCTGACTGTTACTTATATGATAGAAGTGTATGTTGCTGACTGTTACTTATATGATAGAAGTGTATGTTGCTGACTGTTACTGATATGATAGAACGTAAAGTTGTTGTTACTGATATTATAGAGCTGTGTGTTGCTGACTATTACTTATATGATAGAAGTGTAAATTGCTGACTATTACTTATGTGATAGAAGTGTATGTTGCTGACTATTACTTATATGATAAAAGTGTAAGTTGCTAACTGTTACTGATATGATAGAGCTGTATGTTGCTATTACTTATATGATAGAACTGTGTGTTGCTGACTATTACTTATATGATAGAACTGTGTGTTGCTGACTACTACTTATGTGATAGAAGTGTAAGTTGCTAACTGTTACTGATATGATAGAACTTAAATACAGCCAGTGAAGGGTTAAGTGGACGTAGCGCGTGCTGCTGACGATGAGTGTTTTCTCATCTATTCTCACTGCGTTGACAGTCCTCATAGATAACGGTTAATAACTGTCCCCGTCACTGGAATTTAAACCACCGTCTGAAGTGTGTAGCGCATACATGACCCCATGTCTGACCACCAGCTTCATCTGAGGCAATGAGATACCACGCCGCTGGACTTCTTACCTCTTACGACCACTTGAGCCTCATCCATCCATAGAAACGCTGAGAGTGATAATATTATATAAATGCATATAATATTTTATCCTCCATGTAGGCAAATTAGAAGAACACTAAAAAGTATTTTTATTAGCTGTACCATTAGCGCAACTTAGAAATTGAGCAGTAGATGTAATGTACACATAATGTTTATACTCGTCAGGTGATAGAATTGTTCAAGGACCACATCGTTGATTCCACTGAACCATCTCTACATATGTGCTTCTCAATTTTATTTTATTTATTTTTTGTTAAAAAAGGCACATGAACTTTTCAGACCACAGGAATATAATAGTAAGCATTGATCACCGCATTTTATATCATTTTTGTTACACCTGTGAGGACAGACTTTTCAGTCGTGTCGATAATTCATGCACTGTCAACCCTGTCTCGTTCTACTCTCTTGTACTTACGGCGCTAGATGGCGCTTCTGTAGTAATTTCACCAACTAATGAGATAACAACTAATGAGATGCTAATCTATTTGTTAGTGACAGACTCAAGGTATGCTAATCTATTTGTTAGTTGCTAAGTTATTTCAAAGCACACTTCTAGGTAAAGTGACCGTATTTATTTATTTCACTCAGTGAACTGTCATACCAGGTACAATCACCGTATTTATTTAATTCATCCGATAAACTGTCATTCTAGGTACACTAGTCTGTACTTATTTCATCACGTGGCCGGTCTCAGGGCCAAACAAAAAAAGTGTCTTCAGACATGTTTGTTGCGGCACTTCTTCCTCGTCGTTACCGTCTGATTCAGAGATACACTAATCTGCTATTTGTTAGTAGCAGACTCACGGTATGCTAATCTATTTGTTAGTAGCAGACTCACGGTATGCTAATCTATTTGTTAGTGACAGACTCACGGTATGCTAATCTAGTTGTTAGTGACAGACTCACAGTACGCTAATCTATTTGTTAGTAGCAGACTCACGGTATGCTAATCTAGTTGTTAGTGACAGACTCACAGTACGCTAATCTATTTGTTAGTGACAGACTCACGGTATGCTAATCTAGTTGTTAGTGACAGACTCACAGTACGCTAATCTATTTGTTAGTAGCAGACTCACGGTATGCTAATCTAGTTGTTAGTGACAGACTCACAGTACGCTAATCTATTTGTTAGTGACAGACTCACGGTATGCTAATCTAGTTGTTAGTGACAGACTCACAGTACGCTAATCTATTTGTTAGTAGCAGACTCACGGTATGCTAATCTAGTTGTTAGTGACAGACTCACAGTACACTAATCTATTTGTTAGTAGCAGACTCACGGTATGCTAATCTAGTTGTTAGTGACAGACTCACAGTACGCTAATCTATTTGTTAGTGACAGACTCACGGTATGCTAATCTAGTTGTTAGTGACAGACTCACAGTACGCTAATCTATTTGTTAGTAGCAGACTCACGGTATGCTAATCTAGTTGTTAGTGACAGACTCACAGTACGCTAATCTATTTGTTAGTAGCAGACTCACGGTATGCTAATCTAGTAGTTAGTGACAGACTCACAGTACGATAATCTATTTGTTATTGACAGACTCACGGTATGCTAATCTAGTTGTTAGTGACAGACTCACAGTACGCTAATCTATTTGTTAGTAGCAGACTCACGGTATGCTAAGTTATTTGTTAGTGACAGACTCACAGTACGCTAATCTATTTGTTAGTAGCAGACTCACGGTATGCTAATCTAGTAGTTAGTGTCAGACTCACAGTAAGCTAATCTATTTGTTAGTAGCAGACTTACGGTATGCTAATCTATTTGTTAGTGACAGACTCATTGTATGCTAATCTACTTGTTATTTACAGACTCGCGGTATGTTAATCTGCTATTTGTTAGTGACAGACTCACGGTATGCTAATCTATTTGTTAGTGACAGACTCACGGTATGCTAATCTATTTGTTAGTGACAGACTCACGGTATGCTATGTTAATTGTTAGTGACAGACTCACGGTATGCTAATCTATTTGTTAGTGACAGACTCACGGTATGCTATGTTAATTGTTAGTGACAGACTCACGGTATGCTGTGTTAATTGTTAGTGACAGACTCACGGTACGTTAATCTATTTGTTAGTTACAGACTCACAGTATGGTAATTTGTTGTTTGTGCGAGACACAAACTGCCGCAATGCCTTGATCAAACTGTTGGTACACAACTCTAGACCTCGGGCTTCCGCGAGAAGGCGCTGCTAGGGTTGCGCGCAAGGCCTGCTGCTCGTCATGGAGCGGAGCGACACCACCCGGCTGGCTGTGTTTAGCAAGCGCTCGTGTAATACAAGGCCAACTGTCAGACACAATAGGCACACACCGCTGAGCGCCAATGTCATAAATCAGCCATGAGGTTCCCCTGACATAACGATTAATAGGAAACCTATTTAAAAACCGATTTGCCATTATTTTGCAGGTCAGGTCCGGCGCAGTCAAGCCAAACTCCAGCGGTGCCTCCTGCCAGGAAGACATTCTACAGAGCAGCCAAGCGTGCAGAGATGAAGGAGCGCCGTCTTGCGGAGACTGTTGACAAGGGGTTTAAACACTCGTTCCTGCCGGCGCTGCTAAAGCCTTTCTTTCAGTCTCAGTGATGTTCTCCTTTTCTACCTCCTTGCCTTTCTCTGACTTGCTGACCCATGACTCTCTTTTTTTTTGCGGAGGATCTTGTCGCTTTTATTTTCCGCTTGGCATCAGCTGCCGTGTAGGAAGTCACGGCCGCGTTGGCGGCGCGGGGGGAAAACTCGGGCGACGATAGCGAGGAGAGAAAGCTTTGTACCACTGGGCCACTCACAAATCTGGCCAAACTATTCCGCGCCACCAAGAACCGGATATTTAATCGGGTCTTTGACCTCCCGGGGCTGATTAAAAAAGAAAAGCGCAAAAAATTCTCTTACTTCTCCAGCCCCCCCTCGCTTGTTTAGACAGAAAGAAAAGAGAATTCAGTCTGAGGCAAGGACCGGTCGCGAGTTCACTGTGTGCTCTCTCTCTCTCACAACTCGCTGCATCGGAACAGAATATTTCCGCTCACATAGAAAGATTACGATATTGACACAAATACAACGATTTGTAGAAATTATCACACATACAATGATTAGCACACATAATGATTATAAGTTAGCACACAAAATGAGGACCACACAGGGCTGCCTCCTGTCAAATACTTATTCCGACGTATTAAAAACACAGCTCCCACAATGCATCATCGACATTTCTTATTTACCTCGTGATCCTGAAATGCTCATGTCATGAACTCTGAGTTTGCTAGCATTATTCAATTTCTTTCTTTCTTTCTTTCTTTCTTTCTTTCTTTCTTTCTTTCTTTCGACTTTCTCTAGCTTTCATTCTTTGCAGTGGTTTGCTGTTTTCACGTCTCCACTTTCATCAAATGCGTGGCGAATTCTTCAGTGATTGCCCGAAAACTTCCAACCCCAGCAAACACGAAAAGTCACTTGAACACAGGTCGTGTCGGCGATCTCCCGTCATTTTAAAGCGAATTGTCCGCCTCACTGCGTGGGACATGGATCTTAGAACGCGGCGGAGGGATTCCTGGAGGGAGCGGTAATGAGGTCTTTGATTGGTGTTAATCCGCCGTTGCTCAGAAGGATGCGAGGAGAACTCGGGGCAGTCGCGCAGGGCAACAAGGGGGTGAACAGCGGGCACAAAGGACGCAGTGACTCGCGAAGATGCCTCCCTTGTTACCCCAGGTAGCCAGCTAGCTTTCCCAGCTTTGTTGTAGGAAGCTTTGGCAACGGTCCTTTCAGTGTTAACGGGATCCCCGGAAGAAACGATAAACATATTTATTAACTTAAGGGATTATGCGTCCCTATAAATTCAGTGTATGGGAGATGGTCATCATCACCTGCTGTTAAGATACAAATACAAAACATCTTTATTGATCATTTTCAGGAAATTATTTGTCTGCCATGTTACATCAGACAGAACATGATACCTCAAGTATGACATTAAATATAAACATAAATGTTAAAAAAGACCGGGGGCTTCGCGAACGGGAGGCACCTGTACGAGAACCTTCATTCAAAGTTGTGTCCTAGCTATGATTTGGTTGTATATTCGAATTGCCGCCGGAATAAATGAGTGCAGATATCGTGCAGTTCTGGCTCAGGGAACTCTAAACCTACCATTTCTGTCTTTGTGTCTCTTGTCAAATTCCTGTCGGAGCAGATGAGAGTCATCGGCTAAAAATGTAGTCAGTTTTTTTAATGTTTTTGTTCAGCTTGTCCCTCTCCTGTTTTGCTATACTCCCACCCCAGCACCCCAGGCCAACAGTCACGGTTCTGAATATTACTGAAGTGTACAATAGTTGGAGGAGTTCAGGGCGGACATTAAAAGATCTAAGTTGCCTCAAACAGTTAAGGCGGTTATGCATTTTCTTGACAACACCATCAACATGAGCTTTCCAGGTAAGTTTAGCATCGATAATTATACCTAAATATGTGTAACTGTCTACTCTTGTTACGATCTCACCTTTCAAGTATGTCATCAAAATCAGCTTTGTCTTTCCTGAAATGTACAATCATTTCTTTTGTTTTCTTGACGTTTAACTCTAAGTCTAAATAATAGTCGTCCCACCATGTAGCAATCACTTGTTTGTAGCAAGAGTCATCACCGCTGACGTTCCAGTGAAACTTGTGCCTTCTGTTGGATGTTGCATTTTCTGTGGAGTGTATGACATGTTTGATATTTGTTGTATGGAGTGTATTCCGGCTTGTGTGACATGTTTGATATTTGTTTATGGAGTGTATTCCGGCTTGTATGACATGTTTGATATTTGTTGTATGGAGTGTATTCCGGCTTGTGTGACATGTTTGATATTTGTTTATAGAGTGTATTTCGGCTTGTGTGACATGTTTGATATTTGTTTATGGAGTGTATTCCGGCTTGTATGACATGTTGGATATTTGTGCTGAGGACTGTGTTCTTGCTGTGTGTGACGCTGCCCTGTGACGTGGAGGAGACAGGCCGCTACACACCCACATTTTGTCGTCATCTTATTTTGACGTCAGCGCCTTGAGCTGTCCACAGGCCAGGATTTGGCGCTATACAAGCCAACATTATTATTATTATTATTATTAAATCAGTCCTGTAAGTCCGGTCGGAAAAGATGGAAAACAATGTCAGGAAAAGTTGGTGACTTCTAAGAGAGACCTTCGGTATTTCAGCTGTTTTAGGACAGCAACTCAGTTATGGGATGTTGGAAGACAATGCTAGAGATTTCTATACGCCAGTAAAATAATTGATGCTCGTTTTAGTCCTTTGTATTTGTTTTACTATTGTATTGCGGGATTTAAAAAGACATTGTCTTGAACAAAAATCTACAAATGAATATATTACTTGTTGGTGAAAACTGGCGAGGTCGTCGGAACATCCTTTTCGGGTTTACTTGGGGAATTGAAGAACACGTCACTAGTGTGCAACATACCTTACCTACAGTTTACTTTTCCAACAATTTTTACCACGGTGGAACTCAAAGTGTGTGTGTGTGTGTGTGTGTGTGTGTGTGTGTGTGTGTGTGTGTGTGTGTGTGTGTGTGTGTGTGTGTGGCGTCGCGTTAGACAGGGAGTGTTTATGACGCAACTTACAAGCGAGGAAAATTACAACATACCTGAGACGGCCTGAGGTAATTCAGGTGAGTACGAGGAGTACAAACAGGTGGAACCCCTTCTCGTCCATCTTCCGCGTGGCTCGGGCGGGACAGCCCGACGTGAAGTGGGCGGCAGCTGAAACAGCAGAACGTGCTCACCTCCGGGTTGTCCTGGATACCGGCACGACCTCACAAGTTGCGGAGGCCCCCATCGTCGCCTTGACGACCAGTTGCTAACTTCCGATCTGTCAGGTTCAGTGCACCGCCTCCTCACACCTTGCGCTCAAGAGATGCGCCGAGCTAGAGACGTACATGCGCCTTGTCTTTCATGCGCTGGTGTTGTCCTCGGCGGTGTGCCGCGCCAGAGAGGTGTCAAAGGTCACGGTAAAATAGAAATCTTCTCGTTTGGGGACCACAAAAGGTCTGTATGGACGAACGTCAAGCAGGAGGCGGGGAGTCGTGTGAAGTCAAGAACATAATTAATTTATAAAGAATAAGAGTAAGTTTATAAAGAATAAGAGTAAAATTAAAAATAATTATCAGATGTTAGAACGTGTGTAGGTCTCTCTCTCTCTCTCTCTCGTCCTCGTTCGCTCACAGAAGTCCAGACGAGTGCAGGCAGCATCTCCTTCCTCTCTTGATTTGTTTCCTTCCTCCTCAGGTGTCGTTTCCAACCCTCTGCTGGCCACGTCACCTCTCACACATCCTACAGGCTTCATTCGTTTCTATGAGTTACCATAAGATCGGAATTTCTCTGAGTTTAGTTCTCATAACGGTGGCAAAAGCCGCCTCAGAATTCGACCTGCTGGGTGGTGGTGAATGGTGAGTGTTGGGTGCTGGGTAGATGGGGGGGAAATGAGAAACTAGTTTGGAGCAGATTGTTTAGGCCAAGGTACGCAAAGACAGAGACGAGAGGATGTAAGATTGTTGAAAGATATGTTTAGAAAATTTTGAAATGCATAGGCACATGGGATAGTGTCGGACGACTGCAGCGAATTTCCACAAAGACACATAGGGAATAGAGATTAAGATACAAAAATACAGAGAGTAAAGATTAAGGTACACAGAAAATGCAAGGCAAAATCGTACTCCTCAACAGATATTCTATTTAGATAAATGAAGAAGTTTAATTTCATCTTACGAAACTATCTTAAACTCTCTCTCTCTCACACACACACACACACACAAGAGAACAACAGAAACACAAAACTAGAGTGAGAGAAGTCAGCAAAGATAAAAAAAAAAGTGCAATACATTTCACCTCCGCCATTTCGCAGAACGATAAACACTGTTCTCTACGTGCGCCCTGGGAGCGGCAGGACAATAAAGGGGATGTAGCCAGCAAGGGGACCAGAACTCTCACGGGAACATTAAGAGTAATTCGGGCATTTGGAAATGCATCGCTCATTTCTGCAGAGACCTGATTACAACCATGTTGGTAGTCTCCCCCTGCCCGGCCTCGTGCTGAGCTCTCACATGGTGTCGCTTTTGTGCAACAAACTCCAGACAAACAGCAGGAAGGGAAGCCATTTTCAAATGGCCTCAGGACGGGAGAACACCACGTGGCAGGCTTGTCAACTTTGTTTACTGTATTCAGAAGTATCAATGTCAGTGCCAGGATAACTGGATTACCTCTCACCCTTGCTTCGCTGCGCCTAAAAGCGATCTTAGTTACTTCCCTCGGGAACGGCGGTAAATGGTAAAAACTGTCCCCAGAACATGTAGGGCGCCATCTTGTAGCCACCTTATTTGTCAGAGACTGATTTCGCCGTCACCATTGATAGCCTTGTAAGCGTTGCATCGTCACCCGGGACGAGGCGAAGCGAAGCCAAGTGAGCAGCTGTTAACATTGTCGAGTAATCAGCTATGACCAGTCAGTCGCCAGATTATATCACATTACTGAAAACAGGCATTGATACAAAGT
The DNA here is from genome assembly GCA_004794655.1 of Marisa cornuarietis. NCBI lineage: Eukaryota > Metazoa > Mollusca > Gastropoda > Architaenioglossa > Ampullariidae > Marisa > Marisa cornuarietis. The sequence goes on along the minus strand of SMMW01000003.1, from coordinate 20,494,797 downwards.
TAATGGCCGTCTACTCGGATTAGCGGCCGTCCACGTGACGTGCATGTTGTCAGATGTTCAACAGTGATATTGTTTGTGTGCATACGCCTGCGCCCTCACCAACCTGCGTTCGTGCGTTTAGGATCAAATCCAGATCACTCATATCCTCCTACAATGCCCTAATCTCAGAGTTTTACTCTTGTAATCCTTCTACAGTGTCTCAGTCTCCAGAGCTTGACTCTTGTAGTCCTACAGTGCCCCAATCTGTAATACAGTGCCCCAGTCTCCACAGCCTTACTCCTGTAGTCTTACAGTGCCCCAACCTCCAGAACCTTTCGCCTGGAATGCCCCAATCTCGTTAGTAAGGATAGTACCCTGTCAGTCCCACAATCGCATATAGTCATCAACCAGCACTCGCCGATCACTTCTCTAAGGATCCAGCCATGACATACCCTATCACACAATGTCCATCACTCTGAGGATCATCGCAACCTGTGTTATTATCACATCACATGATCACCTGCATCGCCTACCAAGTCACAAGGACTAGCACATCCCTGGTCACAGAAAGACATTATATCACACGATCACCGATTACCATTCTAAGGATCATCACATAGCACAGTCCCGTGGAGCTCAAAATGAAAAAAGGGTTGAGATATTTTTTTATGTATTCATCTTCAAACAATCGACTCTGTAAACGGCTTGTCCAGATGTCAGTTTTTAATGAATAAAACGGACATATTAACGCAGAGATTTGCAGAATCACGAGTAACCCTTGTCACTCCTTGCTTGCATCAGACTCAGATAATTTTTTTTTTTTTTTTTTAATATTTAATTTGAAAAAAAAATTCTAGCGTTTCCTTTGTTTAAAGATCGATGTTCTGTATTTGGTGCTGATTCTTACCCTTGATGTTCTATTGCTTGCTTCGATGACTCACATGTTCACCCAAGAAGATTACACGTTTATCCTAAGCCTGGTATGTTTATCCAAGAAGAATACATGCCTATTCGTGAGATTAATATGCTTCTCGGGGATTACCGTTTCAGACAGTCATTATTCCTGTCTCAGATAGTTGTCATGGTCTTTTGAAGAGTTGAACAAAAGTCCTGCTCTTCCACAGCTGTACAAGGACGGAGGGAAAGACAGCATCGGAGCCGCTTTTCATCTTTCATCGTTGAATATTCTGTAAAGGTTGCCAGCGTTCAGCCCGCTTGTCTTTTCTTCGTCTCCAGCCCCTGGTTCGTGTGCTGTTGCCGAGCAAAGAAAAGGAAAGGTTGCGCGGGATAACTTTTTCCAGTTCTGTAGAAAGCATTGACTTCAGCGCCTCCTTCAAGTTTTTTTTTCCCTCGCCTCCCTTGTTCGTGACATTAAAATTTAGTACAGTCCGTGTCACCCATCAGTTCAGGTGCCGTCCAACAGAACCCGCTTTTGCTTTCTGCCAACTGGACTGAATGACATCAAAGGAGAAGTAACACGAAGGAAACTGAAGGGTAGCTGAACGGTACACGGAGCTTATTAAATCGTCCATAAAAGGCAGCCAATGAGTGCCCTCCGCATGGCTACTGTGGAGGTGTACGAATTGAAATGTCTTTTAGCGGATTAGGACTTTGATATCCGGGTCGGCTTTTGATGTCCACTTTGCGACGGCGGCCAAGTTAGGAGTGACGGCCCTTGCTTGTCACGTCTCTGTCGCCTCTCTTCTTTCTCTTGGTTTTCCTCGGTGTATGATCTCCCTCCCTCTCTCTCTCTCACCACACATATCTCTCTGGTTTTTGTCGTTCTTTCTCTCACGCAGTCTTCATCAGTGTACGATCTCTCTCTCTCTCTCAACACACATATCTGTCTCTGTCTCTCTCTCACACAGTCTTCATCAGTGTACGATCTCTCTCTCGCTCAACACACATATCTGTCTCTGTCTCTCTCACACAGTCTTCATCATTGTACGATCTCTCTCTTCCTCTCAACACAAATATCTCTCTGTTTTCATCATTCTTTCTCTCACACAGTCTTCGTCAGTGTACGATCTCTCTCTCTCTCTCTCAACACATATATCTGTCTCTGTCTCTCTCATATAGTCTTCGACAGTGTACGCTCTCTCTCTCAACACACATCTCTGTCTCTATCTCTCTCACACAGTCTTCATCAGTATACGATCTTTTCCTCTCTCTCTCTCTCTCTCCTCACCAATATCTCTCTGTCTCTCTCGGTCCTTATCACTGTATGATCTCTCTCAGCACACATATCTCTCTGCCTCTCTCTTTCTCTCACAGCCTTCACCAGTGTACAATCTCTCTCATCACGCATCTCTCTCTCTCTCTATCACATATCTCTTTGTCTATTTCTCCTACTTTCTCTCACAGTCCTCATCAGTGCATAATCTCTCTTTCTTATCACACATCTCTCAGTCTCTCGCATTCCTCATCAGTGTACGATATATCTCTCTCTCTCTCTCTCATATCACATATCACTCTGTGTTTCTCAGTCCTCATCAGTGTACGGGGGAAGATGAGGGGATGTAGAGCACTGAACACCCACAGCCGCTTCCAATTTAATTCCATGTCAGCGCTAACTCCCTTTTTCACGTGCACTTCTAGACAACCTGTGACGGGAGATGTTTGTGTCTGGTAATTGTTCTGATTACAATAATTTTCCAAGTCCCTGTAGAAGAAAGGTCGTTAGTGCTCCTTAGATTTATTCTTTGCTGCACTGGTTACCCGTGACAACCTCTTGTGTTTTCATTATCAGGACTGCACTGGTTGCGCTCCCTTTCTCTCACACTAATGTTCTGGGTGTGTATATGAAGTTTACATCTCAAATTTATTTGTGTTCTACCCACAGTGGTACTTTTCTATTTTAAGCCTGACAGTGCACAGTGTTACCAGGAAGCGAACTTAAATCAAGTGTTACAGACATAGAGAGAGTGCGATATATCAAGGAATCGCACTGATTTTGTTTCACTCACTCACTCACTTGGATAAACGGCGTAGTATGGTCTATTAAAAATAAAAGTAAGATTCAGCTATCTTTCCCCTTATATATTTTATATATATCACATTATATATATATATCACATTATACACACTCATATTCCATTTGAGATCTTAAACCTGTTTTACCTCGAAGACATAAAATGTTGCGAGCATCTTTAATTAAACCTTCAAGGCATTTTTACAATGCTGCACTGTCAATACAGTCTATATTAAAGCATAAATGTATTTTCACACACACACACACACACACACACACACACACACACACACACACACAGAGTCAAATAGGGAGAGCGGAGTTTGATTTTTTTTTTTTTAGCAATGTTATGTTTTAGTAGAAACTTTGACCTGAAGTTTTAACATATGCTGTTGTGACCAAAACACTAACGATAAGACCAAGAAAAAATGCTTATCTGACGAAAGAGAATATTCTTTATACCCTGCCGTTAAGTTAGTACAGTTCTAATTTCAGCGTAATACGAGGTATGAGTGGAACACGAGCTAAGATTTCTTACGATTAGCGAGGCGAAGAAAAGGGCTGATTACCGTTAATATTTATTTAACCCTGCATGGCACAACCCAACGAGAACGTAGGGTCGGGTAGGGTGTGGACATTGAGGGCTGGGAGGGGAGGGGTGGCCGCTAGTCCTCGCTCTCACCACGCTACGCAAGTCGCTGCAGCTTTGATGTAGCGACACCGGCTTGTAACCCGCCTGCTTTTATTTCGTCGAGAAAAGATTTCTGCGACTGATTCGCGCTCACCATTGCGAGAGCTGACGTGAATGTCAGTCCTGTGCTTTCAAATCGACTGCTGTCCAACGATCTAAAGGCTCTTTTTCCGGGTGTCAACGCCATAATGCAGGCTAAAATGTCTTTAGAAATCGCAACGGCCTACAAGGCGAGCGGCGACACCGATGGAATCACCAAGTGCAGTGGAACTTCGTATTTGCATGTATAATGCACAACATATCAAGAATGCAAATGGGTAAACAGAACCAAAACCAAGGGATAAGCATTGAGCCGGTCTACAAGTGCATGCGTGTTATAAATGTTCATATGGGCGTGTGTGTGTGTGAGAGAGAGAGAAGAGAAATTGATCGCATTTCTATTTAAGGTACCTATCGTCTGGCTTTATTTTCTTATTTATTCTTATTAAAAAGCTCCACTGCAACATATTTCAAGCATTTATTTAAACTTAATTAAGATGCGTTACTTATCCTTCCTTGGTTTCTCTTCTTATCCGCCACTCATAAAATATAATTTACTTTCAGAAATGGAATCTTCCGACATTTCGGCGCAGGTCTAAACCCAAATGTATAATGGATTACGATGTTTTACTAAACAGTCAAGCAGTTTTTTTTTTTTTTTTTTAAAGCAGAAAGATATTTCTAAAGAGCGAGGCCACGGTGGCCACCTTTGGGTATTTGTAGACATTGTAGTCTGCTGTCGGCTTTGATTCCATGCCTGGACTTCAGTGGCTTCTAAAATCGAGAAGACACAACCGTTCCAACATAGCTACACCACAAAGTAGTGGACAGCAGCTTTAAAATTCTGTACACGCCATACCGACATTTTGTTCTAAAATATCTGGATAAGATGGGCTTATTATAAAATAAGTTGTTGAATAAAAACAATCGCCATCTACACACCCCATTAATTTACATCTATTTTGTATGTTATATAAGTTATATTGTTTTATCAGTTATATTATTGTTACAGTTTATGGAAAAGTGGATGAGCAGGGGATCTTCATGCACTAAGCAGCATCTACATGAAACGACTAAAGAGAAATAACCACTTTGAAAGGGAAGGGATGTTTTTAAACTCGTTCTAGTTACCTCCCTTATCGTCTTCCGCTGTTGGTGCGCATGTGTAAGTTCGAAACGACAACAAAATCTTTCATTAAATAAATCTGTGCCGAATATTGCTTAGCGACACTTTGCTGCACTTTTTTTGAACGAACGTCTCGATTTAAATTTAGAGCACTTCTTTTACCTTAAATATTAAAATGGAACTAAAAGTAATCTTGAAACCGAAAAACGAAAGGCCGGACGGATGTTGTTCCTTAGTTTCAATGGCAGCGTTTTTAGCGTCTGTGACAGCAGATTACAGTGCTATGATTAGCGGTACTTTTTCCGAGTCATTTTAAAGTGGAGTTTGTGGGATACATTTGAACTGTTACACGTTAGTTTAATTCTTGGACAGGTATCAAAATAATAGTTTCTACCGTTTCCTAGTGATCGTGACAAGTTTAGACACGTTCACGTGTTACTGTTCAGTGTTGTTAACAATGATTTTTTTCTTTAAATTATCACTTAGTAATCGATCGATTTTTAGGATCATTTAATGAAAATGAAATTCAATCTGTCCTACCCATTTCGTCAGGGTAAAACTGCCATTCCCTTATGCTTGCAGTACGAGTAATGTATGCACAATTGCAGGATCAAATCTCTATTCTATCCTTAATCAAATATAAAAAAGTTAGTTTTTATAAAAATTATTGTCAACTATTTAAAAATGATTTGTATAGCTTTGACCCTAAGAGAAGTACTGGTCTTTCGTCTATTGATAGGTCAAAGCCTCAAAATAAAAATGGAATAAAAGGGATTTTGCCAGCCTCAGATGGACAATCAGATGAAGTAGACGTTAATATCACAGATAAAGAATAGGTTCAAAATCAGTCATGGCTGATGACAACATTCCTGAAAAAGACACAAGCAACAATGCCTACAGAAATGCAGGTAGAGTTCTGTCATTTTTAAATATGCATGCTCTTTTTTTGTTTTCTCTTTCTCTCTCTCACACATTTTTTTAGGTGGCTGTTTAGTTATTAAACTGCATAATAAATGCTCGTTTTTTTCCAGTGTCACTTTTCCAATACAAAAGCAGGAAAACAATATTTATTTTTTTTCAAAAGATAAATCTAAAGAAATTCAGCATTTAATTTCTCACTTCCATTTTGCAACCTGATAGATTTTTTTCCACATTTATAAACAGCTCAGAATTGATCTGACTTTTTATACAAATTTATCAAAAGAATTCTTTTTTTAACATTTAAGTAAACTGTGTTCTGTTTTCTATGTTAGCTGCACTGGACCAGAAGGCAGCCCAGCAGAGACGAATGGTTTCCAAACTGGACCGAGATGAGCTTGAAGATAAATATCTTCGACTCTGTGAAGAAAACCTTCTGCTTAAAAAGCATGCAAGAAAGCAGGAAGATAAGATCAAAAGGTGAAATAATGATAACCCACCTAAGAATGCATTTAACAAAATAATATATAAGTGGCTGTTTATTTCCTGTTTGGCCAGATGGTGCTGACAGTGTGGTTTTAATTTTCTTCCCCTCAAGCTAGCCTTAATTCTTAAGGACTCTGTACAAAAGGCAGTTTTTAAGGGTCATAGAACACACAGTGTGATTCTGCATTTGGCATATCTGGAATATAGAATGGTCAGCTTTATACATATGGAAGTTGAATGGACAAATATTTGGCCATTATTTTATTGGGATATCAGATGAGACCATTAATAGTGGACATTTTGCAGCTAAAATATCTCACTTATTTTAACCTGTGTTAAAATGCTAACTTTTATTAAATTTACTTTTATTTTATCAAATTTTAACCTATTTTAAAGGTTAGAAACAATAACTTTTTTTGTCCCAGAATGGCTACCAAACTTCTGCGGCTTGTCAACGACAAAAAGAAACATGACCTTGAAATTGGTAAGTCCATGGTGCATTTACAGATGGAAACACTTAGTGAGGGTAACTGGCACTGTGTGATCCTCACCTCCCTCCCCAAGTCCAACCATTCTTTCCCATCATAGGGTACAAGTTTGCCTTTAAGTTTTAGTATGGCGAGTGCCTTAGAAATATATACATGTATGAAAGATGAGAAAATGTCACAGAGCTGTCTGTTCATAGGAAAGGCTGGACGTGAAGTAGCTGCTGAGGAGCAGTTAATGGAGTTGAAAGGAAAAGTGCAGAACCTGGAGAAAATAAACAACCATCTAAAGGAAAAGGTGGGTAATAACTACCTAGGTGAAAAGTTAATATAAGTTAATTTAACAATATTGCACCACTTTCTTCATGAGATAGTCAACCTTTTAAATACTTCTTTCTTGAATTTTATGGAAAATAATCTATAGGCGAGTCATATACATACCGTGGGAATCTCTGGACCATAAGGCTTAACACCTTCTCAGCCCAGTCAATCTGTCCAGTCTAGTCATACCAACCTCCTGCATGTGTTATGTATCAAATGGGAGGAAATCGTTTCTGTTTAATTTCTCGAGATTCATGTTTTGACCTTGTGATTTCATGTTTGAGCATAAATATTTGATATGAAAGGAGTCTTTTGAGCAGGATGTGTCACCAGTCGGGTAGGTCTTTAAGGTTCTGGACATTAACAGACATGTCTTCTGTTAAGGGCATATGTATACTAAAGATGTGGACAATAACAGAAGCCACCTTTGTGTTAAACAAGGCTTCTCACTGACAATGAATTAGTGTTTACTCATGTGTGACGAGTTGTTTTCAGTTTGGTTTGTTTTTGTCACGGTCACTCACATGTAGGCCCATACTCAAGCAGTTGTCTGAACACGAGCATGTTCTTTCATTCCTAAACAAAAACAAACTATACCTGTCTTTGCACACCTGTCTATTTTTAATTAGGAAAGGAACATCACAGCACTTGCTGCTTTAAATACACGATAAATAATAAATAATAACTCACACTCACACCAGTTACTCGTTACAATTATACAACACTGTTAGCAGTACCAATGGGTAATTCTGATATTTCTATAAACAATACCAGTAGAAGTTTTATCCATACACTAGATAGCATGAGCTGGAGAAACATTAGTAATTTTGGCACATACACTAGATGTCACTGCCGTACACTGACCACACACACTTTACTTATACATCACTTGTTTCTCAGCAATGCTGACTCCTGGGCCTGTAGTATTGAAACTGTTGATGCTTGCTTGTCTGACGAAGCCTTTGTGGTTTACATATCTTCCTAGGCTTAGTTGATGTTCCTATTAAAAATTTATAAAAGGAGTTAAAGAGGGTTCTACAAAAACAAATGATAAAATTCCAAGGGATTTGCATGAATCTGGGATACCACCTTACTTGGAAAGCACAACATCCACTTTCTGCAGGTAATTTCTTAACATGATGTCTTCTTGCACAAGTCATGTCTTGATGGGATCCCACTATCCCCTTCTAAAATATTCTGAGCTGTTTGTAAAAGGGTGATTATTAATGATGTATACAACAGGTGTGGCTCACCCTGTCTGCACTGTGTTGACTTATTCACTTTACTGACATGCCGTATCACCTGTCTGTGACAGTTTCGTACCTGGGAAAAAGATTTTTTTTAACATGTATCGCTTGCACTCTCCACACACACTCACCATCCCAGCACACACATAACACACACAGTGTTCTAATTAGTGTATCCTCATCTCAGTACATCTTATCAGGTTCCCCACCACCACCACCACCATGTAAGCTTGGACATTTATAGTATATGATTGTTTAGTTCATTAGTTTGTTCATTCTTTTATTCATTCATTTGCAGCTGGCACTGACAAAGCAACAAGCTCTCACGCTGGCTGCAGGGAAGAGAACTATGCCATATAACCATGTCCAGTCTCGCATCAGCACAGGCATCCCCAAACCCCCGACTGTACAAATCGATCCTAGGATCACTAAAAATCTCAGGGTGATTGGTCCATCTCAGGATGCACCAAAACGGTCAGCTTCTTCTACTGCCTGCTGTATTCCATCATAGTTAACCAACTTTATACACAAAATTCCTCAAACGATATTTATTTCTATGTATGCTATACGTTTTGTAGTTACTGCCCTTTTTATTCTATAAGTAGTTTAAGTCTATATTTAACACAGAAAGAGAAAAACTGTCTTCACCAAACATGTATAGCTTTTCATATAATAGATATTAAGATAAATATTTCACTTAAAACAAGATATGATAAATATTAAAATAATATATATATTTCACTTAAAGCAAGAATCCAACTTTACATTGCAGAATAAACTAGAAGCAGGATCAGGAGTCTATGTACACAATACAACAGCACACATAAACTTCCAGAATTATTTTAAAATATACATTAAAATCTCAACAACTTACATTGAGCAAGATAAATGTTCCTGTATCAGAATAGATTGTTGAGACTTATTTCATGCATCGATACATATTGTTGTGATTTTTTTTCATGTATAGTTTCTTGAGATTTATGTTTTGTTGTTCATATGTCAGTACAGATTATTGTGACTGTTGTAAGTGTTGTTCATTCAGGTTTGCAACTCTGCAAGCAGGCCGTGGTGATCACATTGTAATGGAGGAAGCTCACATGGAGAAGCGACAGCTGTAAGTATGAAAATAGACTGACTGAGGCCAAGTTTTTCCCCTTTTTTATTGTTTAAAGTAGAAACAATAAATAAAGATGCACATACAACTATTCAGTTGTACCCAATTGCCCTCTGGGACTAATAAAGTATTATCTTATCTTAAAGCACCTTAATGCCACAAACTGAGTTTCTGGCATAGATGCATGTGGTGTTGATAGTAATCTACATAATGCTCTTTTGAAGTGCAAACTGATTGGATCTACTGTCTGGATTCCAGTCAAGCATGGTTCACTCGCTTTGGCTACCCAAAGTTGCAGTGTACAAACTGTAGTGATTGCCCTTTACTGCCGGAAAGCAGCAAGTCTTTGCATTATTCTTCATCCTACATCTTTGTGACTATTTGGTGAATCCTGTTCAATGCAATGACCTTGTCTTTAGGCTGAGACATTGCACTATACAAATCTTATTATTATTATTATAAAGGAAGCTGAAATATTGCACTGTAAAAAATAACATTATTATTGTAAAGAAATCTCCGATTAGGTTATCCAGCAGAACTGTGCTGGTTGAGCTCTTATACAGTGCTCCCATGACTTGGACTAGACCCTCTTAAATGTTGAATTTTCACATTGCATGCCATAACCCTTTATACCAAACTCTGTCAAAAGCCATTTTAAATTTAATGAAGTTGTGATAAAGGTACCGATGGTGCTTAAGATACATCGCTATCATGATGCAACAGTTGAAAATCTCTGCTGTGCTCCTGCCTTGTCTGAAGCTAGACTGTTCTTCTCTAGCAGTTTCTTGGAAGTGGTTCTGATGCAATTCTGGATTACTTTCAGCATCACTTTGTTTCAGTGGCTGATTTGGCTGATGGTTCTGTAGTTCTGGCACTGTTTGCTGTTGCCTTTTTTTAATACGAGTATGACTAGTGATTGCATCCATTCTTTGCTTTCACAGACTCTTTGGCACAGAGCAGTTAGGGTCTTTGGTGTTTCTTCCTCGCTTTGCTTTAGTAGCTCACCTGGAACATTGTCAGTTCCATCCCTTCAGGCCATACTGCTCTTTCAACCTCTTCCTGTATGGTAGTTCTAGTCTGGTTGTTTTGAAGGGCCAGTCCGGGTGCATCAGTTAGTGCCTGTCACCAATAGTGAAGGTTGGCTGTCCTGGGTTCAGCTCTCGTTTCAGGCACGCTGTTCTTCCTCTGCATGTGGCATCTCTTTACAGCGCTGGCTGCTTGCCCTGATATAGCCTTAGTTGCTGGCTCAGTGTAAAACACCAATCCCCCTCCCCTCTGGTTGTTTTGAAGGATGTTGGCATCTGTCTTTATCTAGAAGTTGTACAGATCTTTGCAATATTCATTCCATAGATTGAGTACAGCACTGCTTTCTGTGAGAAGGCAGCCTTTGCTCTTCAATGACTGAGGTGTTGTGTTGACCTTGTGTTGTGATGTCTTTAGTAGTTGGTATGCCTTTTTGCTGTCACCCTGTGCCATTCCTTCTGGGATTGGCTTTCGATCCCAAAATGCCTTTATCCCTTTTCTTAAGACATTTCACTTCTTGTACTTGAAGGTTGGTTTCAGGTTGCTTTTCCTCTTTCTCCAAGACTCTCCTTTGGTCGCAGAGATCTAGGACTTCATTCGTGACTCAGGGTTGTTTCTTCTTCCTATGTCACCTTAGCACTCCCGGAATGTTTGACAGTAGCACCTTTTTGATGTTTCCAGCAAGGGCGTCCACAGTCCTCCATGTCCTGGGTGGCAGATTTGCCTCCAACTGGAGCCTGGAAGATTTTGGTGTTCAGTTCTTTCAGCTTCTCCAAATCAAAAGAAATTTGGGGGATGTTTGAGCGATGCCTTGCCTTCATCTTCAACTTCAGGCTTGTTAGGAGATGGTTGCTGCCTATGTCAGTGCCTGGGTATATCCTTGTCTTGGCCTGATTGATGCTGGATTTGAATCATCTAGGTAGCAGAATAAAGTTGATTTGGTTATGGACCAAACCATCTGAAGAGTGCCAAATTGCCATCCTCGATTTCTTGTAGAGATACAGGGTATTGGCTAACTGAGCTGGTGGCTCTGTGTGCAAACTCTATGAGTCTGAGGCCCCTGGAGCTTAAGAACAAGAACAAGATATGGACAACATACAAGGAACAGAAGAACAAATATGTAAATTGAAGGATAGACAAGAGTACTGATGACAAATAAAAGACAAATACAGAAAACTTAAAGAGGAGCCAAGTAACTAGGACTAAGAGTATCACAATTTTGCAAAGGAAGATGAGTAGGTAAGTAGAGCATTAAGCAGAAAAGGAGGTAAAGGGTTTGACAAAGAACTAGCATTGTGTGGACTGTTGTTAGGAGTAATGCTTAAGGCAGAGGTATGATTTCAGTGCACATTTAAAGGATTCAGTTGTGGGTAGGTGGCAGATATGGAAAGTTCCATTGTTTTGCTGCACAGTGACTTAAAATCCTGTGACCATATGTGAGCTAAGTAAATGGCTGGAGTATTTTAGATTAATTATTATAAATTGTTAATTATGCATTTTGTTTTTTAATATTTTTGAGGAGAGTGGATAATGTTTGATTTTTTTTCAGGCTAAACACCATCGACCAGCTTCATGAGAAACTAAGCATGTATGAACTAGAGATTGAGAACCTAAAAGAGCAAGTAAGAATCTGGCAGTTTTTTTTTAAAGTTTGCTTTTTATATGAAAGTGTTGTTTGTCTCTCATATAACAAATATTCTAGACTGTCAAGAACCAGTCATGTCTAGACCAGAACAAAGCACAACATATTAATAGAGAGAGAGGTGAGAAAGTAAATGCTTGACCAAGTCACTGATGGTTGTGAGGGTGAGAGAATGTCTACTTCAGATGTTAATACCATTCCACCTTCTCCTTGATCTACACTCGCTGTGATCTCCTATCTCCTTGGTCAAAAGGATCAGAATGTTTTAGGATGGAAACAGGAGACTGCAGCTAGTCTCACCATCCATCCTGATGTAGAATTATCAGACCTGTCCATCATCAGCTGACCTTCCAACTCTGTCTTGAGCAGGTTCTGTTTGAGAAACCTTTCTGCTGTACTGCTTCTCTTGCACTGTTGGGTTTAGTCTCTGTGATGCAACATGCTGTGAGTTGATGCCACAGTTTATTGTTTACTTCTCTCCTCCTGGTGTCTTTTCTCCTAGGGTCATATCATCGAGTAAAAGGTCAAAGAAGGAAATTTTTATTGTAAATTTTCTTTCTTCAAGACTTATCAAATGACACAAGGTCCTCCCAACTCACTGCTGTTTGGGTGGATTCAATGTTGGTTGAAAAAACTGGTGTATTGCTTTTGCCTTTATAGCTATTTGTTTCTCACCTGCCACTCACATTCTAGCTCACTGTCAGGAAGTCAATTAGCAATAGTTAAAGAGCAAATTATCATATTATCTCCTATGGCCAAATCATCTGGTAAGTCTCAAAGAAAAAGAATTTACAATAAAATGTTTATTTTGTGACAATCTAATGACATTGCTTTTTTATTTATCAACCTGTCAGGAACTTTGAGTTTAATTTCTTGTCTGACATTATTAATCCTAAAATACCTTCTTTAGATAAATATTTTTTTTTGGGGGGGCTTAATTCTGCATGTGTCATTTGCTCGCTACTTTTTGGTTTGCAACAGAACCGCTTACGAGAGGCAGAGTTTGAGGAGGACATCATCAAAATCAAACAACAAATCACATCTGAGCAGAGGCAAGTGTTCAAGGATCTGTACAGTTTGAGTTGATTCATTCAGCATAAGTGCCTAAGAAAATTTCATCATTAAACGCAAAGACTTGTAAGAGTTATTTCTGATGTTACTTTCCATTGTAAACAAGAACCCAAGCATATGCTGTTTTCTGTGATAACTGTACAAAATGTTTATGTGTGTGTGTTATTTGCACAGAGTTAGAAACAGAAGTTTAAAGAAATTTGTTCTTTTTCCCTCTCTTTGCAGGTAAAGTTAAGTAAAGAATTATTTTCTTTAATTATTTACAGGGGTACTTTGAAAGATCATTTGCACAGGAAGTAATCTCTCTCTGTCCACCCAAACATTAAGCATTGTAATCTACTCTTGGAATTGCAGGCAAAGTGTTCAGGAGAACATTGACATGATCAAACTACAGCGAGAAGTGAAAGAGAAATCAACACGGCTGATTGGTCTTCAGAATAAATACACAGCTATGGAGGAGGTAATATAGCATACTTTGTGACATCACTATCAGCCCCAAGTCCAAAGCAATGCTATTTAACTGTTTAATCATTCAGATTACAACATTTATAATTATTTATGTTGTAATACTAGCCAGAATACCTGGCTTTACACAGTTTACACTTCTGCGACTTACTCTTCCAGCTGTCATTTTACTGTCAGCTTTTGATCTGTCACTATTGAAGGAAAGTTTATTGATCTATGGTATCAGTGTAGAAAAATAGTTAAACAGTTGTACTTATGGTAACTCCTGACAGCTCATGTTTAGCAATGTTTCGACTGAAGGGAGACAAACATTTTGATGTTGCAAGCAACTCCCATGCCCTCCATTCATCTCTCTCTGTGCCTTTGTCACACACTTTCTCCCCCCTCCATCTCACTGCTGGCTTACCACACCTCCACTATCTCTCTCTGTATGGGACTGATTCATCAAGTATGGGAGTATTTAAATGTCAAAGAAAGTCAAAATGTTTTTCTGAAAAAAAGCAAAGGAAAAGAAATATCCTGAAAGTTGATGTGACAGTGTTGACTGAAAATATTTGTTATTTAGTAGTTACTGTTTGGATCATCAATGCCTAATTATTTGAATTAGGACACTCGAACATTGCGGCAAAATCATGACCACATCTTGATGGAAATGGAACGACTTAGCATGCAAGTGAAAGAAGAGCAGAACCGTGTCCTCACTCTGCAAAATGAACTGAGGATTGCTGCCACAGGCCAGAAGCGAACTTTGGAGCTTCAGGAGCAGGTGGTGGACCTGCAGAGGGAAATTGACACACTCAAAGAAGCCAACGAGAAATTTGTCAGCAGGTGCTGTGCTTCATCTCATTTGCTTCATTGGTATCTTCCTCCTGGTCTCACTCTGATCTGTTGATTTTTTTTTTGTGTGTGCCATGCCTTCTAATTGGTATTAGTATCTCTGTCTTTATTACAGGATGGAAAGTTCTTTACTTTAAGCTTGGAATTTTGCAGTGCTTTTGACCTTGAACGAGAACGCGAATGGCGACAACGTGAGAATAAACTCAAGGTACAGATTGCGCAGCTTGAAGCCACACTTAAGTCAGACCTGGGTGAAAAGGGCAGTATTATTGACAGATATGCTAATGAAAGAGGTCAGTGGTGATTTTATTGAAAACTACTTAAGGCAAGTTTCACTTGTTTGAACTGCGCCGACTAAAAACTGCTTGTCAAGAAGTAGTTAACCATGTGCAGCAAAGTTTTTATTTAGTTTCAGTCATAGTTTTCATTGCAGAAAAAAGCTTTAAAAATTTATGTCAGCTATGCACCCATGGTTGTAGAATCTTTTGGAAAATTATTAGAAACAAGTTTGATGTCTTTAGACATCATTTTATAAACTGAAATATTAATCAAGGAAGAGGATCTGCAGAAGAATACTAATTATTCGCTGCCACTATAATTAATTTACAAGCCAATAAGGGTGGGGGAAAGAGAGCTAAGAATATGCTTATAGGTCAGTGGTGAAGTGATCTGTCCATTTGAAACACTGGACATTTTCCATGTCATTTAGATGCCCATGAGAAGCTTCAGCAGGAGTTCAGGGAACTTCAGGTCAACTACTTCCAGATGAAGGAAAAGTGTGATGATATGGAGGAGAAACTCAAATTCTTCACCAAGGTCAGTCATACAGCTGTGTGTTCATTTAAAAGATGTTAGTGTTCCTTAATACATTTTATTTAATTTAGTACATTTAATACATTTTATTATATTTTATATTTCATGCATTATGAGAAATAACTGGAGAGATTACAATTTCACTGATTCTGTAACCGCCTTTGTCACAATGATTCACTTTGTTTTAAGGATTCCAGATCAGTGACTGCTTGATAACATCAAAAAACCTCCACCACTGAAACCAAAAGAGATAAATAAGAAGTGCCAAAGTTTTTATTTAATATTGCTAAGAACACATGGAAATTTTAAAAAAGTACTAAAATCGTCCAAAAGCTGATCACCAAAATATGCATGTGTAAGGCTAGTTTTGGGTAGATTACAGTTTAGAAAGATTTGTGTTTTTGGAAGTGTTGTTCATGGATCCTCAATTTTTTTATCTGACCCTACACTTCAGGGTCATTCTACAAGCACCTGAATATGTCACATCTTATTTTATTGTTCAGAAAATTGCCAACTCTCTGGTGTTTACCCTATGCCCTTGACCTTATCTAAATGTAAAACTAAAGTGATTACATCAGCAGTCTCAGTTGCCAACTTATTTGTATTCAGACATACTTTGAATGATAACATTTCAGTGTTGTGCATGGTTCAAATGTTGATGATTTGGAGTGACATACTTATGAGACAGGCTGCCTCTCCATGTTAAATCAGTGAAATTAATATAAAAAAGGCAAGAAGTAAATTATTTTTGATGAGTAATTTCCTTTCCATATAGTATTTTACATAAATCGTGATAGGTACAGGTCTTATGTATGCATATAACTGGCTTTGAATATAAATTGAACAAATTTTTTTAACTTTTTAAAGTGTTGATATACTACTCTTACATCTACTACTAAGCTTACTGCTGCTAACTTACTCTAATATGTTTTGTATTGCAGGAGAGTGCCCTTGACCTGACAGAGCTGGAGGATGCCCTTGTTCTGGTGAAGCAGAAGAAGCAGAGAGCAGCACCAGACCCAGACTTTCTGCAGAAAGTTGATATGGAGATCAACAAAGGTCAGAATGTGTGGCTGGCTGTACACTCAGCCTTGAACATGATACAATATTTGTGTATTTATGTGTGTGTGTGTGTGTGTGTGTGTGTGTGTGTGTGTGTGTGTGTGCATGCACGTGCATGTTTGTGCTCTTATGTATGCTAATGAAGGTACTCATACATGTAGACACTTTCTGCTTGTGTATTTTCTAAATAACTGTGTCTACCAGAAGGCAAAAGAATTGCTGTAAAGATCTGTCCATGTGCTGCAGATCATAAGCGTCATCTTTTAGAACTGCAGGCAGAGTACGCTGAAACAGTTTTGGAGCTAGAGAAGACGCGCAACATGCTTGTGGTGCAGCATAATATCAACAAAGACTATCAGAAAGAGGTTTGTTTATTACTGGAATAAATAGTCACTACAAACAGTCCACTGGTTGTGAAAAGAGAGAGAAGTAATAATAATAAAGGTGTGATTTATACAGCACATGATCAGATTTATGAAAGAGCATGCTCTCGGGGCTTGAGACAAGGAGACATGGACAGTCTACTAAGGACGGAAGGAGAAACAACCATGCAGACAAGTAATAAAAGACAAACATAGAAGACGCAAAGAGCAATCAGAAAACAATAAAGATGGATAGTGTTATAAATCTGCAGAGGAAGACGAGCAGGCAGACTAGTCAATAAACTATACTCACAACTATTGACAACTAATCAATAGATGAAAAAATGAAAGAAAGGGTCATAAAATTTTAATTGGTGTAAGGAGTAATGACCATGAAATAGATGTGTTTTTAGTGCATGTTAAAAGGATTTGATGTTGGGAAGGTGGTGGATATGGAAGGGAAGAGAGTGCCATTGTTTTGCAGCACAGTAACTAAAAGTCCAGTGACCAAATGTGGTTGTTCTGGTGACAGGGATAGTGAGTGTATGGTCATCAGAAGAAGAGCAGAGTTGTCTGGTTGGAATGTATGCCTTATATGTTAATGTTTACTGTTGGGTTTAAATGGCTTCTGTCAGTAACTCTTCAGATATTACTGCATACTACCATGTTCATTTTATAATCCACAATCATGGTTTGTTTTTTGTTAATTTAATATTGCAAGTAATTAAAGGAAAGAACCTACGGATTTGCTGTGAAATAAAAATTAAAAGTAAGATTTTTTTGTGTGGTATTTTAGTTGGAGAGTAGCAACAAACAACTTGAAGACACAAAGAAGGAGTATGAGCTAAAGCTGGATGAGTATGCTCGCCTGCTGGATATCCGTGCTGCCAGAATTAAGGTGAAAGTCTTCCATATACTTTACAGCCCTTATAAAACTTGTATTTGTTTTAGGGAGAGTTGACTGCAGGTGCTGTGGTGGACAGAATATTCCAGCTATATTCACATTTTTTTCATTAATAATTGTTTTTATGTTTGTTTATTATGCGAACTGTTTCTGCAACATAAACTACTGTATCCACTTCATGCAGAAAAAAAAGGGGGCACTTTAAAATATTTCAACAACAATTTGTTTTTCTTCTTCACGTTAAAAACCATTGTACTATACTGATTTTCTGGGGACTTTCAGAAGCTGGAAGCACAGTTACGAGATGTAGCTTATGGAACTCGGCAATACCGCGTCCCACCACCTGATGATGACGTGAGTCACATGCTTTTCAGCTGGCAGCAGCACCAAACAGACTACTAGACCACAGCTCTTGTAGAATTATCCTTGAGTATTAAGTATAAAGAATAACAAAATTGTAATATAGCAAAAAATATAGCATAGGTGAAAGGTTCTTTGACATCACCACTTATTTTTTTTTTTTTAGGATAGGTACTTTCTTAGTGGTGGAAAATATCTTCTATAAGACACTCACAGCATTACTAAAAATATCCAATGCAGGTAGAGTCTTCTGTAGATCTTGAGGAAACATTACAACTGGAGAGAGGCCAGAACCTGTTTGAAATCCACATTGAAAAGGTTTGTTGATTCCTCTTTTCACATATGTGATCCATATTTACTGTGCTGTAGCCAAGTGCTGTTTAGTACATTCGAATTAAAAACTGTTTATGGATTTATCTGCTGAAATTTGCAATCTACTTTCATCATGATATGGTCAAATGCTGTTTGTTATATTCATGTGTTGCTGGTTGTGATTATGTTTCACAATTGTGACACCATAGTGGTCAGAAATAGTAGCATTATTTTGGTCATCAAATATATAGGTATATAGGAACTGGGGATATTTCTTTCATTAATTTGACTGGCTTATGTTGTTCAGGTCAGCCTTTCTGAAGATGCTGTTCGGCACATTGGGGATGAAGAGCCCAGCCTTTTCTGTACATGGGACTTCTTTGAGTTCGAGTCCCAGTCCACACCTGTGCTGCGTGGTTCACGGTATTTATGTTTAGACTTCTAACTTTTCTGTTCCCTACAACAGTTACTTTTATGTAATGTGTAATGTAAGAACTCACTAAAATTATCAGCAGATAATTCCTAATAGTAAAAGTCTGAAATAGTGTATGACATTGCATAGCTTTAAACCAAAAAAAATAAATAAATAAACGCAAGACTGGTCTGGCAGAGGTCTGGCATAGAAAACGTTTTTCAAATGACTGGACTGAACTCAATACAAAATACTATCTCCCCAAATTTGAGTGAAAAGTCACCTCCTATTCTTGAGATACAAGCCTATAAATCACCATTCAAAAAGAGATCAAAACTATAACATAACTGACTCAAGCTTTCTCAGAAATGCATTATGAACACATGATTCTTGTTTTTCCAACGTAGCCTTGATTCATGGTGTGAGCATGTATTTGTACACTGGTGATTAAAGTGGTGTGATCTCCTTCTGTACTCTGGAATTAATATCCCTTGAATTACACATGCATTTCATAAAAGAAAGACAGCCTTAGGGAACAACATTGTTCAGTGAGGTCCACAGGCAGGCAACGCCACCTGTCGCGGATATGGGACCCAGGTAAGGCTCACAAAGTCTGCTCACTCCAGCAGTCCCTTTGTGTAGCTGACAAAGCTTGAACTTTGCAGTGTTGCTTTTGTCTGTCACTACCCAAAAGCTTACCTACTGAACAGTGTTACAATAGATTAATCAAGGGTCTTTACAAAAAAAAGAAAGAAAGAAAAACTTGTTTCTGGACTCATAATTCTTTCGAAACCATTTTTCTAACAATTCTAACGAGATGAAAAAAAATTTTTTTTACTGGACTTTTCTGGGAAGGCAAATATCCACTCCTTACACATAGCTCATCTAGACGACAGTTGTTTCTCAATGGGAAGTAAAGAGCTGGCTGGTGTTAGGTATTTATATGCCTGCTATCTTTCTAGAACCTTCTATATATAAGACTTCACTTGTGTACAGTCGTTCGTTAAGCACCTAACATGTCCACAATGTGCTGATGCAGCCTTACAACTTTTCCGTGCGGTCATTCACTCAGGTTTGGGAAATGAATTCTTGTAGTGCTGAATTCAGGCCAGTCTTTTGAGAATGGTTGGCTGTCTGGCAAATCTTTAAATGGGCCAGCAGTACTTATGAGAGGGAACAGATTCTGCTGTACGCTTTGCCCCTGCATTTAGTGACAAAGCTGACAATCTTGTGTGCAGGCCGGTTTATGACTTCACCTCCCAGTACATCGTCAAAGTGGATGACTTTTTCTTGCACTACCTCCAGAAGGTGATGGGCCTATCTATTTTTGATAAACTTATTGTGTTTTACTGTTAACATTATTAGACTTGCTTTAAAAAATGGCATAGCCTTCAGCTTGATCAAGTTAAACTAAGATTTTCAGTGATGTTAAAAGAATGGGAAAATGTATGCCCAATCAAACACCAAATAGTACAGATGATGCACACTATCTACATGTTGTAACACTAAGTATAGCATTACAAATTATTTCTTCATTTTTGTCAGTTAATTTTGCATTTAGAAACCATTCAGCTGTGTACTGCCTTACTTGCAGGAGTCCTGCACACTGGAACTGCATCAGTCCTTTGGACAAGACTATCGAACTGTGGCAGCTTGTCAGCTGGTATTCAAAGACATTTTCGACAAACCCCATGGCCGTATCCATGGCATGGCTGTGCTAACAGGTAAGGAAACTAAAGTCTAAAAAATATATGCGTTCTTTTGCTGTTTCAAAAAATGTAATTTGTGCAAGTAGGAATTTATTTTGGCAAATTACTTCAGGTGTTGCAGATGGAGAAACAGGTGTTGGGTATGGTACTATTGAGTACTGGGTACGTCTGCGTGTACCTATGGATCAAGCACTTCGATTGTACAAGGTTTGTTTGTGTTCAAGTGTTTGCTTAATTACGTTGCATGGATATTTGTGGTTACATGTATACTTATGCAGCTAAATGCTGCAAATGCTGTTCCAAAGGTTTTTCTTTTGCTGCATCTAGTAGACTTGAAATTTGTTGGTCAAATAAAGGAAGAAACTTAATTTTCTTCAGGGACTATTCTGCTTTATTATAAGGAAATCAAAATAAAGTTTTGTGCTGAATTTGACTTTCTATAATTTAACAAATACTCTTTAAAATTGTTTGTGAATTATTGTAGGTTTATATGTGTAGGTGTTTGAAAAGCCACAAAACATGCTACTTTTTTAGAATACTTGTCTGCACAATCAAACATCACTGAAAATATATTAATACTCTAATTGCCTTGGTGTAATAGTTTGGATAATCTGCATAGAGCAAGGTGAAGTAAAATTAAAAACAGTTTTCAAACACCTTCATTTTCTGAGATGCTTTTATCTATTTTGTACATATTTTTATGATTCTAATGCACCTTTAATTTCATTATGCATAATTCTGGTTCTGGATTTGACCAGGAACGTACCAAAGCCCTTGGATATCTGTCAGCTAACAAAGTACAAGCTGAAGAAGTATTGCATGCTTTGGACGACAAAGCTGCAAAACGACCTCTAGACAACATCAATGAACTGCATATCAAGATCATTTCATGTGCTAAGCTGAAGTCACGGCGAGATGGTAAGACATAAAGAATACAGATCTTATCAGAGAAACATAAATTTTGTTCAAGTTGAACAATTGGAAGCATGCACATTTGTAAGACTGATTAAGTTGGTGGAAATGAGACCAATAAGAATTTCTTGTAATGAATGCATATGAAATGGTTTTGCTTCTATAATGTGCTAGAAGTAAAGCAAGGAAGAATTCAGACTTTTTTTTTTTAAGATGAAACATTTTGTTTATAAAAAATGCCCTATCTTACTGCAATCAACTGATCATAACCAACATCAGAAAGAATTATTTATTTTCATGTGATGGTCTGTGCCTCTGCTATTAAGGTCTTAAAAACAGTTTGCTTTGCTATTTTGTGTTGTGAATTCTGTTACTTAAGAAATAATATCAACTTCAGTATTAGTCATTTTAGACGATCATCAGCTACATGTCTGAAAGAAAGTTTCTGTTCAAGCTGGACTAATTATTGATGTGCTTCAAATATTTTGGTAATTTTTTCTCCAAGTTTTGTTTGTTTTGTTTTGTTTTTTTTTTGCCAACAGATGTTCAGCCATCACCCTACTGTGTGTATCAGTTCTTTGACTACAGTGACCATGACACTGTATGTGTTCGAAATTCCAACAGCCCAGAATTTCATGATCACAAAACTTTCCCTGTTCCTATGACACCGGAGCTAGACCAGTATCTACGTGTCACAGTGAGTTTATAACTGCATTTGAATATAGGCCACCATACAACAAAAAGCAAATGCTTTCAAAATTTTCTTCTTATCATGAGAAGAAAAATTATCAAATGCATGTGTATCAGTGTTAGAGAGAGGTACTGTGTATCAGTCATAACTTTCTTTCCTTTAGAAAAGTATTTTAAGGTTTGTGACATGACTGCAATGACAGTTTATGCTGTATGCAATCTTTTTACTTGCAGCATCTTCAAGTATATGTGTTTGATGACACAGACCCTGTAGAAACATCCTACATTGGTATAGTCGAAATACCTCTCATGTTACTTCGTACTCAGAAGCAGATCAAGGGTACATTTGAGCTGAAGAGGCAAGATGGTACCATGGGTATTGGCACCCTGGACCTGGAGATATACTGGCAACATGAATATATCATTCCTAAGAAACAGACATACACCCCACAGCAGGTACTGCTATGTAGTTATATGCAACATGTCCTATCTGACCACATGTTTGATTTAAGAATGGTTCAAAGTTAGGATGTTGCCTGAGAAAAATTGATATGTGTGTATATATATATATATATGTGTGAGAGAGACTATTTATTCAGATACATATTTATTCCTTAACACAGATTTTTTTATCTAACTAGTGACAGAAAATGTCTGAAATATCTATTTGAACAGATAAACAAATAAAATATGAATTTTATTCATAAATGTTCCCAACCATTCCAGTTATGAGGAGTTTAGGGGCTACAACTGCACTTTAACCAAATTGACAATGGGGTTAGAGGTCCTGGCCGTTAGTGAGTCCGATGCACTGAAGTGTATATGGTATCAAAGAAAAAGAGTTACGAGTAAAATTTCATTTTCTTTGTTTGGTGCTTTATGCTTTTATGCTAGGTTGCTGCCTTTGCAGATTGACCAAAGTCCTGATGATTTACCAGTCAAGATTGCTGCCTATACTCCAAAGCCATCATGGAAAGCTGCCACTCGCATGGCTGCACCCAGTGCCACGTCTACTCCTATGCAAAATGACATGCTAGCTGAAGTTGAAAGGCAGATCATTCAAACTAAAGGAGTCAGTGTCCCTTCTGCCACCCGCCATCCAGCCTCAGTAAATTCCTTGTATTCTTGTCCTTGGTTTCTTCTCAATATTTGGGTTGTTTTATTCTTGTCCTTGGTTTCTTCTTTGTGTTCCTGTTATCTTACATTTCTTCCCTCCTCTGTGTTCATCTTTTTGTGCTGGACTCATCTAGGGAGGAAGAGAGATGCAGAATCAGTAGAAAATATTGTTCTGTTCATTTTTTTTTTAGAATATTTTGCATTTTGAATTTTGGGACACTTAGACTAACTTTCAAGTGTAACTGAAATCTTGTTAAAATCCTACAGTATGAGACTTTAAAATATGCAAGTTTGGCATGCAGTTATGTTGCTGTTGATGCCTCAGATATATTGCTGCGTTGTTAATTTCTAGCCCAAGCCAACTGCAAGAAGGAAAGTCAAGATGAGTGAGGATCACTCCAGTGAGATGTTGGTGCAAGACACTGTGTCACAGGTTGTTTCAGGATTCATGCCCCGCACATCTGAGTCAGTGTCATCAATGGCTGGTCAGTCACTGAAGTATACATACAAGCTTAATTTCTGCATAAGAAAATGCCAGTAATTAATAATTCTACAGGTTTTTTG
This sequence comes from Marisa cornuarietis, assembly GCA_004794655.1. Classification (NCBI taxonomy): domain Eukaryota; kingdom Metazoa; phylum Mollusca; class Gastropoda; order Architaenioglossa; family Ampullariidae; genus Marisa; species Marisa cornuarietis. The sequence continues at coordinate 20,471,166 of SMMW01000003.1, read as the reverse complement.
ATGCCTTAATATAAACTGGCATCTGGAAATTTACATGAAGTATTTTTTTAATTGTGATGGAGAGTAAAGCCTCACCCTTCATTTATATAAACAGCATGCGTCAAGCAGAAAGCTGGAGAGAACCTAAATTATCAACAAAGATGAAAGAAAGAGACAGAGTTAAAATAATTGATGATGATGATGATGATGATGATGATGATGATGATGATGATGATGATGATGATGATGATGATGTCCATTTGTAATGCACAGGTATCCATTCAGAAGAATACTCATTGCGCAGCAAAAACAAACAAAATAAAAAACAGATAAAATAAAAATATAGATAAAACAACAGGACAGTAAAAAAAATAGAGAAGGAAGACTAAACAAATTCAAAAACAGAACAAATGTGGAACAATAAAATACTTCCTGATTCAATTATGACATCACACTTAAGAAGCTTTCTGTCTTCAGAAATCTTTAAAAAAATAATAAAAGAAAACTATAATAGTAAATTGATCATAAAGCCATACTTTAACATTAATGAATAATTTCTACACTAAGCATTGTATCTGAAGACATTGTAATGTACAGCCTTGGTTATTAGCTGATTATTGTTCCTAGATGAAAAATATTATTTTCTTTTTCAAATACTGTAGCTGACTGTAAATAGTGCAGCATACTATAGCCTCCTGACGCCTCATCTTGGCTGAGAACTAGACATAACATGTACATACTTGTTACTTCAGTTTTGCCGATTGCTTTTCCTGAGCAGGAAATAGATTTCAAGCACTGTAACCATTGACAATTGGTTCTGCCTTTGCATGCAGCAATTCCTTCCTAACCCTAGTTCTTTATCAAGTTAAAAAAAAAAATTCAAAATTCAGGTAAGAGCTGCCAGCATCAGCAAAGATTTGCATTTCTGGAAGTGGTCCTTCAGAACATTGTGAGTGTATTTAAGAAACAAATTGTGGAAAGTGTTAAACCATTAACAAAGGAAATATCAAAGCAGTACTAATCAGCAAGCACTTGACAGCAGTGGCAACTGCAGTAAGGATGGGAATAAATCATTTAGGAAAGGTATGATGTAATCTGACCTTATTCTGTTTTACTGGGTGCTGCAAATAACATTCTGCATGGATTATGTGACTGTATGTACTACAGAGATGAGCACAATTGGACCTGATAGAGAGGATGAGGAAGACCATCATGCACCACAGTCTGTTGATGCTCTGGGTCAGTAGCATATTTGTATTTAGTAGAGAGAGTTGTGTGTGTGTTTAGGGAGAAGTCATGCATAACTATAAAATTTATATAAACTATTTACTCAAGTATTTTATTATTTTTCGCTATCATCAGTTTCACGTTCTGCTTTCCTGAACTCTGTCTTAATTAGATCAATTTAATAAGTGTGTAATACACATTATGCATACACTTTGTCATACCTTTTTCTTGGTATTTTAATTATACTTATTATCAAGCTGAATATTAGTGCACTATTACAATCTATTTAAAGATGTAGAATTAAAGGTCTAGTGGGGCTCAGCTGTTATTATTATGATATATAAAATATTATTATGTGTTTAAATAGGTAAAGCTTAGATCAAGATCCTCTTTCCCTAGGTTATTACCTCCCTTCCATGCTCAAGCCACACACCTGCACACCTTACCATGCACACAGAAGTCACAATCATCCACCGTTGTCCACAGATACACTTCATTAACTTGTTTCAGCTATTGTATTGGCTGCAGCCTTAAGATAAACATATCCACATATCCATGTAAATCTTGATATCTGTTTTGTTAACCTCCTTCAAAGGTTGTATGAGTGTATCTCAAGGATGGAAGCAAAATATTCCACAATTTGAGAAATACATTAGTTCCACTGAGCTTTACCCAGCTATAAGAAAAAAAATTGCACCCACTAGATCTTTTAGTGTAACATATTCCATGTTCTTTTTATAACCTTTTTTTAATAATGGATTCATGTTCATAAACTTTTGCATTGAACTTTTTGATATGGACTCTGTGTCATTTTGATGTTTTCAAAAGTGGAACTTTCCTTTAGTTTTCTTTATGCACACATCATACCCACTCTCATTAGGCTTGATCATAATGAGTAAGGTTGCAGTGAGCTGGCATGTTAATTTAAAAAGCTTAGTTTGAGGAAATAATATATATATATATATATATGACAGTATCAAAGACATATCTGAACATCTTTTGATTTCCACTCATCTAAACTGCTTACATCCACCTCAGATATATAGCAAGCATACTCTCTCTCTCACACACACACATGCATGCCCAATAAGCTGAGCTATAACATGCCAAGAAGGAAGTCATGTAGATGACCAGACATTGTATTCCTCACACCTGCAGCTCCTAAAGAGCCTCTGCTGCAAGAACATTACTCCACAGAGGAGGAGGAGCTAGTTGCTCGCCCCTCCCCTCTGCGATCCTCTCTCAATATCGAGTCTGGGTCTGCCTCAGAGGAAGGTACCATTCTAGTGTTTGTTGAAGCCATTTTTTATCTTCTGATCTTCTGTTGAGCACTGTCTATTGTTGGGGAGTTGGGCTTTGGGTAAACGTGTTTTCTGATATTTCACATTCAGTTTAATTTGGATTTAGGCATAGATATTTTTGCACTTGCATTTTAGTCTTTCAGCTTCCTTGCACTGCTAACATTTAGAAAGTCTGCAATCCAGTGTCTTTTTTATTTACAGAACGTTGATATTTTTTGCACAAATGCTCATTTGCATTTTGATACTTAGTCACTAACTAAGCTGAATATCTACTTGGGCAGGTATTTTAAATTAAATTATACATAAACTTTAAAGTGCAAGTGTGGCACCTGATACAATGAAATGAAAGGAAATATATAGAACATGTCTCATTCATTTTATAAGCTTTATAAGTAAAACACTTTTAAATTGTGAAGAAACTCAAACTATTGTTTTATATGAATCTGTTCAGTGCTTGTCAATATCATGATATAATTGATCCAAAGATAAAAAAGTAAGCTTTGCTGATGATCAAGATTATTCCATGTTTCTTTAACAAAAATGCCATTGTAAAAGCTAAAAAGTCTATATCATTCATGTTGCTAAAAGAAATTAATACCTTTATAGTTGTTGGTGTTTTTTGGAATTAGTAAAGTGAAGTTTGTGTATGGTTTTTAGCATTGAAAACAAAATAAATTTTTAACTTTGTCATGTCATCCATTTCTCCTAATAGTCTGTAGATCTTGGTTCTTTCAGCTTATTTAGTATTTTACTTTGATAGTAATGTTTGAAATTCTTTGAGTACAGTAACTTTGTTGTTTATTTAGATAACACAGTTTTCTATCTGCCCTCCTTTGTAAAAAAAATATTTTATTCTGAATGGTCATTTTCTTTGCTAGTGCTACACAATTTTACTTTCAATAATAATTTACAAAACAGGAAATATTACAAGACTCATTGCTTATTAGCTTAATGAGTTTTGGCATCTGGGGCAAACAAAGAATCAATGAAATCCCCCATTTATTTCTACTGGTGTTGAAACTGATTGCTGGTATTAAACACCAAAATTAAAACACCACATGTGACATCATGATGCACATCAAAGTTATGTCCAGTGTCCACAGACATGAATGCGCGTGAGATTACTACATTTTTTTCCTTTCTTTCAAATCTATCTCTCCTCTCACTCTGTCTCCCCTTACTTGCCTTTGGTTCTTACATGTACATGTCTCCATACATGCACACTGATTGCCAGACTGACTTTAAAAGGCAGTTAGAAAGTATTATTGGGTGAAGTCAAACATGAGAGCAGATCTTATGAACATGAGGATAGATCTTACATGTAAAACAGGATCTTATAATGAGATTTGGAGAATTAGGTATATATTGAATCTAAAAGTTGTTTTACTGAGATTTTTTATATGACACAAAGGAAAGGACATTTTCTGAAACTAATCAAATATAAGATTCCCCTTTACCCCTATCTTGAATAGGAAAGAATTGTTTTGGGCCTATAAAGTTTTGTTAACACCATACAAAAATTACGGTTCACTCTATATTTTATTCTATTGCCTTGTCTATGACTTTCTGGAGACCAACCTTATGGCGCACCAGTAGCATTTATAGTTTTAGTTGATGTTTTCCTCATGTGGGGGCACAGAAAGGAAAGTATGTCAGGAGCTCTTGCACTTCTCATGTAGCAGCCTTTCTTACAGATAGGGAAGTATGTAAATATAATGCCTGTATTTTGTGCTGCCCATGAAAGTGTTTACTTGCATCTTTCATTGTTGTTGGTTCTTACAGCAAACATTTGCATTCATGCGTGTGTGTTGGCTTTTTGAAGTTGCAATCTTCCAATCATAGAATCACACTCACAAGGTTACCTGCAGTCACTTGGCTCAATACTTCATTTTACTGTTGTGTTTCAGACACACACTCCAAGCACTTTACCGCATGTCACAAGACATTTCATTTCTTGAGTGTTTATCTGAAGCTATCTTTTAATACAGGTATTCTTTCATTACATAATTTTAGGGGAGACATATACAAAAATACCAAAGCCCAAAGCAAGAACTTGTTTTAATGCAAAAGATGGTATGAAATTTTGCATGACAATATTTTCTGGATTATAGTTATTATACTATATAGCTTAGTATGATGCATGACATGGATGAAATATTGTTTACCTCAGTGTATAAACTTTGTTTAAAAAAGTATCATTTACATTTTAGCTTGCTTAAACTTTGTAGAAAAGAGCTGGTTCAGTCTGATGGGGTTAAATTTTTGGTGTTTTCTGGTTGTGTAGTTTTCATGCTGTTTTTTGGAGTTACAACTGTCATGCTGATAATTTTAACCATTATCGTCTTTGATTTTAAATATGACATTAATTTTGTGTTGATCATGCATGACTCTATACTAAGTATGAAATCAGTAGAACTAGAAGCATGTTTTGTTGCATATGATCTAAACTGTATTCAATTTCCCATGTGTTTCATCAAGTGACACATTTAAAAAATATGTTTAAAGGATGAATTGCATATAAACTATTAAATTATTTCAACTTTTTTAACAATCTGTTCACCGGATGTTTGGAAAACCAACCAAAAAAGCAATCATAGATATTCGTCTGTTTTTTTGTTTGCTTGTTTAATTTTAGTGTCTGTTACTTTCAAGTTTTCTTTCAAAGGTGCAGAATCAGAGAAGTACTTTATTATAAAGATGGCATGACAGATTTAGTTTTACTAGAGCATTTGATGGTATGAAAACCACCAGTTCAAATCTTTGATTCAGGTATTTTTTTTCATCAAGGAAGAGATTAATATGTCTGTAGTACTACTAGCATGCTGATGTAATTTCTTGCACATATTTTGCAGTTCAGTACACCTTTAAGGAATCTGGCAGTACAAGTCTGGCAATGAATAGATTAATAGCTGGCCATACAAAAACAATCAACAAGATAATAGATCTCTGTAGCAGGACAATGACAGTTCCTATAGTCACCTTAGAAGCCAGCAACAAAAGATGTCTTAGTGGTAGCCTCACAACAAATGAGACACAACACTAAGCAGTCACTTTCATTATCAGAAATATTTGATATGCAGATACATTTTCATGAAAAGTCCACTGCATATCCTTTGAGCATATATATTTCAAATGATACCTAAAGTGGCACAACCTGTTTGGGTTATGAGTGAACCTACTTATATGTCAACAGTTATTTTTACATGTCTTTGGTTAGTACCAACATAAATTGATAACAGACATGTTTTACTTGGTCATCTGATTTTCCTGGAAGTAAACATGTTACATTTTATCAGCATTAGAATCCTCTTCTAGTGCCTGCACTAACTTATAGCAATGGTCTCCTATGCTTAAATTATTATTTTGTACTACTTCACTGCATGTGGGTATTATTAACATTTCATTTGTTTACAGAATATAATTGTATGACTGGGTTAGCTTAATGTCTAGTTCTTACATCGTAGATAGAAGTTATATGTCTTAAGTCTTTTTAGAAAATCTGATGTCAGTTCTTTCTCTGAAATTTCTGTTAAATACAGCTTACCTTTAAATTGTACTAACATTGATAGTATGAGAGACCTATGTTTGCACTTTTAAATTGATACCACTGAATATTTTAAAATCTGAAAAACCTAGCTGTGAGAGAACATTCAATGCTTTCATCATTCTTTGTTCAAGACTATATCATTAGCAATCACCTATGAAAAGCAGCATAAGGAATGTTGAAATGTGAAAGTTTATTTACATTTGTTTACGGTTGTCATTGCTTAAAATTATGTTCTTAAAATCATCTACAGTATTGTTGAAGTAGATTTTCACACAACTCTGCACGGCTGGAAAATATTTACTTTTTTACTGAATTATTTAATAATGAATGCAGAGACAGTTAAGTCTTTGGGATCTAAGTTTTGTTTTGCACAATTATGCTAGATTAAGAGTAATATGCATTTTACTTGTCATTTTATTAAAGAGCATGCACATTCATTTTTTCTCTTCTATTGCAGAAAAATCTGGAACTAAACAAGAGAAACGGGTAACAGCTACATTTTTGGTATATCTTATGTTTCTGAAAGTTCTTTGAATGAAAGAGTGTGTAATATATTTGAGAAGAGAAGTATTTAATGAAATACAGTTTTTCCAACACCATTGCCTTTGAGATGATATATTTGCCAGCATGAATAGCATGACTGATACTTATTGCAGGTACCACAAGCCAAGCCATCCACACAGCAGATGGAAGATGATGAAGGTGAGGAGTTAACGCATGTTGGTACATTCATAAATGGCATTTATTCACACAATATTTAAGTTTTGCAAATGCCCTATAATAGTATAAGCTGAATACACTGAACCATCACAAAAGAAAATTGTGTATGTGCATGTGCATCCATGTGCATTTGTGGGGTGCAAAGTGTGTGAAGGAGGGGGGGGTGTTTGGATGCATGCATGCACATTTACCTTCTGGAAGGTGCATGGACATGTCAGTGTACATGTCAGACAATGTAGTTATGTGAATGCACGTCAAAGTAGTTATGTGAGTTTACATGTCAGAAATTGTAGTTATGGGAGTGTACATGTCAGAGAATGTAGTTATATATGTGAGAATGTAGGTATGTGAGTGCATGTGCGAGACAATGTAGAGAAAACTTTTTTTTTATATAAATGTTGATGTGTCTGTGTGTCCATGTGTGTGCTGACATTACTCTTATGAGTCTTAAGATTGTTGTTTGCTTCACAAGACAATTTATCTTTCCTTTTGTAAAAATGTAGACTATAATTTTTTGTGACTATGGCTGGGGAACCACATCAGTATATACTTTCTGATGATGATGATGAACATGATGATTAAGTGTGACACGATACTGTTTACAGGGAGGAAAAACCTTCATGACTTCATGTAAATATGATATTACATATTATTTTATTTAAAATGTATATAAATATCAAATTTATATACTGAGGTGACCAGGCTAGGTTAGTGGTGACATCAAACAAGACAGATTTGTATTAGAAATGTATTATATTGGCATGTTTTAATGAGCAAATACACCACACATACTGTACCCAATTCTTAATGATATATATGTACATATAATATGATAAAATATTTGTGGACAGAATCTATTGTGGAGGAAATTGCAGAGGAGACTGCGGAGGAGACCCCTGAAAATGGTGACAGTACGCTTCTTGCAGAAAAGGCTGAAAGCATTGTTCCAGATGAGTCTGAAGAATCAGAGCCAAATCACATTGAATCAGATAGTGAAGGGGTCATTACTGTTGCTACACCAACAAGGAAAAAAGACAGAATGTCAAAACCAGTAAGAATTTTAGATGAAAAGTAGACTTTACTTTTTATGAGAGTACAGTACAGGCAAGTTGTTCAGCTTAGTTGAAATCACTCTGTTACTTGTCATTTGTGTTCAGCACCGTTTGGGAATTGCACGTGGTTATTATGTGAGCAGATATTTCAGTCCTCCTTAATATGTGTGTAATAGGGGTTAGGTGAGACTTTGTGCATGCAGAAATGCTTATACATCTGTTCCTGTGAGAAAAGAGCCTCTCAGAGTTTTTATGATGAAAAATGACAGCATACATTTTGAAGATGTGGATGTCATTGTACTACTTTAACACTCATCACTGAGATGTTTCTTTTTAGAGTGACACAGTGACAGTGGTGATTTCTCATCTGAGCTTGGAAGAGGATTCACCCCCCATGGTGAACCCCAACATTAAACAGCTGTTTGTGGCATACAGCTTTGTGGGACTTCCACCACAGGACACAGAGACACCATTTTCCCTGCCTAAACCTCGCCCAAAAGGCCAAATAGCTTTCAACTTCAGCAGAAGTGAGTGTTTTACAGAATTAAAAATTGTTATTAAGTGATGTTTGATAGTCAGGCTCTGTGGAATTTTTATTTTTTGAGTTTTTATCATTGACACAGAATTCTTTCTCATAAATAATAATAATTGGATTTGTAAAGCACATTTCCTTGTGTGGATTTGAGCTCCTCTCTGCATGTAAGAAACACGTACAAGCATCAACAAACAGATTGTAGCATGGCAAATATGAATTAACTGCGTAGATAAAGATGAAGAACTGATGAATGAGCTGAATAGTTTGCTTGATTATCGAGATATATCTGAAAGAAATGAATTTTGATGTTGGAATTGAAAGCTTTGAGTGTAGACACAGTTCCAATATTGTTAGCTTAGACAGGTATGCTGGGGCAAGGCCGTGAAGACAAGCGGTACCACTGTATGGCCATTTTGTAATAATAATAATAATAGTGAAGATTTTTATAGCGCATATTCACACTCATAGAGAGCATGCTCTTAGCGCTTAAAACGAGGAAGAGACGTGGACTAAGTAGATACAGAACAAAGGGGACGAAAGAAAACGACAGTACTGACGAAACAGAAAACAAAAGGCATCAAGTGACAGGAACAGAGAAATATAGTGATTCTGCGAGAAAGATGGGTAAAGTAGCAAGAGGGAAGGGGGCGGGGTTAAGAAGGACTAGCATTGTGTGGACTGTGTTAGGAGTAATGCTCAAGGAAAAGGTGCGTTTTCAGTGCAGATTTGAAAGATTCAGTTGTAGGAAGGTGGCGGATATGGAAAGGAAGAGAGTTCCATTGTTTTGCAGCACAGTAGCCAAAAGTCTTGTGACCATATGTTGTTGTTCTGGTGACAGGAACAGTTAGGATACGGTCATCAGACGAAGAGCGTAGTTGTCTGGACGGAGAGTAAGGGATGAGAAGTTCAGAGAAATAGTCAGGACAGGAGCCAGCAAAGAAATTAAAATACAGCACAGACAGTTTGTAATCAGTGCAAGTTTGGACTGAAGCTCACCTGGGAGAGGTGTAGCATGATCTGTTTTTTGCCTACAAAACACAATGCAAGCAGCATTATTCTGAGCTTTATGCAATCCAGTAGCTGGTTAGGGAGCTCAATAAGGAGAGAGTTGCAATAATCCAGCCATAACAACACAAAAGCAGACATGAGCTTTTTCGTGGCAGAAACTAACAGGAAGGGTCGGATGTGAATGATCCTGCAAAGAAGATAGACTTAAAGACTGCATTGATGTGAGATTTAAGAGATAATGATGTGTCAGTGATAACATCAAGATTCCAAATGGTCTGAGAGATGTTCACTCCAGAGAAAGTAATTGTAGTAGAGCAGGGCACACATTTCAGCATCACTATAATGTGCTGAGTGCTGGCAAATAAATAACTTCTCCCACACTCAGCAGTAGTTTTTTTGTAATTTTTATGATCTCAAAGATTACATTATATAAAACACATTATTAAAATAGCTGAAGCACTTGCTACAGTAATTGACTAGTTGGCTGGATTGCTCATTTGAAGAAATTCTGTGTAAAGGATATGGTAAGCTGAATGTGTTAATATCTTGATCACATTAAATTAGCTCCACCAGCTAGTCCTTTGTGGCAGTTGTAAACAGCTGCTTGTAAATACAGGTGCACTGTATAGCTCATCAGCATAATTATTACTTGGTGCATTATGCACACTTTATTCACATATAAAGAGTTTGTATTATGTCAAAAAAAATCTCTGTGACAGCAATAGCTGTTGATATGAAGCGCCATTTGGAGCGACGACAACACCTTGCTCTCATGTTGTTACCTGATCATGAAGATCATGGGAGGTAAGAGGCGTTTTGCAACACATCTCATGAAAATTGCAGCCAAGTGCAAAAATGAATCATAAACATAGAAAAGAATACTACCGCTATAAAATAAGAGCCACAAAATAAATTATGAATAGGATGCAAACATACTAGTTTTGCAGAAATCTCTAAAGGCCTTGACTAAACCATAAAAGTGTTGAGTTTTAGGGCAGGTAAAACTCAGTGCTGCTTTAGATCAAACTGTGCCTGTTATTATGCAGTATGCTTTTGTGGGTAAGCACTCTCATCATCAAAGGATACACAGGAATATAAAATGTTGTTCATCATCATGACACTATTGTCAACTGGTGTGAATCATTTCAATGTTTTGCAGTCTCCACAGATTCTTGTATTTAAAATAATTATAATCTTATAAAAAGTTTTTTGAATTGTGCATTTTTGTAGAATCAAGTTTAATGTGGTGAGTGAGCCACCAGAGGACGAGCAAGATGCTGACTGCGAGGATGTGGGTGTTGCATATGTCAGTGTGCGCGACATCCTGAAGAATAAGGCAGACATCAAAGATGCAGATATTGACAGTAAGATCTGTGTTCTTTCTCTAGTTTTAACTAGCTCAAATGTTATTTGGCCTTTCTCAGTAATGTATAACTGTTCAAACTGTGCCTTTAAGGATGATTTATGTGTAATGGATTCCAGAACATACAAACTGAAAAGATATTTGATTTTCCTCAATTGAGTGTGAATTAGAATAGATGTTTTCATGCTTTTTTTAAATGAAAGAAAATTATCATGCTTTTGCCCAATTTAAATTGATAGCTATTTGAATATTTATACTTCTTTTGCAGTTTTTGACATCAGCAACCCCAAAAGAGTGATAGGCCAGATGAATGTGACAGTAGAGTGTTTAGCAGCACTGCAGGCAGTAGACTTGGAGATGCAAGTTGATGGCACATACTGAGTTATAAATAAATGCTACATTGTCTTCTCATCCAGCTTAAAGATATGAAATTTGCCAGCCAAAAACTTCATGCCCAAAGATTTTGTGAATAAATGTATGTAGTTGATCGCTACAACAGGATTGTTATCATTGCACATGAACATCATTTTTGATAAAATTAATACAAGGAGTTATTGTTTTAAGAACCAGATGCACTTTTTAACAGATTTAAAGAGGGATTTCACTCGGTTATTTAAAAATAATTTTAGCAGTTTAGTAAAGCTTTAAATGAAGATAAAGCAAATAATCAAATAGTTTTAAGATCATGCAGGCCATGAACAGATACTGACCAACAGTTGCATAATTCATGGAAAATTATCATCAGTGATCAGAAAGGTTTTGTCAAAAATCAGAAATTGTGATGTCATTTTTAGCTCACTTATAAAATGCCAAGTGATGACTGTTATTTATCTGGACGCATGTTAATGCAAGTGTAAGACTGTGTATGTTTGTTCATATGTGCTTTTTTTCACTGGTTGTGTAGAAAACTAAAGATGAATGAGATTCATTATTCTTTTGTTTATAGTAAAAACAAATTGTGTTTTACAGTGATTACTATGCCTTCTGTGCTTGAGGACTTTTATCACCTATAAAATATTGATAAATGTTTCTTAGCCACTTTTTAGTGTACAATTATTGGAGCGAGGATTTGCTTACAGTTCAAATCTTTGTTCCACTACTTCAGCTTGTCACGGGATACCTGTATAGGCAGTTATTTTGACATCTTTTATTAAAAGCAAAGGCTGTGATACCTTTACAATTTAGTCTGCCAGTTGCTTTTGTTTTAATTGGGGTTTTTTTGGGAGTGGGGGGGGGGGAGTTTTTGTCACTATTCATCAGATCATTCCCTAAAAATACCAACAATCCAAGTAGATTTTTAGTTATAGATACTTTCAGTAGCACATTTTTTAGTTAACTCTTTAGTATAGGTATTCAGACAGGTAAACTTTGTCAGCCATATTTAAGTAAAATACTTTATATGTTTCATTTCTTTCTTTAGTCTAATAAATAACCTTCAAAGGGCAAAAGAAAAACTTATGCATTTTTTCTTTACTACAAAAAGGATGAAATCTTCCTGAAAAACCAATACACCATCTTGCTCCAAGCACGTACGAAATTTGTGCCTGCATGCACACTTGTAGCATTAAAGGCCACACTTTCACCGCCCAGAAGGAAAGAATGGATTTGATACAGCAGAGGGAGGTGAGGGTACTTGTCAGCCAGATGAAAGCAATTAGCAAAGAATGACCGCTAGGATAGCCAGCACTGCATGCAGTTCTCACTTCCTACCGTCATCAAACCATCCTTGGTAACAGGCACTATAGGTCCATGGGAGATATTCTCTCTTACTCACCCCCACAAACGCACACAATGACAGGTCGGTTTGTATAGTGCAGTATCACACTCCTAAGGAAGTATGCTCACTTTACATGTTACAATACACCTGAATGAAGTAAACAATAAAATGCATATTTAACATATGTCAAGAATGCTGAAAATAAACGTCAGACCAAAAAAAAAAAGACAAGGAAGCGATATGTAACAAAAACACAATTTCAGATAGCAGATCTTTAGCCAAGAACACCAAGGAAAGGAATGTCTTAGGTGAACATTTAAAATACCTTAGTCGACCATAGATGATGCATTTGAAAAAGGAACAGTTCTCATGTTTGGATGCTCAACAACTCTGCAGGCGACTGTTGTGGGAACCAACACAAAAACTGATGACAAGCGGAGTGATGAGTTTAGAGAAAGTCAAGGCAGAAACCAGAAAAGAAATGATAACCCAGGACAGCATACATCTGATGCGTGCTTTAATAACAAAGAAGAGTGTGGAAGGAGAAGTTAACAAAAATTTTTTTCTCTGCTATAAAAACAAGTTTGGCTGCAGTGTTTTGAAACTTTATGAAGTTTACAAATAAAATGGATAGATATGAGCATTGTAGCTGACACAAGTTTAACAAGAAACAAAGCCTGAATAAGTCTTGTGATAGCAGATTTACTAACCATAACGATCACAGTTTCTATTCACCACATTACAGCAACATTTAGGTCCACCCAGTGCAATTGACAACACCTAGTAATGACATTTATCATTCTTTTATGGTTTTCTTTTTCACATTCACACTATAACTTCAAAATTTGTACAGCTAACTTTACAGATCTACCCAAATAGTTACAGAACAAAATTCCATTCTTCCACAATGTACTTCATTTTCTAATTCTGATGTTTGCACAACATCTGGTAAAACAAACTGAACTCAGAAAACAAACATAAGCCACTGAAGAAGACCTGTGTGAAAATCGTGCATTACAGCGCTATAAGTAAGCCCCTCCTCCAGACCACTCCATCCTCTGCAAAGAAAAAAAAAAGATCCATTAGACCTATGGAATGTCCATTGAAAAAAAAAGAGCGAAAAACAGCATACACATTTTAGCAGCTGGTGAAGATGTTGTCATACCTTTCTGCAATCAACCTGCATAGATGTGAAGCTTCATACACTTAAATGAAAATATAGAATCAGGTTTATCATGAACATCATTTCTTCTTATATAGCCTCATACTTTCAATGATATGCACTTTATAAGCACAAAAGATGTCTATATACATATATATGAGGTATCATCTATTAAAACTTTCTGGAGTTTTATTGTGAAATAAATGCATTTTAAAGGGACTTTTCATTGCTTAATGTAAGCTGTGATTATGAAATAAGAGGAAATACCAGAGTTTACATGCACAATCATTAAAAGGATATGGGCCATATTTTTTAGGGAGACTAAATAAAACATGATCAGCAAAATTGGAGCTTTCTAGCAGGAAAATTAGATGTGAAAACAAACAAAAAAAAACATCAGCACAATAATAATAAATGTGTGATTTATGTAGCACATAATCGCGCTCACAAAAAAGCATGCTCCCATGGACAGAAGGAGAAACAACTATGTAGACAAGTATAGCTTTGAACAGTCTTTTTTCTACATATCCTTAACCTTTTTCATATGTCTGTGCATAATTTGTATTATATTACAATACAATTTTGTACATTTTTTTCATCATAACATGCATCATGTAATGATCAAATGGCTAAGAAAGCTTTTAAGAGCAGTTCACTCTGTAGAGCTGAATGGTGCAGGTCTTCATTAGAATGTGTTCTGCAATACACAGAAACCACATGCCACAAAACTAATTCTATGTTGATGACCAGCAAAGCTTAATGCTGAAATCATCAAACATTAAGAAAAAGCCAATTTTTAGCAGTAAAATCTTCTTGAGTTCATTCTTCATCCACTGCGTTCCACTGGCTAAAATCACTAACTGATAATCTAGTGTCAGAGAAAACTGCACTCAGAAACAATAAAACATACTTAACTCTGAACTTAAGTAAACTTAATGTAGTGAAGATAATTAGAAACAATAGCAGCAACACTATAATTAAGCCCCCATTACCTGCTGAGGTTGTGCAAAGGCCAGCCAGTCAGATGCATGTGTGGGGAGAAGTCCCATCGTCTGACACTTATAAACAGCCATGGCCAAACACAAAAGATTGCCAATGATATAGACCAGCTTCTGGACACCGGCCTGCTGGCCCTCTATGCTCTTGAAAGCTGGAAAACAATTCAAGCAAAAGAATAAATATCTAAAATGCAATAACAGTGCAAGAAAATTACACTGATCACATTATGAAGGCACAAACAAATGGTAAACTAGCAACAAGCTTTCATCCTAATATTCACCCTATATTCCAAGAATGCTGGTAGATCAGTAGACAAAGCAAACAACATTTCATTCAAACGTCTCAAACAGAATGTCTCATTATAAAGATAACAAACTTCAACTGACTGTTGCTGATGGACAGCATAGCTTGTATTGGGCGAAAGAACATCATTCCGACCATCATAATTGGAAAAATGGAGATTGAGCTGCCAGCCATCCACATGATGAACATGTTCATAGGCACCTGTTTAATTGGCCCCAGGGCAATGTCCCATGACCGCTGCAAATGTCAAAATATATCAATTTGTCTCTATAAATACCAGTTCATCTCTACATGTTAAAAAAGAGTCATGAAGTTTAACCCTCTTAGCACTGCATAAAAGTTTAAGCACTTAATAAAACAATGGCTTATAATTGAAGAAGGTGAAGACGACAGTAGGTGATGATTGTTTTTATTTACTGCTGCTCTCAAGTAAACATTAAACCAAGAAATCTATATGTTTTTGGAAAGGAGAAAGCTTGAACTTTGCAATAAAAGTAATGAAAATTGCCTTCTTTCACTTTGGTGACAGCAATAATCAAAGAAAATTCAGTTCACTAATAAAAATTTTTTTTTTAAATCAACACATCCACATGGGCTATGTCTTCATCAACAACATCGGCAAAAATCTGTCTACATCAATTAGCAGCAAACAAACTGGCACATATATCTTAAAAATTGTTGGCAGAGTCAATTTCAGCAACAGACTCTTTGCTGGTGTCACCAACGAAGTCATCCTTTTTTTGTGCCATTTTAAAATTCATTTTTTCACTACTGGAATACTTGGGAGGTTATAGTATAAGCTTATCAAAGACAAAATTTTTCCTTCCAATAAGATGCTTTACTCGCGTAAAGTTCATTACTTGTTACCTTAACAATAAGATTGGGATCAGCATCTTTGCCTCGTTCTGTAACCCCTGTCGTATCCATACAACCAACAGGAGTTGAGACATCAGGGTGCACTGCCACAAGAGCACTTCGATCACCCCTTGACCTACAAATAAAATGTTTTACACATACATTTTAACACTTCTCAAGCAGAATATCCAGCATGACTCATGTCACATCTTGGTTTAGTACAAAAAATGTTCAAAATACTTAATACTGTGCAGGAAACTCTTCTTCTACCTTAACAAGTGAAATGAGCTAGGCTATCAAAAAGGGAAGGTGACCAGTTAATATTCAGAGAAACACGAAATTTTCCATGTAAATTGTCTTTATTTGATACTTATCAGACAACTAGACTTCAGGGGCTACAGCTGATCTTTAACCAAATGATTATTGCCCTTGTAAGTGGGTTTAGTGAGCCTGCCGCCAGAGGTCCCACTGAACCCAGGTGTATCTACCCTACACCACTATAAAATACTCTGAAAATGAGAGCTCAGCAATGTTTTCATCAACTCACTACACAAATGAGAGAAGGCTGGGAGACCATTTGCATGAATTGTCTGATAAGTATTGGAGAAAGATAATTTACTTGGAAAATGTAATTTCTTCTTTAACTTTACCAGATGACCTATCAGGAGAATAAATATCAGGAGGCAGGCTCTGCCAAAGCAACATAACTGCAATAAGGTTAGACTGTGGAATGCTGAGCAGCCAAGTGGGGGCCAACCAGATGCACAGCACAATGGGCAGAAAGATTATGAAGATAGAGCAACCTGAATGTATAGTCATAGTGTCACTTAATGGAAGTCATAATGTTGGGCAGAGCCACATTTCAATGGAAGGCTAGAATAGCCACCATTGCCCACACCTTATAAGTTCAAACTTTAAACCAGTGGGACACTGAAGGCGACACCAGCTCATAAGCCTCCATAATGATAGTCTTAATCCAGAAAGATAAGTTCTGTGCCAAAAAAGGGCCTTGGGTCCTGAAGAAAGGAGGAATCACTGGGACTGTCCATCTTACAGAAGACAGGACCTGTGCGGATAAATCCTTAAGACTCTCCCTGTCCTGCAGATGCACTGGAGTCATCATGTCTGGAAAACAGCAGGGGCTAGATCACTATCGGCCGTGGGCTCACATAAGGGAGCCAATTCTTAGTCAAAAAAAAAAGACAGGTCAGTGACCATCTACGCCAGACACGCCAAGCAGCTCAACCAGTTCTATATGAGCTGCCTCTGCCGCCTCCAACACATCGGATCGCAAGATAGGATCCCTAACATAGAAGTCATGAGGCAGGCTTGCATTCCCAGCATCCTCACACTTCTGCTGAAATCACAGGCCATATGGGCTGGACATGTCGTCCGCATGCCTGACAGTCATCTGCCAAAGCAGCTGTTCTATGGAAAGCAGGAGGGCAGAAAAAGCGATACAAGGACAGCCTCAAAGCCACCCTCAAGAGACCTTGGCATCAATGCTGCCAGCTTTGAGGCCCTCGCCCTCGACTGTCCATCCTGGCGCAGCACCCTCACCAGTGCCTATGCAGCTGAGGATAGATGCGTCACAGCAGCAGAAGAGAGACACACAGCATGAAAGGCTAAAATGTCCATCTATGCCAACCCCCCGCTTTCACACGCCTGTCCCACATGTGGGAGACTCTTCAGGGCTCACCAGCCACCCATCACCATTAACTCCCCCTTTTTTGCATGAAGTCATGGTCATCATCAGCCCCCGATGGACGAATGAAGATATAAACATTGATAAATCTGTACTGTTCACTGTATATCAGGTGAATAATTTCAAAAATGAGTTTTTACAATAACTTCAAGTTTGTTAAAAAGTTATACTTTATATTACCCATTATTACTTTTTATGTGTCATTACCGCATATTTACCTTACACTTTTGTTTTGAGTAATTTTGTAAATTTGAGTCTTGATGGTCACAACTCGAATATGGGACTTTATAGATACGACCACAGCTACAGTTTCAATAAAACTATTTAATTATTTTTAAGGAATATAATCAAAGCCAGCTGCCGACCGTTAACTGTTCAAAAAAATAAGTTTACATGGTCGTTTGCAAACTTAGTTTTCCCGATCTTTCGACTCACTTTATGCTTTACTGCAGTTACTATACTCCATACATCGCAAAAATGGGGCAAGTTCAGACAAGGTAAGGTGCACTTTTATTGATATGCAATGAAATTAAGACCAAATTAACTTTTACTATTAAAACAAACCGATCAGAACCTCAGCTGTAAACGACTGGCAACATAAGACGTGGAGTCTGACTGTAAACGACTGCATAATTCAGTGTCACGATAATCCAGAATTACTAAAAAAATATTTATATAACTGTACACTTTAAGCAAAGTCGAGTATATGAAGATCTGAAAGGTTCAATAAGTTTTGTAGAACAAATACTGACCGACTGGAACCTGCAAAATCTATTGCCCACTTATGACGTTTTCTGGTCGACATTTTGGAAAGAGAGATGGAGATCGTCGATAAAAGTACAAGAAACAATCATTCAAAATAATTCAAAATATTAATAATACATTTTTCATCCTTTGAAAATTTTAGTTGAAATAATAGTTTATACGTTTTGAAATTCTAATTTTTCTTTTTGTAGTAATATTTGTTAAAACTGTTGCTCCCTGTAATGAGAGACAACTCTGATTGTCGATGAGCACGATACCGAGATGGACTGTCAGGTGGATACATTTATGTGCATGTTTATATAAATATATACACTACACTTATACAGATGTATGACTCATTAAAAATCTGTAGGTTTATGTGGTAATGAGTATAAATTTGTTTGATGTACCGAGTTGATTTACAAAAAAGAAAGTCAGTTGTAAAATTTATCACCGATAAGTTTTTATTCTTTGCTTGAAGGTAGACATGTCAGGTAGAATCTACATTACTTTTGAGTAGAGAAGTCGAATTGAATTGAGACTAGAAGATTTTCGTTTCGACTGGTGGAGTGTATTTCGCAATTATACGTTTTAACAAGAATTTTATTTTCCATTTCAGTTACTTAAATCATTTTAACAATCAAACTTCTAAGGTTACCAATATTTTTAGTGACAATTTTACTAAAATACAATACGATCACAATGTCATTTTTGATTTCAAGGGAGACGTGCTGGTTTTATTCACCAAGATACAAGATTTATGTGGAGATGCTTTAAAAACTGTCAAGGCTCTGTTGGAAAATGACAGTGTAATAGATCAACATTCAAAGGTACCTTAAAAAAAATAAAATAATGAAACTTATTAGGATTTATTATTTAACATTTATATTCAGCCAGCTAAGAAACATAGGTTTATTTCTCATGGAGCATTAATATAAATGAATTGAACTGCCACCATAGTTGGATATTTTTACCATGGTTTATTTAGAGAAGCAAATCAGCATAAAGTTTTAATGGTCTGTTAGCAGCTGTTCTTCTAAAGATACTGAAAACAATGAAAAAAATGAAAGGAAACATTGTAGTAACTCAATTTTGATATATTTTTAACAAGAAAATCATCCGGTTTTACTATAATTATATTGATATCAAGTGAAAAGTAATAATATATTGTGAATTGTTTACTAGCTGGATTTGTTTTACCTTTAATATTTGACTTTAAAGTCTTTAAAACTAACTACATTTTTTTTCAAATCGGGATAGCTATGAGTGTAAAGTACCAGAAATTTCGGACCATAAGCTGCAACTATTTTCCCCAGCTTTAAGCCCAGCGGCTTAAACAACGATGCGGCTTGTTTGCGGATTTTTCAGATTCCGATTAATTTTTCGATGAGCTTCATGTTAAAGTTTTAACGGTTTACTGTTCACATTTTTAAATCAAAGCCGCACACAATTGAAGCATTCAGATCAGTTGTAGCAGCACACACCTTCATCATGCCTAAAACAAGACTAAATGATTACTATGCAGCTTTCAAGTTATACATATTTGTATTTGTGAAAAAAGTCGAGATTTAACAAGAAAATTTAGTGGATGCTTCTTATATACAGGTGCACTCAGTAAACTAAAATTTATGGTAGTTATGACATAACAAATGCATTAAATTCATTGTAAACATATCTTTGCTAGCTATATTTTGTGCTACAGTTACAACCTCATCTTTTCAGGGTGTGAGCTTTCTAGAAGTGAAAAATGACGTTCTGCTAGCCTATATGATAGATGTTTCCCTCCTCATGCAGAGTAAGGTCTGTGGAAAATCTATTCATGGACATCCTGCACTTCAGCGACTTGTGGAGAATAGAGTAGTAAGTAAAGCTTGTATGAAAACTTGTAAAAATGGTAAATGGAAGTGGCTGCTATTCAAAGAAAGATGCAGTATGTTGGTGGCCTTAAAGGGTTCTCATCTCCCTCCCTTGGATCAAATCACTATCATTTAAAAAAAAATTGTAAAACAAAGGAAAAATAACCATATAAGGTACGACTGTAATTTTTGTTTTTTTCTATATCAATAAATATTAGTAGAAGTTAAATTTTGCGATGGAATTTCTTCAAGGTTTTTTCCCACTGCTAGATATCTAAGAAGGTAAGAAAATTAGATAAAAAAAAAGGTTGTTGTGAAGTAGGCTACCACACCAAAAAACCAGTTTATATGTCAAAAATATATGTGGGATGATCCATAAGGAATCTAATCACACAGATAAGTGTTGCATATGCCTAAAGTTCAAGTGCTTTTAGTGCTGAGGATCAACGTGAAACCTCTGATCACTGACTTGCTGTTTTCGAAAGGTAGTGGCTAGATCTAGAAAAGTCTAAATTACCACCAGGAAGCAACCAACTAAACAATACCAAGAAATGTAGCTGCAGAAAAATAATTCCTCAAGCAATATCCACAGTTACATCTTTGAATCTACCTGTAGAAATGGATCCAAAAACATACATATTGACTAGTTTTCGTAAGGTGCCTTATGCAGTGATCTTAGCACTCACATGTGCATTTGTAACAACAGTCTACAGAGCAACTCATGTGAGTGAAGTCTGTTCCAGTGGCCTGTTTACTACAGTCATTAGTATATCAATCAGAAGCATACATAGAGTCTTCTTTCAACATTATCTTTAAATAAACAATTTTTTTCTATCGTGAAGCTCATTAAGTCACTTCAGGATTATTCAAGACTGAGTTTTAAATTAAACTGGCATACAATTAAAACAGAAATTTCTTGTATTGGGCAAATATTATATTATTTGATCAATTAATTAATCATTAGTGGCTCTACTGCTTACCAATGCAAACTTGATGTGGCCTAGGAGAACTTTTAGCATTTTTTGCATATGGGAGAACAAAATAAACAAATCAAACTATAAAAATGTTGCATTTGTTTATCGTGGGAAGAGTATAATGGCCAGAGTTTATTAAAAGCGTCTATTTTTTATGCAACGTTTTGATGCATGTAAATTAATGGCTTTTTTTCAGGCTCACTAAAGGTTAATTTATACTGTTACAGATTCTTGAAAAGATGAGACCTATTGATCAAAAACTCAAATACCAAATAGACAAACTTATCAAAACAGCTAAAACAGGAGTCATGGGTGAGTGTTCCACACAAGTTCATTTTTTTATGACAGTGCAGAAATATAAAATTGTTTGGCCTTCTTTGCAAAACTATAAATAATCCTCAGCTAATTAGTCTATATTTTAATATAAGACATTTCTGACAAACAGTATGTGTTCCTGATAAAGTCTAGACTCAAGTAAAGGGGGGCAAGAAACTACACAAAATGGCATGATGCACACTCGCTAAATATGCCTGTTATTTTATGATAGTAAAAGTAGCTTTTGTTGTTTTTGCTGGTAATTGGTTCTAGGTGCATGTCACAAATCTTTTTCTAATTGCTGAATTTTTCAAGATCCTAGCAAAGCAGTTCAGAATGTGGAATTAAAAACAGGCTCATTTAAAAAGGATGAATTACCAGGCCACATTTGGACAGATGCTGTTTCATTCAGAAACTTAAACTTTTTATCAGAAATAAGCTGACATACTTTTCTCCTTGCAGATGCTTGTGATCCTCTCAGATTTAGGCCCAATCCAGATGACCTAGCAGCCAAGGTAGCTTTATTATTTCTTGTTGTTTTATTACTTTTTGTTACAGATGTTTAACATTGTCATTTTTTTTTTTTTTATTTTTTGTAACCCACAGTTTGGAATTCCCTACTTCAGCACTTAGACATGCAGCACTTTACAGCATATTTTTCCAGAATTTCATACTGCCAGCAGATTGACTCCCTTGTATGACAATGACCAATTTGGCTATGCACGTGTGTGTGTGTGTGTGTTGTGCATGATGAGTAGCTTATAACTCAAACCTGGTGCAATATAAGAATTTCTATTATTAACCTCCTTTGCATCTGTTGTATACAAAGGATTACAGTGAGATAAATAAGTCTTACATGGACATACTACTTTTTCATAAACTGCATTAAATATGTATATCCAAGCACTTATTGGGTCCTCACACAGAAGTGTGTGCTGTAGATGTTTGTTTGATTATGCACTCTGAAATGCTTTGCAATCAACATTATAAACAAAGTTGGGTCATTCTATGTAAAGTGTTAGGATCTCATTTTAAGTCATATACCCGCGGTACTCAACCTGTGGGGCGCACCCCCCAAGGGGGACGCGACATGCTGACAAGGGGGGCGCGAAGGCGGTCATTTTCTCATATCTCATATAGGCATTAGTGGGTAAGGGGGGCGAGCTGACGTACCTTTTTCGTCTTGGGGGGGGGGGCGTCACAAGTAAAAGGTTGAGAAACTCTGCATATACCTTTCATTCAAGAAAGTTCAGTAGGGGTTTTTTGTTGTCAATATTTTGTTATACTTTTTTAGTTTGAAAATGAAGATTCAGATGAGGAAGACAAAGAAGACCAATCCAAGAAATCTGACTCTGTTTACAAAGCTCCTAAGGTGGCTCCTGTACATTACGGTAAGATCTTTGTTTTGTTATAAGTTAGCTGTACAGAGCTCCCCAAAAAGGCCCCTGTACAATACAGTAAGATCTTTGTTTTGTTATCATTGAGCTTTACAAAGTGAATGTACATACCATATGAAAGGGAGGATCACAACCAATGGTTTAAAAAGCCGACGAATGATTCTGCATTTAAATAGGTTTATGTCACATTTTCAAGTCTGGTTACTAACATGATCACTACACAACATCCAGTTCTCTGTTTCTTATCTCTGCTACCTTGGATCTTCATTGATTTTTTTCTTTTGTTAACAAGATTGAAAGCCTGGAAAGAGAGTTTAATCTCTGGATGCTTTTGATAATCGTGTTCTCTGCCAGTCCTGAAATTCAGTCATGGGTATTTAAAATCTTGAGGAAGTCTGGAGCTATACCTTGTCATCCTACTTCTATTCCAATACTGATTACCAAGACCATAATTTTGCCTAGAACATTTGCCTGAAAACACTGTACATGTATTGCAGTTTAAAGAATATATTTATTTAATATTTTGATCAGTATTTTCAACAAGTTCCTCTGTCATTTGCCAAGATTTGTTCTTCATAATAAGAATTACTGTTCAGTATTGGAACATTACAGAAAGCGATGTATTCCAGTTATGTGTCTATACTTTGTGAGCATAGAGCATCAGATAGGCACAGATGTCTAATGAACATTTAATTTATTAATTCATTATCAAGCACTTTATTCCACTCACTCCTTAGTTTTTCATCTTCATCCATTCATTTCTTTCATGTTTGTCATGGTGTCATCCAGTTGCTGTAGCTTGTTTTCACGTGGTCATGTGTTTGTAGACTTTCTTGTACAGCACATTGAGCTTGCCTTCATATCAGGAAATGCATCATATATATTCAGTTATTATTAAGTTAGATACTAATCTGCAATGTGTACACATCTGATATGTTTTCATATTTATAATTTTTTGCTGTTTGTAGCTTGTGTTCTTACAGTATTTATTTTATTGTACTAAGTGCTCCTGCTGGTTTATGTACTTTAGCAGATGCTTTCTACACTTTTCTAAATGTATAATATACAAATACTTCTGCATAGCTTCATTCACGATGTTGTTAAAGGAAGCCACTGTATTGTGCAGCTGGAGATGAGACTCAAGAAGAACGACAAGCAAAAGAGATGGAAAAGCTGAAGCAGCGAGCCCTTAGTAGTACCATGATTCAGGAGATAAGAAGAGACTTCTTGGACGAACCAGAGGAAATTATTGTAAGTAGTTCACTATTCTAACATATTCATGGATATTTATTGATCTGATTGAAACAAGTTAGAATGCCTTGTTTTTGATAATAAAGTTCAAATATCTTTTTTAATTTTTTAAACAAAGCAAAATGATTATGGAATGGGATCTTTCCAAGCTTAGGAACAGAAAATAAAAAAAGAACTCAATTTGAAAACATATGTGTATATTACATACCAGGACATGAACATGTTTTCATGCACAGGGACGCTCTCTCTCTCTCACTCATAAACACACATTTAGAAGTTTAGAGATTCAGCTTACTAAGAAGCATAATTAAAGATGTGAACATTACTGAAAACAATGATACATTTCAGTTATGTGCCTAAAATTTGTAAACATAGAAGTCGAACTAAATTATGTTCCTCTTACATTATATACCATGTCTGTAGTTAGAACAGTGGGGGGAATAGATTAGCTCCTATTTTGTGCAGGAGTAACAGCAACTGTTAGACCAATAATTAAACTGTTTGTTTGTGTGTAACTTATTAGGTAAACAAAAGGTTAATAGGTAAACAAAAGGTTAACTTTATTTTGTATTATCAGGAATCAAGAGACCTGCATAGAGTGCGTGAAGATCGAAAGAGGAAGGAAAGAACACAGTAAGTGCTTCCTGAGGCATACTCAGTGTGTGATACTGCGACAAAACCTTTGACATTATTAGTAACTGATATCAGTGTGATTGATTGCTGCTGTAAGCTAATTAATTCTTAAAATTTCCATGACTTCTGTCCTATAAAATGTGCTGCTGTAAGATTATTAATTCTTAAAACTTTCATGACTTCTATAAAATATTCCCAGAACAATGGTGACCATAGATTTAGCTGCAAAGTAACATATATTTCTTCTGCAAGACTGAAGTACACATCAGCCAAAGAGTAGAAATCTGTTGCAGTCTTCGGTGCTTGCTCTAATACATTGCCCATCTTTGTTAAACAGATTTGAGGAGACATACTTCACAAGAGTGACCGTGTCCAAAAAGGAAAAAGTGAGTACTGTTTGCTATCTATTACCAGCAGACTTCAATGCATTTATGTATAATACCTGGGTCTGTATAAGGAATTCAATAAAAATACTGTCAGATCTTTTCTTTAGACTAACCCATTCTGGACTGAGAATCCAAGTGAAATGATCAGCCACATGTTAACAACACAAATTAGTTTAAGATCTGCTTTTTCAGGCCCCTTGGCAAAGTCTTGGAGAATGAAAACTGGTGAAAAAAACAGGGATATTTATCAGTCATGCTAAAACTTGCATATATATATATACATATATTATTTAAAAGTCACAACCATGTATCTCCCAAAATATGAGTTAATACCGCCTTCCCCAACCTTTCTCCAGAGATAGGCCCACTTAGCTGTGTCATTGGCTGCAGCCTTTACAACAGAAACTTTTCCTGGTGCCAGGGCTTTTACCTCTTGCTGTGCTTTTCTTGAAATTATTTTTTTGTAATGTATGGTTGCAGTTTTGATGAGATATGCACTTTTTAAGCTTATAAACTCCTATTCCATTTTATGAATGAGGATGTACCCTTAGACATCTTTAAAACAATACAGATGCTTTCCAACATTACATGAGGTGTTGGAAGGAAAAGAAGTGACAACGAAATGAAAATATATGAAAATGAAATTTAGCAGCAGATAGATAGGTGACATTATCTAAAGCTACAACATTTGAAAGAATTGAGTCTCAGAGGCATATTCAGACGTTTCCATACATGTATTTGTACCTTGTGTATTGTTACTTTCTGTCATAAAGATATTTTGTTAACCTCAAAATTCAAATTTGTTCAGGAGAAGAGTCGACGGATGTCTACCATGTCAAGTCTTGATGGACTGTTGAAGTTTGACAATCTGTCATATCTTGACCAGGAAGGAGACCAGGTACAGTGTATTGTTTTTATCAGACAGGTACCAGAGGACAGCTGGTTGTCCTCTCTTTCCTTAAGAAAATTCAGTATTTTGCTTCACACCTTATTTTCAAAATTCATCCGCATCAATCTTGCACTCCTTCAATGATGAAGCTACATTGGCTTCCTGTCAGTGAGCACATAAATACAAGGTTACAAATACAAATATCTGGTATACCATTGTCACTCGTGTAGATCCTAACTACTTTTCCACTTGCTAGTCTTCCCCTTGTTCTCCCTATCCCTCTATGGACAGTTGTCTTTTGTCTATAAGCATCATTGCCCAGGATTCCGTTCCTTCTCCTGCTGTGGACCTTGGCTTTGGAATTCTCATTTCTTCAGTGTCAGACTCTCTTTTTCTTTCTCATCCTTCAAATCTCACTTTAAAACATCTTTGTTCATAAAGTACTACTTGATATGTGTCTTAGAATGATAAACATGTCTGAATGACTGTTCAGAGGACCTGTTGAGTAGGCACCATATAAATTTATTTTAATAGTTATTATTACTTAATTTTTTTTATTACCTGTATAGCCTTCAACCGATGGCTTAGTAGCTGGGTATGTTTTGTGTAACATAGCATGTTAGTGTTTTTAATGTTATTCCTTTATTATTGTTGGTCAGCATAGTGAGTGCAACCTGCTTTGGTAATGATGCCTGATAAAAGGGCTCTATTGTTATAAAGACTATATGGCAACTTTCTATGTCAGAAAAGTCACTAAAAATCCACTTCACCATCTAATGCTATTCTTCTTAAAGATATATTTGCTGACACCTAGTGTTTATGACGTTGGCCACATCCTAATGATTGGATAATAACAAGTACGTTCACTTAGCCCTGGTGAAATCACTAGAAACAACCAAAATGCTGTTGACTATTTGTCAAGCTGCATACCTTTTACAGAAACTTTACGTGGTTAATGTAGCTGTTTCTTGAGATATAAAACAAAAAACAGACGTGGATGTATTAATATTGTGAAAATGACTTCTAAAGAAATGAAAAGAAAATATACACAATTTTACTCTTCCTGGCAGGGTGATCTACCAGCAAAGAAGAGGAAAACATCGAAAGTAAGTAATGTAGTTGGCATATGATTTTACATCGCCAGATTTTGTTGTAAGACTAATTTTCTTCTAAGGACTGTTAAAGACATTATTTTTCCAAAAATCGATATCTGGACCAATAATCATCTTACAGTGTATTTGTAACATTCATTTCCATCTTTGATAAAGACTTCATCACTTCTGTTAGAGCAAATTTATATACAAATCTTTAACTAGATTCTTTGTTGACGGCATTTGCCCTTGTGCCAGATACAAACTTAATTAAGACATAAGGCATACAGAGGGGTAAGCATTGGATAGATAGGTCTGATGGTGGGTCTACCATTTAACCTCTGTGGAAGATTGGGAAAGGTCATGGTGAGAAGTCCTCTTCCATCTCTTGAGCACACAATGACTTGCATTCTTGCAGGATAACTAATGTGGTATCCGACTACCTACTGCACTGCATAAAGCTCTATGTAACAAAGTTAATATAGTGGAAAATAAGAGGAACAGTGGTACAGCAGCAGGAAAAGAGCTCAGGTGCTGTCTGATGGTTAGCCCTGTGGCCAGTTTAAAAACAATGATGCAGCATTTTGTCTGCTCTCTCTTTTCATCGATAAAGAAATTTGGCTATGGCTATGCTCGGAAAAGATCAACAGTTGATAAAGTTGAAAGTCGTAGATCAGAAACAAAAAGGCCACAGGCAAGGAGAAAGTTTAGCACAAGGACAAAGATACTGGCAAAAACGTGTTAGTGAAACAATGGGCACTAAAAAATATATCGATGCAGAGAGCTAGTCTCCTTGAGCCAATAAGGCAAAGGAACACTGAAAAACAGTTGTTTTTTTTTTAAAAGAGTTGTAGAGTGTCTGTTAGAATAAATGGTTCTATTTCTTTCTTCGCCAGAAATCAATGGGAAAGAAAAAGAAGGGCAAAGGTAAGGCAGATTTTAATTAAATTCAGCACAGTTCAAGCAATTAAAATTACCCAGAATTAATACCTATTAAAAACTACTTACACTGAAGAACTACTTACTAAAACTACCTATTTGAATTTTCATTGTTGTCATCGTACAAGTTTATGTGCAAAAAAGTAGTTTCATCTGTTCGTATGTAATGTTAATTAGGCGCACAAGCCTATAAATAATGCCTCACCAAGCTATATTTAAAAATATGTTTTAACATTTCCGAGCATACACTTTCTTTAAAACTAAGTAATTTAGGACCAGGTGCTGTTCCATCTAATATTTACCCTTTTTTTCAGGGGGCAAAAAGAAATGGAAGAGTCACTGAAATAAAACTTGTTAACCACTGTAATTGTGTGTTGTTGCTGTTAGAATGCGAAGTTGTAAGTTACAAATACACTAGTGAAGTTTCTCCCTTTGTCATATTTCTTTCTCTGGCTATCTACCATTTTAGGATGAGGTATTAAGTTTTATCAAAATTATACTTTCTGCTGAGAATTTGTAAATTTTTGTTAAAAGCATTGTTCCTCCCTGCTTCTTCCAGTCAGGATTGCATGGTTAATGGGAATATTGTAAGTAACAAAACTTTCTGCTGCTGTTTCTCTTTCTGTTTAAACATTTTCACTCAAAAGGCTTCATGGAGTCAAGATTATGAACTGCATTAGTATAAGATACAGCAAGACCGTTTCGTACTCTTTTCAACAAAAGCTTAGCTTGCAGTGTAATATATTTGTCTGAAAGAACCACCTTCAAACATTACATCGAGACGACAAAATTAGCAGATACTCTTGGGCACTACACCAGTTCTTTCTGCTTCTGTACACATTTTTTAACCGAAAGTACTGCAG
Organism: Marisa cornuarietis; assembly: GCA_004794655.1. Taxonomy (NCBI): domain Eukaryota; kingdom Metazoa; phylum Mollusca; class Gastropoda; order Architaenioglossa; family Ampullariidae; genus Marisa; species Marisa cornuarietis. Next base: position 20,442,355 of record SMMW01000003.1, on the reverse strand, counting down.
CATCTAAATGTCAATAATGAATGGATAGTCAGCACAGGCTGAAAAATTTGTAAAACAGTTCCCATTTACATGTTCTGCAAATGTAGAATTTAAAGTGTTAATGGGTCAATTGCTCCAAGTTTTGGTAATTTCTAGTTAAGTTTCATTTTGGTGCTATTTGCTGTAAACAGCTCATTTTTGAAATATTAGAATGCTGATGCTGTGACCTAAAAAATACTCTTGATCAGCAAATCTTTAATATCCAAGTGTGTCATCACTGTATGTACAAAACTTTGTGTGCAAAACATACTTTGAGCACTTGCAGTATGCTTTATTTTAACAATTTTAATGCAAGAAAGCAGACAGCAACAAAACACTAAAAATTTACTAAATGACCCAATTATCCAACCATTGTTCTTTTTCGTCCGCGAAGCCTGACTTCCTCAAACTTCTTGATTACTTCTGATGCTCCAAGAGGATAGTGGTCCTGGTAAGCTGCAAGGATACCATTGAAGACAAAGTCTGTATTAGGATGAGTGCTTAGGAATGCACGCTCTAACACATAAAGGTCCACTCCTTTGTCTTCAGGTGTTGCTTCCATCTGACTAAGTCCAAAATCTATAAGTACCATATCTAGATCTGAAGGATCCATCTCTAACACTTCAGTGTTGGTTAAATCAATGACTTGATCTGAACTGCCTGTGTTATCATGGTGTGGAGTCAAAAGCATGTTGGATGTGGTGAGATCCCCATGAACAATGTTATGCTTGTGAGCAATACCAATAATGAGGCCAATCATTTCTGCAATTGCGAGGAGTCGCTCACTATCTTCCTGCTGTGACTGACAGTTATTAACAAACTCACGGACTGTGACTGCATTTTCAAAGTATTCCATATAGATACTGCTGGATTCCATATCAACCATGTAGATCGTTGGTGTGTAAATACCTGTACAGAACAGAAAAATCATAAATCCTTAAAATTGAATTTTGACTATAATCTAAAGCGAAATGAATGGAATATACAAAATCTAAATCAACATTTAATTATGCATAACCTTATAAAGGGAAAATTTGTAAAATGTTAGTGAAATTTCAAACTATTAACGGCGGACCAGCCCGTTTACCCTGCCGCTACGCATTAACTGCAATCAACATTTCAAGCACGCAAAGGACAAAGCAACTTTCACACGTCCCCATGACAATGAGAGATTGTATGAAAGAGTCATGTTGCATGTTACTCAACATGACTCTCTTTAATACGATCTTTATAAGTTGCAGGTCAAACTAGAAATATAAAGCAAAGTATGAGGACATCCAAAACCGATATTTTCATCGTACACAAATCATGTAGGCCCTAGTAATGAAAGTAACATACCATAGGTTCGACACCTGATCATCGCACGAACTTCGCTCTTTATTCGCTGTGTTGTCAACGTTCGGTCCAAAACTTCATGCCTGTACTTCTTATTAAAGCGTTTCTTCACTAAGCAAGGTTTCCCATAGAATAAACACTTCTCCAATTTAGCCTCAGCGCCTTGCTTGAATAACGAGAGCTCCATAGTGCAGCTCCGAAGAAAAGAGAGTTCGTTAATTTGGCATTTTGTTCTGTCAAGAAGAAAACGATTTTTTTAAATTTCTCAGCAAACTATTTCCATAGCAGTATAATTTAAGGAAAGAGTCAGTCTATTTATGGAATAAAATTTATCAAATCAAATCAATTGAGAAATTTTACTGCTTTAAGTTGCGTCAACAAGTAAACAATATTAAAGGGAAATCACTCTGTAATATGTACAGCCGGCTTCTGAAGCACCGTCATGTCTGACCCAGGTGGTGAACCTGCTGAAACTCTTGCTGGAAATAAGCCCGCAAGTGTTATCAGCGACGCCGATAATAATGGGAAGGAAGATGACAACGAAATTACGCTTTATTATTTCCCCACTTCATTCTCGTCTCAGAAGGTAAAATGTATTACTAGCTTATTAACCTTTTCTACAAATTTGACCTCTCTTGGTACTCTGTGCTGTCCTAGCGATGAACAGTAGCGTTATTAATGCATTTTTTCATCTAATTGTTCATTAAACTACATCCTTAATTCAGTAGTTTCAAAAATCATAGGGAATATGACCGATCCATTAATTAATGGGGAAAAGACTGGCGATGTCGCATAATTGTATGGCGCGATTATGACAATATCACGCAACATCATTGATGCACCCCAGCTCCAAGTATTGGCATCTCATTGACTGCGTCATCACCAGGAAGAGGGATCAGTGAAGGGTGCGTGTGACAAAGACTATTTGCGGGGTCGAGTGCTAGACTGACTATAAGCTCATCTATCCAAACTCAAGCTCTGCATATTGTTGAAGTGAAGCCCACAAGGACAGAAGAATGCAAGGAAACTCAGTGTCATCTAACTGCTGCTCAACAAAAAGGCAGAAGAATTCTTCAGTGCTCTGATCTGAAAGCTGCAGGACACACTTTGCATCTGGCATTGAGGAGCAGTGGGAAAGCCATCACTCAGTTGCTCTGTAACACCTTGGACCATCTACCTGCCACGTTCAAGAGTGGCTTGACAAGAGTGATGTAGCGATTCAGGCCCCACTGTCAGAGAAACATCACATTTTCTGTGCACACCAGCATGTCCCTACATCAACTCACAAAAAAGCATGCATGGCAAAGTATAGAAAAGGCTCTGTGAGATACTTGGCTCAGGAGGAAATCCAGGGCTGACAAATACAGCTTCAAGTGTTTCTGTGATGCTTTCAACACTGTCTATGGTCCACAGTCATCTGATCATCTCCCATCCTCAATGCTGATGAGACAAAGTTCTAGCTGAGAAACAACACATCCAGGAAAGATGGACCAAGCACTTTGACAGTGTCCTAAGCCACCCATTCTCCATTAATACTGAAGCCAATGCCCGCTTGCCACAAGTGGAGACAAACTACAATCTTGACATACTACCCAAGAAGAGGATGCCAAGAAGGCTATCAAGCAGGTGGCAAATGGTAAGTCCCCAAGATCAGATGGCATCCCTGCCAAGCTCTACAAAGCAAGTGGTTAACCTTGTTGCTGCAGATGACCCAACTCTTCCAGTCCATGTGTGGAAAGAGCGGACGGCTTCCCCAACAACTAGATGCCAATATAATCTATATCTACAAAAGAAAGGGCAGCTACTAGTCCTGCAATAATCACAGAGGCATCTCACTGGTTTTTGTATCATGCAAAACCTTGTTATTTGTTTTTGCTATGCTGTAGTAAAAATTAAATCTCCCAAGTTCTTGTGTTTTGGGGAAAGATTTGCCTTAATATTTCTGATTATGTCAGATGCATTTTTCTTTTTTTAGGTTCTTTTGGCAGCATATGAAAAAGGAATTAAATTCAAGCCACGGTTAGTGAGTTTGTTTCATGGCCAGCATATGGAGCCCTGGTATGTCAAACTCAACCCTGAAGGCACTCATGTACCTGTGCTGGTGAAAGGCAACACAATTCTGAATGATCCAGAAGATATTACAGACTACATTGACACACTCAAAAATGGTTAGTCAAAATAGCATATTCTTTTTTCCCATAGATTTACATATCTACCAGACAGCTATTACTCTCTTGCCATCTCCAAACCTCTTTTTAACAGTCATTAAAAATTGACGCATTGATGTGCACATTCATAACGGCAAATCTGCTGGAAAGAAGTTGAATTTTAAAGATAATTACAGACTTCTTTACAACAGAAATTTTGAAGAAAGCTAAATTGTTTACAAAATAAAGGGTCAGTCTAGAATTTGATTGATTGCAATGTACATAATTTACATATGAAGACAGAATTGGACAGGCTTGTTACTATGTGCCATAAGGATTTTTTTTTTTTTTGCTCCAGGATCACAACACTCCACAAAATTAAAATTTTCTCTTAGTTTCTTGCTTGAAAGAAGTCATTAGTTTGAGAAATAAGAATAGTCTTTCGCTGCCCTCTGAATTTTAAGTGAATTGAAAGTTATATAGTGTTAAATTTTTGTCATATGGCTTTGATAGCTCTTAGCTTCATTTGTAATTATTTTGATGCCATAGATATGTACTAGTATGGCATGGGTATCCCTGCATGCAAGAGAGCAAGCTTCATTTTGAGTATAGTCTCATTTTCACGCTGTTTAGGTGCCACACTGGTGCCTGATGTCAACACACCTGAGGGCCAGGCAGTAAAGGCTGCACGAGAACAACTGAATGCAGTTGCAGTGGATGTCATTACATATGGTGTGGTGTTTCATCCACACCTGTCTGCCTCTGGCTGCCACATGCCCTCAGCTGTTCAGCGTAGCATGCGGGGTAAGTAGAGTCTTTCTGTAGGTTATGCTATGAATTTAGCATCTTTTGCTTTTTATTATTAACTGAAATTTATTTTGCGATATTCAAAATATTGGTACATTGTGTCAGCATAGATATCCAAATCTGTGGGATATTTTTTACCAGGTCCATTGCATTGATTTAGCAAATTCATAAAATATCAATAATATATGCATAATCATTGTAATGGTCTCTTTCTTTTTTTTTTTTTTTTGTGGTGGCAATGCCACAGATTTTTACTGCAGGCAGAATGGTCGCAGTTCTCATATGTACTTCACCACAAATCAGCAGAATTAACCAGTGAATGGCATTGACAGAACTCGGTGCCAGTGATTTTAATTTACAATATTTTTTCGTGTTGACTTTTAGTCAACAGACTGCAGTACACCAGTGTGGTTACATACACCTCACAGTTAATCCTGATGCTTTGAAATGCAAATTTTAGGAGAACCTGAGGGTTTATTGATGTCCAACAACTGGATGCAGTTATTTTGAAAAGTTTAGGCTCAAAAACAATCTAGTGTGTTAGGCAAGGAATTGCTGCATTCAAAATCAAAATAAATTTTCTATAGAGCTGCATGAAATTTATTTCTTAAATGATGTGAATATGTATGAATTAAACAAGAGTTCTTTCCCTTCATTAAATAATGTTACTAAAAGGCTATTGAAGGATTCAAAGCTGATTGAAACCTTTACTCTTAAATTTGTCTCTTAAGTCTATGATAAAAATCAGTTGGAAAGTGCATAATAATTGACTTATCAGTTTGCTGCTCTGATTATTTTTGAATGTATGCATCAAATAGACCTTTCATTCTTGTGGAACGAAGGGAATCATCCTACATAGCATTCATTTTTTGATTTCAAATTAAATTATCCCAAAAGATGCAGAAAAATAATGCTGGGTAGACCCAGTTTTTGGGATTCACACTAGTCATGTAGTTAGTGTGCCTTAATCTGGAACAGACAATTGCATATTTGAAGCTTACTAGGGCCAGTGACAGAAAAACTCCCCTTCTCTTTCACTGAACTGAAGATAAAAGATGGAGAAATTGAAGGGCCAGGCTCTGCCCACTATATACCAACTTTTACATTTCACCTACACCCACACAACCATTGAACCTTTGACTTTTAAGCTCATTTCAAAGCCAGACAGCACCTAAAAGATGGTTAAAAACAAGGAATATCAGGGGGGGATCTGAAATCTGTGTTTTGAAAAGGAGTTGTGTTTATAGGACTAACTAAATGGTTTTGCGAAGATGAGAAAACAGAAGATGTGGAATCAAATCTTAATGTCTGTGTAGCCACCACTGGGTGAAGATATATAAGGCACACCAATCAGAATCAAAATCACTTTATTGAATAGGCCATCGGCCCATTTCAAGGGGGAGCATAACAAAACCATCAAAGGTATAAACACAGACTGTATAGAAGGCAATAGGATTACATCAGCACGAAAGTATTCTAACTTAAGTCACGTCGTGCTTTTTTACATTTACAGAAGATATACTAAAAAATAGGATAAATTTACAGAAAATACCAGCACAATGAGAACACACATGTAAGGCACACCAAGCATAGAGAGTGTCAAACAAATTCACCAATGAAACCAAAATGTATTTAGTACAGCTGCAATGATTAACAGTCAAAAGGTGACAATCCACTTTGTGAAATCTTAATTGTCATACCAGCATGCAAGAAGAATTACAACCCCACATCAAATAAGACACTTGTTTGTGCACACGGGGGGGGGAGGAAATACACATGGAGATTGAAGAATTTTGAGTTGTTTGATTTTTTTCCATTGCTATAGAAGTTGGATCAGAATACGAAAACAAAACCTGATGATGGCTGCAACAACAGTAGTACTGTATTGTTTTTGTTTGGTAGGAATGTATGTTTCTGGTTTGCATGTGTTCTGCATCACAAAAACAGTTACTCTGGCTTCTCCTTTTCACCTTTGACACATGAGTCAAGCAATATTGTTACCTAACTTATTGAACACCTGTGCTGTCGATTTGTGATTTTTGTCTTGTTAAAATGCTACTTTTCAGCTTATGAAAATTTACAAATTTAGCATGCTTAACCAGGTGGTAAGAAGCTAAATGACTGTATGTGCCCTTGTGTAACAAGGACTTTCATAACGCCTTTGAATATGCCAGTGGGCCTATTAACTATCCACAAAAAAGTAGTATTCCCTCATTAAATTTATATAAAATCTTCAGTAACAGGATTAGTGCTTTCACACCAGCAGCTGTAGGTCGAAATGTTTCCTCGTTGATTTTCTTCCACGTTCTCATCCCCCCTTGCACGACCTCTGAATTATTATAGGTTCATTTTAATCGGTCACTGACATATCTACATCAGCCCTTCTTCCCGAGTTAACTAAGGCGGATATTCCAAATCGGCCGAGAAGGAAAACATGTTGCATGAGACTGCTGTTGCAAATAACTTCACTACATAGACAGCTGTCAGGGGTATATCTCGTCAGTAGACAGAGTCCTGGGAACTTCAAGTTCATAAAGTATTGCAAAAAGCAGTGCGAAGTAATCTCCGTAAACTCTCTTTACGTGGGTTGTAGGTGACATAAAAGGATGACCGTCAGGTGAATGCTGACTGCGTGCTGACACGTGAAAACACAAGGCGTGTCTTGGCGCTCGTGTCTCGTCCCCAGCCCGTAACGTATTGCACCGGCCATCCCGAGTCAGTGAGCATGTTCACCTCAGACGCCGAACAACTGATGAGGGTGCGCGGCGGTACATCGTTTCGCAGTGACTGATGGAATGGGTGGCGAACTCACGTGGCAGGCCAAGAACCCGATACGAGTAGCAGTTGGTTCTTATTGGACTGCAGTATGAGACTGCAAACATTTCAACCTTCTTAAACCATAGCAGATGGTCAACAGTGATTGAGAGAAGAACGAATGATTTAAAAGATTGAACCACGTCATTCTTCCCACACATTTCCCTAACCGGGTTCAGCTACATTTTTTTCTAGCGACTCTCCCTGCTGTTGCTACCCAAACATTTTAGTACCTTAAGAATGTATTGAACGAGGTGTTTAATACGTGTAGGCGAATCATAAAGAGAGAGGCGGAAAACGCCTGGAGTGCACGTTGTATGGTACTGGCCTGGGCGAGGACAAAATTTGCCGCGATTCAGAACGATTCCAACGTATATATTAGCGGTTAATAGCGACTAACATCGGGTTGAGGACACAGGGGCCTTAGTTGTCAGCTGGCAGAGCAAAAACTTTACTGTATGCGTGCATGTGTGTGTGTGTGTGTGAGAGAGAGAGAGAGACCGTTCAGATGTGTCTGGGTTTGTGTGGATGGGAATGATTATAGGCGGTGCTTTTAGTTGATCTACTTTTTGCGAGCGTTTCATTTTAAAAAGTGATATACTCCCTTTTAGAATATGCATTTTCGTGTGTGGGGGGAGGGGGTCGTTTTGGTATATAATAATAATAAATAATAAATGAAGATTTTTATAGCGCATATTCACACTCATAGAGAGCATGCTCTTAGTTCTTAAAACAAGGAAGAGACGTGGACTAAATGGATAGAACACGAGGGGCGTAAGAATAAACGACAATACTGACGACAAACAGAAAACAAAGATGGAAAACACAAAAAGGCACTAAATAACAGAACATAGAAAATGTAGCGATTCTGCAGAGAAAGATGGTAGAAAAGTAGCAAGAGCAGAAGGGGGGAGGGTAAGAAGGACGAGCATTGTGTGGACTGTGTTAGGAGTAATGCTCAAGGAAGAGGTGTGTTTTCAGTGCAGATTTGAAGGATTCAGTTGTAGGAAGGTGGCGGATATGGAATGGGAGAGAGTTCCATTGTTTTGCTGCACAGTAAAATAAAGTCATGATACATTGATTTGCATGGCAGTAAAGTAGATGAATTTTTCTCGTTAGATAACAAAGTTGTATTACATCGGGTAGCAGCAGAACTGCCCCACTGTTCACATTCTACATTCTACAGGCTCGATGATTCTCAACGACTCATGGAAGTAATTCTCCTTTACCACAATGATTACTGAGATAACCTTATCTAGTCGAAGACGTGGCCTTCATTTTGGGGTTTGTTCCTCTATCAGTAGATTACTTGGTATTGATGCCGACGATGCATCTTCCTAAATTAAGTTTTCATGAAACCTAAATTGTAAAATTCCGCATTATTTTTTCAAAAATCGCTCCTGAGCCATGTAGAAATGTGCTGACGGGAACGAAAGTCTGGTTTAAGCAGTTTTATCTTATATAAATAATTGTTCTAACGAGTTTTAAAATATGTTGTGCAGCTGTGTTTCTATAAAACGATTATTGGTATTTCACAGAGAACTTTGCACGAAGGCTGCAGTACCTCACACACAAAGCCACGAAGTACCCGGAGCTACGAGACGGATACCTGGCCAAGTCGCAGACAGCTGCCCACAAGTATGACATCATCACTGATGAGGAAAAGGTGAAGGGTCATCTCAGTCACCTCGACACCTTGTTCCAAGACATGGAGAAGTTGTTGGCTGCTGCAGAGGCCAAGTCAGGTGAGAAAACAGGTGGCTTATTTCAGAGTAATGACTGAAGATTTCTTACAATGATCGGCTGTTTGTCCTACCACGTGACATGCGGTGGACTACCATTTAAATAGCGCAAATGCCCACAAATCTTTGGTAAATTGATGGCAGATAGGGGGTGAGTTTGGTAAAAATGCCTTTAAAGCCCCGTTCACACAATACAATTTAAGGCATATTTTACAGGTAAAAAGTAGATGCGAACATATTACTAGCTTGGTAAAACTGTGCTTTTATGCATAAGTAGTGGCTTTGCACGGGAAACACCGTGGTGCAGATTAATTTGAAGTGCAGTGTTGCTGTCCAATGCAACTTCCTAGTGCGTGCATAATTTTCTGTTTATTTTATGATTTATCTTTTTTGTTGTTGAAATATGAAGACGCGAGTGGTGGACCTTACAGATGGGGGTTGTGTTGCAGGCGCTGGCGGCGAGACGTGGCTGTTCGGATCCACCTTCACGGCGGCCGACATCGCGCTGTCGGTCTTGCTGCACCGCCTCTTGCTGCTGGGCCTGGATGCGCGTTTCTTCCCCGCCCACCGCTGCCCGCACACGCACCGCTACTTGCACCAGTTGCTGCGTCACCCTCCTTTCCTGCGCATCCAGAAGGAGGTGGGCGGGCTGCGCTTCACTCTCCTGTGGGAGGACTTAAAGGCTGCTTCACCCTACGTAGCAGTGGCTGCCGGGGTGGGTGTTACTGCCGCCCTGGCGTACTGGCTTCTAAAGCGGGCACATTAGACAGCGAGGTGGGACGACTTGCCGGACTACACTCGTCCGTGTTACACGGCTAGCTTTCAATGTTTGATAGCAAGTGAGGCCGACCCGCCGCTAACTAGTCTTACAGGGCTAGTGCCGAAAAACTCGTAGTCAGCCAGAATAGGTGACGACATGACCTGCCACCTACTGAAAATAGGTCATCACCTTTGTTACAGATTGGAACAGAAAAGCCGCACTTTTGCAAGACTGATGTTTGTGTATGATGTCCTTTCAGGTGCTTGTTTACAGCTGTACAGGGTGCCAACCAACCGTGTCTTAGTTACAAAACTAGACCAAACTTTGGAACATCAGTAGCAGCAGTGACAGCTATAAACAAAGGTTGATCCTTGAGCACTCGTGTAACGGTGTAAACAGAAAAATCATAACTCTATAAGTCAAGTATTCTTCCTTGCCTTACACCGCCCAACCCGAACGTGACAATTCCTGGCAAAGGGTGTGTGACTGTTAACTGGCGGGGCGTTTTTTTTCAGCTAAACAACTCCCAAGAGGTTGGCATTAGCTCTATTTTTTTTAAACTTTTCACTGCAAAGATATAGTTCGATGACCCATAGTGAGGTCGTCCTAGTGCAGACGAGTACGTGAGCGAGGAGAAGACAAGCCTAGTCACAGCTGAAGAGTGCGTAACTGGAGATCTGTAGCATGTCCAGCCCAAACGCCCATACAATACAATGGAGCTTATTTTCACCTCTGTGGCAGTGTTTTTTTAACATTTGAATATTTATCTAACTAATCTCTCTACCTTATACTACTAAAGTGTGTGTGTGACTGGGGATGGGGGGTGTGGGGCAAGATTCAAACGTTATAGGAGCAGTCGAGTGAAACTTTTCGGACGCCAGGCTTGTATTTGTTCGGTGTCCTTTACGTTTCACTTGACTGCCCCTAATCAACGTGTAGTGTTAACAGAAGGTTAATGTTCACCTCTGCGTGCATGGACGAGACGGTTGTGTTTCTTGCATTTCTGCTGATACTCGATAACATTGCGGTTTCAGAAAGGGAGCAACCATTTTTCAAAAATTAATTTTAATTATAAGCAACTCGGATGATTGCCATTCTATGGGGCATTAAATAAGTGACAAACGAATGAATAGTGTGTGGCATATGACTTGTATATGATGGCAACGGAATCTTGATGTAGTCTTTTGAGTATCGCAACTAGTTATAATACAGTGTAGAAGCTTGTGTTAAAGACAAAATAATGCGTGACTCCTTTGATCCAGTATGTTTGTGTCCCTTTTCGCTTTGGTTGTTAGATATTTAGTATTGTAGTACTCCATCTTTTACTGTGAATAGCTTTTAAACACTAGTCAAGAGTTAAAATAGCTAGACCGAATAAATCTGTATGTGTTCACCTTTTGCCTGTGTGTGTGTGTGTGTGTGAGTGAGTGTGGAGGGGAGGCGTGTGTGGGTACACCTGTATTTAAGAGCTGGTTTATGGCTTAAACATAATTGCAAAGGTGGAATTCTCTTCTGTCTGGCGACGGAAATCCTTTTATTAAAAATGGCGCCAGGCGTAATTTCCGCCTTGTAAGAATTCTGTCTTCCCACCCATCTTCGAGCTGAGAGAGACATAATTATGAGTCTATGTTTTTGAGGAAAGAGCTCTTTTGCTGGAGTGGGATTTTGCACTACACTAGTTGGCTTTGTCGGTGGACGCGGAAAACTTCTTTCTGTTGTGATCCAGAGATCATGCCTGTCAGACTTCTGATTATGAAGAGACTGTTTTCTCATGTTTACTTTGGTGTCCCAGAGCTTTTCTTCCACTGTGGCTCCCTGAGGCCATAGTTTTTTTCTGTGTCTGTGTAGTGGGCAGACCTGTAGAACATGCTCGGGGGTCTTGGGCCCGTCTCGCACGGCAGTTTTCAGTGTATGTGACAGCCCCAGGCGGTACATACGGGACTTTATTTATCCCCATAGAGCACATACGTGCGCTGTCGGCATTGTGTATGTGGAAGATGGTCCGCTGGTGGCGTTTCAGACTGACCATCTGGTCCTCTGACGGTGGGCTGTGTTTATTTGCCTTCTGGGTTTGGCTCTGTAAGGGATTGCCTGATTTGGCTGCCAGACCTGGGGAGTTTGTCTGCCTCCTCGTTCCCTGACAGGCTGCAGTGTGCAGGGATCCACTGGACAGCCACCTTCAATCATTGAGGGAGCGTGCTCAGGAGATGCTGAGTGTCGTTCCAGCTGCACTTTGACATGAGATGGGGGAAGGTCAGCTGACAAGTGTGGCAGCATCCCTTATGGTGGTGAGCTCAGCCCGGTAGCTGGACGACGGTGATCCAGCAGGTAACAACCTTGCGATGCTGCAAGTAGTATGAAGACTATATTTCCCCCCTCCCCCAACTATGGATGACAGCGTTAGAGGATCTGTCGGTGTAGACATGGATCCACGGTGATGCATTAGCGCTGATCAAGCATTTTTAGTGTGGTTGGGCTCTCTGTTTAGTTATCCCTGGAACCCGTATAAAAGTAGATGCAGGATGTGTATGATCCTTATAGGTGTTTATAAGTTTTTAGATTTAGGGGTGGGCAAAATAAGGCCTTAAACGTGTGTGTGTGTGTGTGTGTGTGTGTGTTTTAGTAACTATAACTGTTAGTCGGGTCTTTGTTAAATAAGTGTTTATTAATAGTTTTTTGCCTATGATGTATTCCTATTATTATTCTCTCCACAGTTCAAAAGCTTGCCACAATCCTGTCAAAATCTAGAAGACATAATAACTATTGCTGTCTTCAAAGGCCAAACTTCTATCGTCTTGCATGAAAGAATGGGTCCGACTGGTGGGAAGCGGTGGGGTGGGGGGGGATTGGTGTTTTACCCCGAGCAGCAAGTAAGGCTTTATCACGGCAAGGCAGTCAACCCACACGAAGGGAAAGAACAGCGTGCCCGAGACAAAACCTGAGCCCAGGACCTCACTGTAAAGGTGAGACGCACAAACCGTTGTGGATACTTGTCAGGTCAGATTGAAGTGATAAGCGCGAAGCATGACTCCTACCATAACCGGCATCGCGTGTGCTTTCCACCTCCTTTCCCTTGGTCAAACTTGGTAAGAATGAGAAGGAACGTCAGGAAGACAGTTCAAACAGCATCATCTCAATTATCACGGACAATCGTATTAGTTACACTGAAATTGTTGTTTACAGATTGGGATTGAGCTAATTTTTTTCTCAAGACTTTAGCTACCAAAAGCAATACTCAAAACCTCGTTATGGTAGGTTTTTACATGTTATAAAAAAATTAGTGCTGCTGTTCTTCAGAACGTGTGGATATTGACATGAGAAAAGTTGAAATTAGCAGAACATTTTGTAAAAGAAAAAAAAAAAAGGGGGAGCAATAATGTGGACATAATATCAAATGTGTTGTAGTACAGTTGAAATAACGTTACGATGAAGATGATCACAACTTTTTTAATATGTGACAAGAACCTTGTAACATACAATCATAAAATTTCCCAAAAATAAATAAAACGAAGAAACTGTACTAGGCAAAGATAGCTGCCAAATGGGTAACTGTAATTGCTCGGTTAGTTATGCAGGACCCTTCTTATAGAGCTGAAGCTAAACTGAGTTTATATATATATATATACAGTATATATACTTTCAATCATAACGTTTGTTGTCAGAATATCCAGTTTGGTTCATTTTTGTCTCTAAGAGTTCTTCGGATTTTGTTAACTTCCGTTATCAAGAAAAAAGCAGAGTGTAGTCTGTCCCATGAAACATTTAGCTCCCACCCATGCATAATTTTGATTTGTGATAGGCGGCCATTTTTAGACTAACAAACTTGAGGATATTTTTTTATTATTATTCTAGGGGCAAGCCAGTAAACAAAGTTATCATGACTGAAAAGCTGGGATGTGCAGTTTTTAGCATATATGATTAAAATAAAGCCAGATAACGAAGACTGGGTATTGTATAAAAAAAGACAAGACAAAAGCTGAGTGTGGATTGTGTCACGTATTTTTGCAAAGTACTTTAGTGTGATACTAGACTGCACACCTGACATCAGCCACGAAGAACAAATGTCACTAACAGTACGGTAGTTTCAGACGGTTTCGTCGATGACGTTTCTCCAGGAGTCTATGAACATTTCATTGATTTCATTGTTGTTTCTGAAAGCACGGGAGAGAATCTGACTGATGTCCTTCTAGAAAATCTGGGAAAACTGGGGCTAGATTTTGCCGATATACGTGGCCAAGGTTACGACAACGGCGCCAACATGAAAGGAGAAAAGTCTGGAGTCCAAGCGCGTCTTAGGGAAATAAATCCACGAGCCTTATTTTCCCCCTGCGCTTGTCACAGTTACAACCTCCTGCTTGGCGATATGGCCGAATGTTGCCCAGAATGTTTGACATTTTTCGGCATTCTGCAACGATTGTCCCTTCTCTTCTCTGGATCTGGGAAAAGGTGGGAAACCTTGCGTCAGTTTGTGACAGACCTGACTCCCAAACCTTTATGTGAGACAAGATGGGAGTGTCTTGTAGACAACGTGAAAGCTGTGAGGTATCAAGCTGGAAACTTTTATGATGCATTGGTCAAACTGTCAGAAGAAACGAACGATTCAAAAACTCGGAGTGAAAGTGAATCACTGGCGAACGAGCTGAAGAATTTCAAATTCCTTGTTTCCTTGTGCTTCTGGTATGACTTGTTGTTTCGAATAAACACGGTCAGTAAAGAACTTAAAGGTCTGACTGCTGATTTTTCAGATGCACTCAATAGCCTGAAGGGTATTTGCACATCACATGGCTGAAAGATTATCGTCAAAATGGATTTTCAAGCTCTGTGATTAACGCAAGAGAAATTCCAGAGGATTTGGATACAGAACCAGTTTTTAAAGCTATAAGAATTAGAAAGAGAAGGAGAATGAATGATTACGAACAATACGAATGAGAAGATGAAGGAGGAAGAAATGGTCAGGAGGATTTCCGCATCAACTACTTCAACATGATATTGGATACAGCAATTGCGTCTCTTCAAAGAAGATTTGAACAATTACGGAATCATAATCAAATTTTTTTTATTTATCTACAACTTCAAGGAGTTGCCAAAGTCGGTGCTGAAGTCGTGTGGGAAGAATTTGAAAGATGTGCTAACACATGGAGAAAGCAGAGATGTTGATGGATACATACTTGCCAAGGAAATGGACGCATTGAAATCTATTTTTCCAGATTCTGTGCATTTAGACCTTCGTAAGATGTTGACTTTCTTCTCCATTAAAGGACGATCATTCGATTTTCCAACTTTATGGATTACCTTAATAATTGCCCTCACAATACCTGTGACAGTAGCGTCAGGAGAACGAAGTTTTTCGAAGGTGAAACTAATTAAAACGTACCTGCGGTCAACGATGTGCCAAGATGGTCTGAGGAACTTGGCCATACACTCAACTGAGAACAGTGTTTCTCGGGAATTAGGTTTCAGTAAATTTATTGATGATTTTGCTTCAGTGAAGGCCAGGAGAGTTCACTTGTAAATATTTTTAGCGTTGAAAACGTTCGTTTTATGTTATGTCGTATGTTTACGTGTTGCTATGTTATTTGGTTATTAAATCCGAATGTCTTTCGCATGTATGCGTATGTTGTGTGTTACTTAACGGCGGATGCAAACCCGTCAACTCAACCTCAACCTCAACCTCAACCACGACTGCAGACTCTAGGGTTCCCTATTGTGGCCTATTGACGAATGTTACAAATAAATTAATCGTAGGCTTATGTTGTAATGTGTATGCAGTGTGCTGTCAGTGATAAAAGACGAGATGTGCCTGAGGAAAAAAATTTCTTTAGAATTTGGATCCCAACAAAAACCGTGCGATCGTGGCGTTTAGGGGCCCGCACATGCCCTTTTTCTCGGGCCCCGCAGGGGCTAAGGTCGGGCCTGCTTAGAGACATTCCACATTTTTTTTAAAAAAAGTGCTGGGTTACCGATAGGCTTCATAGGAAGGCGCTAATCTCAGTTCACATGCTAGGTTTGAGATCTGCACCTTTCACCGTCTGTGAACCAGCTTGACGCCATTCTTCCTAGGAATGATCATGCACCAGTGATTTCTACCTCAGACACGCCCACTCAAACGCGCACCTTGATGCTCAACTATCTTTGACCGATAGTCAGTTATCCGCTTCTCTCTTCCCTCAGTAAGAGGGGTTGCAACCACCGACTCCACGTACTTCTTCGGCGATTATTATGGCTGCCACCCCTGTCCTAACCCTCTCTTTCCACGCACCGCTTCAGAAGGTTGGATTGAAATATTTTGTCTTGCCGCCGCTCGAGTTGAATAATTGAGGCCGAACAAATGTTGTCTGACTTCAGATGGCCCTCTATATTTAAGCTGCAATTTGCTGGGATAAGCTCGCGCATTGAAGTGTCAGCTTTGCATTTTTCGACCCTTTCTTAAATTCTCACGCGCCAACTTCCCAACATAATTCCAACCTGTTACGCAGGTCTGTGACATACTGGTATCAAAGAGGATCAACAAGAGGGAGCTTGAAGTCAGGCGGCGGTCATGGCACACAGGGCCACGCCCCCTATAGGACAACAATACCTCTTTGCACCCAATGCCTTTGCAAAAATTTTAAAAAATACACGTATATTTACAGATGTTTCAGTTTTAATATTTTTCTATTTTTATTTGTGGACGCTGCAGAAAAGTGTCTATTTTTTCAGTGCAATAAAAAAACAATTAAACAACAAGATATAAAAACAATTGAACAACAAGACTGCCTGGTTTGCATTTGATGGACTGGCACACGAGCGAACTCGATGTCTGTTCAAAACGTTCCAGAAATCGACCTCTCACTCGGTCCATGTGGAGGACCTGTTCAGATTTTCTGAATATAATTTCAAGTTCCTCCACCAACGTCACAAGCTGAGATGTTGGGAGGACTAGCCCATCGTTAGTCTCAGGTACCTGTTTAATTGACAACAGGGTTTCTCTTACAGTTCCTTTTTGCTTTCCCTTAAAATTGTTTACATTCTGGACACAGTTGCCTTTGTAGCTTTTTGACGATGTAACCAGCAGGGCGATATAAGGTTACATACATACATACAGTTGCTTAGTGCGCAAGCACTGAGGAGGCAGGGGTGGCCTACGGTTTTTTTGTTTTTGTTGTTTTTTTTTAGCGATGGATGACGTTAAGGCATAATGTAAAAAGTGGTTTGTGTAAATCACAGCTTCATTAGTCTCAGTTTTCAAAGGTAACGCTATTAAGCCATGCAGACAACCTTCCTAATTATGGGAGTATGTCAAGTTGGGTTCAACATAAAAAAATCGTCTCTTAAACTATAAACGATTTTATTGCTAGATATGCCATAGATACTATCCGGACTGAAATCGTGGATAAGTTATCAAGAGTAATAGAAAGAACTTGGGGGTAAGGTGGTGCTCTTGTAAGTACAGGCCCAGAGCTATATCAAAACTGCTTTCTCCATTATCTTCGAGAGAAAAGACAAGGTGGAAACTGGGTGATAGTTGTTCAACACGTTGACATCAAGCGAGGACTTCTTAAGAAGTGGCCTCAGTTTTAAACAAAGATTTCCCATCTTGAACCTTGAACGACTGCTATAAAGATAGCATACACCATCAAAGATGGAAACTCCTTTCATCTATCTCCCTTTCAGCTACTGCTATAAAGACAGCTACTGCCACCACAGGTGGTACAATACCAGTCAAACTTTGATTTGCGGACACAAGCCACAACTGAATTTTAAAGACATTTTTACTTTTAATTGTCCAATGTAAATTATTCAATACTGTAACATGGTGCAGTGTCTATCACAATTTTACTGGCCTTTTCCTAACCTTCATTGTCCGATGTAAATTATTAGCTACTATACCGCATGTTGCGGTGTCCATCAGACTTTTAATGACTCTGTCCCTGTCTGTAGTCAGTAAAATTAGTTTCAAATTTTCTGGTCAACAATGCTGAAGAAAAATTGGTTGAGCAGGCTACCATCTCTGTTGATAATGACTTGCCTTAAGACTCACTTTGATGACCATAACATAAAAATTATTTGTTGGAATTTCTTGACACATTGGTGGGAGGGGGAATAGGGGGACGCAACACTTGTTATTTTTATTTTGTTTTGTTTGTGTTTTGTTTGTTTGTTTGTTTGTTTGTTTTGCCTCGTGCGCGACATAGCCTTGAGCGGCCCTCTAGCTATCACGCACGATGACTGATAGATGAGACATTTCTGATATCTGTGCGTACGATCTTTTTCAATTGTAAAAAAATATTGTCAAATGCTACGGTTCGTTAATGGTATAACATCTTTACTATATTTTTATGTTGTTGTAATCTTACCCATCACTACCGGCGGCGTATAATATTCCTCACATTTATCAAGATGTGTCGATATACGCTCTGCTGAACATTCAGATTTCTTCGACACGAGGTAATGTACGGCCTCTCACAAACAGGATCGCCGAAAGCCAGCAGGGTCCCCGAGGCAGATGACCTTCCCAGGCCCCGTACATTAATCATTGCAATCGTTTATTACTTTTCTAATATTTAACAGTATACTTACAAACTTACGACTGGCAATATCAGCATTTCGTAATATACACAGCAAAAGTTCGGAAAGGTGCACAACTTTGTAGCCTTCTTTGAAGTCTAACTTTGTATTGGAAATTTACATAAATTGATACATTTTCTCTACCTCTAACCAGACGTGCACTGAGGACTATAAGGCAAGCAGACATTACCGAACCAAGGCAGTACCCAGGCTAATCATAAATGCAGGAGAATAAATTAAACCATGTCAGCCATAGTTTACACGTTATCCAGGTAAGCAGGACTTTTCACCCGCAAGAGTGTAAACTTTACAATAAGAAAGATTGTTGACCTGCAGGATGTCACACACTAGGGTGGTTAGTAAAACAGCCACCTGGTATCATATTATGACCACCTTTGGCCAGGACTCACTTACCTTAAGATCCACTTTTCCTGAATACCTCCAGCAGTTGATTCTCTCCTTTTCCCATCATCTCTCCCTCTCATTACACCCCCTTTTGATTTTGCAGTTTGCAGCCGTGTTACTGTATTTGTTTTTAGTGCTGGGTTTATGTTGGAGCTCATCATTAAACGGGAAAACGCGCTACATACGTGATTTATACCGTAAATGTCGGACTATAAGTCGTGACTTTTGTCCCCCAGCTTTAAACCCCGCGATGCGGCTTGTTTGCGGAGTTTTCCGGATTTTCAGATTCCGATTAATTTTTCGATGAGCTCCATGTTAACGTGTTAACTGTTCACGTTGTAACAGTGTTAACTGTTCACATTTTTAAATCAAAGCCGCATACAGTTGAAGTATTCAGATCAGTTGCTAAAGCACACACCCTCATCATGCCGACGAGACGAAATACCTACGATGAAGCTTTCATGTTGTGTGTGTGTGTGTATATATATTTGCGGCTTATAAACCAATGTGGCTTATTTGTGAACAAAATTAAGATTTAAAAAAAATCTAGTGAGTGTGGCTTATAAATTTACTGTATTATTATGATTATTCCTCGCCCGTTTCATGCGCTCAACCGCTCACGGACTAATTGACTATAAGCTACTGACAGCTGCGTTGAGCGATGTAAAGAGTACTGCTCATTGAACAGATGTGTTTTTAGCGCACGTTTAAGCGATTCGATGATGGGTAGATGGTGGATATGGAAGGGAAGAGAATGCCCACTATTTTTCAGCACAGTAACTAAAAATCCGGCGACCATATGTATGTGTTCTGGTGCCAGGAATAGTTAGAATATGCCGATACGGTTATCAGACGAAGAGCGGATCCGAGTAGTCTGTGTGGGTCACTGGGTCCTTTTTGTCTTTACCTGTCTTGATTGTAGGGATAACTTTTGCTTCTTTCCTGATGGAACACTTTGTGTTTTCTAGCCAATGTTGAAGATGAGAAGCATTAATATAGCTCTAGAGGAGACTCCTATGAGCTTGAGTGTCTCGCTAATGACCTAATGTGGGTTGAGAGCTTTTCTTTTGTAATTCTAGTTTAAGTCAGGTTTCAGCTCATTCAGCGTGAAATGTTTACTCAAGAAGGCGTCTGGAACTGGGGTCATCTGATTGTGAGCTCTCCTTGACTTCCTTGGTTCGTATTCTTGACATGGATAGAGTTTTCCTTTTGATTTATATCTGCAAAGATGTCAGCTGTAGCCTTTTTGTATTTCAGTTGGTTTTCCTGTACTTTGACGATTTTGTTTCTTCCGAACTTAACTGCCAGTGTCTTGCATGTCTGCTGCCATGTTAAAAAAAGCTGTTTCTTTGTTCAGTTTTACCTATCTTGGGTCCAAGATTTCAAACACCGGGGATGCGGAGGTGGAGATTCAAGCCCGACTAGCGAAAGCCAGCCAGCCCTTCGCCTCACTCAGGAGCACATGGAAGGCAAAAAACATCAGCCAGAAGACCAAGCTGAGAATCTTCAAGTCAAATGTGATCAGCACCCTCCTTTATGGATCAGAATCATGGAAGATGACCAAAAACATCAGTAACAGGCTTGAAGTCTTCCAAAACAGATGCCTCAGGCGCATACTTAACATCTTTTGGCCAAACACATTTTTGCCATTACTTGACCACCACAGGATTCTTCAAACACTCCTTAAACAGGAAAATCTTTATCGTAACACTTTTAGCAGCTATAACAAACACCATCACCAATGAAGAACTCCACCGAAGAACTGAAACCGAGTCCATCACCACGCTGGTTCAACGAAGGCGGTGGCGATGGATTGGACATGTGCTTCGCCTGCAGACAGCAGACCTCTCCAGAATCGCCCTACGATGGACTCCAGACGGCCGAAGAAAACGAGGCCGCGCAAATGAAACCTGGAGAAGAACAGTGGAAAGGGAGATGAAAGGAAAGGGCTGGACATGGGGGCGCTTGGAACGAGTTTCAGCCGATCGACATCGGTGGCAGGCTCTGGTTGAGGCCTTATGTGCAAATAGCACGAAGAGGATTGATTGATTGATTGTTTGTTTCTTTGTTCCTGGGCTTGGTCAAGTTATTGTGTTCAGTTCAGAATTGGGATATCGATCTCCACGTCTGCCTTTGCCATTTCTAAGATTTCCCTGCTCAAGCTTGTGGCGGTTGTGCTGACTTCATGGTCTGACAGTTTAGGGCAGAAGTTCGTTTGACGGCATCACGTCTGAACAGGTCCCATTTAGCATTTTTTATAACTCTAGCTGGGTAGGAGTCCTAAGTCTTTGGCTAGGAGTGGTATCTGGTTGTGGATAATCGCTGGTTTATTGATATTGCCGAATTGATTGGAGGCTTTCCTTGTTGCGAGGCTGCTGTACATGTCGTCGGGAGTAATTAATGGCGGGATCTGGAATTCTCCTGGTTCTCCAGGGTCGCGAGTAGAAGGTTGGATAATCTGGCGTGTTGATATAAACCGGTTTGTTAAGTGATATAAATTAGTTTCTGAACATCCAGTCTTGTAAGAACTAGGAAGTAACTGGAATGAATAAAATTAAACAAATCTATTTGTATCTCTGTACATAATATATAAGAAAAAAATGCGTGCTTGTCCTCGAAAATACAACTATGTAATTGTAAAAAGTAAATATGATTTAAATCATAATCTTATATTAAATCAGACAGTTCCAATGTGTGTGTGTGTGTGTTGCTGTAACTTTAACTTTTTGTGGAGTCTAGAGGAAAACGAAATCTTTGATTCTAGAGCATGCAGTGTGAAAAAAATGTTGGACTTATAGTGTTTGTAGATGTTTCTAAGGTCCAAAGTTTCCTTGATCAAAGCAACAGGGAGGGGGAGGGGAAATTAAGTGCCCTGGTCAAAGAGAAAGTTGGATATTTATGACTTGTTGAAACGCCGCCCTCCAGGACCCAGACAGACCAAGAAAGCAAACGCAGGGTGACTGCATGACCACCAGCAAAGTCTCTAAACGGGTTGGGACGTCAGTCGATCTTAGTATAGCCCCACAGAAGACCAGCACTGGGTATCGGAGAATTTATCACCCTCGATCCACCCGCTCCATTCCTCCTCTGGTATCACCGTGAAAAATGTAAAAGCCTTACTGTTTGCACCACTGTAGTTTTAAAATGTTCCTATAATAATTTCTTCTATTTTGTTGGCCACAATATTAATATATTACTGGTGCAACTATGATATCATGCTGTTTTGTTCAGCTTCTATGTTGACTAGTTTAGTTGTGCGTTTGATGATGGAGAAGTAGGAGTAGAAAATGTCCGACTGTGTCCTTTTAGGCAACTGTGAAAACAAAGTCAGATATCAAAGAAGAGGTAATATTTGGAACACTTGCGAACCTTGCATGCCAGTTTAGAATGTGATTTGTTTGACCATATATGAAATTTATCTATCCAATTAGGACTTATGGTATTCTGAATATGAAATGTTTGTGATTGCATTAAACAGGTGAGCAATTTTTCAATGCATTTTGTTTCTTGCTTAGTAGTGCTTTATCTTTTGACATTGAAAGCAGGATGTATTGTAATTCTACTGCTGTGGATTTGCAATGCACTCACATCCCACAACACACACACACATTCATTTTTTATGTGTGCAAGTGTGAATGATGTATATCATCAGCACATGTTTGCATTTCCCAGTAACCCTTGCGAAACAAGTTCCTAAATGTGCACATGCACTCATACACACAATCTTAGCATTTACAAAAGCATGTTTGCCCAACTGCTCATCAAATGAAAGAAATGAACAAACTGAACATGACCTGTCCTCCTTTAATAATTTTATAGAAAAAGAAAATGACATTATTTATGTATGGAATAATATTCAAGTATTAACAAAGCATTCTGCAATTTTTAAAAATCAATCTTTGGACAGTTTTGACAAATAAGGCATGGGTATGGATCAAACTGCAACCTTGAAATCAGACCTCCTTTTCTACTAATCCTACAAAAATATATATTACTAATTAGGAACAAAACACCAATGGCAGAACGTGAGATCAGCATGACCTGCAACAGCTGTCTGCTGTCTGTGCATACAACGTTAGTAAATAATATTATGCATTTTTTAAACCTTTAGGAAAGTGCTTGTATTGTTTATCCTTCATGTTGCCCCTGTTTCAATACCCCACAGCATTACACAAAGAAAATCAAAATTTATTCGTACCACAAATCACCTCTACTAGAATAACATGCATATGATGTCACAATACTGAGGCAATCATACAACTGTTCTAAATAGTTAATGAAGTATTCTTTAAAAAAGACAATCTTTTTCTGCTCAAAAAGCAGTGACGACTCCTCCCCACCAAAATTTAAAAAAGCCAAAAGTGCAGCTGCCCAGCTTTCATAGTATGATCATGGCTGAAGGTCATAAAATTTCTCACTGTTCCTGGGCAAAGTTGCATGAGAGCTTGAATCTTCTTTTCCATACAAGAAAGTGTGTTAACTCTTTTTCACTCAAAAATATACATGCACTTTTAGACAGATTTATTTCTGAGTTTTCCACTATCTTTAGCAACCATTTGATAACAGGGTACAAGTAAGTTAGATATTGTCTCACACACCCACACACAGAACAACTTGCGTTTTTCACGATTCCAGAAACTGTTCATAAAAATGTTTAAATTATGAAATTCTGTGCCTTATCACTGGTCAAAATATATCTGATGCAAATACTTTAAGAAGATAACATTAAAATGACAAACCATCCAAGAGGCCACAACATCTCAATACAACAAAAATAAACAGAGTATGAAAGGGGGCATGTATTTAACATAGGATATAGCACATTTTTCTTTTCAAAACAATCAGACTCCTACTTTGAAACATACTTGTTAATTGTTACGGCTTGCGTGACGTTTGATATTTGAACTACGGATTGTGTTGGTGCTGTGTGTAGATGCTGGCGTATGACCTAGAGATCAGTCATTTTGTTCTGACGTCACATTATTTTCACATCACACCATCTGTCAAGCGCCTTGAGTTCGTCCAAAATGAAGGATATATATAAGGTGCTATAAAAGCTAACTTTTATTATTATTAATTGGTAAAATCACAGAGGCTTTTATGCTGATGACCTAGGTTGAGTAACAAAGCTGATATGTTAGCTAAATTACGTGTATTTTAACTATCCTGAATTTTTTTTTTTAAAGAAAGCAAACATATTTTTATTTATCAATTCCAGTTTCAGAGTGTAATTTAAAAAACTTTCCTGAGATATTCATTTCCTAGGAAGAAGACATTCTGACAAAGTATCCTGAGGATCATTAGTGCACAATGACAAGCTTTTATTGTGTAATTATTATCAGCTTACAGTGTGTGGCACTAAGGGAATGCTCACTTCCTACATAATAGAAACAATGACTTATACATGGAAGTTTACTTAACAGAAAGTTGTGGTTTATAATCGCAGTGGAAATAAGTGATAGAAAATTATTTTGTGGTCTGAACATCAATCCTAAAAATTCTTTTGTCGAGTACTACTTCTAAATTTAAGCTATGTGTATGTAGCTGAATTTATACTTCACAGGTGAGCGAAATTTCTGCCGTGAAAAGTGTACAAGAAGGGAGGTGAGTCAACTGCCCAATTAGCGTTGACTTCCTTGACTAATCAGCAAAGGAAAGCATGAATATAGGGATAGAGAAGTACAGGGAAAATAGAGCCCCAAGGTCAAGGTGTAACTTTTAACAAAACCTGTATCACTATTGGAAAAACTGGGTAAATAAAATGACAAAACCTGTGAGCAGTCCTTGTGATAGTTACCAATACATCTAAAGGCTATGTTATCCACATGGTAAGTACAAGTTCATTGCTGCAGAGAAAAGAGAAAACCAAATTTTGATTCTTTCACATATGGATTCCACTTCTGGGTTTTGGTGTAATAACAATGGAATGCTTAAGTCTGTTTAATATTTTTGAACATCAAAATTACATGTTTCAGTTGCACAGGAACACTGCAGTCCATTACTATTGATACATGCTATAGGTTCCTAATGATGACAAATCTCTGTTTCAGAACATTGCCATGAACATTTTATAAAAGCCATCTTAGATGAAACAGATAAACATGGTAACACAATCTGATATGAAATCCATTTATGTCAACAACACACAATAGTGCACAACAAAAAAAGATATGGCTTAAACTTTATAAAGTCTGTATATATAAAGAACCTTTTGTGGTTAAAAAACATGTGAATACAGCCTACAAGGAAATCAATTACGATTTATGCAAAAATTGAGCTGAAAAAGATCTGTTTTTGTATTTGATCTCAACACCCTAAGTGTAAAGGAACTTGGAAATTGTTTCTCTGGACACAAAAGACACAGGGTTGTGGGTGGGACTCCAACAAAAGCTTACTACACAAAGAACAAGTTGAAAGACCCTGTACTCAATCCCAAAACAATCTTACTTATGTTTATTAACCACACATATATATATATATTACATAATGACATAATAAATTAATCCATCTTATGTAGATGTTGCTGAAATTGTAAAAATAGAATGTTATAGTAGCATGTCTTGTCCTCAGTAACTTTTCATCTAATGTACAAAATGGATTTATTTATCATCTCTATCATAAAGCAAACTGAACCTTTCGTAAAGACATCTATTGAAAAACTTCTTTTGTAGGTAGGTGTCATGATTCACTGCATCATCAGCCTTCATTAAACAAAAAGATCTTGAAATAACACTTTGTCAAGGAATCTACTGGAGATCTGACCAAATTCTCATACATAATTATTACGCTTACATGATGGATTGATATAAACACAAAGCAGTTCTTCTATAAAACCTCTATCTAGAATACACACTCATTCAGTGTACCTAGTTTAATAGCGCACTTACTTTCTGATAGGACTAATTGTTAAGAATATCAGTTTTCAAACAAAGTGTGGGTTAATAGTCCCTATACGATACGGTATTAATAATTAATAAGTTGTGAATAAATAAATCAGTGAAGAATCTGACAGCTGCCTAATAAGAGCGGTAAAGGCTAGTGCATAATCATGTTTGTTTGCTTTCTTACACTAGCTGATTTATTTTTCCCAGACACACATTATCTCATCTTTCCCATGAAGAGATTACCAAGTGCTGAACATTTTTAAATGTTCTGAAGACCACACTGTGTTACCACATAAGTCACAACAGTTCATGTCCATGCTGTTATTGTTAATCTCCAGCCTAGTACGCTTACTCAGGAAATAAGTGACAAAAATGCTTTGTGATTTCTTCAAATTATTTTTTCTTATCTGTCAAAATAGGCCTAAACACATTTTTGTTACATAAAATAACAGAAAACTAGTAGCTGCAAAAACACTAAATCAGTAATACTTCTTTTTTTTCTTACTGTCCATTCCACGTGGACTAGCCCTCCTGAAATATATTGTCTTTGAAGCATTCTTCTGGACAAGTTAGTTAAAATTAACATAGCTCCATAGAGAAAATAACAGGAAGAGGAAGGTAGGCACAATTGTTTGCCATGTCTTCATCAACTTTTCATCATGCAGCTTTTGAATTTCAGGAAATATTTTTTTCTGAGCTCTCTAAATGAAGGGTTTTTCATTCATAAATTAACAAAGGAAAGTAATAGCATCTGAGTTTTGTAACTCAGGCTATTACTGTAACTGTTTTAACTACATCTATAATTCACATATAGTTAATTCCTACTGAATATTTAATACAGAATTACACTTTGTAAACCCGTGAAACTCAAAGCAAACAGAATTAAGAGATTATTATTCCTGTACATAGGAAGAAAAGAAACAAGTATATCTGACATCACAAGGTGTCCAGACAGGAAAGGCAAACTTGCCATTAAGATACATGATTGTATTTTAAAGCAAGATTCAAGATGTGGAAGTCTCACACTTGTCATTCAAGAATGCCTCTTATAAGCTTTTTTTGTCTAACTGAAAATGTTAAGCAGCAAAGTTTAAAACAGAAAAATACCTTGCTCCTTCGCATCCAATGTGTTGGCAGCTATTGGTTGAACTACATATCAATTGACTCGTAAATCTTTTAGCCTTACAAGAATATTTATAAGAGCAACTAATACCTATTCTATTTTGCTAAGACATAATGTTAACAGATAAAAAAAAATTAAAACATTCTATGCAATATCAATCTTGATTCCTAGTCACATTCTTATAACAGAATATACTGAAATGCTGAACTGGGTAAGGTTTTGATAATAATAATAATTATAACCATTGTCTTCTGATTGTCATGGCAACATGGTGTTGGTATTTTCTGCTGAGCCAATTACTAAGGCTATATCACGGCAAAGCAGCTTGCCCTGAAAAACAGGTACCTTATGCAGAGAAAGAACAGTGTTCCCGAGATGAGAGCTGAACGCAGGATAGCCAACTCTCACTGTACTGGTGACAGGCGCAGACCATTGTGCCACTGGACCGTCCTCATGGCAACAAGGGAAAACTTAATATTTCACATCTTTATTAACACTGAACCCCGCCCAAGAAAAATTGTATTCAAGGTATATGAAATAAATTAACAAAGTTATCGGTGATGGCTGATCGCCAAATCTAAAGTTTTGATGTGGACTACATCTCAAAGTAAATATTCCCAACATTCAACTGACTGAAAGGTCAACATCTAGGATTTTGTTCAAGATTTCAAGGATATTCTCTCATTAATAAAATCTTATGACCTTCATATAATTGCAAATACTTTTCATGCATATCTGTATACTTAAATATATAAATATTCTCATATATATTTATAAAAATACACACATATATATATATATATACCATTAGTTCTATTTGTTGACGACACACTGGAATGAAAAATACATATTTGAGATGTACAGTTAGATGCACCATGTTGATATAGCTCCTTTTGAATCCCTCACATGGTTGTGGTTTTTGTATTCAGTCATTATTCAGAATGGAAAGACTAACCATATCCACAGGAGCCATGGCTAGCACACAGAAAATGGATAACACTCACATGCTGAGTAACTAACCTTACCCATGTACTACTTTGTTTATGATATGAATCTGGCAGGAAATTTAATGGGTTTTTTCTGTGCCTTACCAATTATAAGCTCTTATCACACGGCATGAAAGATACAGTTTGTACACTGATCATTTCTGAGTGCAGCTGCATGTATGTGTCTGTATACACATAATGCATGCATATGTCTTAAGACGGTGTCTTACAAAAGAAAAAAACAGCTGTCACTAGAGCTGTGTATAGGTGCTCTATAAAAAACACACGTGGAAAAATTGTATACATTTATTGAGAACACAAATAAATGCTGAAGCACATTAAGTCATTGCATTGTTTGAAAAGATGATACAAATATTTGATATATTATTACAATGTAGACCTCCTTGTTTTCCCACAAAAACAAAAAATAAGCTCCACAAGATTTCTCCTATGACAAATTGCAGATCCCCAAATAATTCCGCTGATTAAAAAAAATTATAATAAATAAACTAATTGAGAATTAGACATTTTTGCATCGAGCAACCTCCTCAGGAAGTAGATTGGGCAGTACCTTGAGCAAGCAATGCACACCTTGTTCCACACTAAGAGTCGAACGGTAGCCAAGACGACGAATTTTTTCATAAGAAACTTCATAGTCTCTTTTGTCTTTGTCCTCTCCTGTTGCTGACACTAAAATATTGCAGCTGGGCACCTTGCTTTGAATAATCTGAGCTACTTCATTTTTGGTGAGATTCATGCACTCATCACCAACATTGTAGGCTTGCCCATGCATAATCTTCTGCCTCTCAAGAGCAAATATGAAAGCTCGAGCTGCATCTCGTACATGCAGGAAGGTGCGACGGAAGTGGCCCTCATACAGGTCAAACTCTTTAATGGTCAGGGCTTTATAGGTGAGATCATTCACCAAAAGATCCAAACGCATTCGAGGTGATATGCCAAAAACTGTGGCAAGACGTAATGCAGTTCCTCCACCATTCAGCACCAGCTTCTCTCCCTCAGCCTTGCTGCGGCCATATAAAGAAAGTGGTGATATATGGGTCTCTTCTGTGCAGACGCCCTCTACAGCCCCATAACAAGAACCTGTGCTGGCATAGATCACAGGCTGGTCAGGCATCTTCAGCTGCATTACATTACGTGTTCCCTCAACATTAACTGCTTGAGCCAGTTCAGGATCTTTGTCACATGCTGGGTATCCCACTATGGCGGCCAGATGCACCACACCAGTTTTTCCAGCTATGGCTTGCCCCAGTAAATCCTTATCAAGGATGTCTCCTTTGATGATGTGAAATCGTGCATTTTCTATCACAGAAAGAAGGGGACTTACTCCCCATAGAAAGCGGTCATAGCAGGTCACTTCATACCCACGTTCTAGCAACATAGGAATGAGTGTTGACCCAATGTAGCCTGCTCCCCCTGTGACCAGGATATGTCCATTCATTGGTCCATCATCAGAAGTCAAAGTGTTATGGTTGCCATTTATAATTTTGGCCATTGCTCTTAACAGTAGTAAATGATATACTTGATAAAATTCTGGTAGAATTCTGGAAATTAGGCCTGGAATCTACAACATAAAGAAAGAAGCATCTTATGTGATGCACATTCAGGGGTGCTCAGTCACACACAAATGTCTATGAGACATTCAGGGTTTAAGGGTAATCATTTTCAATATGAGATTCACTCTAAATTAGCACTCTGAGCTCATTTATGCTTTATGAGATCTACCCTCGGTGCAAACCCGCTACTCAGATTTGATATCCAATGTTTAGGGTTATTTCCTCATTTAGCAAAACCAAAATGGAATTATTTTTAGATTTTTATTTTGTAAATTCTGTGTCATTCTTCTGAGCCCCTAAATTTTTCAAGCACGTTATGTCCTAGTAAGCATGTACTCCACAAAGAGCTGATTATTTTGTGCCAACCACAAGTGAATGGCTAAATAATAAGCATGTGTTTGTGTGTAAAAGAGTGAGAAAGAGGGGGAAGATCATACATATTTATGTGTGTAGCGTGGAGGAGGAGGGGGTATATATGTAAACCTATGCTATCAAATTACGGTGGTGAGTAAATAATTATCCATGAATCCTCAATAAATTTTATTTCAATAAAAATGGAAAACTTATAACACCAAAGGTTTTTGGCTGAACAGAGAGCCATGCATACATCATTTTCTTCAGTTCTTTGTTCAACGTGACCTGACACCTGAATGTCTCCTTTAGGTGATAGTCTGAAGGGGTGATAGGGGGACTATTCAAGGGGGGTCGGCAAAGCTAGTTTGATGCAGTTAGAGCCCATGTCCATCTTTTAGGCGTTGAGATTTGTTTGCAACTTCTGGGCTGAACGGAATGTTGATGTACTCTGGAACGATGAGTGAAACTGGCCAAGTAAAGCGCAAGTGAAAGCTGCCATGCCTAGAACTTTCTGCACACATTTCCCTGGCACATTGTAATAGACTGTCCTGAGCTTTCCAAACAGAGGCTATCGTCCATCATTTCACAGAGTTTGACATACAGTCATTAGAAAGCCTGAAATGAAAGGCACTGATAGACATCACACCCGTGGTGTCCTTTGTTTCTAATTTGTGATTGGGAAGTGTCAGTGATCAACAAATTGTTATTAGGTGAGGACTTGCTCGAGCAAGGTGATGCAATATTGGGAGATAAGAGTTTTGACATTAATAATAAATAATAAAGTATATTTATATAGCGCTTTACCCAACCATCAAAGGCAGGCTCAAAGCACTTGACAAAATAGGTAAAAACACATAAACATAAAATAATGGGCGCTGATCTAAAAAACAATGAGATTATTGTGTGACCCCGTATAGCAGCAACACATGTTGGAGTGGCGTCCCCTCGCCTAACAGGCTTGAGGGAGGCGGCTCTCCGCAATTTTTGTATTTTTCTTAGTTTCTTGTGTTTTTAGTGCCCATTGTGTAAGTCGGTACTTTCTTCGCTGCGTCGCTTTCTGCCTGACGCCATAACGCTTTTTCTGAGGATCTTTAGATCACACAACGACACGAAGGCTTTTCTCTGAACTCACGGCCGTTGAGAGCCAGAACGGGTCCCGGAGCAGACGACTTGCTAAAACAAGTAGCTGGTAAAGTTCATAGATTCAAGAGTGACAAGAGGCTAAAGACAGACAAAGGGTATGTCAGACAAATCAGTAACCACGCATTGTGCTTAGTCTGAATCTCAGTTGTCTGATTCTCCACCAGCAAGTAACCTGACGACATCACCTCCCCACCACTGGCAGAAAACAATGTGAAGGTCACTATCAACATCAATGAGTCATCGTCATCAGAAGTGGTCATCGTGCAGTTTGACAGTGTGGCGTGTTTATCAGCCATATACAGTAATAGCCAAAGGTCTCACAGATACAACCACACTGCATGTAGCTCCGCACTCGACAACAGGACTGTAGGTGGCTGTTAAGCGGATTGATCTAGAAAACTTAGATCACGAGTTCTCTTACTTCTTAACCAAGCAGTTACGATGAGACTTCTCCCACATTACTGTACCTTCGTCCATCGCCATGAACTGTGGACAGTCATGCTTGTCATGGGCTATGGTTCTTGCCGTGACCAGCTGGTCATACACAGGGGTGTGAAGACTACCCATGCTTTTATATCAGCAAGCGGACAGGTGTGTCTCACTGGCTTCCACAACTCCACAGTCTATGACTATCCTAGCATACTGCTGATTGCCTGCCTCCAGTAGTTCAGACTGTTCAGTCCGGAAATTCTTCAACAGAATCTGGATATTTCTCAGTGATTGTGAAACTAATCTGATGATCTTACTACAAGAATTCTACTATTTTTCGGTGATTTTAAAACTAACCCCATACACTGTACAGCGCATTGAGTTGACTCTGGAGTTGAAAATTGCGCTATATAAATCTGCTTTAATAATAATAATAATAATGTTAAGTAGGTGAACGCCATCAGCACAGATGCAGTCAGTAACCTTGCCATTGCATTAAATCTTTGGTAAGTCAATAAAGTTCTGCTTCTAAAGAAGTTAAAAGTTATTATGATGTTTGTATAGAAGATCAACTCTCGATCTCTGGTTCAGTGGCTTAACTTTCGCAGACAGAAACCTGGTTCCATAAACACAACTCTTGTTAGAGCATCATGCTAACGGCCACAGTAAGATTAGTTTCACACAGATGCACAATGTCAGCAAAGATAGTCAAATGAAAGATGAATAGTCAGAACATTAGGGTGAAGACAGTAGACGCTATCAGACCACATCCGTGCTGGCTATCAACGGCCCTGAGTTCAGATCTACAGCTCAGAAAGCCACTGTGTCGTCTGTAGGATTGCAGAATACTGTGAATACATCAATAGATACTTGGGTCAATGGAGCTAAAAGACTGCTGGTATCAATTTAATCACAAAGCGGAGGAAAACTGCATTAAAATTTTATAGCAAATGACTGACTGTGTGATCTCCAAGATCTTCAGAAGAAACCGTTAGGCAGAAAAGACCGGCAGTCGACGGGAAATCCGAAAGTCGCTGAAGTAAACAAAATTCAAACAGTCCTACATAGTAACAATGCAATGAAAAAAGCACCAGCCTACACAGAGGGCACCAAAAACACAACAAACTAATAAAAATACAAAAAATTGCGGAGAGCTGCCTTCCTCAAGCCTGCTGGCTTTTTTTCCACCAACACTTGGCCCACAAAGTCACAAATATTCCTTTAATCTGGCTACTTTCCATTTAAAAATATTTTCTTCATCACTGCTTATCTTCTTCATCTTAAAAACCTTCAATTAGACAGGAAGTTGCATATGCAAGATGCATAGATGTGTCCCCCTGTTCTTGCAAGGGAGATAATGACCCCACACAAACTACCTAATACAGAGGGAAAGTTAATAACTTAAACATGAATTTCTGGAGGATTTCAATAGTATCGGCAGCAGAATGCAGATGGACATTGTCGTGCAGCAATGTAATGCCGTTCAACAATTGTCTTTGGTGTTTGCCTCACATTGCAGGCTTGAGCCTGTCAATAAGCATGTCACTTTAACACTACATTTATTACTGTGTCCTATCTCCTGATATGTTCCTGTTTGGCCCATTTAAGAAAATCTTAAGGGATCAACAATTTACCTCAGACTAAGAAGTGAAGAAAGCATGCCCTGCTGCACAGCCCCAAATTTTTTTTCTGAGGCCATAAAAAAGCTCTTATCAGTGATGGAAGAAATGTGTTGAAAAACAAGGGGACTAAGTTGAAAAATGATATTATTATAAGTTTTCCATTTTTATGAAAATAAAGTTTACAGTTATATTGCTTATAATTATTGACTTACCCTCATATATAAATCAGTTTAATTCCATATAATGACTCTCTTTAAAAATATGTTTAACCTAAAACATTTTCTATAACTACAGACTATAACTTATAGGTTATAACTTATCGAGAAGAATCATTCACCTTTTTTCTAAAAGCAACGAGTATCTTTTATTTATAAGAATTAATGTTTTTCCTTAATCAAGCCAATGTCATAAGCAAGTGATGTAATGGAGAACAACAGAACGGGAAATGTATGGACAATCCTACCGGGAAGTGTGCAACTGCCAATTCAGTCAAATACTAATTTTTGAACTGCTTGTTTCTGGTAATTTCAGACTATAAACATTCCCTACAGTAATCAATTATATATTTTTTAATTTACAAGCTATCAACAAAAAAGAAGTTTAACTCTCTTGGTTTGAAAGGCCACGATCGTTGCTTTGCCGGGTAGTACGGGCAAGGCGATTTTCATTACTTTTTATTGCAAAGTTCAACTTTTCTCTTTTCCAAAAATGTATAGGTTTCTTGGTCTAATGTTTATGTCTGAGCAGCAATAATAAAAAAACAAACTTCACCACTGTCGTCTTCGCAGTCTTCAGTTATAAGACAGTTATTGTAATGTTATATTTTTATGTTGAACCAAGAGGGTTAATACATAATATACTCAAAGAAATAATTCCATTCCAAAATGCAAATGTGAAAATAATTTGTGGTTTTTTAATATTAGACAAGAGCTGTTTTAGTTCCCATACTTACAGATTTGAGTCTATAATTTTATAAACATTCTCTGATGGCCAAAATGGTAACTCGATCTTGGAATACAGAAATTCAGTTAAACAAAATGAGCATTATAAATCATGAAAGGTGTATTATTTGCTTGTATGGCGAAATAGTAAACACTATATTTAATGGGGATTTTCCAAGGTGATTTTCTTGTTGTCCACTGAAACTACGCCTTATAAAATAATCTCAATATTTACGAGTTTTCTTAGCAATTCCTGCAAGTCATGGCAACCTTTATACCTCATCTGCATCGTCCCTTTGATTTATCCAAAAGTTATCATGCTAAGAAGTAAAAGAGTTAACTTATAAAAGACCAGTATTATTCTACTTTACTGAAGTCCTAATTCTATTCCGGGACTCTGCACAAATCTCGTTTTGAGAAGAAATTCATAGTTTACATATCGTCGCTATGGCACCCGGTCAGTGGTATCTGAACCTGACCATTTTATTCCCATTTACTTTATTGAAGAGGAATTTTTAAATAGTCTCGATGTACAAGAAAAACTGATTACGATTTTACAAACGAACGATTAATTACTATGAAAACACATTACCTTGATCCTCTAGCGGCAGAAATGACTACGCCCGCCAGCCTGCGCTCACGCGGCTTTTACCGGTGAGTGCAAATGTGTCGGCGAATACGATTGGTCACTTGATACAAGGCGTAATACTATTGGACTTAAGTTGCTAATAAGCCGAATGCTCGTTTTTACATTTGTTTGCAAGTAGACCAGAACAACTGGGGTAAGGTGTTTTAGGGCAAATCAGTTTCTGTACCAAATGGCATCAACAATGTTAGTGTAGCATATAGTTTACGTTTTACAAAGGAAAATTCGGTTTCTTTGATCAAAACTACGGACATTTACGTCTGTTTTCAAAGCAGCCATTTCGACATATATTCCTGTTCATACCATGGATTGTGCACCGCGTCCCCTAACACTGCAGGCATGGTGGCCTGCTGATATTAGGTACAGAAACATTAAACTCGTCGGCTTTTACATTTATTTGTTTAATCGATGCAGGGATGTTGCACATCATGATATATGTCCTTGATTGACCCATCGCTGCCACCATTCCCGGGTAACTATATTTTTACAAGCGTAACGTTAATTATTAAACGTCAGCCAACAAAGTGAAGTTTAAAAACTGCTTGCAATTCAGATGTCTTTGCAATCTGGAAATAGCTTAAGCAAACTCAATAAACTAAAATCGGTGAGTGTGAGAATCTGAGCAAGTAGAATATATCAGCTATATAATAACGAAGTTACCCGACACATCCATTTTTTTCAGCTACCTTCTTCAGGTTTAGAATAAAAGCTTTGGGAGGCAAAATCCAACCCCTACGTGCCCCTCTTCAAAAGTTTTGTCCCGTCCGATCTAAGATGTGTTAGAGTGTATTCGTATGGTGACAAGCTTTCTATCCCCATGCTTTCGTACTTCCCCAAACTCATACTGTTCGACTGTTTTATCTGATAGAAGAGTATTTCCACTTGTTTTTGATTTCGTACTGTGGAGGGTAATGAAGAAACCGTACCCAGACAGACTTAACAATGACAATACGTTTTTCCACCTCTTGAGAAATAACATTAAACACTATGTAAATAAATACTTAAATAAACACTGTATTCACCAGATACATACGAGCAGTCCGAACGGTAAAAAGCAAAAGGAATATATGCGCTCACGCTCAAAAACTGTATCCATTTCACTTCCACATATCAAGGCAGATAATACTTATGTCATATGTGCTATAGATATTAATGAAGTTTTAACCACCACATTATAGAACACCAGCATTTACAGATTAAAAAAAACTAATATCAAATAATGATTACCTATCGTACCGGTAGCCACTGATATCAAGTGTTGTGTCACACTTCCCATCTCGTGCCAGCTTTCTGTGTGAATAGATATCGCGTGCAGGCAGAGGCGACATCTAAACCAACACTATAACTGTATGGCTGGCTTATCTGACCGAGTTTACACAAATTACACCGGCATACAATACTGGCACTGGCAAGTCTGCTCTGTTCTACATCTCAAGTTTACAGTACAGCTTACACGTTGCATAATTTAAACTACAACCGCGAAAAGAGCTACGTGTTAAGCAGAACCAGGAGTTGCTACAATTGACTATCCATTCAATATTTCAGCGTTTCACGGGAGTGGGAAAAGTCAGGTTGGTTAGTTGTTGTGGTGTAAAAGGGGAGACAGTGGGTGGCTATAAGCAATCTCCGACTCTTCTCGACAACCCAACACGTATCGTGGGGACCAAGTATTTTATTCCCCCGCCTGTTGCAATGGCGAAACAACACTGCCTATCTCCGCTTTTCGTACACAGGATGGGACATTTGTACTCACCGCTATGCTCGCTTTCAATCTGACTGCGGGTGATCCAATAGATTGAATAGAACAATGGTTAGCGCCTGTCACAGTAAGGGCTGGCTGTCGTGGGTTCAGATCTCGCCTCGGGCACGGTTTTCTTTCTTTGCATAAGGCACCTTTTTACTGTACCAGATGGTTTGCGTAATATAGCCTTAGTTGCTGTCTCGGGGTAAAACACCTATTTCCCCCCCCCCCACACCCGTCCAACTGATTGATTGTTCCCTGCCAAAGCCAACACGGGCCCCGGGGCAGACGACTCTCCTGGCCACTTGTAATTGTAAATCATTTTCCCAGTAAATAATAATATGCTCACAACTCGATTCTCAATATCTACATTTGATTCAGTAACGTAATATAGACTGCAAACATTAGGACGAGTGCACTATGCTAGGATCTACATCACTACTTGAACATAGAGATGTTTACACGTGAGTGGTAAGTAAATGAGGAAAACTGACGTTAAGGGATCAAATTTGTACCCCGCTCTATAGAAAACATCCCCCCTCTCGTTCACTGTTCACTGCTGGGCTTTTAATCAAAAACGATCTGTGCTTTGCTCTAAAATTCTACCCCTATCACGCTGACCTACCCCCATTCTGCCGTGACCACCTTCGAGTATGGTCACAGCCAGTACAATTTCATTACTACTACGATTACAAAAGGTCGCCAGGTGATCAGTTACGCTACCCAGGGTGGAGCCTCTGCCTTAGCTAGATGTGTCGACAGCAAGGGTATATCATGACGCGGGAAGTCAGGTCATAGCAAATACAGAACTTTATCAGACGAAATGGAAAAGAGCTTTTGCTTTAGGTTTTAAAAACGTAGTCCCGTGACATTGTGGTTGTATGGGTGTGAGACTTCGCTTGTCCCGAGGGCAGCGTTTATAACGGTGGTACTCATCTCTGCTTCTACTTTCCCCAACCCACACCACAACCGGGTGGAAATTTTCCACTGCGTTGTATGGACTAGTCAATCAATCAATCCTCTTCGTGCTAGTTGCACATAAGGCCTCAACCAGAGCCCGCCACTGATGTCGATCGGGTGAAACTCGCTCCAGGCGACCCCATGTCCAGCCCTTTCCTTTCATCTTCCTTTCCACTGTTCTTCTCGGTATGGACTAGTGAGCCTTGTCTGAATAAAGAATTTGTCTTGACTAGTGAGCCTGTTTCAAACACTCGCTTGTCAACACTGCAGTGAGAAGCCATGGGTTCAGATCTCTACTCGGGCCGCTCTCTGTATATGTGAGTCGATGTGACCTGTTCGCAGGGCCAGCCGTCGGGGGTTTTCTCCGTCTCCTCCGGTTTTCTCCTCCCTTCCTCTTTCCTTAAAGTGCGAAATCACTTGCACTGGCAGCACTTTTCTGCCCAAACAGTCAACCAGCCAACCAGTCTTTGGATTCACACGCTCTAACCACTAGACTAGCTGTCTGCAACCCACACGTCGCCTTACGTGGTTACACAGGGTGAAGAAGTCGTGCAAGAAATATATCAGAGCCCAGGTGTATGTTTTCTTTACATGAAAATGATGTCTTGTACTCCGTTCTGCTTATTCTTCTGCACTAGACGTAAGGCCTATAGTCGTGATATGACCATTCCTTATTTTGCTTCTTCAAATTGGTCATTATTTGATAGTTTTTCAAATGTTTAACGAATTTCTGATGTCTCGCATTTATCGGATTTAGTAAACTGCAATTATTTAATTAATTTAAGAAAGAACTTAAGTTGTTTGAATGGTACCTTCACATTAGAACATTCTCTGCGACAAACGGCTATCCGGCGCTACTTCCCCCCTCCCCCTTTCCCCGATCGTCTGCTCTCTGTAACCCAGACGCTTCTCTAGTTTCTATTCATCCTCGGAAAAATAGTTCTAAAATTCCGGTTAAGCACGTAGCTAGGAATTGTGGGTTTTTTTTCTTGACGCATTGATGACTACTCAGAAATCGTAACCGTCTTATTTTGATAATAATAACTGTTAAGTCAACTGCATCGTGCCCAATTGATACCTTAACGCAGTAATACTACCACCTTACCCGCGAGGGAAACATCACATCACGGACCTTCATCATAGATGAAGGTCCCTGATCACATGATCGCATAGGCTATTTTTAGATGTTTTCGTCTGCATGAATAATTTACAAGATTCTCTCAAGTACGGGATTTCCCCACAGAAGTTTGAAAGAAAATTGTTCCTCTCAAGACGAAAAGTTAAACTGAACTGGGCAAAACATCTCAGAAAAACTTTAAACCGGTTGGGTGTTCATAAAAACCACTGCAAATTACCATGCATAACACTAAATGGGATTTCCTCTCCGAAGAGAATCCCTGCTTTGTTTCCCCATGTATGAGCCCTTGTAACGATTAACGTTTTCATGTCTGCTCGCCATATAGCTAGAAGAGATTTTATAAAAGACAAGACTGAGCTGAGGAGGGACCACTCTTTGCAGCGGAAAAGGAGTATAATAGTAACAAATAATGCATTACGCATAAAGCGCAT
This sequence comes from Marisa cornuarietis, assembly GCA_004794655.1. Taxonomy (NCBI): domain Eukaryota; kingdom Metazoa; phylum Mollusca; class Gastropoda; order Architaenioglossa; family Ampullariidae; genus Marisa; species Marisa cornuarietis. The sequence continues at coordinate 20,403,808 of SMMW01000003.1, read as the reverse complement.
TTCCCTGCATTACAGAAGGCTCAATAAGCTTTACAAAAGCAATACAAAAACACAAAGAAAGACACAAATTCACACAACAGACTAAAACACGTCCGCAAACAATTGTACAGAGATCTATCAACAGACATAATAAACACAAGATAGAAAAAAACACTTAAGGTTACGTTACAAAAAATAGAATAGGAACACATACACGGACGCACGCAACATAACATGCAAACGTTATGTCTATAGAATGACAAATAGGATGATGAAACATATGAAGCCAATAGTCGCTCCCAGCTTTCTAAATCCAGTTGAAAAACATTTTTGTTATTACGTTTTTTTCTTTTAAAATTAATATGCTTGTACTTTTAAAGATCACAGCTATAACCCACGTGCTATTTTTAGCCAACATACGTTTACCTCCCCGGTTTAGTTTTTCGTCAGAGTAACAGTTTTGAAAGCGACTTAATCCTTTTCCGGAACATTCGATGGATGAATTCTATAAATGAATGATTTAATGCGAAAGATGGCTGTTTGAAAACCGTCAACTACCGCCCAGTCTCCAACTTGTCTTTTCTCTCTAAAGTCATAGAGAAAATAGTTCTGATACAGCTCTGGGCCTACTTACAAGAGCACCATCTTATCCCACAAGCTCAGTCAGCATAATTTTATAGACCTTCACAGCACTGAGACTACTCTTATTAAGGTAACGAGAGACATATTATCTGCCCTTGACAGTGGTAATGTTTCTGCCTTAACCCTACTGGACCTGTCTGCTGCATTCGACATAGACCACTCTCTGCTTCTTTATAGCCTCCACACCCTCTACGAAATTTCTGGACCTGCCCTCTCATTTCTCAACCCCTATCTCACTGATAGGACCCAGACTGTGTTCGTTGACGGTCAGACATCTCGCCCTGTTCCACTTCTCTGTGGTGTTCCCCAAGGCTCAGTACTTGGCCCAGTTCTGTTCATTCTGTACACGAAACCACTTTCATCGTGCATCCAGTCTCACCAGGTCTTTCATCAATCCTATGCTGACGACACGCAACTTTACTGTTCCACTACACCGGCTGAGTCTCACTCTGCTATTAGCTCTCTAGAAGCTTGTATTAGCGATGTCAAGGGCTGGATGGTAAAAAACAAGCTTAAACTAAACGATGATAAAACAGAAGCCATCTTGTGCCACAGAAGAAGACATCAACCATCGCTCGTCAGTCTGCCCAATCACATCAAGGTGGGCGAAACCAACATCAGCTTCACGTCATTAGTTAGAAATCTGGGAGTTATTGTCACTGATGACATGACACTCGATAGACATGTAGCAGCTGTCTGTCAGTCTGCCTACTTTGAGCTCCGTAAGATCAGCGCCATCCGTCATGTTCTCTCTACAAGCGCTACCAATACTCCTGTCTGTGCGTTTGTTCTTTCCCGACCTGACTACTGTGACTCCTTGCTGGCAGGCTGCCCCTCATCCCCCATTCAGAGACTCCAGAGAGTACAGAACTCCGCTGCACGTCTGGTGCTTAGTGCCACGAAACGGGACCATGTCACTCCTCTCCTTCGTTTTCTTCACTGACTACACGTCTGTTCTCGCATCCAGTACAAACTGTCTGTGCTGTGTTTTAATTTCTTTGCAGGCTCATGTCCTGACTATTTCTCTGAACTTATCATCCCTTATATTCCGGCCAGACATCTACGCTTTTTGTCTGATGACCGTATCCTAACTGTTCCTGTCACCACAACAACAACATATGGTCTCAGGATTCTAGGCTACTGTGCAGCAAAACGATGGAACTCTCTCCCTTTCCATATCCGCCACCTTCCTACAACTGAATCCTTTAAATCTGCACTGAAAACGCACCTCTTCCTTGAGCATTACTCCTAACACAGTCCACACAATGCTCGTCCTTCTTACCCTCCCCCTTCTGCTCTTGCTAATTTTCTACCCATCTTTCTCTGCAGAATCGCTATATTTCCTATGTTACTGTTACTTGGTGCCTTTTTGTGTTTTCTATCTTTGTTTTCTGTTTATCGTCAGTATTGTCGTTTATTCTTACGTCCCTCTTGTTCTATCCATTTAGTCCACGTCTCTTCCGCGTTGTAAGCGCTAAGAGCATGCTCTCTATGAGTGTGAATATGCACTATAAAAATCTTCATTATTATTATTATTAGTTAGTACACACGTGCATGACAATGGCACTGTGGTGTAGGATCCTTCGTGGTGTAAGAAGATCTAAGTGTCCAGACGTTACTTCTCTGCGACTTAGTTCTGTAGCACTTTTCAAAGTATCTCCCTTGCACTTGATTGATGAAGAAGTTTGAAGTGCACGGACTGCTGTTGAAATTTAATCTGAGGGAACGTGTTATTTGTTGTGGTGTCATATCTTGTGCGTTTGTTGACTTATGACCTCACACTTTGGTATTCGTTATCAGCTGACGTCAAAGGTGTCATGACGTACCCAGATAGCATTTGAACATCTTATAAACGCTTACAAATGGTTCTCGCGAAATGTTCAAAAAATATTTGCACCAAATGTTTTTGAAATGCTTATCATGCCCATCAAAGTAATGCTTCATGTTTGCATTCAAACTTTTTGTCGACTTTTCAAAAATATAGTTTTGTTTTCCTGCACTAAAAGGAAATAAAGATCGCAACTGTATTCAGCTCATAACGTGAAGAAGTCAGCAGTCGGAAATTAACAAAAAAAATATTTACACATTATATTGAAACATATAGTACCAAAAAACATATATTTTATTAGAATACACATTAGAGTTTGAATATTTCTTACTATTTTCTTGCCATTTTCGGTAGTTGGAGTACAAATCCATGTAGAATTGAGAAACCGGCACACCGTAGATTTCATTGAAAGTAACGAAAATTGAAAAGATGATTTTTCTTACAGACGAAGAGTTTTAGAGAAAAGTTCAGAAATGAAAGGCTATTACGTCCTTTCACAAGTAAAAATACTTTACTGGTACCGCATAATTTTGTTTCTTTGTACCATTACAATTCTGCTAAATATGCTAAATCTTTTCATTTAGTTATTTCATATTCTCACAGAATCATTTGCTTTTGATCTCTCATATTTTAAAATTAACAGAAATTACCGGCTTATTTCTTTAAACTTTTGATTTGTATTTCTAAAAATGAGAAAGTCTTTTAACTGATGGTGAGTGACAGGGGTGGGGATTTTCGAATGGACGTTCTATTAACCTTTCATGTGTTCGTGTTCGTGTGCAAGTTGTCGTTTTATAAAGGAATTAAATAGAAAAGGGCGTTCGTTTGTTGTAGTTCGTTTCCTCGTTTGTCAGCAGATGAAAAGATAATTTATTTGTGCGTAGCAGCAAACGATTTTATTTCAAATTTCAAAAGAAATTATTTCCGCGAGAGTAGGTGGTCGTGGTGGCTTTTAACCGTAGTGTAGTTGTGCGAGTCTTTAACGGGGTACTCAGCGAGCATTAAAGACATTCTGTGAAGACACTCGTGAAGGCATTTCTTTTTTTATCTATGCGGGTGTTTTTTTCTCTTGTTTTTAGCTGACTGGGTTTTTCATGCAGTAACTGTGTGAGCGGTTGTGTGGATGAAACAGTATGTGAATCGTCATCATCATCCTCATCATTGTCGTCGTCATTGTCATTGTCATTATTTCGAACATTTATCATTGATATCTTTTAAATTGTTAAACATCCTGCGTGGTGTCCTCCATGCGTGTTTCTGGACTGCTATCGCGTTCGCTTTCTCAGTTCCAGAATTGTCTAGGTTGTCCTAAAACTTCAAATACAGTATTCCGACGAATCTTTCTTTCGGTGCTGACGGGAAGGAAGTGAGCGTAAATATTGACCATAACTTTTCAGTTCATATTACTTATGACGTTAAGAATTATGGATGCCTCTAAAGCCCAGAGCATGCTGGCTTCTTTGACCATGTACGTGGTTCTTAATCCTTGTGTCTACGTACGGCATCTGTGTACCTTGAGCTAACTCCGAGAAGTGCCTTCATCCCCAGAGAAGTGTCACCTTTGACCTTTGTGTGTGTGATGGCATTCATCTTCTTTTCAACTTCAGTAGCTACACTAACATGGCTCACAACGAACTCTTTGGTTTTGAGACCAGGTATGTGTTTCTTTATGTACAGTGCTTTGAACCTTAAGTTTACTCAAATAAGAAAACAAATTAACAAAAACCAAAACTTGAGTACAATGTTGAAAAAAAATTTCAGGGAAATCTTTATTCGGTTTACAGATGTTCACAATTTCTGTAACTGCCCTAGTGGATAAACAATTAAGTTGCGTTTTACTTAGACATATCTTAATTTCTTGCGAAAAAAACGAAACTCCTTTTTCCTGCAATAACATTTTTAAAAAACTGTTGGAATGGATTAATGTTACGCACTTCTTTAAATGATCATATTCTTAATTACCTGGATTACATATAACTGGCTTAACTGGCTTAAACGGAAATGTATAGGGTAGTATAACTGGAAGAGACTGCTTCGAGACAAAGAAAACGTGTGCCTACCATGTGTTACCAGCTGCTGACTAACAGTCGCCACGGTTTAATTTGCACCAGCTAAAATTGTTCTTGGGCCAGTTGCACAACACGTTTCTAAACCTTAAAACTGTTCTAAAGAAGCAAAATCTCTTCTTTGCCATTGCATTGCAGAAAAACATACAAAAAAGTTTACTGAGTGGACGGAAAGTCAGACATGAACAACTTTGTCTTACTTAGCGCAGTTTTAGTTCTAAAACTTCTAAAATTGTTGTGTGCACTTTAAAATAATTATCTAAATGGATTTAAGGCCTAAAAGTGCTTAAAATTAGAAATGTGTTGTGCAACTGACCCCGACCTGCAGCCATTCACCTCTCCTACGGACATAGATGTATGCATGGAGCCTTCGAATGTCTCGTTTTTCTTGTAACAAGTCGTTGTAATTCTCAGCACAAACTGGTGTGTTAAATTTCTCAGTCGTTTTCGGCCGTGGAGTGGCGGTGACAGATGTGCAGACAGTGTCAGACAACGACCTCGTGTACGTGCGCATGTTTTGTGTCTGTGTGTTTGTCAGTCTAAGCGCCAGTGTTTGCGAGTGTATGCATGTCCATACACGTTTGGAAACTCTAGAATTTCATACTGGGGAATATAATAATAATAATAATAATAATAGTGAAGATTTTTATAGCGCATATTCACACTCATAGAGAGCATGCTCTTAGCGCTTAAAACGAGGAAGAGACGTGGACTAAGTAGATACAGAACAAAGGGACGAAAGAAAACGACAGTACTGACGAAACAGAAAACAAAAGGCATCAAGTAACAGGAACAGAAAAATATAGTGATTCTGCGAGAAAGATGGGTAAAGTAGCAAGAGGGAAGGGGGCGGGGTTAAGAAGGACGAGCATTGTGTGGACTGTGTTAGGAGAAATGCTCAAGGAAGAGGTGCGTTTTCAGTGCAGATTTGAAAGATTCAGTTGTAGGAAGGTGGCGGATATGGAAAGGAAGAGAGTTCCATTGTTTTGCAGCACAGTAGCCAAAAGTCCTGTGACCATATGTTGTTGTTATGGTGACAGGAACAGTGAGGATACGGTCGTCAGACGAAGAGCGTAGTTGTCTGGACGGAGAGTAAGGGATGAGAAGTTCAGAGAAATAGTCAGGACAGGAGCCAGCAAAGAAATTAAAACACAGCACAGACAGTTTGTACTGAATGCGAGAACGGATGGGTAGCCAGTGTAGAAAACGAAGGAGAGGAGTGACATGGTCCCGTTTCCTTGCTCTAAGCACCAGACGCGCAGCAGAGTTCTGTACTCTCTGGAGTCTCTGAATGAGGTAGTCAGGGCAGCCTGCCAGCAAAGAGTTGCAGTAGTCAAGTCGAGAAAGAACAAACGCACAGACAAGAGTGTTGGTAGCGCGTGTAGAGAGAAAGTGACGGATAGCACTGATCTTACGGAGCTCATAATAGGCAGACCGACAGACAGATGCTACATGTTTATCAAGGGTCATGTCATCAGTGACAATAAATCCCAGATTCCTAACAGATGACGTGAAGGTGATGTTGCTGTCGCCCACCTTGATGTGATTGGGCAGACTGACGAGTGAAGGTTGATGTCTTTTTCTATGGCACAATTAAGAGGGCTTCCGTTTTATCGTCATTTAGTTTAAGCTTGTTTTTACCATCCAGCCCTTGACATCGCTGATACAAGCTTCTATAGAGCTAATAGCAGAGTGAGACTCAGCCGGCGGAGTGGAACAGTAAAGCTGCGTGTCATCAGCATAGGATTGATGAGAAACCTGGTGAGACCGGATGCATGATGAAAGGGGCTTAGTATACAGGATGAACAGAACTGGGCCAAGTACTGAGCCTTGGGGAACACCACAGAAAAGTGAAGCAGGGCGAGATATCTTACCATCAACTAACACAGTCTGGGTCCTATCAGTGAGATAGGAGTTGAACCATGAGAGCGCAGGTCCAGAAATCCCGTAGAGGGTGTGGAGTCTGTGAAGAAGCAGAGAGTGGTCTATAGTGTCAAATGCAGCAGACAGGTCCAGTAGGGTTAATGGAGAGACATCACCACTGTCAAGAGCAGATAATATGTCTGTTGTTACTTTAATAAGAGTGGTCTCGGTGCTGTGGAAAGGTCTATACGCCGACTGAGCTTGTGGGATAAGATGGTGCTCTTGTAAGTATGCCCAGAGCTGTGTCAAAACTATTTTCTCTATGATCTTAGAGAGAAAAGACAAGTTGGAAACTGAACGGTAGTTGTTCAGGACATTGACGTCAAGCGTGGATTTCTTTAGAAGTGGCCTCACCACCGCATTTTTGAACAAAGATGGGAAAACACCTGACGACAGGCTGACATTTACAATATTAGTGATGGCAGGAAGTAGAGTATCTAGGCACTCTACACAAATATGTAGTGGTGGAGGAAAGATACTGGTCTTCCCCTTGACCTGGTTTGCATTACTGACCGTGGAGTTTTGCAGTTAACTAATCTGGTTCGGTTGTGCATATAAATACCTTAATACTGGTTATTAACAGTCTTTGAACAAACTGTGTTGGAGGAGCGGTTTCAGACTGCGGTTCGTCTGTAGAACTATGTACCACAGAAGGCTGCAGTTCGTATGTAGAACTAGAATGTACCACAGAAGGCTGCGGTTCGTCTATACTATGTACCACCGAAGGTATGATGAGGGTCTTTCGTACAGATAGGTGTCCAGTGACAACAGCCAATCAGAATTGAGCAGTTTTCTTAGTGCCGTGCGCAAACCAGAAACGGGGAGCGGACGCATGCGCGTGACTTGGTTTGTAGCGGTCTTTCGCTGTGAGCGTCTTCTACGAGGCGGAGCTTCACGATTTTAGCTTCATTAACAAGAGAAAGAGCAATTTCCATCAAAGAGAAGTTCTTAGCCACTTTCACGGTTGCCTGCTCTTGCTGAAGTCGTAATTTTAGGTAGACGAAACAAAGCAAACCGATAAAAATACGCTTCTTGGTATATCTCCAGTTTTCCTAAGGCATTTTAGTAGGTGGCGGTTCAGATTTTGGCCTTAGCTGCAAGATCATCGCCAGCTAGGGAGGGTTTAGTTGTGAAACAGTCCTAGATACTTGTACATGTGAACAACTATCCTTTCTTCACCGTAATTGCATGACTCCTTTGACGCTAAAAATCCCCCTTTCCTAAACACAATGACTTTGGTTTTTCTAAGGTTCGTGTATTTTTGACAGTAAATCTTATATGTTCCAGTTCAAGATGTGAACTATTCTCACGGGTGAGTCCCGTGCGGTGTCGTGTTGAACGTTAGCGCAGACACCCCGTGTTGCGGCCTCGTGTCGCGGTGTTACTGGATCAGTAGAATTTGTGCTCTACTTTTTGTTCTTTTTGTCTTGTCTTGTCTTGTCTTGTCTTGTCTTGTCTTGTCTTGTCTTGTCTTGTCTTGTCTTGTCTTGTCTTGTCTGTCAGTCAGTCAGTCAGTCGTCCCTTACCTGGCACCTGGCGTTGGGTTGAGCACATGGATAGACGCGGCAGTTGACAGGGCCCGCCACTCTTGCCTATTTTGGGCGATAGTGAGCAGGTCCTGTACAGGATGACCAGTCCAGTCTTTGACCTTCGAAAGTCAGTTCTTTCTCTGGCCACCGCCGCCGCGGCGTCGGCCACCCTCCAAGGTGCCTTGAAGGATAGTCTTCGACAAGGTGTCGTGCCGGGTCACATGGCCAAAGAAGACCAGCTTATGTCGCTTGACTGTTGATAGTAGAGGTTCTTGCTGTCTTACTCAGGCAATCTTGTTTCTTACAAAGTCGTCGGTTTTATGTTCTTTGTATGAGATGTTACTGTTACGATCCTGATGCGGATATCTGGCGTGGAGCTGCCGTCCTCGGAAAGGGCGGCTCCCAAGTATTTGAAGCTGCTTACCTCTTCGAGCTGTACCCCGTTCATAAAGATCTCTGCTTTGCCGTTGCCATTGATCACTGCTGGTCTCCATTTCATACGCATTTAAGCTGTCTGTCAGTCTGTTGGTGAGGTCTTGCGGTTCTTTGTTAGTACCTGCTAACAGATCTATGTCATCTGCGAAGCGTAGGTTGCAGATTGGTCTTCCACCAATTGTCATGGAAGTATGATGGTCGTGAAGAGCTTCGAGCATGATGTATTGTCTGATCTTTTGCCAAAGTTTTGTACCCTTGCCCTGGGCCGGGCCTTTCCGTCACACGACTGTGCGATGCCACCACGGACCTTCATTTCTGGATAAGCGACTCGGGTTCATGACCGGTGTAAGTCTCGGCTTTCCTTTAGACAGGCCTCGTATTTCCGGTTCTTTGTTTGCATACCTTAAATAAATTCTTAAAGTAGATGTTTTATTTTCGTAACAGAACAATTTAAACAATTGTTTCCAAAAAATCAAAAACAATGTTTTTTTAATTGTTAGTGGTAAACAAGGTTCTGATGACAGAAAAGCTTAATTACTCACTTCTAAAATTTCTTCTACGTTAGGAAGATCCGCCATTTTGATAGAAAACAGAAGCGAAAGCCCTTGTTGTTAGAGTTTGTTACTATTGGTCACTCCCATGATAGAGCAAAGAAGCAACGAATGAGACACACTTATCTAGTGAATGAAGGTCCATGATGCCACGCCCTTTGTCCACATGTTAGACAACCGGGCCTGTCCTGACCCACCCTTGCTTCTGCAATGCGTTTCTATTTTTCTTTTAGTGGTTTCACAGTTTGTTCTTTAGAAGGAAGGGCAGCTGGATCAGTGCACTTGCCGTCGGGATCGGGGGCGTTAACCACAATTTCATGGGGAACATTTTCATGTGTTGTATTAGTTGTGGTCGCGATGGTGGCGTTGCCCAAAGTGCAGCAGACTGGGGTAATGGGACTAGGAGCAGGTGGTGGACTGACTGACAGTAAGGACTGATATGTACAGGGAGAAGAGGGGAGGAAGGATAGACGATCTTCACAGTCATCTGCATTTTCACGTCTGTCGTAAAGCTGCCTCTCGATGTGGTCGATGCGATCGTTGTGGCGGAGCTGCCGCGGGTGGTTATCGTCGACAAAATCAGCACGGCCTGAGTGACTGTTGACTCGCGAGTTATCGTTGATGTGGAGCTTACCGTCCCGGATGTAGCCTGTCTTGCCTTCTTGCTTAAGGTGGCGAAGTTGTAACATCTGCTGCTTGGCTGCCAAGCAAAATCCATCCTTGCGCACTGCTCTTATAGTCTCATGATCTTGTAATAACCTCATCTTATTAGACCATCTGCAGAATTTTATAATCATTGGTGTCGGTTTAGAGGTCTCGAACTTTCCAATACGATAAGCTCTTTCAACATTAGCATCACTCCGTGTTTTGTAATTAAAAAACCGTTCAGGAAACGTAGCACTTGCATCTCACAACTGTGCGTAGCTGTCTATCTTGCTGTTCTTTTTGTGGGTGCAAAATGTCCGTCCTATTTTTGTCCACTTTTGTAAAAATATTCTTGACAGAAGTATCAAACTGTGTAAGTCGATCGCACAACGACTTATGATTATTAGTAATAATAGCGTGAAGTTCCGTACCTTGGTCAAGGATTATTTGCCTGAGGCTGTCAATATGATCGTGTAGTGCAGTCGTCATCGTTGCAGCATTTTCCAGTTCCTCCTGAATATTTGCACTGTTATTTGGTAACTCCATAAAAGAGAAGCGATTACTACAGTCAGGAGAAGGGACATGCTACACGAGCTCACTCAATGTGCGTTCACACACATGGCTGCATTCACGACTGAGCGTCTTCTCATTAAGGCGATCATAACAGCATGAAAAAGGGGCGAAGCTTTGAGAAAAAAAATGTCATTTTCAATTTCAACCGAAGATGTACAGTAACGTATCCATTAAAAGCAGATTTATTGATCAGTACAACTATAAGCCTAATTTAATAATTATAAGGCGTGTTTTACAAAATATATTTTATGTACTATATATAATAATAATAATAATAATAATAATAATAATAATAATAATAATAATAATAATAATAATAATAATAATGTTGGCTTGTATAGCGCCAAATCCTGGCCTGTGGACAGCTCAAGGCGCTGACGTCAAAATAAGATGACGACAAAATGTGGGTGTGTAGCGGCCCGTCTCCTCCACGTCACAGGGCAGCGTCACACACAGCAAGAACACAGTCCTCAGCACAAATATCCAACATGTCATACAAGCCGGAATACACTCCATACAACAAATATCAAACATGTCATACAAGCCGGAATACACTCCATAGAAAAAATATCAAACATGTCATACACTCCACAGAAAATGCAACATCCAACAGAAGGCACAAGTTTCACTGGAACGCCAGCACACGCTCAAGTTCACTGATGAAAACATGAATCCCACACCACTGCGCAAGTCATGAAGTCCAAATCCAACAAAACAGTATCAAAGCCCATTATCGACTAGCACATTGTCCAAGCCAGTTGTCTGCACGCATATTTCCAGTTCCTGAAATACTTTCTTCAGCCGTCTGTCCAGTGCCGGGAAATGGCTGTCTATCAAGACCGGGCGGATGGGGTCGGATCGCAACACCTCTTTCATGCCCTGCTGAGAACACCATCCCGCAACAGCTGCAGACTGTTCCAAGTGGACGTCCTTAGCATGCAGCAGTCTTGTAGAGGAGTTAGGATGGCGACTTCATCATAATAAGGGTTGCCGAAACTCGAAATATGACAGACGATACAAAAAAAAAAAAAAAACGACAGAGAGCCGTCCCCTCAAGCCAGTTAGGCGAAGGGACGTCACTCTCCCAAATTCTCGGCTTATAATCAGCGTGTTGGTTGACAGTTCGACGATAAGGTGTTTGCTTTGATATTCTTGTGACAGACGCGCGGACGCACAGTTATGTCTGCTTTAAACCAGATCAGCGCATGCGCGAATGAGCTCTTCTATACATATTTGTATTGTCGGTGAACAAGAAAGCCTGCAATCTTCGGAGTGTGTGTGTGTGTGTGTGTGTGTGTGTGTGTGTGTGTGTGTGTGTGTGTGTGTGTGTGTGTGTGTGTGTGTGTGTGTGTGTGTGTGTGTGCGCGCGCTCGCGCTTATTAAGGAGATGCATATCTGACAGCAGACTGCACTGACTTAAGGTAAAGGTAAAGGTCATCCCATAACCTTTTTCAGGTCGTAGGGGAGTGAGGTGTTAGAGACCTCACTTTTCTCGGGGCCAGCTTTTACATGAGGGTGGTGCCAATCTCATCTCCCTCACTGCCTTACTTTCCCCAACCCTATATGGAGTCAGGTACCCATTCCCGTCAGCTGGGTCGACTGGGGGAAGTTTGCTGCTCTTATCGGGAATTGAACCAGCGCGCTCTCAGTTCGGACGCCAGCGTTCTACCCACTCGGCCATCCGCTTCCCGGCGATAACTAGAATCATAACTGCTGCTGCTGATCGAGAATGTGGGAGGTGCTCATAAATCGCGGCGGTCTGTCACCTTTCCTTGCTGTCCTCTCCGGTGTCCTGGTCATCCTGGGGGCAGGTGTCCTATAATCATCTCAGCTATCACCCTTTTTCCCCATCACCACAAGAAACAGTATCCCAACCTTCCCCCCCCCCCATACACAAACAATCACACAGTTAAAAAATACAAATTGGCAAGTACAAATTTTTTCGGAGGCATCAAAGACAAGGGTTAGGGTTTATTGTAAGTTTACTGTAAGTTTATTAACATATTTGAAAGACATTTATGCACAATACATACTTTTGAGATCATTAAGACACGTGTTTATAGTCACGCCTTAATGGTTACTAGAACTTAATCCGAACGCAAAGACGTGCATGCTCCCTGTTTCTGTCTCAGTGAACGTAAAAGGTAGGGGAACATAGAGACGGTCATCACCGTCACAAAAGCTGGCCCTGAGGTAAGTGGAGGCTCTAACACCTCCGATGATCAGATCAGGGACAGTCCCTTGGTATTGTTTTCCATGCTAATTGCAGGCTGTGTTGAAGCCTGAGTGAAGAAAGACCCGCCGGACAGTACATCGGTACCACGGACCTTCATCTACTGGATGAGTGTCTCTCATTCGTTGCCTCTTTGCGCTATCATAGGAGTGACCACTTGTAACAAACCCTACAAACGTTAGGCTTTCACTTCCGTTTCCAATTTCAAAATGGCGGGTTTTCCTAACGTCGAAGAAATTTTAGAAGTAATTAAGCTTTTCTGTTGTTAAAGAAGACTGATTGCAAAATCAACAGTAGTATTTTCTGTGAAATGTATTTTGGTTTTTTATAGAAAACGCATGTGGGTTTATCGTCAATTTTATCATGTAAAAACATCGCCACAACAGATTTAGCTTGATAGTTTGCAGATAAGCATTGAACCCGTGCACTGCAAACTGTTTAAGTTTATGACTTTTTAAGACTTATCAAAACTCTCCTTGAATCTTGTGTTAGTTATCTCTTTGCCTTGATTCATTTTCAAAAGTCAACAAAGTGTTTTATTTAACAATAGTGATTTAACATTCTTAAAATAATTGACTATCACAGACAAAAAGAAACTAAGCTTATGACTTTAAGGGTAAATGTAGGTTTTTGTAACTTTAGAGAAGTAGTGTGAATGAAAGGACCACCTATCAAAATTAATTAAACTGATATGTTAGTATTTTACATTACCAGTTTTAACTATCTTGCAGTCAGAAAAATGACTAAATTTGCGGTACTGCACGATGCAGTCTGTAATTAGTTCTTTTTTTCTATTCCTTTCTTTGAAATATTTTATGCTTGTTTTGAACAAACTGTACAAAATGAACAGCCTTTCCATGAAATAAAATATTCATAGAATAAGATAAGTATTTTTTTGACTGTTATTGCTATTAAATAACAGGCACATACAGATGGTGTGGCCAATATTTTGACTAACCTACATAAAAGTCTTGAAGGCAATGAGACGGTATTCTTTGAATTGGCGCCACTTACTATCAGTAACTATGTAATATCCCTCCTATCAGTTTTATTTTACGTTGCAGCTTATTCGCATCCCTTTTTAAGATTATGTAATTGTTGTATTATACTCAACATAAGTTATCTGTGTTATACTGTTTGGTCTGTTTATATGTGTCTGTGTTTTGGTAGATGGCCATAGAAATCACCGAAGACGCGCAGTTGTTTGGCACACTGACTTGCAAACCTTGATTATTATAATTAATATTATCATAACGTTTATCTCATTTCTTGTGATTGTGAGCCGGGGGGTTCATGGTTCAATTTGTTTTTTCTTGTTTATTAATTAATGCTGCTTTGCCTGAAGACTAAATCAGCGTGTGTTGTGATGCTATTACCGTGTACGTGCGTGCGTGCACGTACCCCCTCCCTCCTTTTTACGCAATGTGCGAGTGCGAACGAAGTTCACTGTCAGCAGGGAGTTTTGGCAATCGTATCACAGTGAAATGTAAAGGCAGTAGACAAAACATCCCTCTGCACTTTTCTGTTTCTCCAACAATTTAGTCAGTAACAAAACAATATTAACTGCGTGAACTTTATGGATATTTATTATCAATACATTTATTGATGTATATCTTGTTCTCTCAGCCTGCTGTTATTTCGGAATCAACGCTGGGCTCGGCAACAAAAGTTCGAGCTTACACTTGTAACCGGACTGACGGTCGCTACTCTTACTCTGCCCTAGCGCCATAAATCAGTCCGTTCCTCTTTTTAGTTCCAGGGGAGAGGACGGAAGTTCCCAAGGAGAACTTTCTTTCTAAAGTTCTGGCTCTCGTTAGTCGGGTGCGTTGTCTCATCTACTGCCTCGCGTTGTGTTCTTTTTTCCATCTACTGCACCCGCACTCAGCCGACCTTGGAGTCCACAAAAGACCCTGCTTTTCTCTAAACCAAAAGTGTGTTCTCTGCGGTGTAGCTCTCAGCTCCTTGATCTTCGTGTGTGTTCTGCTGCTCGACACGATTACAATAGACGACACGATTTCTTTCTCTCTACTGATTCTCATTCATCTCGTTCACACGACGAGGACACATACATAACGGTAGCATACGGACTAAGACACTTACACCGATAAGTAAGTTCAAAGACATAAATTTATTTACATAATTTACACCTACAGCTGCTATTATTCCTATTTCTAACTAACCTACCTAGCTAAATCATAACACCTAACTCCCTGGGGTGGGGGGAAGAGGGGGTTGAGTGACAATAGTGCTTTTCAGCCTGGTCCAGGTGAGGTGTTGGAGACCGCACTTTTTTCGGGAACTCTTTTACATGAGGGCGGTGCCCACTTCCCTCGTTGCCTTACCTCCCCCAACCCTCTGAGGAGTCAGGTACCCATTCACACCAGGATGTTTGCTGTACTTAACCGGAATTGAACCAGCGCGCTCTCAGTTCGGACCCCAGCGATCTAGCCAATCGGCCATCCGCTTACATATGGGGCGCCAAGAGGGGAATTTTCTCAAATTTGCTATTTCTAGCTATATATTGCAATGTATAATTATAGAATGCAATGTATAGCTATACATTGCATTTTATACTTATAGATTGCATTTTATATTTATACAATTCATTCTATACTTATAGATTGCATTTTATATTTATACAATTCATTCTATACTTATAGATTGCATTCTATAGCGTAATGTGCATATGTCCGGGTGTGTGTAGGGCGGGGGTAGGGGAGGGGTTTAAAGCAGACAGTTTGATTGCATCGATACGTAAAGCCTTCGGGTAATTATATATGCAGTATGTCATTTTATCTCTTTTAACCAGTCACATATGACTGAGTAAATGTTGTGCAAAGAAAGAAATACCCACAATGACTCTCTGCATCAGTGGTGTGTCCTTGCTTCACCTCTATGCTTTTTGTGGGACATGCTGACAACTGCGCCAGAGTCATGAAGTGGAGGTAAACCTATCTCGTGCATATCGCCCGGTGTTACACTGAAACTGTCATTTCAACGACTTGACGGGTCAGTTCCGCCTTGAGGTTAAGGTAAACTTTCTGATGCCTATTTACAGGGCATCGCATATGGACATCACTGACAACGTAGAAAAAGTTCCTCCTGTCCCCCACTGCTCCAACTTTCACAGAAAAAAGCAAAGAATCGATTGTAGAAACACTCCAGTATCGGGTTTTAGGCACAACGTCTCTACAATAGCGAACGTATCTGGCGTCTTCTTTGCGCATGCGCAGTGTACATGTAGAATGATTAGGCATAAAGCTAACTGTGATATCGGATTCTGGGACCTAAGGGCCTGGATGGATAATATGAAGCTAAACTTCTGATAAAAATGAAGCAGTGCCGTCATGCAAGCTTCTGTCGACTTACAAAGCGCTTGACCCTGTAGAATAGGCAAGAAGAGTCATATTTATTCAGCAAGAAATGTCTTTACTTTTATTTATTATCTTTTTTACTATCGTTTTATGGCCCAGATGCACAAGAGCATGGCACAAGCATACTTGCACAGGCAGACTCTGTCCCGTTGGGCTATGTCTGTAGAACGCTCACTTTTTCTTTAATTGTAGACATTACAGACGTGTTTGCTGCGTGCGTGCGTGCGTGCGTGCGTGTTAAAAGAAATATAGTTAACCTCCAAATACTACACTTGCATGAGTTTGTCAGTAGTAAAACGTCATTTTCTCTGTTTCTCGTTGTCGTTTCTTTTATTTTCTGGTAATCATTGTGTCAAGATTAGTCAACAGTATCCAGGTAAGGGTAAAGTCTACCACTTTACTTATTTATAAGCTGCACTCGTTGCACGTCGTCCGGGCTCGCCTCCATGCAGGCAGTCTTTGGCGGGACACCTGTGCTTTGACACCCTGTCACCTACCGGTGGAGTCAGCCGTTCAGATGTGCTCGTGCAGACGTCAGACCTCTATGACGGCGCATCAGACGAGATATATGTTGGGCGCCGCTCTTTTTCCTTCTCTGTTCTGGTCAGGAATGCTTTACCCGTTTCGCACATCCAGTGATCCTCTTCGAAACTGTTAAAATCCACCTGTTTGGCTCTTCCAACCTTATTCTTTTCTGAGAACATTTGTTGACTACGAAATCTTCTTGTCTGCTTACTTTTCTACGCTAATATTTTCGCCAGCAAATTCGTAGGACGTTTTCAGGTGTATATGAGAAATGTCACCAAAATAAGTTGGAGAGAATTACATAAACATTTCATTTCAACGGACAGAGCATTGACGCACACACTTACACAGAGAGAGAGAGATGGGTGCACACCTTGCATACATGTCGGAAATAGAGCTTGGATACAGAGCGTCTGCCATTATTTTCCTGTTTTAGCGATTTCTTTGCTCGCTCTGCTGGCCTGTCTTTAAGTGGATGATGATGATGATGATGATGATGATGATGATGATGATGATGATGATGATGATGTCCATTTGTAATGCGCAGGTATCCACTCAGAAGAATGCTCATTGCGCAGGTGTACGCAGACGAAAGAGGGAAAACGCGTCGCATCAGGTGATATCTTAACTTCTCTAGCCTATCCCTCTCGCGACACCCGTGGCCCTGACCCGCCCGAAGCCCATGGCCCTTGTCGTCACGCGTCGTCAGGTCTCTGGATTCTGGAACACCCCCTGCAGCGCAACCCGTGCGCAGGCAACCACGACGTCGTGCCCCGCCTCTGCCCGACGCTGGGGTGACCGCGATAACATAATTAAAATTGGCAACTTCTACAATTTCGGACCCACCCACCCACCCCGAAAACCATTTCAAGCGTATAATAGCAAAAGAGATTTTATTTGCTACATATCTAAGACCACTTTGCACACAGTACCTTCGCTAAAAATATTAATTATGTACTTGTATATTAACATATGCTGCTGTTTTAACATTTTCCTTCTTTTTTTTTCGTTGTGGACGCAGCAGTGTGTACTGTTTCCTTATAACACAAAATGCAGCCGTGTATTTAAAAATGGCTGGGCGACGACACTGCCGGACCTGCACTTGCTAAAGGAAAACATGAGCAAACTCGATTTCTTTTCAAAACGTTCCAGAAATCGACCTCTCACTCGGTCCGTGTGGAGCAGGTGTTCAGATTTCCTGAATATAATTTCCAGTTCCTCCACCACCGTCGCCAGCTGAAATGTTGGGAGGACTAGCCCATCGTTTGCATGAGGTACTTGTTTGATTGACGGTAGTGTCTCTCTTATTGTTCTCCCTTACTTTCTCGTAACCAGTAATTTTTCATTACATCAAAGAAACATTTTCCTTTGTATCTTCTTGGCGATACAATCAGAAATATAAGTTAAAATATTTTCTTTCGAAACCAAGAGTTTCTCGGCAGAATTGATGAAGGCAAACCGGAAGATTTTGCAACTCTTGACTTGCTCTCGCGTTAGAAATCGCCCTAGTGATGTTGTTCAGCGCCAAGAGAAGGGATCTCCGTATTCGATGCAGTTGCTCCGTGCACTCAGCATGATGAGACCAATTACCATCACTGGAGAGAGAACAGAAATCGGCTATGTCTTGGATTCGCATGGAAGTGCTTCATTAACAATTCTGCACCCGTTTTTTGCATCTACAGAAATTACAACACAAGACTAGGAAAACTGCTAATCAGCAGCAAATGTGACCAAACCAATATGATAAATGCGATTTGTTAAATCTGCTGAAGAAAAGAAATGCTGTTTATTAACCTCTCTTCATCTTTCGGAAAAGAGAACAATCGAAAACCTTTAGTTCGCGAGTACCAGGCAGGTGGCGTGAAGACTAATAGTCGGTAAAGGAGGGAGGGGCAGCGGTGGAATTCGGAACAACATGGCTTCACTTTCCTGCCTCAGTAGCCTCCCTTTCTAAACCTCTTTAGTCCACCTGTGTGCCGCTCCAAACTTGCTTACTCATTGTGTTGTGGCAGTGTTAAACATGTCCTGGAAGTGGCGTATTGGTAATGAGACAAAAAAACTCATTAAATATGTCCTAACGAAGTCATAATAATTACAGAGTTGATAAAGCTCCCACTCTTACAATAGCAGTTCAAGACGTTATGCACTTACGTACGCAATGTATGATACAATAAGGAGATGTGTACATGAAAAATGAACACAAGAATGTGTACACAGCGTAGCCTTAGCAGGTACAGGAAAGTCAGGGCTATGGCAAGAAAAGAAAAAAAAGGATTTCCGAGAGATTTGAAAAAAAAATGAAAGACTGGGTTTCTGGCAAATGTTTTTAGGTGAGTGGGTCATAATAAGTAGCGTGGACCAGCTATACGGAGAAATGTTTGAGAAATGAAACGCTGAGAGGATCAGAAGAAGATTGGAAAAAACGAGATGCTGTGTAGAGGTGGACTACAGCCAGAAAAGAAATAGTGTGATCGGCTGATTTCTGCTTGAAAATGAGGCGAGCAGCTTTGTTTCTACCACCTTAAAGATGGATTGTAGAATCAGGAAGACCAGAGAGAAGAGAGTTGCTCTACTCAGCGCCACAGAAGACTAAGACTAAACAGGTTTAGTGGTATAAAGACAGTGGTTTGTTGACTCTTATTGTTTAGAAAATAGACATGATGACGTCTGTAATCGCAACATAAGAAAATAGACATGATGACGTCTGTAGTCGCAACATAAGAAAATAGACATGATGACGTCTGTAGTCGCAACATAAGAAAATAGACATGATGACGTCTGTAGTTGCAACATAAGAAAATAGACACGATGACGTGTGTAGTCGCAACATAAGAAAATAGACATGATGACGTCTGTAGTCGCAACGTAAGAAAATAGACATGATGACGTCTGTAGTCGCAACGTAAGAAAATAGACATGATGACACCTGTAGTCACAACATAAGAAAATAGACATGATGAACTCAAGTGGGTTTTCTTTCTTTCTTTTTATTTGATGGGTGTTTGTTTTGTTTTTGTTTTTTTAACCATTTTCTCCTGGACTATTTGTAGCCTCGCCCTATTTTTTGAGGGAATACGAGCGATAGAAAGTTTGGTTAAACATTTTTAAAAATAAAATGTCGCATGTGGGCCCTCAGCAGCTGTGGGCATAGAATAAATTCGTACCTTAAGCAGCCTTCTATAGTCGCGAATCTCCGGAAACACCTGCTGAGTTATTATTATTACTCTCTTTTAATGACTGGGTAAAGTTCAGATCAAGATACTATTTTCCCAGATCTGGGTGACTAAGCCCCCTTTGTGTTTTCGGAATACACACCTACCAACATCGCCAGGCACAAAAGAGGTCAGCAACAGCCATGGATTACACATGGATGAATTACGCTATAAAGACCACATCTAGGAAACCTAGATTCATATGTTAAACTGTTATGCGAAAACGCAACGTTGCGAATATTTCTCAAATTGAAAAGAAAATAATAAATTTTATATCACCGTTAGCTCGTCTGAAACGCACTGACATTTATTACTAGAATGCACTCTCTCAGCTCCGTGATCTCGCCTTCTGCCGATACTCCGGTGGTGGTGTTGAGTGCAATGCGCATTAACTTGTCACTGTTTTCTTCGTTTATAAAAGCTTCGTCGCAGACGGCTTATCACTACCCTCGTTAAGCGGTCATTGATTGACGAAAGTACGCAACACCCGTTTCCCAAGACACGGATCACCTGACGCCTTTTTCCTCTTGTCTGCATTCACTTTTTCAGGTTCGCAGTTTTTCCTGCATGCCTGTTCAACGTGCATAAAAAGGCAAACATTCCATCTGTGTTTTTAGCTTTTCAGCATGTAACTGTGTACTTCATACTGTCACGAAAGAACGTGGAATGTGGGACGGGAAGACAGTCCGTTAATTGAGGGGCGTATAGCGCCTGCTCTGGTTCCCGTAACCCAACTCTTTAGTACCTGCGGACGCTGGTCAGCCCAGGTGAGGGAGGGTGTAGCGCCTCTCTGATTTCGGCGAGTCCACTCCTTGGCAATTGTTAATCGGACGAGGGTTGTGAATTCAGGTAGGGATAGATTCCAGAGGCTGGGCAGGGGACTGTCATTGTCTCGCACTAGCGGTGATGCATGATTGGCTGTATTTAAGTGGACAAATGAATTATGAGCGTGGTTGTGAGTGTGACTGACCAATCGTGTGCCACGCTATTGTCGAAACCGGCAATTTAACTTTGTGTGGAACCCAGAATCGGGGCTTCGCCACCAAACTCTCGAAGTGATCGCATCAACGCGAGAGAGAAAGACTTTGAGTAACGTCAGCTAGTACCTGTCTACGACCATCAGGCACGAGACGTGGTAAAAGGGACTTGTGAAGAGGTGTGCAGCCCACTCTTAAAACAGAGTGTCAAGGAGAGTAACCTCTATCCCTGCAGTCGCCGTGCAACTCTCGGCAGGGGGATAAGTTACTCTGGTCACAAGCTAGGCGCTGGTCTCATCGGTGGAAGCGTCAGGCCTACTGGTGACAGGGAAGGGAGTGCACACCCGTGCAAGGGGACGGTACGCGTGAGCGCTCGTTCCAACTCCTTTCGAGTCGTCGAGTGCGAGGTTCCAGACAGCGAAGACAACGGCCAACCGGCCACCATCTCTTCTGCGTCGTGGTGCCAGACAGAGCCACTCAAGACAACGAAGACAACGGCCAACCGGCCACCGTCTCTTCTGCGTCGTGGTGCCAGACAGAGCCACTCAAGACAACGAAGACAACGGCCAGGCGGCCACCGTCTCTTCTACGTCGTGGTGCCAGAGAGAGCCACTCAAGACAACGAAGACAACGGCCAGCGGCCACCGTCTCTTCTGCGTCGTGGTGCCAGGGAGAGCCGCCCGAGACAAGGAGGACAAGGGCTAATCAATCGCCATCCCCTCTACGTTGCATCGGGAGGGCCCCCGTGTAACAAAGACTATCGTTCATACCAACGGACCATTCTATTCCACGCGGCAACAGCAAGGCTAAGTGGCGTATGAATGTGTGATGTATAGAGCGAGTGAATGTGTACGGGAACGAGTGAGGAGAATGATGTGTATGTAGTTAAAGATAGGGTTTCTATGACTCATTAGTTATTTGGATCAGCAATAGGAAGTTAGAATTAACGGGACGCCTTAGACTATTAGCCAGGATACAGAATTTACATTTCTTACATTGTTTATTATCAACATATTGGTGTAACTCTCGGCAGTCTTTATTATTAATAATCAACGTGTTCCACTAAATTGCGTTGTGTTTGTTTATTGGGGGTGTGCGCTGTGGGCTCGAGTCAAGTGTGATGTTTCTTGTTAATTAGCAATTTAGTGGAAGTGCATCGCGCACAAGTTATGTCGGCGTGGATGACGGAGTCGTCGAGAGTGTAGTTAAGGTTTTAACTACGAGTCTCCGTCTATCACACGTACCTAACGCCCCTTAGGTTACGACACATACTTCACTTTTGAATTGACATGCAGTTAAAAATTTTATAACAACACCAGCTGTTTGCTAACAGCCTGCCTTTATCTCTCAACTAATTGAAGAGAAAAACTGCAGAGTTTCTAAATGCCTTTCGTAAACGACTAAATATACGATCAAATATGACAACAAGCCGAAGTAATATTTAAAAAAAAAAAAACACTGGCCAAAGATGGTCGAGAATATTCGAGAATACGTGTCGGGCTCAGAAGGCTTTGAAAGCGATTAAAGGAATTTTAGTACTGCAAGCTCTGAATGTACGGTGTGAAGTTAGAACATGAAGTTTATGGTAGTGTTTTTAATTATATTAAAGACATATAGTCATTGGCCTTATTGTGATCAAAATCTTGAGGATTGAAGTATATTGCCAATTCACTTATTTCGTAACATTCAATCTGGAAGTAAAAGCACGCCTCTTTAAAAACTATTGCGCGGTGTGCAGCTTAAAAAAAATACTGAAAGAACTTTTGTGTTTTTTAAGTCTGTTAACTCTCTGAATTCAATGACATTGCGCTATGGAATGTCTTTGATACACGTAGGTACAGAAGAGACTCCTGTACAACCCAGCACCCTTCCTTGAAAATTATTCCTAACAACAGTCCATGACTGCTACTCCTTCTTCAGTCCACTCCCCCACTCCTTTTCCGTTTATGCCTACTTGCCTACTAGTGTTCCTCAACTGAATCACGACACTCTCAGGTCTTGTGAACTTATTCCTCTTTGTGTTTTCTATAATTGTCCTTTATCGCGAGTACTGGTGTTCATCCTTCCGTTCCTTCGTATGATCTCCATGTCTCCTTGTCTTAAGCGCTAAGAGCACGCTCCTTACGAGCGTGAGTATGTGCTATACAAATCACTGATTCTTATTATTATTTTAGGCAGTACATCATACTGGACTGTCGCCGTGTAGGAAACTCTGTCTCAGTGAGCACATGAACAGAGAATCTTCACCAGCTCTGAACTCTTGCACTAGACAGGTGTGCAGTCACCGATAACGAAAATCGTACAAAAACGTATAGGTCCCTAGAAATCTTACTACGACTGCGATCACAAAGAGACCCGACGGCAGTATCAGCACTGGGGTACGTTCAGACAACTCATGCATCTGCCACCAAGGTAGCCGTAGCTGTGAGTTGCCAGTCGTTGTGAGTACTAGAGATTCATTTCATTTTGGGACCAGCTTTGTGACGGCGATACCCGTCTCGGGTCTCCTCTCCCCCTCGCTTACTTACCTTTCCTGTTACCCGCCTTCTAAAGAATCGGGTAACCATACCACAGAAGACGTGTCAGTAGGGTGAAGTATACTGTAACCAAAACATGATTCTGTGGTTAGCTCGTCTGACAGGGAAAAGCAGTTTAAAAAATGCGCTTCAATGATGGCTACTCATTTTCTGAATCGTTTTCGCATCAAATTTCGGTTTGAGGAAGTATTGGTTATTTATCAATGCTGAAACACAATAGTAGCCTTGTTAAAAAATGCGTAGCAAGTATGGATGTCACTATATCTTGTTAATACTTTCTGAGTAAAAAAAATACTGAGCTAAAATAAAATGTGCACGGAAAGTAACAGTCGGGAGAGATACAGTAGGTGGACGATCACTGTCAGTGAGTCACTGCATATTCGATATGGTACATGCTGCAATTGAAAATGTTATTACAACACAGAGGATATCTGTATCCAACTTAGATGGATTGCTTACCAGAGCATATCTCCTAAAGCATTGCGTTGACTATCGATCGAGGTGCTGAAAACATTTGTCCAGGCTTTTGCCTACATATACGATGCTCGGTTTCTCGCATCCACCATGGTTTGTCATAGACAGGATTCCTTGTGCTACAGCCAAACTCCATGAAATGTACTGAAATTATGTAAATCGCAAAGCCAGGAAAAGGGTGTCCGATTATTGCTATCTGAGCTGCAAATCCTGTCAGTGGTCTGAAACTGTAGCTTTATGCTGAAACCTTTTCATTGTGGCATGGGAGTGTCTTTATTGGTAGTATATATTAGTAGTCAAACCGCGGTGTTTAGATGCAAGTATACTCTATTTTTTAACAAATTTTGCGCAGAAGCGTGTTCCCATTCCTATTTAGAACAAGTGCACTCGAATTTGTCATTTTTGTCCAGTGGCATATATCAAGCAAGTGATCATGTAGATACTATTGTTTATCTACGATGATTTGCTCTAGGGAAAGAACTATTTCCAGTTATAATATATATTGATCAGCTTTTATCCCACATTAATACTTACTTAGTGGATCTGAACTACAAGCTTTAAATCTGTACATCTTAATGAACATCCTAATCTGTGAAAAGATCGTCTGTGAAATTAAGCTGGAACAGTTGAACACCTTGACGGATTATGTCGGTGGATATGTACTGCTTCTCTTCCGATGGCTTAATTTTGAACGCATTTCTGTCTTTCAAATAGGCATTCTGCAACCAATCCAATGAACAGCCCTCTCCACCACCACCCCTCCCCCAAAAAAAACAGCCAAAAAGAACCATATATTTATCGTTCTACGACTGGACTTGTGGTGTGGACAGGAACATTTGCAGCCTGGGTCAGTTTTTCAAATGATTTCCGCATGCTAGAGCAGCTTCTTGCTACATATCTTTAAAGGGATTCTCACCTCTAAATACAAACTTTTGGGATTCGTTTAAGTGTTGAAGTAAGAACCTAAACATATCGGACATTCAAGCCGCTTCGGGCTGGTTCAAGTGTAATTCGTCGTTGAAGATGAAGAATTTTGCTGGTTTCCGAAGATTAACGAGCACTCGACGAAACTACCCGAGTGCTCGGAATTCCGGAAGTGTGACGTATCTTGTCAAATAACAATGGCCGACTTGCAAGATGTGGATAGCGTCTCAGAATCAGATAAAGTATTCAATGCTCAGCCATACCATTTCGAAACTCTTGACCCGGCAGATAGCAACACAGTTCAAGACCGACCGCCAGCATCAAACAAAGAAATCGATCGTGTGGACAGTATATACAGACTGGTAAGTTTCGCGGATAGCCGATGTACCTCTATGAACTCTGAATTAGAAAGCGTAGTATTTTGTTGACATTACTTTAAAGAGCAAAGTAAGAGAAATTTAGAGGAAATTTTCTCGAACTGCAGCAAAAAATGTTTCTCCTTCGGTATAATTTTAAAATTACGCATATACTTGTTTCGATTTGGCAAAATCACAATGAAACGTTTACAGTAATAGTTCTTGCAATTCCAGTCTATTTGATGATAGCTAACTGTTTACTCAGTTCACACTGATAGCCAAGGTTTGTGCTTCCAAATAAATTGTAGGTGCAAATGCGACTTTTGTGAGAGAATGAAAACCAAAGAAGCGAGAGTCACTGCTGCAGCTCCAAATTTTTGGATATATGGAGGAAGGTTCTTGACTACAGGTGAGTGTACATATATATATGTGTGTGAATTTTGTATTTATGTTTTGTCATTGTTTTCATTATTGGAAGTAAAAGCACGAGTTTTTTTAAAGACTATAAACTTTTCAAACAGAGGTTTCAAAAGCTTTATACATACAGCAGATTAAACATGCAGGGTCACTTTTGTGAATGGGTTGGTGAGGAGAGATGACTATAAGATAAAGTCACATGCAATTGAATCACATTTTATGACAGGTATTTTGGCTAAAATGTGAGTTAATATTTTTACTTATTTTTTCAAAAAAAAGGGAAGGAAAGAGGTCTTTCATTTCCAGTAGCTGTTTGCGCATTTTGTTTTTAATTCTGAAGAGAAATTAGTCTTAGAATATGGCAGGCTTCAATTACCTGTCTTGAATGTTTAGTCAATATTTCTTACCTTCTAGACTATTTTAACTATATTTTGGTGGGATGCAGACCAAGAAAAAAATTCTTAAACTAAATGACCATTTATGCTCATCAAACTGTTGGACTGTGTGTCTATCCAAATAATTCAAAAATACCTGTTATTATGTGTAGGGATCAGTCACAGGGAGACAAGGTAAGCTGCATCACACAAGTGGATGGGTTTGAACCTGTTTGCCTCAACCCATTTGTGTTAGAAACTGCTTACCTACAGTTTAAACAGGAGCATGGAGACTTGGACAAAACACAAGAGGAGTATGACATGTTTCATTCTTTTTGCATACTGATTGAACACACATTCTGCTGTTTCATATAAGGTACTTTATAATATTTATAAAGTAGAAACATATCACCATTTACAAATAAAATTTATTGCCAGGTGACTATTTATTTTTGTTGAGGGCCAATATTACCAATCATAAAATCATCTATATAACATACTCATAATGCTCTCACACATAAGAGTTGAATCCATTACATATGCAGTGAGTGAACTAGCCGACACATTTTTCTTATGACGGCCATTACTGTTTAATTTTTTCATGTCTTTTTGACACCCATGAGAAATAATTGTATAAATTTCTTTGTAACTGCCTTCCACTAACAATCAGGTCCTAATTCATTGTCATATAAAATTTATGGTGCACCTAATCCTTGATGTTTATAGCATAGACAATTTGCAGGAAGTTTTCCAACATTCTAAACAACAGAATACAAAACTTGTATTGCAGGAAATATTGATACACAGCTTATAGACAGCTCGTCAGATGGTACTATGCCATTCTTGGTCAAAGCATCAGTACCACTACCTTCATGTGCTGTTAAGAGAATAAGGATAGAATTTCCAAGTTCAGGAAATGCATATCAAGGTTTTAGATGGCCCAAGCTTTGACAATAAACAATAGTTGGATACATATTTCTGAATATGCTTTGTGTGTGTATGACTGCAAGTGTGAAACATATACAGTATAAATTTATGTTACTATTTATACAATTCAGAAATTGCCATTAATTCTATAATCTACTTTTATATTTGATCTAAATCTACAATGAACTGTGTTTTTTATTTTAGGATTAAATAAAACTTGAATAGGTACATAAAGTATACATTATCTGCATATAACCAAAAGCAGAACAGTAAATATAACATGCATACAACATAAACCTAACAAGTTTCTAATACAATAAGGTTTGGAGCAGAACTTATTACTTACTGTTAATTATCTCAAACAAAATGTTGTGACACCTGTTTACAGGGCCTGCTATGATATAGTCAGACTTGCTGGCTTGGTGTAAAAACCAATTCACCTCATCACCCCCTACACCACAAAAAAATCCCTACAATAATAATGTCATATTGCTCATGTTCAGTTTTTTCATGACTTTTGGAATCTTGTCACATACATGTGTACAAATTACACTGTATTGCTATGGTTCTCTGCTTAGGTTTTATCCAGATTCCTGAAACAGTAACATACAATTACCTGTTGTATTGCAAATACACAATTTGTTTTTAATTTACAAATTTTGAGAATACTAATTTTAAATATCACTATCAGTTAACAGTCTGCATAAAATTCTTTTATACATATTTCTTAATTCAATTTTTTAAATAGTAAATATCTTGTCCTAAACTTTATTCCGTAAGAGAAATTTAAGTTTACTGCTGCTTAATCCTACAATAGAAAAATAAAGTTTGCGATGTGAAGTTGGTATCTGTGAATAAAAGCAAATCTAGCTTACCTTTGCTTCGCTCAAGAGGTTTCTTGTTTGCCAAGGCGCCATGGTGGTGCACAACCCCAGTGTCTGTAAACTTTGGATCATAGTTGAAGGCAGAAGGCATTTCAAGTTCACATGATTCACTCAGTATATTGGAGGGTACATTAGCTGTAATTTTAATAACACTGGCACTGAGACTACAGCTTGGTGTTGCATCATGTTTGTCCAATGTGCTGCATGCAATATTTGCACCAGCTCACTTTATGACATCAATGTTCTGCAATTCAAGTCTTGGTTAAATAGAGTTTACTATGCATGATAATACACAAAGCTGCATATTCTGCTAAAATGAAAAACTGGTGTATTACATTAAACCAACTGAAGAAAAAGTTCTGGTTTCTTATATCTTAACAGATAAGTAAATAATATTATTGAGGAAACTTTTAATATATCTGTTTAACCAAACACATTTTACTTTTACCATAATGATGGAAGTAATTTTGACTGTTCAGCTCTATTTCTGATGGTCTGATCATACCTTATACAAATCTGCATGAACTCTGGTCTGATGAGATCTGTGTTGTAAAATTTATGAGGTAGGTTATTATAAGAGATAATTCAGTTTATTTTAATCACTTTAAAATAAGTACTTATTGTTGCACTTCATAATAAGTTCAGTTGTATTTACTCTGAAATAACCTTCAATTTTTTTTTTTTTACCTTCAACAGTTCTCTTTTTCTGATCCTTTTTTCTTTCACAGACTCCGTGTTTGCTTGTCGTGTGCTTGCTGCTGCTGTTGGAGAATGCTTTGACAATGCGGCAATGCATTTTTCTGTAAGAATACTTGGAACTGTATCCACAATTAACTTTCGATACTTTCGGAAAGCAAATATGTGTGTATTGATCTTCGAACCAACCGTCCGCAATGTGCAAGCTACAAACGCCTTGATACCGTAGGTGTTGGTTCAGAAAAATTTTGCCGCGTCGTTTTTACAAAATGTATCCATAATCGCCTGTAAGGACTTCCGCTGGCGGAAAACCATGCATACATACACCAGATTTGTGGCATGCAAAGATACCACAACCAAACAACGCACATGCGACCCATGACTGCGTACACAGGGTAACCGCGTGGTCTGTTATTTGACAAGCTACGTCATCAGCCAGCGACACGTCACAAATCGAAATCGAGGCTCTCGCGGCCTTTTCGGCTAGCGACCCAGAGGTTATGCATTTCAATCGAATTTTTGTCATAGATGCACATCAGCAAAGGCGAAATAACTGTACAAATCGTGAATCTTAGTGGTATTGTTGTCGTAATTGATGCTACTTTTGAGTCTGAATTTTCGGGTGAGAATCCCTTTAATCTCAGCTGGAATTCTCTGGCCAACAATGTTCCATGTGATGTTGCGCGTGTGTCCGTGTCTCTGTGTGTGTGTGTGTGTGTGTGTTTATTAAGCGTTATATATGAGCCTGTCCATCGGACCGGTATGTGGCGACACGGGTGCCACTGTATCGACTGTGACGGACACATTCTATCGTCAGAAACTGGCACACCTGGCCGTCCGTCCGCTTCAAGAAGTGTTACACATTGAGTGTGCAGATGGCCGACTGCTCCCGTACATAGGGTACATCAAAGCGGACATACGAGTGGAGGGGGCAGGGGGCGGGGCTGACAGCTTCCCTTGCCTATTGTTGGTGGTGTCATCGACCAGGTACAGCGACAATGTTCCAGTGCAGCTAGGTACAAATGTCCTGGAGCAACTTATGCACCAGGCACAAAAGAAGCATGGACCCCAGTTCCTGCAGGACGCACAGCTGCAACCATCACTGCATCGTTCTTTTAGTTGCCTAGCGATGCGAAGCAGAGCTCTGCGAATGAATCGAAATAGGCTGGCGTACGCGCGCTGTTTACAGACCATCAATCCAGTCAACGAGGTTCCGTGCGAACGCCCCACAGGTATGACCAAGGCGGCACCAAACTGTGTAGACTCAATGACTATCTCGCCACATCTGACAGTGAAACAGCAGTCGCGCATCAAAGACAGGGTTAGCAGCCACACCGAGAATTTTGCAATCAGCAAAACGGATGGTGGCAAGGTCACACGTGTGAAGTGCAAAGTAGAGCTAGCAAACGGCTCAAAGAAAAAACGGACTCGTAACCGCAACATGCTGCTACCAGTAGGCGGCATATTAGAGGATGAACATCAACAAGAAGGTGCGAGAGATCACTTGCCTCATCGCAGGCCACGAAAACCACGCCGCCCGCTCAGAAATGACAACAGAGCAGATTCATCGGCCCGTGAAAGTGAGAGCGACAGCGACACATCTAGCACAGCGCTCGTACATACACGGCCGCCAGCCACCAGGTCAAGAGGGCAACCGATGGCGAGTGCAGTTAGGAGCGAGGAAGAGCAGGGTAGGGACGAAGACGAGATGGAGTTAACCCGTCCGGTCCCTGACCCAGATTCAGAAGCCACCACGCAGCCTCCAATGCCTAACGTCAACGACAGGGAAGTCCCATCCGCTCAGGAAGGGGGGAGAGAGGAGGAGGAGGGCGCACCACCGTCACCACACCACGCCCCTCGAGTGTCAGCAAGGCCACGTCAGCAACCAGCATGGATGAGAGGCGACGAATTTGTACTTCGCCAGCAGCCGAGCCCAGACGATAGCATGAGGTGCCAGAAGATTATCTTGTTGCTGAACAAACTGTCTTCAGAAAAACTTCCTGAGAGTGTTATAAGCATGTTAATCGAGGCTGTCTGGCCACTGTTGTAAACACACACAAACTCGCACGCTATTCGGGCTTTATGAGGAAAGGACTTTGACGATATTGTGATTGGATATATGTAGATTCATTTACTCTGTATTTTATATATGTTTGTAGTATGTTTATATTAGAAAAACCGGGTTGCAGGTTTAAATGTCGAGGACGACATTTCTCCTCGAGGGGGTGTGTATAGTAGTATGGGGTATGGCACGCACAGACACAGGTACACACACGCATTGCACACACACACACACACACAGGGATAGAAAGGTAGGTGACATACCTTGTGACCAAAAGAGAGTGGGAGGGGGTTGGGGAAAACCACTGGCCGAATGGCGACCCGGCCGAAGGAGAGCGGAAGGGGGTCGCCTAGTAACAAGGACAGGGCTTCTAGAAAAGTCGGGTATGAGGGGGATAAGAGGGTGAGAGAGGGAGAAGTCGGGTATAAGGGGGGATAAGAGGGTGAGAGAGGGAGAAGAGAGGACAGTCGAACGGAGAGAAGAGAGGTGGGAGGATCGCCCCACCAAGGAGTTGTTAGAGCTTGATGTATATGCTTTCGCCTAGTCAGACATACCCTCTGACGCGCTAGTAAATCTGAACCCACGACGGTGTTGTGTTATCATTGTGGTGAGACTGAGAGCGAACCTCATCCCACCCTGTTACATATATATACGCATTATGTTTATAATAGCTTTTGTGTTTTGTGTATGTGTGTGAGTGGGAGAGAGAGCGCGATAGCTTTTATTTGTGGTTTATATATATATATATATTTGCATTCCTTACGCGCGTTCGTCGCCTCTCCCACCTCATATGAACTCTTTGCTTTGAGACCATTATTATTCTTATATTTGTTTATATTTTAAGGGCCTTGAGACTGGATGATGCTGGAAAAAGGCGATATACAAATGTGTTATTTATTCTTATTATTATTATTCCTTTTCGCCCACAGCAGAGCATAGGGCCGCAACTACACCACGCCAGCGAACCCGGTTCTGGGCCTCCCTCCCCAGTTGGGTCCATGTTCTTCCAGCTGCCTCCGCCTCGCCGTGGACCGATCTTTTCGTGCTAATTATTACTTTTTATTATTATATCGCGTGCTGCTCGTTAAAAAAAAAGTCTTCATGGCCGCTTGATAAAGGGGCGCTACTCTAAGATCTCTCGCGTTTCTAAGCTGCCATCAACGAACACACAACGTGTAGTATAGGGCAGTGCTGTAATCCTCATTTACAGCAGGCCCAGTTATATCAACCAATGTTAAAGGTATCTAGTCCGATCGCCGCAAACCACTCACAAGTAAGGATGGAAAAGCCTCTTTTCGAAGTATATGACAAGTTGGATTCCCGTTCCGATCCGTTCTTCTCTTTCTCTGTATAACTATATATATTGTTAAAATGCTTGCTACACCAAAACACAATGATCATGTGTAAATAAGAGCGAGCACAAAATAACATTTTCCATTTACTGATGTTTAGTCTATGCAAGAATTAGAGTGCACAAAATGTTATTGGTGTCTGTGCTCGTGTTTGTGTGTCTGGTAATGTTTGTTTATCAAATTATGCACATTAGCTCGATCATTTTTTTTTTTGTTTCTTGTGAACTAGGTTAAGGAAAAGACTTTTAATCGCAATGATCTGTGTTATTTTAGATAATTTCTAGGCTCCTTAATCTCAAATAAAATGAAAACAATAATAAATATGAGTTTGCCACTTAAGAAATGTTTTCAATTGCAGGTGTCCAGGGAGAGGCGTTCCAAAATGTTTCCTTTCTTATTTTCGCAATACTCTTTATGACTTCACATAATTTTCATGAGAAATCCTCAGAATTACAGGAATTATAGCTAGGGCCAAAACATTATATTTTAACTGTGATTACATGCATTGAATCAAGATTACAGCTAGGTTTATCCTTGCATTATACATGGTTTATCCATGTTTATACATGCATTTGTTATTAAAATGACACTGCGGTAAACAGTTAGAGCTGCGTTTCTCAACCTTTTACTTGTGACGCCCCCCCAGACGAATAAAGGTACGTCCGCACGCCCCCCTTAGCCACTAATACCTATATGAGATATGAGAAAATGCGGCCCCCTTTTCAGCAGCTTGCGCCCCCCTTGGGGGGCACGCCCCCCAGGTTGAGAACCGCGGAGTTAGAGGGTTTATAGGGTTTCATGCTCTTTTCCCCAGATTTCTTTGCTTCTGAGATTATTTTTCACTTTTGCAGTAAAATGTGTGATATCTAATAAGCTGCAAGTATTCCTTCAATCTGAACTAGTAAGTAATTAACATGTCCTTGTTTGCAAAAAATTAAAATTAATGCTATTATGCTGCAGCAACATAACTGTGCTGAAAGCTCCACAGGTTTTGTAGCTCTATAGCCATGTGGTTACTGAACTTGATTTAAAAGCAGATCTTGGGGCTAAAACTTACTTCAGCCAATAAACAGAAAATGCACCCAGTCAGCCAGCAATGAAATACCTACCCCATCTTTCAAGGATTATTAAAGGTGGTTTACAATTCATTGACTCTATGGATATTAACCTTGGGATACTAACCTTTAGATACAAACCTATAGACTTTTAATTTTTTAACTCATTTAGTTGAGTCCAAAGCAAAATGATTCAGTTCTTTTCAACACAGCAACCTTTTAATGTTATTCCACAAAGTGAAACTGTTGTGAACTTAATGTTGCAGATGCTTTCAATAAATATAAGGAGCATTTAACAAGACTGGTTCAGACAGGAAAAATGGAAAGGTGGTATTTGAAAACAGCTCATTATCCTGACACGTTTCATGACAAATCAGATCCAGAACAGTACTTAAATAACTTCGACAGCTCGATTTTGTTGTCTGATCAAATGCTGACATCATCACATGGATGTATCACAAAGCAAACAGGATCAGAACCAGCCAGAAAGATTAAATCAGTTCAAAAGAAAAATGCTGCAAGACGGAAAAAGAAATTATCATCTGTGTCCTGTCCAACAATAGTGGCTTCTGTTTCCAAAACTTCAGTTAGCGAAGAGAAATCAGGAAGCAAAACTACCTCCATTCCAAAGAAAGAGTCCCATCACAGGAAAAGCAAAGCACAGACACACAGGTTAAGATTAAGCACAGTTTCTGAACGCCTGAGCATGTTGTGTGTTCCACCATCAAGATATATGAGATCTCACCAGCCACAAGAGTACAAAATGAAGCTTCCATTTTTGGTTTGCATAACACCAGAAAATGAAAAGTCAGAGAGAGATCGATTCATGAGGGCAAACTTTAACTACAACCCATTCTTCATGTACCGTTGTGCTGCAGATGAGCGAATGATGGAGAAATTCAATACGCCATCTGATTGCCATTTGAACAAAGTATGTATACACACTTCTTGCTTTGCATATTGCCGCCATTAAAACCACACAGGCAAATATATTGTTTCACTCATCAGCTCCCAGTGAACTACATGAAGTACTTTAGATTTGTGCTTTCGCTGCATGAGTTGATTTGTCTCCACAGAATATTCCACTTACCATGTTCTAAGTAACTTCTTTTAAAAATGCCAAGAGAAGGGCTTATTTGCCTTCTGTTCACAGGATTCTTTATTTGTCACTTGCAGGCTATTGACATCATGGATAATGTAATTAATCAGTTTGGCAGCTATGAGGAATTTGAAGACATAACAGGTGGTCCTGTTCTAACGCGTTCACAAATCTTTGCTCTTGTAAAGCGTTATCTCAAAAAAGAGAAGCTGGAGTCAGAGATAAAGGTTAGTAGAATCAGGAATGTTTTGTTCTCCTACCATTCTGTGACTGTAGATGAAATAATCTTAGAATTTCAGTTTACGTAATTTTGTACAAGCATTCACCATAGACTCACCATAAGTGCAAGCATGTGGACCAGATAGAAGCTCAGAAAGTTAATGCCACAACTGACACTCATGCCAACATCACAAGGAATGGAAGCAAACTGGAGGAAGTTTAGGCTCTGAAGTATTTTATATCCACCCTCACAAATGATGGCAGGTCTGTCTCAGAAGTTGCAATGACCAAACTCATTTGAAGCTATAGTTTTGCCAAGGTGTATTAACACTTTTGCAATGTGTAAACTCCCAGCCTTCCTGATATTGACTGTCCTTTGAGTCACCACAATATAGGCAGATGGGATGTGGGCAGCCAACAAGAAACTGTTTCAGTGTTTTCACACCATGTACATGTATATGTATGGGTCCTGCCTATCCCATAATGGACGTTCCTTGGTCGTTCCTCAAAATTTATGCTATTATTGCGATTTATTTGATATCAGTTTATGTTGGTATGAGAAGATCTCAAAGATATACTAAATTTCAAGTTCTGCCTGTGGTTGGCTTAGCAGGCAGGGCCAGACCAAATGATTTCATGGACCATATAAGGCTGAACATTCCCTATTGCTGCTCTGCAAGAATCTGGTTATTTTTATCCTTCAGTTTGGGTGTGAAAACTGGACCTTGACTGCTGAACTAGAGAGAAAACTGAGACCTTCGATATGAAATGTTTTTATGGAGAATGCACAGTAGACAGTCTAATCAGCTCCATGAGGTACTCCTTGCTATTATCACAAAAAGGAAGCTGTCATACTTTGTTATGTGATATATCACACCAGTCTTCCAAAGTCTCTCCTGCAAGGCACACTGTAAGGAGGTAGAAAGAGGGGCAAAAAACACAAAAGCTGGCCTGAAAGCATTAAAAAGTGGATTCATGTGCACACCACAATCCTGCCATCTTTTCCCTACGACCACATATGTCAAAAGACTAATGAGTTCTTCCAGACATGCTAAATCTAAGTGCAGATTTATTACTAAATGGGTTTAGTTTATTACAAAATTTTGAACAAATAACACTGTTCCCTTCACAAGATATAAGCTTTTCAACAATATAATAATTCTCACTTACATCTTGTAAGTGGGCCAAAACCTTATTTTCTGTGAGGTCACAGAAATAGGTTTATTTTTAAGACAATGTTTCATTGACATACCCAAGTGGTGGCTTGAAGGATTGGTTGAAGTGACAACATTTTATTACAAACTGAGAGCTCTACCTTGCTACACCGAACAGTTTTTGTCAGAATATTGCTAATGTATATACTGCTTGGTTACCATAGCCTTCAAAATATTGTTTATATATTGTAATACTTGGTTACTGTAGCCTTCTTTAGGGTTCATGTTGCCTGTTCTCATGACTTCCATGAACTGAATGTTAGCCTGAGGTATAGAAGCGCTTGTTACAACGGGCTTTGGGAGTTTGCAATATTGTATATTTTTGAAGAAAATATTTGTATTGATTATTGATTGATTATATCACTGCTACTAAAAGTTGGCAGAAGGTTCAGATGGTAGGAAATAACCACTAAATACATTTCAGTTTTTTTATTTAGGTAAACTTGAGTGAAAATCTCCTGTCAACTGGGTCTATGACCAAAAAGAAAGGATGGCCACAGCTGAATGTACGTGTATTGAATACACGTGAATACTGGTGTGAAGGACTGCTTCGGCATGAAATTGGTAACATTTGCTTTTTTTTTCCTTGGAGGCTAGTGTGTGTGTGCGTGCATGTGTATTAGAGAGAAAGAGAGAGAGCATGGTAGAGTGCACTCACTGTGGCCAATAACACAAGAGGAGTAGGGTATCACAGTCTGAGAACTCAGTGAAAATTGAAACTTTTGTGCGCATCATGGAGACTGTAATCAGTCCCTATTTGTCTCTTCTTCACCTTGACATCTTTAACATTCAGGAGAACTGATAATCTTTCTTGACAATAATATTATTTTGTTGAAATGATTCATGCAGTGGTTGAGATAATGGATATAGAGTGGAAGACTTTCTAATAATAATAATAATTTAAAACTTAATAATAGTTTATAACTTTTCATTTTTTATAATTATTTAAATAATACATTAATTGTTGTATGATCTGTTAGGCACTCATTACCTGCGTAGTTGCAATAATCATCTCCAGCTTTGGGCTTCACCAGTTCAGCGTGAGGAAATGATGCTTCAGCATTACAACCCTACAGAGGAGGGGCTGGCTTCACTTCATTCTGTAATCTGTCGGCCATACCCATACCTCTGGCGGGCAGCACTTTTGTACTATGTTACTTATAAAGCTGCACAGCTGTCTTTCAAAGATCTCTTCGCAGATCTGGGCAAGTTTGTACAGAGCCCCAGCACACGTTGGGACTACTGTGTCAGAGCCAAACGAGGTCAGACAGATACATCAGTTCCAGGTACGCATACTGTCGTGAAAGAGTTAATGACAACAGAGGCTTTTTTATCATTTATTAAACCTTACGGCTTAAAGCTTATTAGCTTGCTGCTTTTAAGCCTTCTTTTACTTTCAACACTGTAAGAACAGATATGAGTTCTTTTCCAAATGCAACAGAAATACCTTCTTCATTGTAATTAGAAAGAGTGCCTGATTTGTTTCAGTTAAGGGTCAACTCTTGGATCCTTAAATAAATCTTCAGGGCTGGTGTGCATGTGAGTTCTTGAATGTGAGCTTAAATTGCTGGTCACAAATGCAAGTCGACTTCAATAAGTTTTTCTGAATTTTAGAAATCACACTGAAAACGTGGGCTTAAAGGACAAATTATCACCCTCTGGCAAGAAAGAATGGTTTGACCGGTGGAGGAAGGTAAGGGCAATTGTTAGGGTGGAAGCAATTACCAAAAGAGTCGCCAGCACACCGTGGGCCTTTCTTCTCTTTCCACAGGTCAAGCCATTCTTTCTTGCCCTAAGGCAGAAGTTCAGCCTTTAATGTCAGGTCAAGCTTAAGACCGCTCGTGCACACTAGCCCTAAACAGTTCACAGACTTTGCTCACTTTCATTTTTGGAGCCCCGGACCTTTAGTCACCTTAAAGTAGGTCCGTGGTGGGGGCTCTGTCTTTGCTGATTAACTTTTTTTGTTGTCAGCAGTAGCCTAATGAAAGTACTAATGATAACTGATTT
The DNA here is from genome assembly GCA_004794655.1 of Marisa cornuarietis. NCBI lineage: Eukaryota > Metazoa > Mollusca > Gastropoda > Architaenioglossa > Ampullariidae > Marisa > Marisa cornuarietis. The sequence goes on along the minus strand of SMMW01000003.1, from coordinate 20,366,719 downwards.
TCACCCTTGGTTATAGTACCACTACTGTTACGAAATGCTCAGACTAGAAATTCATTCAACTGTTACATCTATATGACTATTAATACAAAGCAGAGCTGTCGATAAATGTGCAGTCAGCTTGCCATTTTCATCAAATCTTTTCTTTTTCCTCTCTACCAAAATGTCATTCTGCCTGGCACGTGCGTGTTTTGTTCTGTATGTGTTGTGCTACTGTTACAGGCATGTTCTGTATGTGTTGTGCTACTGTTACAGGCATGTTCTGTATGGTATGTGTTGGGCTGCTGTTACAGCCATGTTCTCTATATGCTGGGTTGCTGTTACAGGCACCTTCTGTAAGGATCAGGTGTACCTAGAAGGTGCACTGCAGCTCTTGAAGCACCGACGCAGTCTTGATTTTCAGATGCTGATGAGACTGGGCAAAGTAGCTCACGAAGATGTCGATCGTCTGTCCAGTGTTATCGTTCTGGACGATACTCGCATTCCAACATTCATGATGGATGTGAAGAAGTACATACGCAAGCTGGACCTCGTTGCTGAGTGTAATGGGCTGACGGAGAGTGTGTTGTCGGATGTGGAGTAGCAGTCCTTTCGCACAGTTGCCATGGGAGCAATGTTCAGTACGGGTCGTAATGGAAATAAGTGCAAACATTTGACAGAGATCTAGTAGGGGTTTCAAATGGCATGAAAAATGTTCAATAATTTTTTGCCTTGTATTCTTTTTCTCTCCTTTGGTCTCCATTTCAAACGCATCTGCAGATAAGCCTGTCCCCTATAGTTTCGTGTTTTCGATGCGGCTGATTGCCCAGTGAGACCGCCATGCCTTTCAACTAATGGTTACTACTTCAATAGATTTACTATGGGATACATTGTTTCATTTGTTTGAAGATTTGAAGATGTACACATAATTATACTAGCAGACATTCTGATGCAGTTACGCATATAAACAGCCCCTCACACACACACTCTCCAACTCTTATTTAAGTATACACATATTTTAAAAGCATCTCTTGGCGGCACATTTATGAAGCATTGTTTTTCGTATCACAACCTTGTATGTACTGTACTCAAAAGGTCTTCCTATATGTTCCCCACCCCCCTTCAGATTAAAGGTTTCAGGACCACATTCTTTATATAGATGTTTTGTTTCCAGCAGAATGCAAGGCCGGATTTTTTTTTTTACTCTAGATACTTGTATGTACTGCAGAGACTAACAGCTGTTCATACAATGACAACAAAATTTGCCGTTCATAGGCCTATACTAATCGGGAAGGTAACTCGATAGCCTGCACCTAGGGTGATGAAATACTCATATTGAGTTCAAGCTGTCGCAGGCGTGACACTCAGCATTTGTTGAAGGTGAAATGAATTTTATACTAGTACCTTTCCTCTCAGCTCGAATGTCTAATATTCTAATATTAATGTTAGTGATTAAATATTTAAGTACAGACGAACGTCAGCGATTGTACTGGAGTTGTGATTTTTTTTTTTTTAAACACAGATTCTCCTTTCAGTTTTGTAAAAATCAATATTTTTAATCTGTTTAGATGCAAAAGTGTTACCATCCTGTATCTAAACTACGGCTTTACCAAATAATAAAGGCTTATTAAGTTGATAATTTTGTACGACGGCTGTCGTAGCGAAGACGTGTGTGAAATGCTGTTCTCTAGCCTTGTACATGTTTGAACCTGAAGATTGTGAAGGTTCAAAACCCCAAACACGATATGCTCAGGCAGCAGACGATGAACGACTTCACAATACCGCATAGTAAGCGTCGTTAATGTTCGTCAAAAGCTGCAAAATGAATGTGACATTTGTACTTTTAATTTGCTGTAAAACTCCAAAATTTGGAACACTGTAGTCTAGTGTCATAAGCACGATATATTACCGGAGTGTTCATGGAGACAATGACTATATGTTTCTGATCTTATTCCCACCGTCCCAGCCAGAAAACTATGCTCTTCGTCTGATGACCGTCTCCTAGCTTTTCCTGTCACCATAACAAAAACATATGTGCACAGGATTTTTAGTTACTCTGCAGCAAAACAATGGAACGCTCTCCCTTTCCATATCCGCCACTACCCACTGTTGAATCCTTTAAATGTGCACTGGATACGCACCTCTTCTTTGAGCATTACTACTAACAACAGTCCACACCCCCTACCTCCATCATTGCTACTTCCCTACTTGTCTTACTCTGCAGAATCGCGATACTCTCAGTTCTTGTTACTTGGTTCCTCTGCGTTTTCTATATTTGTCTTTTGTTAGTCATCACCACTGTTGTTTATCCTTCCGTCGTTCATATGTTGGCCCTGTCTCCTTGCCCTAAGAACACGCACCTTATGTAAATCTTGCATTTATTATTCGCTGCCTGACTGTACCTCTTACACTCAGTTCATTTTTCAGTACACTGTATTGTCTCGAAGCCACAGTCTCTGCCTCCGATAAGTTTCTTAAACACATTTACTTCAAGAAAAAAAAACGGTTTGTTTGCCTGGGAACTAAGCACGCCATAAACAGCACCTTGGTCGTCAGTCGTCGTGGTACAGTAGTGTAAGTTGTTTTTCCTTTCATGGACAACGGCACAAACGTTCTAGCTTAGAAACGCTGACGAGATCAACAAACTGGTCATCGCCAGGTGGCACACGGTTGGATCATTTTAATGGCACCACCTTTGCTCACGAGCCCTAGCGTTGTTTTATTTGTTTGCTCACCGGCCCTAGCGACGTCCTACTTGATTGCTCACCAGCCCTGGTGACGTCCTGTCTGATTGTTCACGAGCCCTAAACCCGTTCTGCTACCGAATTGTTGTTCGCTCTGTGTGTGTGTGTGTGTGTGTGTGCCGTGGGAATTGCATGCATTTGCATTTTCAAGATGTTAAACATAAAATTGATGAATTATAAGCTTTTTGCGCCTGTTGTTTGGGGGAGGAAGGTAACTGCACAATAGTTTTTAGGGGAAAGTGGAGATTGGAACGTGAGAATACTTTTGCTTGCCCACTCGCGGCGCTTCATACAAATCGCAAAGAATTGTGAACTCCTTACTCAGTTCTGATGGCATTGGCTGAAGGAATCTTAACTCTGCTTTTTTCTTTATTTGAAGAAGGGGCTGGCCTGCCAGAAGCGTAGCTTTTTCCCCAAACCCCAACCCCCAGCGGCCACTGTCATTCGTCCATGAAGAAAAACGGCGCCAGTTGGCTCAAAGACGAAGTGGGCAAACAAAAGAGAGAGAAAATGATATTGATATCTGAGAAGGCGAGCTTTTTGGTGTGCTGCTAGGGTAGGGAGCTAAAGTCCAAGGCACGAACAGTAATGAATCAAGGTCGGGTATTGTGTAAAACTGGGAAAATAGGTCATGCAAATGGATCTGCTATATCTATTTACATTTGAATGAGATTTCTTTTGCAAATCTCGATGACTGGAAAATACTAGGTACTTTTGTGGAGTTCAGTTAGGGGTAGAGTTACCCCGCTGTACACCGGGCTACGCTGTCTGGAAATCAAGGATCAATCCAGTACTGCTCGGTTCAACAAAAAATAGATTACATGGTAACAACTTCCATGAGCACAACGCATTCATATGCGAAACCTTAACTACGAAATGGTTTACTCGGAAAGATCCTACAAAAGTGTCTGTCCGTTAAATATCAACTAAACATTTCTAAAAAAACGAGTCACTGTGTGTTTGTGGAGGTGGTATTAATACGTGTCCGTGTATAAACAGGCCATTGCGTGCAGTTTCCTCTGCATTTTAGTGCGTGCGTGTGTGTGTGTGTGTAAAGCGATTTGATCCGGGCCGGTGCTGGGGAAATGCGCTGTATGATCATCATCGTCGTCGTCACACGTCTACCTGCTAACTGCAGCATCGAGTGTTGTGCACCATATAATATTTTCTATCGCTGTCATTGTCTAGTTCCTACAGAGATCTGTCATTCGTGCGCTAGACCACAACTTCACTAAAAGGGGTAATAAAATTAACATAAGGAGTTTTACGTCGTTTTCAATATGAATTTACTCCTAGAAGCATTTAAAATCTTCCTGTTCTGTCGCAGCAGGTCCGCGCAAAACAACCCTTTAACTCCCCATCTTAGCAATATATCAACAGCCACGCCTCAGCGAACACCAGGGACTGATCTACTATGAGAAAAACACCTCTTCCGAGGTTATCAACTTAAAGTGTTTATATCTTTGCATTGATTTGTGTGCGTGCGTGCGCGCGTGTGTGTGTGCAACTAATCATATCGTGAGACACTCTCCACTACCACACGTTGTCAATTTGTTATAGCACCCCCCTCAGTCAGTCTGTCCCCGTTACACATAAGCACTTGTCGATGTCTGCTGGAACAGCTTCAGGCAACGACTTCTTACCGCGACACAAGAAAACTCTCACGGGTATCTGCCCTTGCAGCGATAAGGGCTCTGACCGGACCACAAACTTCTTTCTATCCACGACACAAGAGAACTCTCATGTGCATTCTATTCCCTGCGTTGCCCTCTGCCAATTACTTGTCACTTTTCTGTACAATACATTATGCTTTGGCACCTGCACTTTACAGCTGTATGTAATATCTGCGATATTCTGCACTTGTTTTTACACTTTTGACACGTACTAACGTGCGCACACCTGCTGATCTGTCCCACACACCCCATCCGCTATACGTGGGTTGTAGGGCATGGACAACGAAATAAAAAAAATAAACAGACCAAAATGGGGTGGAGAAAGAGAGATAAACACATAGAGACAAGGGCACAGCAACTTGTGGAATTTGCTTACAGCCTGCCTCTCATATATCTGCTGTGAGTAAAACAGGTGAGTTTATGAAAGAAATGTTTATTTTGGTCGAAATACTCACGTTGTCATATAGAATTCCACACACCATCGAGTAGATCAGACGCGTGGGTCACCGCCTCAGTGGTCATTTCGCCCCAAGACCATGTTATCTTACTTGGGACGATATGGTTCTTTCATATTCCGTGCTGTGGTAGACTGTGTGTGATGACGATGATCGTGTGCACGGAGACTGGTTAAATCAAGGAGCAGAAGACTATACAATGTTTCTCTCTGTTCTCAAAATCAGGGTGATAGATGTCACTCAGCAAACATGGGTTGTGAACATGAGGCACAGTAGACGTTTCCAACTATACCGATCACATAAATCCACCCTCATGCCACAGCTGTATTTTAATTATGTAAAAGTAAAAGAATTCAAGGATGCTTCCGCCTAGGAGTGAGTGATATAAATACACAGGAAAACTCATTTTGTACAGGATAGGACAGAGAAGTAAATGTCCTTTCTGCACACATTTTACAGAAGCTTAAGCTCGTGTTCTATTCTTTTGTCCCAGATAAGTAGATTTTTGTCCAGAGTATCTAAAACAGGTCACCACAGACAACGAAGAACAATATCTTGTTCAAGTACTGCCATGTGATAATGCAGGAAGAACAAGTAGCATGGCTTTTCAACAAGTTTTAAGATAAGAAGGGAGACAAGCGAACCTGTCGTATGTGAAGTATGATTGATACCACCTGTCTATGTATGCTGATGCTACTGACTCTGCTAGTAAAATGTGTTTTGAATCAGGATATTAGTACAAGGGAGTGGGCATAGTGTGTGGATATACAGACTATATATATGTAACAGGGTGGGATGAGGTTCACTTGCTCAGTCTCACCACAATGGTTAAGACAACACCGTCGTGGGTTGAGTCCGGTTTACTATTGCGTCAGAGGATAGGTCTGACTAGGCGAAAGCTCTAACAACTTGGTGGGGCGATGCGACCACCTCTCTTCTCTCCGTTCGACTGACTTCTCTTCTCCCTCTCTCACCCTCTTATCGTTGTTGTTTGTTTTTGTTGTTTATTTAGTTGGAAAGTGCTTCCACCTTGCGGTGATTTCGCACTATGGGGGGAAAGGGAGGGGGGAGGAAACCGGAGTACCCGGAGAAAACCCCCGCCGCCCAGCCCTGCGAACAGGTGTCACATACAGAGAGTGTCCCGAGACGAGATCTGAACCCTGAGCAGCTCACTGCAGTGGTGACAAGCGAGTGTTTTAACCACTACACTACCGGGGGCCCACCCTCTTATCCCCCTCATACCCGACTTTTCTAGAAGCCCTGTCCTTGTTACTAGGCGACCCCCTTCCGCTCTCCTTCGGCCGGGTCGCCATTCGGCCAGTGGTTTTCCCCAACCCCCTCCCACTCTCTTTCGGTCACAAGGTATGTCACCTACCTTTCTATCCCTGTGTGTGTGTGTGTGTGTGCAATGCGTGTGTGTACCTGTGCTGTGCGTGCCATAACCCATACTACCATACACACCCCCTCGAGGAGAAATGTCGTCCTCGACATTTAAACCTAAAACCCCGTTTTTTCCAATATAACCATATCATAAACATATATATAACACAACGTAAATAAATCTACATATATCCAATCACAATATAGTCAAAGTCCTTTCCTTATAAAATCCGAATAACGTGCGAGTTTGTGTGTGTTTACAACAGTGGCCAGACAGCCTCAATTACCATGCTTATAACACTCTCAGGAAGCTTTTCTGCAGACAGTTTGTTCAGCAACAAGATAATCTTCTGGCACCTCAGGCTATCGTCTGGGCTCGGCTGCTGGCGAAGTACAAATTCGTCGCCTCTCATCCACGCTGGTTGCTGACGTGGCCTTGCTGACACTCGAGGGGCGTGGTGTGGGGACGGCGGTGCGCCCTCCTCCTCCTCTCCCCCCTTCCTGAGCGGATGGGACTTCCCTGTCGTTGACGTTAGGCATTGGAGGCTGCGTGGTGGCTTCTGAATCTGGGTCAGGGACCGGACGGGGTAACTCCATCTCGTCTTCGTCCCTACCCTGCTCTTCCTCGCTCCTAACTGCACTCGCCATCGGTTGCCCTCTTGACCCGGTGGCTGGCGGCCGTGTATGTACGAGCGCTGTGCTAGATGTGTCGCTGTCGCTCTCACTTTCACGGGCCGATGAATCTGCTCTGTTGTCGTTTCTGAGCGGGCGGCGTAGTGTTCGTGGTCTGCGATGAGGCAAGTGATCTCTCGCACCTTCCTGTTGAGGTTCGTCCTCTAATATGCCGCCCACTGGTAGCAGCATGTTGCGGTGAAGAGTCCGTTTTCTGCCGGAGCCGTCCTCTCTCCGTACAACGTACACTGGTATCGCGGCGGTAGGGTGGCTCAGCACACTGTATACCCCACTCTCCCAGCGATCCGCAAGTTTGTGTTTTGCCGTCAAAGGCCACGGCTTTCACCAACACACGGTCACCCACTTCTATGATGACCGACCTTGCCTTTGAATCGTAGCCACGTTTCTGGCGCTCGCCTGCCTTGCTCGAGGCTGCAGCTGCCAGCTGAAAAGACTCTTGCAGTCGTTTCTTCAGGGCGTTGACGTATACTTAGTGAGCGGTTCCCTCCCTTGATCGTTGCTATCGACGCCAAATAACAGGTCGACGGGAAGACGCGGGTCACGGCCAAACATCAAGGAATAAGGGGAGAAGCCAGTTGACTCGTGGCGGGTGCAGTTGTATGCGTGCACGAGACTGGCCACGTGACTTTTCCAGTCTACTTTTTGCTGCGGCTCCAGTGTCCCAAGCATGTCCAGCAACGTGCGATTAAATCTTTCGCACATTCTATTTCCCATGGGGTGGTTCGCGATTTACTGCACCCGATGACCTGGTACAGTTCTCTTATGATGCGGCTCTCAAAGTTAGCTCCCTGGTCTGAGTGTAACCGCTTTGGGACTCCATAGTGAACAATGAAATTATTAACCAGGGCGTCGGATGTTGTTTTTGCCGTCATGTTCCGGGTTGGAATGGCTTGGGCGAGGCGCGTGAAATGGTCCGTGATCACAAGAATGTGCTGGTACCCTCCTTTAGATGTTTCGAGAGTCAAATAATCCATACACACCAGCTCCAATGGCGCCGTGGTAACTATGGAGACCAGCGGCGCGCGCTCGGTGGCCAGTGTTTTCCGGCGCACGCATCGGGGACACTGTTTGATCCAGCCCTCTACGTCAGCTGTCATGCCAGGCCAGAAGAAACGATCTCTGATGAGACTGAGGGTCCTGTCTCGGCCGGGATGGCCGGCGTCGTTGTGGAGACACTCGAGGACAGTGCGTATGTAGCGCGATGGTATTACCAGCTGTTCTTTCTCTTGCTCCCCAACCATTGCTCGCCGGTGCAGGACGCCCTTTCTCATCACTAGCTTATTAAATTCTTGTTGCAGCGCACGATGGGGGCCATGCGGTTGTCTTATTTGGGGAGGCCCTCTTCTTTGCTCCACCGCCGTTATCCACACACTCAGCACCGGGTCTTGCAACTGAGCTTGTCTGGTATCACTACATGATAGTGCATGCAGACCCTGCCGTGTAGCGAAACTGTCTTCCACTACGGTGGCAGAGCATGCTATGCATTCTGCATATGCGGGTGCTTGCAGAGAGCCGCATATCGCTTGCACCGACTCCTTGCCAATGTAGCCGCCAAGGCTCTGCTGGCCTCGTTCTACAGCAGGTAGTCTTGACAGCGCGTCTGCATCCGCGTTGCTTTTCCCTGGTCGGTACGTGATATCAAAGTCATAAGATGCCAGTGATGCTAGCCAGCGGTGGCCGGTGGCATCTAGCCTCGCTGACGTCAGCACGTAGGTCATGGGGTTGTTGTCAGTCAACACAGAGAAGCTGTGACCATATAGATAGTCATGGAATTTCTCTGTGACCGCCCACTTGAGCGCGAGGAATTCCAGCTTGTGCGCCGGGTAATTCCGTTCCGAGCGGCTCAGCCCCCTGCTAGCGAAGCACACCACTCGTTTCTGATTGTTTTGCACTTGATACAGCACTGCCCCCAACCCGTGGATGCTGGCGTCCGTGTGCAGCTCGAACGATTGGGCGTAGTCCGGGAATGCCAATACTGGGGGTGACGACAGGCAGTCCTTTAATTTCCTGAATGCTTCATCTTCCCTTGCGCCCCATAACCATTCGACGGGTTTCTTAGCTGTTGCACCTTTGCCCCTCTTCTTTTTTCCTTTTATCACATCCGGCAACAAGTCAGTTAGGGGCTTGGCGATTGTCGAAAATCGTCTCACGAACCGTCTATAGTAGCCGGCAAATCCCAGAAACTGTCGTACATCCTCAGGTGCCTTGGGCACTGGCCAGTTTTTCACTTTCTCGCACTTCTCCGGATCTGTCTCAACACCAGCCGCTGAGACGATGTGGCCCACATATTTTACCCGATCCTGTGCGAATGTGCACTTCTTGGGGTTCAGCTTCAGTCCACAATCACGCAGTCTGTCTAGCACTCTTTTCACTCTGTCCATATGTTCATCAAACGTGCTGGAAAACACAATGATGTCATCGAGAAACACAAGGCAAATGTGAAGGTGCAGGTCCCCCAAACATTCTTCCATGAGGCGTTGATATGTGGCCGGTGCATTCGCCAGCCCCATTGCCATGCGGTTGTACTCATAGAATCCGAGGGGCGCCACTGATAATGCTGTGCGCTCTTTGTGCTCCTCGGTTATTTCTACCTGATGGTAACCGCTCTTTAAGTCGAGGACAGTGAAATACTTAGACCCTGCTAAGGCATCAAGCAATTCCTCTATCCTTGGCAGCGCGTACGAGTCTTTGATAGTCCGTGCGTTGAGCTGTCTGTAGTCAACACATTGTCGTAAAGTACCGTCTTTCTTCTTAACCCACACAACATTTGACGACCAGGGTGAGTGTGATGGCCGGATAATGCCACTGTCCAGCAGCTGTTGTAAATGTTCTTTCACCTGTTCGTACATGCCGGGTGGAATTCGGCGATGCCGTTCTTTAAATGGCGTATCGTTTGTCAGCTTTATCTCATGCTTCACACGTGTGACATGACCCACATCAGTTTCTCCTGTTGAAAAGTTCTCGGGGCGGCCTCTAATCATGTCTCTGATGCGTGATTGCTGTTCCACCGTCAGATGTGGCGAATAAGTCACTGAGTCTACACAGTTTAGCGCCGTCTCGGTCATACCATTGGCACTTCCACACTAAACCTTGGTAACTGGCTGGAGTTCACATATCACCGTGCGTGATGGTATCACCACTGTCTTAGTTGTCGCGTTCGCAATGTGCACATCGACCACGCCCATGTTCTTACTGTCGTAGTTGACGAGGCTCGGGGTGATGTCGAGCAGCTTATCCCAGTCACTGTTCAATGCTGACTGGAGCATCGCACAAGTGGGTGCATAATCCAGCGCTTGATCCACTGCACACGGGATGACAATGGCACTGTTGGGCTTGATGGTGGTTGACTGCACACAGCGCGCGTACGCTAGTCTGTTGCGATTCCTGCGCAGCGCTCGTTCTCGCATCGCTAGACAGCGAAATGAGCGATGCAATAGTGGGTGCAGCTGCGCATCCTGCAGGAATTGGGGTCCGTGCTTCTGTCGTGTCTGGTGCATAAGCTGCTCCAGGATGTTGGTACCTAGCAAAACAGGAACATTGTTACTGTACCTGTTCGATGGGACCACCAGCAGTAGGCAAGTGAGGCTGTCAGCCCCGCCCCCTGCCCCCTCCACTTGCACGTCCGCTTCGATGTACCCTTCGTATGGGAGCATTTGGCCATCCGCACACTCAATGTGTAACATTTCTTGCAGCGGGCGAATGGTTAGATGTGTCAGTTTCTGGTGATAAAACGTGTCTGTCACAGTCGATACGGTGGCACCCGTATCCAGTAGCGCTGTTGTGGCCACACCTTCGACCCAGACATCTACACACGTACTGGGGCCTATTAATTTTGTTCCATCCACGGGGCCGAGTGCCGGCGGGTGTTGACCTACAGGGTGCCCCTTTCCTGCAGGCCAGCTGGAGTTTAAAGGGTTGCGCAGATGGTAAGCGCGCACCCGACACCCCACTTGAATGTAGCCTTTGCCACCACATCTGAAACATGTCGGCCCTTCGTCCTCATAGAGGGGGCGTGGCGGCCGCTGCTTTGGCTCTTTGCTGGCAGCGGGCCCGTCGCCTGGCCTCTGTTGCAGTTGCCGCTGCAACGACTGTACCTCCGCCGACAGCTTCTGCACCTCCGCTCTCCAGTCCTCGCTGGGGGTCGGTTGTGCCACTTTAGCTGCTGCTTGTCTACCAGCACCTGGTCTGTGGGCTGGTTCCTCGGCGTCTCTCTCCACCTGCCGTATGAAGCGGAATAGGCTATCCACGTCGGCCTCCATCTCGAACTTGTAGGCAGTCCTGTCCTTCAGGGGCTGACGCAAGCCACCCCATAGTCTGCAGCGCAGCGTCTCATCATACACGCGCTTCTCAATGAGGCGGGCATTCAGGGCTTGTGTCAGGGTGTCTTCAATGCGACACCGCCACTGTGTAACATCTTCCCCGGCCTCCTGGCGCGCGTTGTAAAAGGCGCCGAGTATGTCCTGGTCATATAGCACCAGACCAAATATGCTGTCAAACGTTTTCAGCAGTTCGTCTAGTGTAGCTTGCGGGCCCAGACGCATGGCCACTTTTGCCGCCTCTCCTTTCAATGAACGGCGAACAGCCTCCAACACAATATCATCAGTATATCGTCCCCGCAAGCACATCAGTTCATACCTCCAGAGGTCGAGCGCCGTGTCGCTGTTTCTCCCGCCAGAGAAGGGTGGCAGTCGTGGTATCTGCGGCCCGCTCGCCTTCGACAGTGTAGCTCCCGTTGTCTCGGCATTGTCTGCCATCCACTGTTGTAAGTTAGCGGCGGTGTCTGCTGTGGGCTTCACCGCCAGATTCCTGTAGGCCTCCAGCACTTGCATTTCCTCTTCTGTCAATTCCATTTTCGGCACTAAGCTTCACTCAAAGTTTCGCCCAGTGCCCCACATTGGGCGCCAAAAATGTAACAGGGTGGGATGAGGTTCACTTGCTCAGTCTCACCACAATGATAACACAACACCGTCGTGGGTTGAGTCCGGTTTACTATTGTGTCAGAGGATAGGTCTGACTAGGCGAAAGCTCTAACAACTTGGTGGGGCGATGCGACCACCTCTCTTCTCTCCGTTCGACTGACTTCTCTTCTCCCTCTCTCACCCTCTTATCCCCCTCATACCCGACTTTTCTAGAAGCCCTGTCCTTGTTACTAGGCGACCCCCTTCCGCTCTCCTTCGGCCGGGTCGCCATTCGGCCAGTGGTTTTCCCCAACCCCCTCCCACTCTCTTTCGGTCACAAGGTATGTCACCTACCTTTCTATCCCTGTGTGTGTGTGTGTGTGCAATGCGTGTGTGTACCTGTGCTGTGCGTGCCATAACCCATACTACTATATATATATATTATGTATGTAGGATAGGGATGAGAGGAACATAAATGGATAGGTGATTCAATGAATGGACGAATGAGAGGACTGTTACAGAGAGTGTGTGTGTGTGTGTGTGTGTGTGTGTGTGTGTGTGTGTGTTGTATTGTATTGTATTGTATTGTATTGTATTGTATTGTATGCATGTGTGGTGAGGACGAGATGTGTATGAATAGATAGGTAATTGGATGAGTGAGATGATAACTTTTTAATGCTCACCCTGTAGAAGGGGGCAATGGCTGAAATGGCCTTAAGTCAATCAAATATTCGAGTTCGAGTGCCTCTTATCCGGAGTTTTCCTGCTCTACAAGTCAACATTCTGCTGCAATATCCATCTTGCAGTCGCAGGTCTCAGAAGAAAAGGCGCAGAGGTGGCGCGTAGCGGAGACTGAGGAAATTTTACCTTGATGATCGACGGAAAAATCCACTTTTTCCGTCTGTCCTGTTATCTAACGTCCAGTCGCTTCGTAACAAGACTGACGAGCTTGAAGCGTGGGTTCGCAGCTTCCAATTATGTAGGGACACTTGCTGGCATTTACTGAAGCCAGGGTAAAGAAAAGTGACTCTGATTTAGACTTCACCGGCTTCTACCACAATTACCGGTAAGGCGGGTGTTTCTAGGCGTCTGCTTTTATCCCAACAAAAAGTACAGTAATGCGGTGATTCTTCGAGACAGGATGTTTACTCGAGAACTTGAACTGCTCACGATTTCTCTATTTTACCTGCATAAAGAACTCCCCCAGTTGTTTTTCCACCCTTGTGTACATTCATCCCAGGGCAAATATTTCCAGCACAGTAGAGTGCATTGCACACGTAACTCTCAATCTTGAATCGATGTGTCCTCACGTTCCTAAATTTATCTTAGGAGACCTAAGTCTCTCACATTTCCCACTACTCAGGGTAAGACCTCGCTTGACCTTTTCTACGGACCTGTACCACATGCGTACATGCTCAGTGTAGGTGCGTCTTATCATCTGAGTATAAATCGTGTACCTGTTTCTAAACCTGTGTTCAGACCGGTGCGTCGAACAATACATTTCATAAAGTGCTGGACTGCTGATAATGTTGCGAGCTTACAAGGCTTTTTTTTTTTGGGGGGGGGGGTTCAACTGGGATGTCTTTATAGACGCATGTCCTAATCTTGATGACTTAATTAAAATCATCCCTTGATATGTCTCCGTCTATGTGCATTGTACCATTCCATTTAAACAGTTTGTGTTTTACTAAAACAAAAAACCTTGGGTGACCAAAAACTTACAAGCAGTGGTGAATAAAAAGGAGCCTGTGTTCTTCACGGGTTCTGCCTTCTTTACTCGTTTCGAAACACATGACTTAATTCTCAGCAAAGATTAATGGTGTGCTCAGTTCTCTTAATCCCGTGAAGAGAGTTGAAATTCGCAAATAACAAGCTGTGGAGCTGTTTCAGTGAGTAAAGGTGTGCAAGGCTCCAGGTCCAGGTGGTATTTGCGACAGAACTACGTTTCTGTGGGAACCAACTTGGAGGCATTTCCAACAACTAATTCAGCACTCTCTGTATTCACTATCAATCCCTATACTTCTTGGAAATTCACTACCATCGTGCAGTTCAGAAGAAAGCTTCAGCTCAGTATTTCAATGACTATAGACCAGTGACCTTAACATTGTTGGTCATGAAAGTATTGGAGACAATCATCAAAGCACTGATTCTAAATGCCACTAACAAATGTCTTGACCCCTTACAATTTTGCATACCAGTCCAAAAGAAGTGTTGATGATGCTCGACTTTATCTTTCATACTATGTACAAACACCTGGAGAAACCACATGTCCATGCAAAACTGTTGTTTGTTGATTTCTCATAGACTTTCAACACCACCATATCTCATAGCTAGAAGACTCCTTGACGAATTTCCCTTGACTATCAACTAGTCTCATGAATCGTTCACTTTTTGGTTATCTGACAGCAGCGATCAGTACTTGTCAATGGAACTTTTTCTGACTGCATCACAATGTGCACTGGCTCACCCCCAAGGCTAGCTGTTTTTTTATTCCCTTTGTATCCTGTATACCAACAGCTTTCACAGTAACCACGAGGGTCAACATCTCGTCAAATTCTCTGATGACACTGCATTGCTCTTTCTTATTAGCTGGCCAGTAGATATCCATGGCGTAGCCTTGGATGAATTTATTGTCTTCTACGATTTTCTCAGAACTTAAAGTAAGACCAAAGAGATTGTCTTTAGTTTTTGTCGGAACTCTCCACCAAGTCCCATGACCGTCATCCATGACGAGGAGGTGGAAATTGTCATTACATTTAAATACCTGGGCACCATCTTCGACAGGAGACTATGCTTACCAATTTTAAAGGGATTTACAATCAGAGAACACATTTTGTGCTTAATTCATATCGAGCTGCCCCGAATCGCCCTCTGGGATAAATAAAGTATACTTGTTATCAATTTTATTCTTTCGCCCCCCTAGGGTGTGGACCGCAGTAAAGAATCTGGATGTTTAGTATTCAGAACATAGTGGATTGACCTGCCCACAGACCTCTCTGGGCGTATCTGTGTATGTTTCTGTGTGTGCGTCAGTGTGAGTAGACAAACTCAAGAGATATTGCCGTTTCTTGCATACCAACCTCTAGCTAAGGATCAATAAACGAAGACTCATTTATTTTAAAGTCTAGACTAAACTAATAGCCAGGCCAGACTCCGCCAGAGGACATTTGTCACCTGCTCCAAACCAGTCTTTTGGACCTGGGACGATTCGGTTTTTGGTGTTTGGACGATATGGTCATGGCTGAGACGATTTGACTCGGGTGGTGGGTCGATCTGGTCTTGGTCAAAATGACCGGTACCCGTAGTGTGACGGCGACCAAACACTCTGCCCGTTCAACGTGACAACGAAACAAGCCATGGTGGCGATCTAAGCCCACTTGTTTCTAAATTGTGTGTTTAAATTACTTAATTTACACATCTCACTGCCAAAGCTTCTGGTAGTCCGTAGTCGTGTCTAGCATAGCTCGACTGAGGGAAAATACAGCGGACCTGTCTATAACACCTTGTCTTATCGCTCAAACAGTCATGTATTTCAAATAAAACATGAGTATAGTCAGCTAGGAGTGTTCTAACAACAACAGAAAATTCTGGACATAACGATCGACAAACTATAGCTACATACAAAATACAGCAAGAATGTTTTGGCTGTTCTTGCAACATCATAAATGGAAGAACAATTAAAATATATCAAATAAACAATAGTATATTTTTTTCATGGTGTGCATTTTGGCAGCAGTCATTATTGGAAAGAAAAACAAAGTTGATCCATCTAGCACACACTTCATAACCAGATTTGCCAAGTGTACGTCAAAGTTATCCACAGCAAATGACTATATGATAACTGCACATGAGTTCTTTTTCCCTTCATCTTTATCACTTTGCATCAAAACGCCTATTTTAATAAGTTATAATGTTGTATACAGGAAAATTTCATGTTTTGATTTATTCAAAATTTTATATTATAAGGAATATGATCATATTATTTAATAACATTCCAGGTCTTTATATTTTCTTGCAGTTCAAATTTGTGTATTTTTTAAAACGTTTTTGTCTGTTTTCTTTAACATATCATAGATAATTTCACTTTTAAAAGAACTGGTTGAAGTAGTGCCTACCATATGGTATTTCTACATGCCAGTCTAAAGACAAACTTTTTAATGCATGATCAGATATGATCAATAGCTCAATAGCAGACTAAGATGATGGGCTGTTCCTGAGAACTATGACCTCATTCAACATCACATACATTCTGGAAATACTCCTGGCTGGTAATGTTACTTTGCAAAAAGACATGTTTTCATGTAAAAGATTTTATATCCTTTATTATCCCCACAAATGTTGCAGACTGCAAAACTGGATCTTATGCAGTAAATATAAAAAAGTGTAATCATCAAGAACACAGGTATAAGACACACACACATGCAAACACACACACAACATTGAGCAAGACATCTCTCAAACTACTTCCACTTTTGACCCTCTTCTTCAAACTAAACAATGCACTTTCCATTCACAAGATGTCCTTGGAACCAGACTTTCATCTGCTTCATTCACAACATCTTTTCATCTGATGCCTGGCATTTCAAAATTAGTTTTAAAAATTAGTATGCCTTGCCTAATGTTAAAGGCAATCTGAACTAAACTGCTTGCAAGTAGAGTACACTGTTTATGTCCAGATTTAAGCATGCATATTAAATCATATTTTGCACATTTTTTACTTTCTTTTTTTCAGTTCAGCTGCCATTATACAGCCTTAATTGCTGGCATGGTGTAAAGCTCAACCAACCTTCAATTTAGTTTGATGCAAAATTGATTTGCCCGTAAGTAAGCATGCAGAAGTATATATAGCTACTTTATTTTTTATGCTGTTTCTTGGTCTAATTTTTTTTCTGTTTGGTCTGAATCCAAAATTATTTCTGGTCGGTTATTTGGACATTGTGTAAACATTTTATTCGAAGTTTTTGCAGATGCTGTCATAAGACAGTACAGTGTAGAATGTCAATTTAACAGGAAGTTATATTACATTAAATAAAAGCAAAATTATTTTTTGGCTTGAATTAAAAGAAAGTGGGCTTTATTACTGTAAGGGTGAATGTTTATAGAAATACAGTGTTCAATACATTTAGTATTATCATGGTGTCTCTGAAACTTGGATCACAACCAGCAGGTATTCACGACCTATAAAATACAGAGAAGAAAGCATCTCACAATATATTACAAATTAAGGTTTTGGTCATATTTAGTTCAAACATTACATGCCTTATTTCTTAACAGTATATAAATAAAATACCTTCAGTTAATGCTATAACTAATGGTACCTACAGTTAAAGCTGTGAGTTGGTCCCAACTTTTCAGAAGTGAAACAGTGAATGATAGAATTGACTGTCCATGTTAACATCAGTTACTTCAAGTTGTCCACTTTATAATGTCAAATATATTAGCTATTAATTAATAAACTCTGACGTTTCAAAAAAGACATGGAAAAATTGTGATGCTGTTTGGTGTACAGTGTCTGTGCTCTTTACTATTTCCCTGTGCCTGTGTATGTGCCATATTGAACTAGTCAGGCCCCAGTTTGACACAAAAGCTTGAAGCTGAAGGTCTACAGTTTTAGAACCTATCATGAGGAATACTGAATTGTTTAAAAAAAAATATTGCTGAAATCTATGGCCTTGTCAGGTATGGAAATCTTCATCAGATAAACAAGGGCGGAAAATAAAACATATCTTTTAATGTTTTTTATTTGCTTTCACAAGGATGATATTAAATGAACTGCTTCCACAGGGATAAAAAGTTCTTTAAGATATTGTTGACTACTGATTCAGCTGCCAAAAAAGTGGACGCAGAGCAAATTAGGCTCATCCTGTGCTGAAGATATGTGTGATAATTAAGAGTCGGGACTCTGTGGTTTCTTTACGAATGCAAAACAGTTCTTCCCAATTACATGAACTCCATATATTACCTTCTTTGCCAGTTATTGAAAAATGAGCAAATATCATGGTCCATAAAATTATTTCTCATAAACTTACAGGGTGCACACATGATCTCACTCTTCTTAGATCGAATGCGCAAGAAGCTCAGGTCATTGCTTGGATCTAGATCACGAACAACTGAGCGTGCCTTAGCAACAAGGGCAGTGAGCAATCCAGCATACTGTACGGTTGTAGAGTTGTCCAGAGTTGTTCGGATGGGAATACCTGATCATAAACATATATAATTATAACTATACATTGTGCATATAAAACAATTTGACATCATGACACCATGAAATGCTCCATACATGCACATCCATGCATGCCTATTCTACAAGGTGCTTACTTTATCTAAACAAAAATGCTTTTTTCACAAATTTAATATGATTAGTGCATATGCAGTCTCTCTGTCTCTCCTGCTCTCTCTCATTTAATTTATAAATGGATAGATGAATAGGTCTGAGAGAAAGGCAGACAGACTGATATATGCTAACAAAAATGTAACACTTGCAAAAGCATTTTGACAACTGGAGACAGTAACTGGCAGCAAAATGATCTGAGGTGCACAAGCAATAGTAAGACAATGAGCAAACTGTATCAATCAAAGTGAACAAATATGTGAGATATAATAATGATGTTGATAATAACAATGATTGGTGCTTACACAGTGAACATACTGAGGAACTGACTTGTGCTGTTTTACTTTATATGTGTATGAATCATCATTCTACATCTATCTTTCACTCTCATTCACACATACACACTCTTTTTTTAAAAACATAGACTACAACAATAATCACCACTTTGCTTTTGGTTCCTGTTTGCTTCCTCCTTTGGACCACACTGTTGTGAACTTTTTAAGTATGAAATGCATTTAGGAAATGCAAGAATAGCAAACAGGACCGAGCTGCACACATCATGGTGAAAGGTGATTGGATGCAGCAGATTTCTCTGATGTTTTCAAATATTTATAGAGTCTGATCAATAGTGATGCCAAGATATTTAACCAGTTTCTAAAAGGAAACAGAACTATTCCTTATGACTGCCTAGGTAGCCCTAAACTTGACCAAGATTAACACCAGATGTGCAGCAAAGTTCTGTACTTACTGGAGTTTATGAGGAAGGTATGTGCGGCAGCCTGCAAGCAAGGAGTTACAATTATAAAGCTAAGATAGAACAAAGGCACAGACAAGAGTGGTATATAGAGATAATGTGGAGGATGGCCCTGATCTAATCCAGCTCACAACAGGTAGGCTGACAGACAGCTGTAACTTGTCTGTCAAGGGTCATGTCTGCAGTAACAATGAATCCAAGATTTTAGATGGACAACCTGAAGGTAATATTGGTCTCCCACCTTGACTTACTTAGGTGGACTGATGAGTAATGAATGATTTCATCTTCTCAAAAAGAAGAGAGTGCTCGTTTATTATACATAAGCAAGACCACTGATAGATGCATGTGCTTTGGGACACAAGAAGGCCAAAACAGCAACACCTGTTGGGTGTTAAGCAGACTTTGACAAACACATTTGAGATGAATTGCTGAAATAAAGATGAAGAGTTTAAAAAAAAAGTGATGATGTCCATTTATAATGTGCAGGTATCCATTCAGAAGAATGCTCATTGCGCAGCAAAAACAGAAGAGAAAAAAATAAAATAAAACAACAGGAAAGTAAAAAAAAAAAAATAAATAAATAAATAAAGACAGAAGTGATGCTTGGTTGTTGAAGTCCCTCTTAAGTAAACAAATGAGTCTTCAGTCTTTTCCGAAATGTGGTTGCTGAGAGAAAATTGCATTTATGTGTGATTTCTTCTCTGGATGTGTATTATCACATGATCTTAAGCCTTCAACAGCTTTGTGTGACCATGTGACAAACTCGAGGCTATGTTTGCATGACTCTATTGGCAATATTTAACTTGAACAGCTGCATGCTTATATATAATTGGTGAGTGATTAATTTTGGGTTTAGGTTGATTCAACTTTAAAAATTGGGTCGATTTGGTTTTACATGGGTCGATCTGGTCTTGGCCGGGTTGACTCTAGGCTGAGGTTGATGTGGCTGGGACGATGTGGTTTTTGATCTTAGTCATTGACTCCCTGACATCAGTCGCTAATCCTACACTAGAAAATGTGACACTCCAACAGCAAAACATCAAACACAAAAATTGTTACTTCTCAATCATTTGAGGAACAATGAAAATAATGATGCAACACTATACTCTTCAAAAAGATACGTATAAGGAACTAACCATCAGAGCTGATGACAATGCTTCCTAAAACACCTTTCAGACCTGAAATTCTCTTCAGTGTTTCCTCAACTTCCTGCAATACAACATACGCACAATTAAGTAAACCGGCTAGAAATCCGATCAATTTACATGCAATTCTATGCAAACTATAAAAAATCAGGACAAACTTATAAATAAAAAACGAGAAATCTCTGAACATATCTACTCACCGACGCCATGTTACAAATTTTTTGCAATAACTGAAGTCAGTTTTTCCAAACTTCCGTTGCTATGCTCTACGGCGGAAACGGATGTACAATCAAAGTGTGTCTACGCATGCGCAGCGGTAATACTACTGTTTGGTGACTTTGTCTATGATCCTAGCAACCATTAAGTCATAAATTAAAATTTTCGATATGGTATGTATATTTATTACATTTTTTAAAAAGATTCTTTTAGTCAGTATGTTTAAGTGACAGTATAATCACTTAAAGCTATAAAAAAACGTTGATCAAATGGTTAAAATATAAGGGCACCTGTAAGACACTGCTTCAGACATGATATAAGAGAGTGCTTTATATAAATACAGCTAATGTCTGCTGAGCAACATACCGTAACAACTGTTTTCGCCATTTCGACTCACTGTGAAAAAAATACATGTATTTGAAAGACTCATATTGTCAAAGTGGCCCTGCCATCACATAAACAAAAATGTAATGAGCCATCCATATTATTTGACATCAGGTGGTTATCTCCACTGTTTTTGAATAATTTTAGAATAATCGTTTGTTCATTTCCCCCCATTTGCTTAACAATTTATTTACACGTAAGTGAAGATATACGCGACTGTGTTATTGTTTGACTGACCTTACTCATACTCTAAGAGCAAGAATCTGGCATTACCGTGCAATGGGCGTTATACCCAAGTTTTGCTTGCTGCATACATGGCACAATAATATTAGTAATATGAATCGATGTATGCCCTCGGTGTGTACATCTAGTATATTCTGTAAATTCTTAGCATAGACTTCTCTTTCCAGTTGCATCTTGTGATTTATGGAATCTATACCTGTACTGCCAAAATAAGATTGTTTAATCATGTAAACTGAAGAATTGTGCGTTGTATTTTCAAATATAGTCACTCCAACAAATCTCTTCTTGGCATGCTGCCATGGGGACAAACCATGTTATAAAAGTGACAGTGTCAACTATCTTTCTAATTCACAGTATAAAATTGTGTTTTTATTTAACCAAGCTTACTTTAAAAATTGTTACATGATGATCCATTGAAACAGAAACAATTAAAAAACCCTAGCATTATGTATAGTAACACAGTATGTTTACATTGTAAGGAATAAATAATGGTAATTCTCAAAAACGTTAATACTGAGACTTTATTATAATAATTGCCTGTTCCTTGGTGCTGATAACAGGCTGAAGTGGAAGAAACTGTCAAGAGAATTGCAAGCCATAAAGGTGTCACAGGCATCGTCATACTCAATAGTGATGGTAAGATGAAGAATAATAAATTTGCAATGTTTATGAGTGGATACATTGACAAGTAATCTGTGTACACTAAGCAGTAAACACCAACGATATGATATCCACAGGCGGGTATATATGTGGATGTGTAGCCATCATCTGTTTGTTCATTTTTATTTTACTGTATCTGATACAGCTTTACAAGTATTAACTTATGCAGCTGTATGTTTACAAGTTAAAGGAGAGTAAGGAAGCATACAAAATTAGTTGTTATAAAAGCATTAGTACAAGAGACTATTACTGAGAGACTTGCAGGTGATGCCTATCAGAAAATGTTGGCATAGTTTTTTAAAGGAATGGTAGTATGCCAGTGAGAATAAGCATTGCTAAATAATAAATTGCTCACTTTATGTGACTTGGTTCCTTACCATAATTTTGCAGGCTTCAGTTCCATATGAAGTCCCTTTGTGAAAAGTCTTGCAAGAATCTCTTATTATACATGTTGACATACATTGTGGCAGGCATTCCCATTAAAAGCACTCTGGATGCCCCAACTACTGTGCAACTCGCAGCATCAATACAAAATCTGTGTACAAAGGGACGCAACTGTATTCGAGAGATGGACCCCACCAATGACTTGACCTTCCTTCGGTTGAGATCAAGAAAGCATGAAATCATGTGTGCACCAGGTCAGTGTGCTATATATATAAATAGATGCCATTAAAAAAAATCAAATTTAAGTAGTACTTGGTCATTTTGCATAGTGGTTAAAACAGTGATATTCATTAAAGTGCATTAATTGTGTACTTTCATTCATCATTTTTTGTTTGTGTGTGTGCTTGTTTCCAGAGGGAGATTACATGATGGTTGTCATTCAGAACCCAGAAAAGTGATGATAGTCAAGCTTTATATTAGTGCTGAGAAACTTTGAGATGCCTGGGAGCAGAACTGCAGTCCTGCTTTAATGAGAATGTGTGAGAGTTATCTCACCGGCTTTTTCTGTTTCAGAATGTTGTAAAATAAATGTGTGTGGGTTTTATGTTCATTCTGTATCTTGTAGTTAAAATAGATCACTGCTGCCTGAAGTCTATTATCATACTCATCAAATGGCTAAACCACATCTTTGTCACAAAGCCCATTTTCAGGGGGGCTCATCCCCACAGTTTCATCAGGCTAATTTATTGCATTAAAACTGCTGTCATTCATTTCAAAGTTAACCTTAGAGATTTGATAATGCACACACATATCTTTTTAAATAACTTCCATTTGTATGTTGTGTTGCAGGGTTTATTAAATTGTGCTAAAAGTAAACAATTTACAAAACAGCATTGTAATTTGTTTTCTGGGGTACTTTAAGGTTTTTCTATTGCTTTCACATTGGGAAGATGACTCATTGCAATTTTCAATGTTTTGCTAGCACTTTTTTTTTATAAAAACTCTATTTTTGCTGTGATAAAAAAGTTTTACTTATGGAATTGTTTTTTATACAAACACACCCCCACTTAGAAGTGGTGAAAACAATTGTAACTTCTTGTAGTTTGTGTAGATATATATATATAACTAGATTTTTGGTGATGCCAGTTATCCAAAACCTTTTCTCATGGGCAGTCTTCAAATGCTACAAATTTAAAATGGAAATTATCTATCGTTTTCATACTAGAGCTAGGGAAAGCATGTAGTCATAAAAGTGGTTCTTGTTGATAATCGATTAACTTAGGTTATTTATAATTATTGTTTTGCCCAAATCTGTATACTTCTTGAAATATTTGGTTGTAGTTGTGCTATATTTTGCAGATCTCACCTTTTCATCTATGAGTCTTTTAAGGTCTTTGAAAATCGTGTACACAATACACTAACATCTTTGAAACATCAAAAAGTGTTACTGCTTTGATGCTTGTGTCAGTGGGAGTGATGGTTGTGTGGCATGTGCCATAGTGCTTATACAGGTCAATGCTGACAACAAACACTACCTGACAGGAGAGATTGTGGTTGGAAACAATTGGGACAAATGGAAAGGTAGACTGAAAATCTAAGTGCCCGATGTACCTCTAGATGCGAAGCCTGTGTTCCAAGCTTGAACTGATTACTCCTAGTGCACAATTTGTAACTGTGAGACTAGTAACTGTTACTATTGATGTAGTATAAACCATGAGTTATCTTTAATACCTCAGCCTGTAGCCTCAAGTCAACCAGCATACTTAAAGTGGGCAAACTATAGTACTAATTTTGTAGCTCTATGCTACATGTTCTCAAGCATTATCGCATCCTTGAACTTTGGTGATCATATTATGTTCCCATACTCGAGGCCACATGAGATCCATATAAATGTACAGGAAAGAGTTTGTATCAATGTATTTGTTGGAGTGCCTAATGAAACCAAGCAACTGGTTGAATTTATTTACTGTTTATACACAATGCTAAGAGAAATTAATCCATTCTTGATGATGGATGTACAATGATGTGTCAATGTTGAGCATTAAAGTAGGAGCAGTCTTTAAATACAGCCAAATGATCCAGCATGTTTATAATGAGATTTAGTCATTGGAAAAATCTTTTCACATACCTCCCTTTTTTTTCTTTGTACATTGATACCCTGCCAAGGAGCAGCGCAAGTCAAACCATGCTGTCAAAGCTAAGAGGATAAATCAACATTTGTTTCCATGATAATATATTTCCTGTATTTCCATACTAGGGAGGTTGGGACCTAGGTAACTTCCCTTCATAATTAGACTGCTGCACTTTTTTGTAAATGCTTGTGAAATTTCATTTTTTGTGTACAGGTGCTGTCTAAGGTCAGCATTTTAATGAAATTTTCAGATGACTTTAATGAGCAGTTCTGACATGCATTTATTTTTGGTGGGGTTTTGTCAAACATTGGCATTCATAGTTTCTCACAATGGGAAGTGGCTGGTGGCTTTCACATCACTGTTTTGACAATACTTGACCATAAAGTCCTTAATAAATTAAATATAAAGCATTGAAATCTGATGAAAATTTACCATTTTCCACATTTCAAAACTAATTGAAGAGTTTTAAGTTGTTATATTTTTATCCAGCACTCCCCCTCTTTGACACACCACACATAGTTTTAGTCTAAAAAGAAACTTGATCAACTGCTAATGCTTTAATCAAGCCAATAGTTTGCAATTTTTTGTTCAAATTATCTTAATCAATCTTAACCATAGAATAGATTCTTGCTGTTGAAAGAACCTGCCCACACACACACAGATAAAAAAAAAAAACTTTATTTCTCCTTCTCCTTAGAAAACATCAAAAATCCCAACCTGCAAAATTCTCATATCTTGCAAGCCCCACATACTACTGAGAGCTACGGAACAAATAACAACTTTAAAATGTTTATCATTTATGATCTCAGTGGAATATCTGTTATAACAGTTATTGTGTAGACTGATGGTATGGTGAATGAGTTTGTGGCGTATTTACATTGCCAATCAGACTCACATTACTTTAAATGTATATGCTCCCTTCATCAGCTAGAAATAAGAAGACACCATGTATGTAATTTCTGTTATGCTCCTTAATAACAGTTATATAAATGTCAGGATTGAAACACATAAAATACTAAAATTGTTAAGCATTTTTTAATTCATGCAAAAAGTTATAAGATATGATTCAAAGCAGCTTTACTCTTACTGAGGTTTTTAAATTCATTTTTCAGGAAACAGCTGGATGTAGGTCTGAACTAGATAAAGACTGGACAGTTGAAGGCTATTTGTCTACTTCTGTCCCTGATGTCCTTGAACACGAAACTGCCACCCCATATTTTTCACAGCTTTCCTAATATCACATAAAATTTCTTTAAGCCATTGTAACCATGCTAATATTGCAAGCCTCTTGATAGCGCAGCACAACCTCTGAAAGAAATGCTCCTATGCATCACTTTGCAGTATTTTTATGCTCCAAAAAGATAGAATTACGCATTAAAATATAACTAAGGTATGAGCGAAAATAATCACAATTTTATGGTTGCCATAACATAGTTCTTGTTCCCATTCATTATTCTTTCTTCAAGTCCGATAAGAAGGATTATCTTACACACCTTACGCTCCTGCAAAGTGAAGTTAATTCTGCAAGGTATCTGAAAAGAATCTGTAATACTGCCCCAACCATTTGACCACAAGTTCATCAAAACGTCCAACATTTTTCCCTCTTACTGTAACAGCAGTTTAAAAATTTTCCTTGGTGATTTTTTTTAAAACAAAAAAGGCCCAATATCAATCAGGATTATTTACATAGTTTATACTAAGTCATTCAAAGAATTATGCCCAACTAGTTCTACTGAACCAAATGAAATCATCTTAATAATTAGTCTGCTGAAGCATGAGATGGTTGCACTGCCTGCTGACTGCAGTGCTTACTCAAGATGCATTCCTCAAAAAGATGAGTAAATCCTGTCTAATGATAAGGTTAGCATCTGTAGTCCCATGGCTTTGTCTTCTTATGCTGATCTTGGAGGTAACGGCATTCTCTCTTGCACCAGCTGCAAAAAATGCATAGTCATGCACTTTGGTATATGCACATCAAATGCAGACTCTTTACCGCAATCCTAACATAAAAAATTGAAGTATAGTCTAATAATATTGGTACTGCAAACTACAGATGCTAAGCTGAATTTCAAAACATTCACTTAGTCTGAAAAATGTGTTTACCTTACTGATACGTTTCTGATATGCTGCAGAAGACTCGTTCTGTTTCTGTTTTGGCACATTCATCTCTCCTCTTGCCAGCACTTTTCTCAGTTCTTCAATGTTCATGGACATGGCTGGGTCAATGTTATTCTTGTTGATGAGACCCACAAGGTACTCCTTATAGTGTAGTCTGCAAACCACATAAAATTTATAACTGTGCATGTATGTGTGACAGTCTGTGTGTGTTTTCTGATATAGTGGGAATTGTGAGTATGTGTGTTGCATACCCATAACTATGGTACATCTGTGTGCACACATATGTGTGTGCGTTAAAGCGATGGTCATATTGGGCAATTATGTCACAGACACTAGACTGATGTTGAAGGTGCATTGCTGCTGTGTGGCTAGAGCACAGGCATTCAAGGCCAGAGACGTGCACACTAGTCAGTCTGATACCTGTGTTGCACAGCCCCAGTTGACCTGGCTGGTAAATGAGTACCTGACCCCATACAGGGCTGGAGAAGGAAAGGCAGTGAAGGAGATTTTTTTCTTTGAATAACTGGGTTTAGTTCACTACGACATTGTAGTTTCAAAACTATAAGTCTCTCTCCAATAAAGATATTAAAGCTTAAAAATGAAGCAATGATATGATACTGGAACAGTCAATGGGAGCATAGAGAGAATATATGACAATAATTCATCCTGGATCTAACATCTTTCTGTGTGCAGGTTAGAATGTTAATACTTGAAGGATTTTATCCAGGAATAAAACAGTAATAGACCAAGACATTTTAAGTAATTTAGACTCTGCCCACCCTTAAGACATGAAACACCACTTACTGACACAATCCAGCAAGGCCATCCCCTGAATCTCTGCCACATGATTCATCTCTTTTGCCGGAGTCAAATTCCTTCTGCTCAATGACTGGGCAGCGAGAAGTCTCTTCCTGATTTGCAGGAGGCACCGTGTTGAATTCTACATTTGCATTCTAGTTGTGAAGTGAAAACAAACAGCTTGATATTATTATTCGTACTTCAGAAAATCACCAAATTACAAAACTGTATAGAGCCCTTTTTTTTTAGAAATATTGCAGCATAAATTTGATTTCCGAAAAGAAGTCCTATCCAACATTCTTTTTTGAATCTAAGCCTAAATGTGCACTGAATAAAAACAAAAGAAATACGAACAAGACCCCAGAAAAGTATCACAGTTGTCTGTAACGACATACCAAAACAAAAAAAGAACAAACAAAAAATTGAAGCTATAGGCAGTCACTACTCCCAATGTCTTCTGAAACTTTCCACCACTACTTCACCTTGTGAGTCCCCAATCTCTCAACAGCATTTTCTGATTTGGTTGCATCTGGTTTTATTTTAGCCTTCAACAGATCTTGATTATGTATGTAATAATCTTGTTCCACAAATGAGAACTACTGTCTATATGATTTACATACTGCTAGCAGCATGATTCATGCAGCTGGAGATCCCGAATAAATAAAAGCTATGGATGGATTGGGGCTTTTTTTTCTGCCAAAATTTCAACCAGATGAACATGATATCTTTACCATTGTTTTCACTGTCATTGTCAATCAAGATATTATCCTCTTGTTCTTTCATACAATTTTGATATTTGGATATCTGAAATACCGTGAATTCTATTCATTGAAGCAAGCTTAACAACTTAGCAGCCAAACAGAAAAGGCAACCAGCAAAAGCAAACCTGATCATTACTATATGGGCCAGAAGAATGATGCTTACCCGCAGAAGAACTTGTAGATGTTGTACGTCACAGTCACGCAGATAAAAGAAACAATCTCGGGGATGATGTGCATGCAAGCCATTCATTTTGCAGTTCTTTAAACGACTGCACATCTGAAAATTAGAAATAATGTGACAGTAACCTTGTTTTTTACAACTGCATTTACTTAATAATTATTGATAATATCACAAAATTGTGATCAAAATAATTTTACTCACCCCACGTTGGTAAAAAGGCTGGTAGCAGCCACTACAAAATTCATGCCCACACTGAGGACACTTAAAGTGCATGCAGCCTCCTTTAGCTAATGCATATCGCATCTTGCAGCTTGGGCAGTCTGCAGGTGAAAAGAAAACAAAAAAACAACTCTGACCTCCACCAGAAATAATGAAATACAGCAGACAACAGAAGATCTATATATTAATATGTGGCAGGAACTATAGATATTTCTCAAAATCAAAATTCACAAAAAATTGTGAAACATGCTGCATGAAACACTAATGCATTATAAAGATGCATTTAGTACTACAAGGATGCATCCAACAAAATAACTATAAAAGGTGAGTTTTCTTTCTCCCCCAGATGCTTATTTTCTGTGCACGTGCACACACACACTATCTCTCTCTTAAGGTGGTAAAGATGTTTACCAATGCCATTTTCCTCCAGGTGGCGTGCCAAGCCAACAGCCTGGTTGTTGGGGTCATTATCAATTTTCCATTGTGCAAACTGTTCGCACGTCACACCCTCGTGCTGCTCTTCCCACTGCACAACAGACATAAACTCCAACTGATGGATAGTATACTATTATTGACTTGAATTACTGTCACTTCAGAAAAACTTTACATTTCTCACATAATCCACAAAGCTAGCTGTCAAATTCTAATTACGTATAATTAAACAGCATGCTCTGATGGTGGGCTCTCTCAGCAATACAAAAATGTCTTTTTATCTACACTGTCTACGCTGCATATTTTTTCGTTTTTTTTTTCAACTTAGCTAAAGTAATTTTAAAGATGAAATATTAAGTAATTTTATCCATATAAAATAGAAGTGATCACACATGAAAAGTTCTAGCACAAATTTTAATAAGCAATGACCTGCTTCTTGCACTGATAGCATGTCTTCTGACTGCAATGAGGACACACCATCTTCAGGTGTCTGTCTCCACCATCTGCGATGAAACCATTGCCACACTGGAACATAGTTTATACAACAACATGTATATGTGTAACACATTCACATGTACAAACAAACAGGAATGTAATATGAACCTATACAAGTGTACATGCACACATACACACCCTATATATATATATATATATGCACATGTATACAGTTATGCAAAGGTTCCAACTAATTTAAAGTCTACCATACTCTCCATGAAGTACAACATTCTTTCAAATTAGTTCTCAAAAGACGTCTGTAATAAAAAGGAGCATAAACTGCATTCTACACCTGATAGCTTGGTAAGCATCTCTCTCATAACCAACTATCAAAGAGAATATACACTCACGTGAGCACACCATCGGAAATGTGGATCTTTCTGTAGGTGCCAATCCCGAACTTTGGTTTCAAAAAGGTCATACACCTCTTTGTCTACCTGCATCTGAAGCTGCAAACAAGAAATAAATATAAAGAAAAGAGTCTTTCAAAACATTTGCATCCAGTGATGGCTTCTTAAACATTCAAGGCACCAAGCATCAATAGACGTCACTAAACACTGAAACAAAGTTTCCTGATAATGGAGATCTGGAGAGCAAAATAAAAAGTAGGTTTATATTTACATCCCACATTTTTAGTTTCAGCCTTTTATTTAACCTTTTAGTAAACCTTCTTTCAAGAAAATCTCCATTTTTAAGTTTTCTTCAAATATAAGAAGGGGTGGGTTGGAGTAAAAGTACCATGTAAATGTCACAAGTAAATAAAGTAGACCTTCACTGAGTTCTAGCTAAGGGCTGGATGTTTCCCAGTAGAATTGTTCACAAACTCTTCATCACACTATAAACTGCTGGATTAATTTTAAAAATCATCAATTAATTTTCAAATTTCATTCTATTTGCCATAAGCACAGATTAAAAACAAAAAAGCCACGAAGGAAGAAATAAAGAGGTTAAGTTTAATTATATTTTATTATTAATATATTATTTTTAATAATTATTGGTCAAGAACACAATAATACAGTACTCAAAGTGAAGATGACCACTATTCTTCTACGATGATCATTGTACTAAGCACATGGTGTTTAAAACCACCTTTAAAAAAATGAAATCTTTCTTTGATATGTCCCTAACATCATAAATTAAAATTACACCAGTTCAGAAAAAAGTGACCTTGTGGCTAGAGACAAAGACTGGTCTACTTAAATTAGAAAAGTTTTAGATGCTAAGTGCATTAAGCTGCAATTCCATGAGATTTAAAACTCTGACTGGCTAAGGCTGGGCGCCGGGGGTTTTCTCAGGGTACTCCAGTTTCCTCCCCCATCCCTTTCCCCCCCTTCCCTCCATAAGCAAATGTGAGTACTGCTCATGCGCTTGGTAGCAGCAGAGTTTGTCTCTCACAGTTGTTTAGTTAGGATCACTGCGCATTGAGATGGGGAAACTAGTGCGTTATAAGATGACATCAATCAATCAGTCAATAAGTTCTGCCTGATGCTACTACTTAATGTGAATTACTCCAAAAGTTACCCCAGGGATGCAAGTACTATACTTAGTGCAATTACAAGAATAGTATTTATAATAAATGCTTGATTTATATAGTGCACAATCATATTCTTATATAAGTGCTTAGTGTTTGAGACAAACAAAACATAAAGAGTACATGAAAGAAACGGATGGATAGGCAACAAGGGCAAAATAAAAATATACAGGGAAGAAATCAAAAGACATAGGTACATTAGGGCAATTTACAGTGACAGAATTAGGTAATCTACAAGACAGGCTAGTCAAGTGAAATAAAAAAAAGAGAAGTACAAGATAAAACTTGCATTGTGTGTGACTGTTTTTAAGACTAGTGCTCATGGAAGAGAAATTGTTTACGTACATTTAAAAAAATTCAGTGAAGGTTAAATAGCATCAGATGGAAAAGTCTAGATGGAATGTAGGAAACAAGAATTTGAAAGAAGCAGGCAGGGCAAGTAGAGTTTGCAAAACATGTTTAACAAACCACTGAGAATCTGTACTTGATGCAAGAATGAATGGGTAACCAGTGCAGAGCATGGAAGAGATGAATAACAAGCTATAAATACTAGATGTAAAGCCTGATTTTTTGTACTTTCTGGAGTTTGTGAATGAGGTATGCAGGGCAGCCTGTAATCAAAGAGTTAAGTAATCAAGATGTGATAGAACGAAAGTACAGACAAGTGTTCTGTCAGCAAATTGTGGTGGGTGGTGCTGATCTTACATGGGCCATAATCAGCATACTGACAGATAACAGCAACATGTCTGTCAAGGGTCATGTCAGCAGTAAAGGTGAAACCAAGGCTTCTGACAGTTGAATTGAAGGTGGTGTTAGTAGTCTAATTTATCAGTGACTGATGACAAACATTGAGACTGACTGCATGATGACAGTGGTTTTGTGCACAGAATGGATCCAAGTACAGAGCCATCAGGACATTGTAAGAAATTGAAGCAGGATGTGACATTAGGCCATCAACTAGCACAGTCTGTGCTTTGTCAGTCACAAAAGACTCAGACCATGCTAGTGCAGTCTCAAAAATGCTACAGAGTGAGGAGTCTGTGAAGGAGCACAAGATGATCAACAGTGCTGAGTGCAACAGACAGGCCATTGCAGAAACATTAGCACTATTGAGGGCAGACAGAATATCAATGCTTAATGAGAATAAAGATGAGAAGATTGATAAGCTGACTGAGAAAGTGTGCTTGTAAGTAATACCAGAGATGTGTCACAACAACTTTTTTCCTTTTTTTTAAGAAAGGAAAGACTAATTGGAGACTGGACAGTAAGACATTTACTTCTTCTAGTTTGGGTTTCTTTGAAATTTCTTCATCAGTTCATTTTGTAAGCAAAGATGGAAAAACCCCTGTGACAACCTGACATTAACAGTGTTTGTTAGGTAAGGAACATTCTTAACATTCAAGAAGATGGGTGGGTACAAGGTCTAACTGACAACCTGATGGTCTGAGAACGATCACCTTCAAATCAGCCTCAGAGACTAGTTTATTCATTTATGAATGGATGCAGTCTTTTATCTGGGCCTTGGGGTTGGTTAATCTGGCCATGTAGGTACACTTTGTCACACATCATCTGGTGGCACTGTCAACTTTTTCATGTACAGTGAGCCTGTCTTTTGCACACTCAATTATGCTCAACCCCTTTCTGGTTTCTTTTATGTCAGAAAATGGCATCAGTATTCATGAAAGCTAAATGGCCATTCTGGTGAGTCTTCCAGGGGTAGCAGAAATCTAGAGGGTTAGGAGAAAGATTAAAAAACGCAGACAGCACTCACCAGCATGCCAAGGAAGTTGATATATTCAGAACCTAGTTCCTCATCATTAAGGTCTGGTTTACTGCATAAAGGGCAAGTCCAATGACGAACATGTTTTTCTCGAATGACCACCTCAAAGTTCTGTTTTAAGCAATCTGAGCAAATTTTGCACTGACAAAAGTTCAAATTACGTATCTGAAAGAAATAAAAACCAAAAAAAAGCAGTTATCAACCAGCTGATGCAGGAACACATAACAGACATATTAATACTTTTCCAAGCCACATCTATGCTGTTAAAATGTTTTGCATTTTTTCATGAATCCATGATATTAGTCTACGGAAATGGGCATGTGGGTGGACAATTATGTGCTTAGCTCTGTATCCTAGTCTTGTCATCCATGTTAACACAGATATGCAGGGAGCGACATACACTTACCACAATGTCAGCTCAAGTTAAAATAATGTCACACACCGCTCAAGAGCCCCCCACCCCTGCTCTTTCCCGCTCCAAACGACTTATACGATGTTGTGAATCAACGGAAAAAAATGATTAAGGAATATTGAGATTAAGCACAATATTTAGGTATTAATTAAATTGGTTACTCTAAGGATGTCCTAGCATCATAAGCTTTCCATACTTCCATTTACAACAAAATGCTGCTAACATATACAACCATGCACTTAGTTCTGGGAGTCATCACTTCCACCCTCACACTGCTAGTTAATTGCTGCCTTCCTGTCTCTACCTTGATGTGGGTCCTATGCTAGTGGCAATCCTTCTCTGGTGGTTGTCACGTCACATGTTGCTCTTTGCTTAGATCCCCTCACATTCAGACTAATAGGGAATGCCACTGGTCAGCCACACCTCAAGTATCCTTTCAACCAGCTACAAGAGTGAACAAGGGGGCAACATCCCAATCAACCACAGTGACCATTGCTAGCTCCGCCCTACCAAGGGTCTGTGAGCTGACAAGAGCGTAGGCGTCACAAGCGCAGGTGCTAACTTCCCATGACCTCCTTGTTGGGCCGGCCTCAGTGACAAAATACCCTCAGGTGCTTTCTGCTCTGCTCTGACCATGGTTCGCACCTCCACAATCATGGCACAGTGTATCAAACACTGAAGCTTCATCCACCTACTACCTGACCTGCCACAGCTGTCCCCCTTGTGTAATGCATCCACACAGCTATTCTAAGTTATTTCCTTGTGTCAATATTAAGTTTTTCCCAACAATTACACTGTACTTCTCTGGTTTGTACCATTTGTGCTTTTAATCACTAAAACATCTTTCATGAATGCAACTTGACAACAACTTTGACATTCTGTTCCAGCCGCTGCAATCTCTAGTTTCCCTTGACCAAGGCAAAAACTGTGAATTGGTGGTGACTTGTTCGGACAAGTGTTAAAGGTCACCCTTGCCTGACCGAGTGCATTTAAAGAGGGATATCAATAATAAGTAGTTTTCTTGTATTCATTGTTAGCTGGCTAAGGAGGGGTCTAACCTTGGCCATAATTTTTGTGTGGATAAAAGACCCTTTTCGCTGTCCTTCCCTGGAATGCCTTCCATTTAGAATAAACTGAATCTTGCTAACTATGGTTGTGGCTTGTGTGAAAAGGTAACAATGCAAGAACTATTTACATAATTCATAAATTATTAACTTGTTAATATGGCCTTTTGTTAATTGACATTAATGAAGAAAAGGATGAAATAATAAAACAAAAAATAACTGAAAAACCAAATACTTTCAGATATATGATTATGGCTGTAAGGGGATGGTTTCATGGCATAGCTTGCTGCACAACATGAAAAAGTCTTTATACTCACAGTAATCAAGTGAAACTCTTACCTTGCTCATTGGATAGTGTGAAAAACAGATCTGACACTCCTGCATCAAATACACCAGAGCTGACCTCTTGTCCTCGCAGTTGCGAACAGCTTCCACCACATCCTCTAAGGTGCAGTAGTAGTCTTCACCATTTGTAATGCCCTGGCTGCTGTAGGCTGCAGGAAGGTCATGGTCTAATAGCTTAATGACCAGCTCGGCTCGACCCCAGCTACGAAGTTTGCCTTCTACAAGAACCATGCGAATGCGGCGCTGCAATATCAAGAAAATTTCCCAAGTATTTCTGTACTATGAATTCACTTAGCAGCAACCACAACGGTCTCACTGGACATAAATGAATGTGTACAGTGATCATTCTGTACCATGTAAAAATACAAGGCTGTCAGTCACCAATGTCTCTGTACCAAAATATATTACATTATGTGAATAGTAACTGACTAGATAATGGAGAGAGAGGTAAATGCCACTTTAGGATTTAAGCCATGCTAGCACAATCATATACTAGCCTACTAAAGATCCATAAACCTAATATCCAGATCTATTTCTATAACCATCAAGATCTATTTCTATAAAAATCAAGATTAAGACCTATTTTATAACCACCAAGATCCAGATTTATTTCTAAAACCACCAAAACCCAGGCATATTTTCTATAACCATCACGATCTATTTCTATACCATCAAGATCTATTTCTATAAAAATTAAGATCAAGATCTGTTTCTATAATCATCAACATCAAAATCTGTTTCTATAACCACATACAGATATGAAAAAAAAACAAGTAAATGCTCAGCTGTAAATGTTTAGAGTTTATTAATAAACACTTTTTATAAGACACATAGCCTATGTTTAATGTGGAAAAAAAAAGCATGAACAGCAACCCACTTCTCTGTCCAAAGTTTTGTCTTTAACCTTCTGCTGAAAGTCCTCATGGGAGATGACACTAGTTGACACACTCTGGCATGTTTCTGCAATAGCCATTTGCAGTAGAGAGCGACCCACACCGGCACTTCCTCCTAACTCATCTTCTTCCACCCCCTGCCACACTCGCTGCAAGAAGGGCTGGAGAAGTGTGTTGTAGAGATGTTGACGAGCACGTTCCTCATCCCCTTGACACTGAAGCATGGCTTGCAAAACCTCCTCCCTGGCAAAGGTGCTGTCTGGATTCAGTCGGGCATACTGAAAGGAAGCAGACAGTGTGTGAAAGTGATTGACACAGCTTTATTTGATGTCTGCTTGTGGCAATGTGCCTTTTTATAACTCAGAAAGTAAATTTCTCCAAATGAAAACAGCAACATAAAAAATGCATCAAAGGAAAACAGTTTCAGTCATACAATCTCTCTAGAGCTAAACATAATGCAAGAATGTTGTAACAAAACAACTCAAAGTTGTTATTTTTAATACAGCTCATTAAACTTATCAGCTGTGCATCTTATCACCTTAAAAAATAGTAATACTGGCATTCTTCTGTGCTTGTACATCAGCATTTTGTTGGAAATGTGAATTTAAATAAGTTAAGGATATGCTGTAGAAGTAAGAATAATTTTTAGCTCTCCATATAATTCAAGTTGCTATTTTCCATCATCTTTTTCCTTCAAAACATTTATTTATCCCAGACAGTAATAATCTGGGACTTCACGAGCTCACATGATCCCCAAATAATGTTTCCAGAGGAAAATGTCAATACAGTGTTTGCAAACATAAAGAACAATATTGAAAAAAATAAAAAGTACACTTCCAACCAAAAAAACAGAACGGAATAAGATAGGAGTCCACAATATGAGGCAAGAACACACAACTTACCATTGCTCTTCTCTTTGCAGTGCATTTTTTGACTGCAGGAACAAGTTCTCCTCCACATTCCCTTAGCGCTTCCTGAGCTTCTTCACGCGAAAGCTCTCCAACATCATTGTGCTGACTGCGCTGTCCTTCTGTTTTAACAGTGGAGACAACCACATCCACAAGTTTTTCCCACTCTGTTTGTAGCCAGGTGAGAGCTGCCCGGCTGTCATTGCCAAACTTTTCCAATGCTATGCTCATCTCAGTAAAGTTGAAGCCATACCTGTCTGCCATCTAAAGAATAAGCCATCATAACAGACTGACCTCTGCTCTGTAAAATGTTAGTATTTTAAGATTAACAGTATTGGTAGTCCCTGACAAATGAAGAAATTCTATTTACAATAAATGTTAATAGTGAGCAAAAAAAGGATACTCAGGATGACCCACTTAGATCATTTCTGAAAGTACTCAAAGTTTCTCCAAATAAGTTTAATAATGCTCTTTATTACATCTTATTCCTTGACAATAAAGAGTGAAGGACACATCAAAACTAAAACAAGTCTGCATCATACCACAAAACAAAACAAAAACAAACAAACAAACAAAAAGAAAATAATAAACGCACTGAGATGACTCTTTACCTTGACAAAGTGTAGAATCTCTGCTCCATCAATCTGCACTTGTTTGATTTTCTTTTGCTCAGAAAAGCGCTCCATAGTCTGCTGGAAGTTTCCCTCACTGAGTGAGCTTAACTCACCACTCCTCAAGCTGCTGTTGCTGCTACTGCTGCCCCCACTTTCCAGACTGACTTTCTGTCTGTCCTCATTCTCCTTCAGTCTTGCCACAGCACACAGCTCTGTTTTGTTTTCATAAGCACTGCATGCCAACTGTTCAGAAACAAACCCCGAGTCATTATCTGCAGCACTTAAGTGAGTGCCCTGAGCTGCACTTTGCAAAGACTTCTTGACTACTGGTGGGTGTGGCTGTGGTTGGGAGGCTATGCAAGAATCAACGTGATGTGAAGATGGAGCACTCTGTTGCTGCTCACTTTTAGCCTGCTGCATCATGCTGTATCGATGTTGGGCCTCTTTTTTCTCCAGGTACACCTGATAAAACAAGCAACAACAGGTGACTTTATTTATTTTTCACTGGAGTGAAAAAAAAGTTTCTTAAAAACTAAAAACTCTCAGGTCTCTCACTACTGTAATAACACAGCTTCCAAATAGTAATGGTAAACTTGGACACTAAAAAAAATGGTAACGGCAATCCTCTGACATTTCAGGTGTCGAGGAGGAAGGCATTAAAGACTGCACTCATCTTGGGACCTGCTTTTCTTGTGAGGATGGTGCCCAGTTTTTCTCCCTCACTGCTTTTTCATCTCCAACCCTTTTTAAAGCGATCTGTTACCCATGCAACGGCTGGGCAAACATAAGGTACGCTGTGCTATATGTGTAATAAACTGGTTAATGCGTACAGTTACACCTCAGGTACACTTATGTTAGTCTAGTTCTTGATGCTTCACTAAACTTTTCTAAGCCATAATACTCACTCTGTCTTGTTCCGCAGCCAGTTTGGTGTGCAGCTTTTCTAACTGCATGGACTTTATACTTCCATCTGGCACTTTACCTTCTGCTGATGCTGTATCTGCTGAAGGCAGCTCAGTTTTACCTTCCATTTGGGTGGATCCACTTTTAAGATCATTCTCAGAGGAACTGTGACTTGAAATCAGTGTTGGGTTGTCACTGGTCCGATCACATGCTTCACAAATGCGTGTTCCTGGGGAATTGATGAGAGTGCAATGGTTACATTGCCAACTATCTCCTGGAGGCCTAAATCGCCCAAACTGGCTTGCTGGCATTTTCATGGATGGTGATGCTAGAGGTTGGCCAGGTCTCGAAAGAGGAATGTTTTGCTCTGCATGGGACTGCATCTTTGGTTTTGTAACAGGACTCTGTAATCCCACCTCTTTTGCTTCTGCCATCCAGGTAGATGCTCTATCACCATGAAAGTCACCAGTGCCCTGCTGAGTAACTGATGGGCCTAAGTTAGAAACAGTCCTCAAAACTTCATCTCTTTGAGTTGGTTTTTCTGTGCTGTTGGAACCTATAGCAACCTGATGCTTCTGGGAGGCAAGAGTACTGTATACACAATTGTTGCTAGCTGCAGAAGACACCTGATGTGATGGTGTAGCATTCATTATGACTTGCTGCTCAGTGGAGACTAGCCCTGCACCACAACCACTATTATTTCCATGCACTAATCCTGATGGATCCATCTTCCACTGTGGTAAGATGCTCCTCCTGTCCACAGATGACCGACTATCACCACTGGCACTGTTTTCCTCCATATTTTCTAAGCAAGGGGAAGCATTCTGGCTAAAATCTGATTGCCTGATATTGCCAGGAGTTAATGCAGCATGCTGAGGTGAGTGTGATGGGTAAACAGACTGCTCCTGTTTTTTCAAAGAAAGTTGTGTTCCCTGCTGTAAAAAGTCCACTTGTGACTGGAGTGGTGTTGAAAGGTCAGATGTCTGTGGCTTTACCAGAATATTGGAGGAAGAAACCACGGTAGGTGGATGAAAGACCTCAGAAGACATGTCAGGATCACTCCTACAAGCCCCATACACTCCACTATCTATGATCTTTGCAAGCTCTTGTTTGTACTGAGATAAAGTATTATATTCTCGTATTAACATGGCTTTGCGTTTATTCAAGGAACGAAACTCTTCTAGCTCACAAAAATCGTCATTATTAAGCATGAGAGCATTTAAAGCATCATCCACTTCTTGCAATTCCTCTTTCAGCGCCATCA
Source organism: Marisa cornuarietis (assembly GCA_004794655.1). Classification (NCBI taxonomy): domain Eukaryota; kingdom Metazoa; phylum Mollusca; class Gastropoda; order Architaenioglossa; family Ampullariidae; genus Marisa; species Marisa cornuarietis. Next base: position 20,327,933 of record SMMW01000003.1, on the reverse strand, counting down.
GATGGATTTCACATTTTGCAGCACGCTTTTCATAATTGCTTTCTGCAATCACTCTGCTCAGCAACGGTGAAGAGATCAAAGATAACCTATTCTCAGGCAATGACCTAGGCAGCATGTTCCTTCCACCTTTGCCTGCCTCACCAAGCAAGCTGGTGGACTCTGTCCCTACTGCAGGCAAGCCTGCCGCTGGTCCTTGCAATGTTGTGTTGCTGTGACCAGAATGCCTCAATGACAAGTCACGATAATGCACACCTACTATGCTGCTGTTTGTTGCAGCAAGCAAAGGGTCTCTGCCTGTCTGCACAGGCACTGTATTGAGGTTTTGTTGCTGGAGTCCTGACCACATATAATTTGGGAGAAAGGGAGGTGCAACAGAATGCTGGAGCGGTCCACTGTGTCTACGAAGAGCTGTGTGCTCGGGATGGTTGATGTTCTGGGCAAGAAGATATGCTGGATGTACTACAGGCTGCCCCATCTTTGGAGCGCTGGCTGGCACCATCATGCTCTGCATGTCAGGCTGACCTGTGTTCCCAATCATTGCAGTGTAATATGGATGGTGATTAGAGCTATACTCAGGCATCTGCTCAAAGTGTTGCTGCTGTTGCTGAATCTGGTGATAGTACTGCAGCTGCTGCTGATGCTGAAAAAGACTTGAACTGGCATCAAAGGGCATCTGCTGGTTTCGCAAAGGATCAACAGAGGAATCATTGGTTCTGAGGACTGGTACATTCCCTGGACTGCTGTCTTGTGCAGGGGCTTGCCTGTGGTTAGTTGACAGATGCCTGCCAATAGTATATCAAAACCTCAAAAACTATTTGGCCAACATTTTTTAACATTTTCAACATATCTATTTATTTAATACTGCACCCAGTGGACCATTTATCTTTGAAAAAAAAAAGGATTAAAATATATTTCATCTACTCTCCAAATTTGTTACCCACTGCTGGAAGAAACACATATGATGAGGATAATAATAATAATAAGATTTATATGGGTACTTACTGTCAGTCTTTGAAAGCACTTTGCTTTTCTATTATTAGCTTATGTTTAGAAGACAAACTAAGAACAGATCTATTCTTCAGAATGAAAAGAGAGAAAATGTGTACTGAGGTGAGTATACTAATATGTTTATATGTCAAAATAATTATCTTTTAAGCATTCCAAATACATGTACTATATCAACTTTAGTTCATACAAAACAGATGACCATCTTTTAACTCACTTCAGGCTATCTACTGCACGAATCCCAAAGGGTCCTTGTATGTTGACACCAGCAGCAGTACTAACAGAGGGGCTAGGAAGAGAGGTAATGGACTGTCGCTGATGGTTGAGCCTCTTGGGGTGTTTGTGCCACATATCATCGCAAGCATCACACAGCTGCTTGTTGTCACAAGAATGACACCATACTGCTGCAGCTCTGTTTCCACAAATGTCACATGCTGCAAAGAAAAAAATTATCAACAAGTCTCTTAAATACTTCTTGAAATGAACTAAGCACACAAATATTAGAAAGACATAATTATCCAGAACTTTTGCTAAAATGTTTTCTCCCCAAAAATAACTTATTTGTGTTTTCAGAAAACCAAAGCAAAATTATGCAAACATTTTTAGTCCCTCTGAGGAAAACTTACACAGAGCATCACCCCTCCCTCAACAGTAGCAACTATAAATTACAATAGCAAATAAATGGACACAACACTCTTTTTCTGAATTTCTGCATGTCAAGTCAGTGACTTATACCTCTACGCATGCTGTCATCCAACTGCGTTAAATCAACAGGTTCAGTCTTGTCATTAAGTGGAAGCTCTGTCATGTGAAAAGGATGGACACTGTCATCCTGTGCTGTCACCAAGTTCTGTTGAATCAATAGAAAGCCTAATGCAAGCATGCTTTCTTTCACATACTTTTTATTTTTAACAAGCTAATAAGGTGAATTTAAAACACAAAGGTGCATCAGCTGTGAAAATCTTTGTAATGATGTCTGTGAACACTTCACTCCTCAATGACTGAAGAGTTATGGAACTACCTTGTGAAGTTGAAGTTAAAAATGTTCATACTAATAGCCATGTATGCACATGCAAACAAGGACATAATTTTCTGTTTTAACTCTATGAAAGAAAATTGTAACATTGATCAAAACACATTCTGCAAGTAGTAACCAAAACATATTTTAACTTACTTGTGTAGCACCTGAAACTTGTACAGGCTGAGGCAGAAGTTTCTGTGATGAGAGTGGTGGTTCCTGTTTCCCATTAAAGGTACTTGCTTGTGCTGCATGGCTCCATATTGCTTGTAGTTGGTTACTAAGGAAAGTATTGTAAAGTAATTAACATACACTGAGAACTGAATTAATGGAAACAATGTCCTGCAATACAAAACACTCAGAGACAGTTATTAAAGAATCACATCTTGTCAACATGCTTGTCATACTGATGCTCCAAGTGTGTTATAATGGCAAAAAGTAACAGCTTCAGGGAAAAAAATTCCAAAATTGAACAGGTAAATGAGTCTCCCACTGATTTTGTTGGTGTTTCTTAAGAAGGCAGCTGGGAAGACCAACAAATAAGGAGCAATAATAGTGTAGCTGGAAACGTACAAATGCAAACATGACTCTTTTGCTAGCTTGTAATAATAATCACATTTAATAATAATAATAATAGTGAAGATTTTTACAGCGCATATTCACACTCATAGAGAGCATGCTCAGCGCTTAAAACGAGGAAGAGACGTGGACTAAGTAGATACAGAACAAAGGGGACGAAAGAAAACGACAGTACTGACGAAACAGAAAACAAAAGGCATCAAGTAAAAGGAACAGAGAAATATAGTGATTCTGCGAGAAAGATGGGTAAAGTAGCAAGAGGGAAGGGGGGAGGGTAAGAAGGACTAGCATTGTGTGGACTGTGTTAGGAGTAATGCTCAAGGAAGAGGTGCGTTTTCAGTGCAGATTTGAAAGATTCAATTGTAGGAAGGTGGCGGATATGGAAAGGAAGAGAGTTCCATTGTTTTGCAGCACAGTAGCCAAAAGTCCTGTGACCATATGTTGTTGTTATGGTGACAGGAACAGTTAGAATACGGTCGTCAGACGAAGAGCGTAGTTGTCTGGACGGAGAGTAAGGGATGAGAAGTTCAGAGAAATAGTCAGGACAGGAGCCAGAAAAGAAATTAAAACACAGCACAGACAGACATTTCAACTGTTAATTGATAGAACTGATCCTGCAATGCTCAAAGAAGATGGACTTATGCACTGAACTGATGGTCTGAAGAAAAATGGTGTGTCTGTGCAAACAAGCTTTCTGGCCATTCAATCATTGCACCAGAAAATCTGGGTGATGCAGACAGACTTCATACATAGAGGCAAATAGAAAAAAAACTACATACATAAACAGCTATGTTTTAACAGCTTTTGATTCTTCTCAAGAATATAATAATAATGCTAATACTGAACACTTAAAGCACACTTATCCAGCACCAGCCATGCTCAAAGCGCTTTGTATACATACATACACACACATAGGAGCATGCAATACTAGATGGAAACACTGAGAGACATCACACACTGGTCTGTCAGACACTTTCTTTGTACATGAACATGCATGCACACACACAAACAGAGAGAGGGTGGAGGAACCTGGAGTACCCCAAAAAACCCTAATGGCTCTGTAAACAGGTGAGATATGAACCCACAACACCCAGTTCTCACTGCTATGGTGATGGGTGCTTTAGCCACTGTGTCACCAACTACTCAAGTATGCACAATGCATAGGCCGTCGCAGATTTCACTGATGGTGGTTCTTCTTTAATGAAAGGAGTCTAAAATGTTGCTGTATGTCCATTTCTTTACTGCTGCTATGGCAAGATAAGCTCTGAAACCCAACTGAAACCTCTCTTTTGGAGGCAGGATACACTGACTTAAAAAATGAGACTGTGACAGTTGGCACAGATCTAAGATCTCTATTAACGTGCTGATTTACAGCTTTTTAGCTTTATCTTCCATTCACACATATGTGGGTTCTTATTAGATCCTAGGATGAAAAATTACTTTACTACATGGATGATAAAATTTTGCATTTGCTTAACTGTATGGATTAGAAGATTTAACTGCATGCTTGGTTTAAATACTACTTAATGCAATGGATAGAAAGTCTGCATGGTTTAAAAACTCCTTTTTTCTTATGGGTTTTGCATGGAAATGATTCCAGATAGTGGTATCATGCCACTCAAGTCCACTCATCATGCAAAAACACTACAAGAAGGAGGAATAATTTTTTTTTTAGTGATGATATTTTACATGAAAATTTGAACCCACATGGTAGTCTGTGGCAACAGGTCGCTGATGACTTCAGTGTGGGGATGAGTTCCTGTCAGATATCTCTCTATCTCTAACCGAGCCAGCACAATGTCTGCCACCAGCCTGCTTGTGCTCCCGGGATCTGGCTCATCTCCTTCAAACTGGAGCCCATCATCTATTTCCACAGTGTAACCCATCTGACGCACCACCTCCAGTGACCCCTAAAAAACACAATGCCCTCTGCACTCAACATCTCCCACAAAACAATGCAAGCATGAAGACAACAGTTATTTATTGATGCACATTAAATGTGCTATAAAACAATTTGAAATACTTTCTATTTTATACGGCAATAAAATGTTTCATATGACTAATAAATGGCTTACTGATCTTTAAATCTCTAAAAAAGCAAATATAAGGCACAATGTTATGTGTACAAACTCTGAATTATACAGCAGAAAAAAAATTCATGGAATCAGAAACATCAGGAATGAAGTGCCGCCCATTTTTTATATTTATAAATAAATACAAGCAAAACTTAATTTTATTCTTGAGAATTAATCAGAGTTATATGAAGTTGATAAATTATATATAATCTATTTTCTACACATCTGGGCTTTTAAGGATATAAATGAATCAAAACATTATGTATATAAACTTAAAAACAGAACACAATGCTGCTTTGTCTTGTATGTCTAAATTTTCACACTTGCCAAAAAATCAATGTCACATTTACTACAGATAAAATTACATCTTTTATCTGAACCAAACTGATAGAAAGAAGAAATATATATCTATATGTAATCTTGGAGCTTTTATTAAGGAATAAGTTTTTAAAAAAACACTCTACAAAAGAAAATAATCCTTGTATTGATTTTAAAAAAAATACCTTCATGGGTAAGACTCTGTCTCTAAAAATTGCATTGCTAAACTTGATCTGACGCCAAAGTTCAGCACGTCGTTCTCGTGGCTTAAGCAAATGTCGCCCATACTTCTCCAAAATGCCAAGTGCTTGTGGGATGGTCTTTATCTGAAGCACTGACTATAACATTAAAATGACACAAGATAACAAGTTTATATATAACTCCCACAGACAGCAGCTAATATCTTAAACAATAATTGTTTTTAAATCATTGTAAAGAAATTCTTCATTGTGTAGAATACATCTTGATCAAGCACTCTGAACTGGGCAAAACCAAAAGAGTATTTGCATGTTCCTTGAAATGCTTTGTAGCTGTTCTAGAACAATAAACTAGGCCCAGCCAGCTGTACTTCTCTTTGTAAGCTTGGCCATGTATAGTCAAAACTTACCTAACTATGGCTTCTGATGAGAGACCTTATGAACTGAAGATTTTGCACACAAAAATGTTTCTTTACACAAAATAGTAAGACAAACTTTCTTCTTTTTTCTCATCAATTCGTATACAATACACATAAATAATTAAGAGGTAATGATTATTAGTTGTTAATAATGGTCAGACAAGATTTTTTTCAGTCCATGTGTTGCTATAAGAAAAATAAGAATAAGAAATTGTTTATTTGCCAAGTCACACTGCACTCAGAATATGACAGAACAGGCCATTGGTCGGGTTGGTAGCATCCACCACAATCTTACATGACCTGCACAGACTAGGCTGGGCATAGATTGTGCTCACAGGGGGTAGGTATTAGCCAATACATCAGGTAGCTGCATGCACAACCCGGTTGAGTAGGACTTTCTGTTTTTGGGTGGAACTGCCGTACCAGAGAGTGACAGAATGTCAGTACACTCTCGATGGCCGTCTGATAAAACTGGACCAGAATGTCCTGTCTTATGCTAAATTTTTTCAGCTGGTGGAGAAAGTAAAAAACATTGCTGGGCCTTCTTGATAGTGGAAACCACATTCACTTCCCTGCTCAGATCATTAGAGATGATGGAACCCAAAAACTGAAAAAGGTTGACATGCTCAACGGCCTCGAGGAAATCAACTATCATCTCCTTGGTTTTAGATACACTGAGCTACAGACCATTATCGCTGCACCAAGCCACCAAGTGATCTGCTTCTTGGTGGTACGCAGACTCATCATTGTTCTGTCACTGATCCGTGTGCTTAGAAAGAGTGGTTGGTAAAAGGCAGAACAGGAATGGAGAAAGGAGCCAACTTTGTGGTGTGCCTGTACTGAGCACCAGGATGTTGGAGAGGCAATCCTTGACTCTTATTCTTTGGGGACGGTGCAAGAGAAAGTGAAGGATCCAGAAGCACATTGACTGGGAGAGTCTAAACTCTGAGAGCTTCTAAAAGAGTTTCAATGGAATGATTGTGTTAAAGGTGGAGCTGTAGTCTACAATACTGCATATCAATCATACATCCTTTCTTTTATGATATGTACTCTTTCATCCATGGATAGGGAACGAGGTTTCAAACAGAAGTAATCTCACCTCACAGTTTTCTTTCAGCATCTGCCCAACACTTAGCTGTGCATACTTGAGTGCAATGGGGCATTGCAAATGCAGCAGTTTACTGACTGCTGGGCCATGATCCCCAGCACTGCTCACAGCATCTGTTAACTCTTTACGTGCCTGAAGCAAACTCTTCTCCAAATTCTTTTCTCTGTCCCCATCAGTCACTTCTGAAGGCATGTCCAGCAGGCTGGACAATGTCGATGCAGCTTGTCCCATTGATGTCTGCATATGCATATCAAAGCCTGGCAGAGAAAATGACAACTCACTAAAGAGGTGGACTTTTTCATTTATAGATCCTCATATTGTTTATTACTCTAAGCAGCAAGTAGATTACCAGTAGGAAACTGAAATACTTCTTGCAACAACTCCATTCCCACTGCAGTCTTAATCCATTTATGCCCGAGGTTGAATGTTTTTAATTTGTGCATAAAATTCATATGTGCGACCTACAGGTATTCAAGGAACAAGAATCTGAAGAGAAAAAAATGTTGCTCCAATAATGAAAGGTGAAGCATAAATGGGTGAAGCTGTCCATGGTAAAGATGTGTATGATATAGACATAAGAAACTGATTCTTTATTGCTTCAAAAGCATAGCTCCAGCAAGGGTGTGAAAGGTGTCAAAGTAACTACACAACATCTTAAAACTACTGTAAATATAATCTAATTATAGACAAGAACAATTATACTTGACTTCTATAAACACATGTACCAAGAACTCAACACATAAATATAAATACACTTTAAAACACAGCATTTAGGAATATGCACACTATATATATGTGTGTGTGTGTGTGTGTGTGTGTGTGTGTGTGTGTGTGTGTGTGTGTGTGTGTGTGCAGGAGAGCCACAGAGAGAGAGAGTGTTGTCAGAACATTAAAACAAAAAATCAATTTCTATATCTCTGTTAATTATGCTTAGTCTGTAAATTATAGAGAAACCTGGACACATTCTGGGATTATATGTTAAGAAGGATGATTTTTATTATTAAGTCTGTATCTTCCTCTAGCTGTATGCCTCTTCCATTAATGTTTGCTTACTTCCCACCCAATACAGACAGAACCACTAAGGGTACAATGAGTGCAGAAATAGAGATCTTTGGCTCTTCGTTTTTAGTTTCACAGGACCAAATTCATGTATATATATATATATACACACAGACACACATAGATGATTTATAATTTTACAAACATAGTACCAAAAATTACCAAAAAGACTTCTAATTTTTATGTCCTGATTCTTGGAACAGAAGGGCTAACATTATCTGGTTGATATCTGCTTTTTTTTTAAATATTCTTATAATAATCAAAACACTATTTTTCTGCAATCCTAAAAGAGAAGAGAAAGTAAATATGCGTGAGAGTCATTGAAAAATAATTTGTATGCATCTGTGCATACAATCATCCATGTGGATATGGGATTTTAAAGATAGAACTGAAAATGTCTTTAAAATCAATAAAGCTTTTAAATCACAAAGATTTTATGACTACAGATGCATCAGAGTGCTGTGTGAATAGAACAATAACAGAAGCAATGAAACAGACTGATGCGATATTTTAGGTCTCAATTTCATACAGCTAACATGGTACTACTATTACATCTATGAGACTGATCATCTCAGTAAGCTGAAGTCCCAAATGTCTTAATTCTTATTCCAAATATTTTTTATTCTCTAAATAATACAAAATCTAATCCTTTTGTCAATGCATGTTCATTCTTCTGTGGATTTAAAGTAAATAATTACTTCCCGAATAAAAGAGAAATGTAAATAAAAAAAAACTCCATGTACTATAGGTCAATCTACAGAAATGATAAGTACTCAATAAAAAGTTACAGTAAAAAGCTTTAAAGATCAGTGTTTTTTCGATTACTGTAATAATTACTCGCAAATATTCTTTGAAATAATTTCGCTTATTCGAAGAGTTTTTATACTGTTACTATTAATCAGTATTTGAATCACTATACTAAGAATCGATATACCAAGACCGATGACTCATACGTATGATAAGGGAATTCTTATTAATCTACATATATAGCTTTTATTATCATTGTTCAAAGAGTTCTTTCTATATTCCCCCATAAACTGATCGCAAAATTGTGACCGCGGAAAGGTGCAAATGTAATAGTCACGAGTACTTTTGTTTTGTAGTTGTACTAAATCGCACGGGTATCTATGCTGTGATGCATGGTACTATAGGTGTAGAATGCTAGGTCGAATCACATGCTTATGTTTAACAATTCTCATCGGCGTTGTGCCAATAATGCACCACGGTTTCTATATACTGATATTTGAAACAGAAACGTTACAATTTGTATAAGTGGCTTATCACCTACCTTGATCGAGTACCTTAGCTTCCTAACGACGTATGTTCCAGAGCTATGTTGACATTGTGCAGTTACTTCCCTTCTCTCTCAGCGAGGAAGTGCAAGATGGCGCCAGATGTGGTTATTTTTAGCTTGTGGCAGTTCCCACAAACAGAAGTATAATTTCCCACAGTCCATCTCCGGAAAGGAAGATATCTACATTTTTATCCGAAGATCACGTATTCTGACTCACTTAAAACGTGTTTTCTCTCATATACAAGATATTTTCCATTTTAAACTTTGCCGTTGGTACACTGATGACATCAGTAGATATATATATATACGGGATTTTATATATGATGGTGTTATATCTTATTAACAAAGTATCGTGCCTATCACGGTAATGAAGGTCCGTGGTGCCAATAGCGTCTTTGCTTTCTCTTAAGAATGTTTGTCTTCTAGGGCTGCCATCACATCCTTACCTAATGGAGTCTACTCTGCAGTATCACGCAGAAGAGTAGGATCACGTGGTAGGACGGTCTTAGCACGAATGGTCTTTGTCGTGTACTGTACTTGCTCAAACCAAAGAGCTCTTTGGTCAAACCAGCAGACCAGCTTGAACCGCTTCACTGTTGCCAAAAGGGGTTCATGGTGTCCTACGTGGGAAGCGGGCGTGCTCTGGAACAGGTGTCACATACAATGTCCACTAAGGTGTCACAGTGTCCCCTGTGGTGTCACAAACAGTGTCCCCTGTGGTGTCACAAACAGTGTCCCTATGTTGAAAGTGGTCCGGTGGCGCAACGATTATGACTCCTGTCACCATTACAGTGAGGGTTGGCTGTCCTAGGTTCAGCTCTCGTCTCGGGCACGCGCGCTGTTCTTTCTCTGCATGTGGCATCTGTTTACAGGGCTGGCTTCCTTGCCTTGATATAGCCTTATAGTTGCTGGATCGGCGTAAGATACCTATTCCCTTCCCCCTCCTCCCATAGGTTGAGATATTGTCTCGGGACACTATGTATATGAGACACCTGTTCGCAGGCCTTCCGTCTCCTTCTCCCTTCCCTTAACTTTCCACTTATAGTGCAAAATCACCTTTAGGTGATCGAAGCACTTCCCGCCAAAGCAGCCAAACCAAACCATGTAGGAGATTCGGAGCAGCTTATAGTTTTCTTATAGTTGGTCTCGAATGCCTGGAATCTCCTTTACTTATCGGCAAGCAAGGTTCACGTCTCACATGTGTATAGCAGGATGAAAACTATAAGAAAAACTGTTATAGTCAGTGCTTTGTAGCAAACCTAATGGTATTCATATCCTTCCTGGCCATTGCTGCTATCTTTGTTGCGATCCTCATGCGGATGTCTGTCGTGGAACTGCCATCTTTGGAAAGGTTGGCTACCTATATAAGTACTAGAAGCTGTTCACCTCCTTCAGCTGTATTCTGTTGATATAGATATATTTGCTTTGCTTTTGTCAGTATACTATAGTCTCCATTCCATACGGATTCGCACTGTCAGTTTGCTGGTACGTAATTGTTTGTGCCTGCCATCAAATTGATGTCGTCTGCAAATTGCAGGCTGGTCAAGGGCCTCCTGATGGAAATGGCGGTGTGATGGTCGTAAATGGGTTTCTTTCATGATATTCTGAAAAAAGACACTTAACGCTTTCTACTCTACGGTCCATTCTCCTCGCAACATTTTTCTCATCTTTTGATTGTGACCTCTTGTCTGCAATACTGCCTCTTGCTTCTTTCACTTTCTTCACTGCCACTATGTGCTGATGGGACAAGTATATATGTTGTTGATTCCACCACCACCACCACCATACTATTATTACTGATACTACTACAGATACAAAACCACAGCTGCAAGTCAAAATGACCGTCAAAGAAGAAGGCTAGAAATGGATATTTTAGTAGTAGTACTGAACTGTGGTGACTGTATCTATGCTGATGGCATTCACTTTCTTCTGAGAACGGAATGAATTCTTTGCTTCGAGACCATTATTAATAATTTTTCTGTGTGTTTATCTTTTTTCTTTGTAAAGCGCTTTGAGTTAGCCTTTGATGGTGGGGTAAAGCGTTGTATAAAATCACTTTATTATTATCACGGCATAGCAGCCGGCCCTAGTACACATATTTCAGCCACAGACAGCACAGGACTTCAGCGAGAATAAGTTACTGTAAAAGGTCTCTGATGTCCTTTTGAAACATGGAACAGGATGGGTAGTTCGAAATGAGAACAGCAGAGAGTTGTCCTGATCTCGGTCTAGCATACAAAATCGTTTGCCAAACATTTTGGTGCAAACTTTTGGCACATGTAGGATTGTGTGGTCTGCTGAGAAACTATATATATATGCTGCCTGGATGAAAAGTAGTTTCAAAGTTTAGTTTCTTTTTAGTGGTGTGGTCAGCCAGCGAGCTGACTCAATCAGTTCTCGAAAAGAGCTGGTGAACAAACCTCGTTGCCTGAACATCAATCTACAGACTGATTGGTTGACTGCTTGGTTGCTTTTTCACTCCGTGTCAGCAACTAAGCAGCGGCTGTACGATCTGACAAATAGCTGTAACTGTAATTGTAAGCATATTATTATATACTGGGAAAACAATTTACGATTGCAATTACAAGGGGCCCGGAGATCGAGGTCGTCTACCCCAAGCCCGTGTTGTGTTCTCGGCGGCCCTAAGCAGTATATATACAGTGCACAAACGCATTCAAACTTTAGCCAAAGTAAACGGAAGGTGGGGAGTTGTAAATACATGTATAGGGATTCTTTCATGAAGAGTTGCTGATAAGTAAAACGAACCAGCATCAACTTTTGGTGACTTCCTCAAGAAAACAGATAAGTGCTGCATCAATGTACAGAGCTTAGCATTTAGCAACCTCCCACTGATGGCCAAGATGCAGCGATAGAGGGCGTTCACTCGAGGGGAATCCCCTGTTGGAGACCCGTATGTTAAGATCGGGCGTCATTTTGAAATATCCTTCGGTAATAAATGCAAAATTTGTAAAACGCATACTCATACTTCTAAGGAGCATGCTCATAGCGCTAAAAAAACAATAACGAGACATGGGCAACATACGAGGGACAGGAAAATAACCATATGAACTACGAAAGAAGAAGATCGAGTACCGATCATGAATAAAAACAAACACAAAACACGAAGAAGAACTCAATAACAGCCACAGGCGTCCCAACTTCTATCGTGAGTCCTGGCAGACCAATAACAAGGAGCACCACCAGAAAAACAATTAATCTAGTTGTTTAAACGGTATCGTTTTAAAGCAGATTTAATTGTAGAGAAAATCGCGCTAATATATGTGGCATTGATCCATATACGAAGTCGACTCATCGTTAGATATTTCAAAACCGAAAATTTGTATTGTGAGTCTTTAGTCTGCACAGCTAGCATAGTCGTCACAAGAGTTTACAGAGATGACACAAAGTGGAGAGATGCTGTAATGAAATCCCGTTCTTCCGTCAGTGCTGTCACAAAGAATGTGAGTGAGAAAAAGGAAATGTGTACTGTGTCTGTAGATCTGGCAATGAGCGAAATTGAAAAAGGATAACATTGAGTTGATGATGATGTCCATTTATAATCCACAGGTATCCATTCAGAAGAATGCCCATTGCGCAGCAAAAAAACAGAAGAGAAGAAAAAATAAAACAACAGGAAAGTAAAAAATAATAAAGATAGAATTACATGGTGCTAATTGGTTGAGTAGTGATAGCTCGTCAATGCTCGTCCTTCTTAACCCCGCCCCCTTCCCTCTTGCTACTTTACCCATCTTTCTCGCTGAATCACTATATTTTTCTGTTCCTGTTACTTGATGCCTTTTGTTTTCTGTTTCGTCAGTACTGTCGTTTTCTTTCGTCCCCTTTGTTCTGTGTCTACTTAGTCCACGTCTCTTCCTCGTTTTAAGCGCTAAGAGCATGCTCTCTATGAGTGTGAATATGCGCTATAAAAATCTTCACTATTATTATTATTATTGATAGTAAAGATAATGAATTCCAAGTTAACATAGTGGGGATTACCACAAGAGAACATGTAGATTTAGTCAGAGTGACAGTGGACAAAAATGAGAAAACCCCAAATAAAACCTTATAAACCTGTCTCTAAAGGGTAAGGTGTAACTAAACTGCATATGCCTGGTATGATGAAATGTAATTGCATCATGGACCTTCATCTAGATGAAGGTCCGTGATTGCATGATCAGGCATATTTATAGCTGCTGCCTAATATGCAAAAACAGCAGCAAATTTTGATTAGCTGAAATCTGCAAAAGAGGGGGAGATTGACATCACTCTCACAGATTATTACTGTGAAGACTTGATTAAGATGTATGGGCAATAAATTTAGTTTTAATGTAATTACTAAGTTGTAATTTTTTAAACTGCCCCACTCTACCACCTACCAACAATAAATTTTATGATGGTCACATCGGGGGTTTGACAATAAACTGACATGCCACCAATGAGAATTTTGGAATTGTGTGCTGGATCATTCTGTCACAGATTTCATGCAATCATGTGACAGCTCATGCTCATTCATTCAGCAAAACACAAAGATCTGTCAGTGGCTTTCCAGTAAATTTATGGTTTTCTCAAAATAAATTAGTAAATTTTCTTGCTCTTGCACACCTTTTCATGGCAGCTCTTTTGTACCTGTGAATCAATTTTAGTATAATAATAATAATAATAAAGATCATTGCCATACTAATGATGTACAGTTAGAGAACTGGCTGAGTGAAACAGATGTGACTTTACTATTTCATATAACTCTGCCCCTTTCTCCACCATTGTCTAATATGTGAACCTGTGTATGTATGTAGAAGTTAATGTTTGTATTTACTTTGTTCATAATTAAAAAAATCAATATCATAATTGCTACAACCATTGCCTGTCATTTGTCTTATGCCAAGTGCCCCTAACAAAGATGTTTGTCACATATTATTGTGCCTCAAAGCTTATGCATGCCATACATACTTTGTATAATTATCAATTTTTTTGCTCACTCATCGTGTAACTTATAAGCTATCATGTTAAATGTCTGTTTAGTCTTGCCTCCACACAGTATAAATATTATTTACCTTTTCAATGGGAAGCAAAAATTAAAAAATGTTCATAAAAACAGTTCACTTACCGCTGGTGAAATATCCCAGTTTGCAACGATTGTTAACTGAATTGAAAGTAATCACCTTGTGGCCACTACCCCATCCCCTGTTGTCAGTGACCGGATGCCGGCCAAGAATGTTCCCAGCGTAGGAAAGCACCAACCCAGTCAGTGGCATGCTTGTCATAGCATACTGCTCCCCTTTCATCACACCTTGCTCATGCCTTTAGTGACCACATTCCCACACCTTTGAAGTATAACATGTGGGACATGTTTTGGTCGATTCTTTGTTATATGCAAGGACAAGGGAGAGATCATTTTTCTCTGGAAATTGGCCAAAGTTTCAACTGATCTTAATATTCTTTACTTTGAAAGATGCACACACTAACTGCCATAATTTAAATTATTAAAAAATTGTTGCTGTGAATTATCGGAGTCCTATTAACCTTGCTCTAGGCATGTGGGGGTTGGGTGTGTGTAGAGGAGCACTGGCTAGAAATGCAGCAGTCCACATATTAACATTGATGCAGCAATTATGATTTAGTGCAGTTGCTTGAATTACAAAATACGGAATTAAGAAAAAATATATTAGCTCATGGCTCAAGTCTAAAATACATTTCTTGCTTCAGTATTCATGGTAATAATTAAACATTACTGACAACACTTACATACTAAACATGCAGAAAAAGACAAAAACAACCTTTAGATGAACTGATTTCTTTATGTCTTCAGTTGGGAGAATAGATTTGTACGAGCTTGTATTATAAAACAAAAATACTGTAATAAAAGGCAGCAAAAAAAAAAAATGAAGCCACCTTGCCACCTCAAAATACACAATGCTGAAAAGAGTAAAGAACCAAAAATGGTGTTCATGCTAGAGATTGGCCATGTTTGAGCATGTATGTTTGAGTGTGCATATTGAAAGGCATTTTTGTTCCAATGTCCAAGTTACTGGTCCAATGGTATTGCAGACTATTGATCTTCTTCTCCCTCCTCCTCAAACTCTCCTTCTTCCTCAGCTGTTGCATCCTGGTACTGTTGGTATTCTGATACCAGATCATTCATGTTGGACTCTGCCTCTGTAAATTCCATTTCATCCATACCCTCACCAGTGTACCAATGAAGGAAAGCCTTACGCCTGAACATAGCAGTGAACTGCTCAGAAATGCGCTTGAACAGCTCTTGGATAGCAGTTGAGTTTCCAATGAAAGTGGCAGACATTTTGAGTCCCCGAGGTGGAATGTCGCAAACAGCTGTTTTCACATTGTTTGGGATCCATTCCACAAAGTAGCTGCTGTTTTTGTTCTGCACATTAAGCATCTGCTCATCGACCTCTTTCATGGACATGCGACCACGGAAAATTGCCGCCACTGTCAAGTAGCGACCATGACGTGGATCGCATGCAGCCATCATGTTTTTGGCATCAAACATCTGCTGGGTCAGCTCTGGTACTGTAAGAGCCCGATATTGCTGAGAGCCTCGGGAGGTTAGTGGAGCAAAGCCAGGCATGAAGAAATGTAGACGTGGAAAGGGCACCATATTGACAGCAAGTTTGCGTAGATCAGCATTCAACTGCCCTGGGAAACGTAGACATGTTGTGACACCTGACATTGTTGCTGAAACCAGATGATTAAGATCGCCATATGTAGGGGTGGTTAGTTTAAGAGTGCGGAAACAGATGTCATACAAGGCCTCATTGTCAATGCAGTAGGTTTCATCTGTGTTTTCAACCAGCTGATGCACTGAGAGTGTTGCATTGTATGGCTCAACAACTGTATCCGAGACCTGAGAACACAATACAATGGATACGTTTAAAAAAAACAACAAGAAAATAAGAATTTCACATTCATCAAAACTTATTATACCATGCTATTTGCTAAACCATAATGAAAATCCCATATTGGTCATTTGACTCGTGAGCAACAACAAGTTCTTGACTGTAAACAATCACTAACTTATTAAAAAAAAAGGCTACAGTAGGTGGAAACAGCCAAATCTGAGCAAAGACCAAGCCAATCTATACCATTTTCATTATTCTTATTACACCAGTTATGAACTAATAGTTCTGTAAATGTATTCTCTTCCCCCAACCCCATCACTGACTCAAAAAAAAACAAAAAAACATACCTTTGGTGAAGGAACAACTGAGAATGTGTTCATGATCCTGTCTGGGTATTCTTCTCGAACCTTAGAGATAAGAAGTGTGCCCATGCCTGAACCAGTGCCACCGCCCAGCGAATGGGTCATCTGGAAACCTTGCAAGCAGTCGCAGCTTTCAGCCTCTTTGCGTACAACATCTAAAACTGAGTCAACCAGCTCTGCTCCTTCTGTGTAGTGGCCTTTGGCCCAGTTGTTACCTGCACCAGACTGACCAAATACAAAGTTGTCTGGCCGAAAAATTTGACCAAATGGCCCAGAGCGGACTGAATCCATTGTGCCAGGCTCCAAGTCCAAAAGAACTGCACGAGGCACATATTTTCCACCTGAATATTAAAAAAAAATGGTTAAAGTAACATGCAATTATTTTTTACTATTTTTAAATATTTTTCAGAAAAAAGTTCATATAACTTAATGTAACAGTTTAATCATCAATTAGAAGGCATGTTCAGACCATACTGTTTGCTCTTACAATTCAAAGCCATATGTGATTAAACTGGTTGATGAGATTTCAAGAGACAGTTATACAAAGCAGATGAACAAGATCCTTCAATATTTGTACAATATTGTAGCATTACTTAGAATAATATCACTCACCAGTAGCTTCATTGTAGTAAACATTTATCCGCTCAAGCTGCAGATCTGAGTCACCATGGTAGGTCCCAGTTGGATCAATGCCATGCTCATCTGAGATCACTTCCCAAAACTGATGCAAAAAGAAGGTGGTTATTAGTTCCCTAATTTCTTTAAAATAAAAGTATGTTACACTAACCTTAATGTAATGTTTAAGATGTGGCACGTGCACCCTTATTCTTAAGCAAATTATGGATACATAACTCTTCTAATGTTGCAGTACATCATCTACTATATTTAACGAAAAATTAAAAACATGTGCATTAAAAACCAGTACATTCCTAAAAGCATTATGCGTTTTTTTTTCGTTTTATGCTCAGCTTAGTTTCTATTGAACCATTCAAAACAACCGATCGATTCCTACATAAGACTTTTGATACTTCAAAAAAAAAAAAAAATTGTGAGCGTTAATCGAGAGCTTATCGCGGAAATCCAGGAGCACTGCTCGGCTTCGGTGGTTCCTTAATACATAGACATGCTTATCTTCCGCTTTCGGTGGAAACTAAATGCTCTTAAACTTTTTATTGACATAAATGGAAGGGCGATTTTGCAGACGCAGGCTGTGCACACATCGAGGGCTGAAGAGTGATGCTGTGACGTCTGCTGGGCTTTCAGCTAGCGGCAGCCGGACAACTCGATAATTTGCTCATGAACATAAATTTTCACCACAAACGCGTTGTAAAAATTGCAGGTAAATAAGTTTTTTTTTTATAAGAATACGATATTTTATACAGGAGTATTATTTTAAACAGTTTTTGTTTCTATTCTTAACAGTCACTGTGTCAGCATCCGAAAGACAACTACTGAAACCGGTTTTCACATTGTTCTTTAACTATGTCCAAGAACTGTACAAGGCAGCTGAAATTCATATGCGGTATGATTACCTTGGCACCAATCTGGTTTCCACACTGGCCGGCTTGAACATGGACGATTTCACGCATGGCTATTGCAGGTTAGAATACGCTGGACGGTGGACACGTTTAGGCCGTTGGAGGTTGGCAAGTGGAGTGGGATGATGATGACCTCGCTTTGGTTTTACTCGCTGTCATAAAATCCTTGCGCATAACGTCACTGTAATATAGTACCATTAACACTTAGTAATGACGTTGCAGAAGTCGATAAACTGATAGCTTTATAACATATTTCTGCGGGGAACAGATTTTTGTGTTATATAGTAATTTCTGTGAGAAAATGCAATTGTTTTGTTTGACGAAACGATGAGGTCATCGCAGTGTAGACCCAGTCGCCGACAGGTTTGTAGTAATCCGCGGTAGAATCCCATATTAACCCTTTTCATACTGCAGTATGCAGTATCTGGAGCAATGTTAATATGCGCAGCGTAGGACTATTATGTATCAATTTTGCATAGTTTATTGACTGCCGTTTGAAAAGCCTACATTAGTGTCAAAAGTGTGAGCATCGAATATATTTTTTTTAATTTGTAATTTAGCTTCCGCCTTTGGTATATAGCCTACTACACTTACGGCTAAAGGCCCCGTGGAGCCCCGCGCATATTCCTAACGCCGGCTCTGCTTGCAGATATGTGGCCAACGGCGTTGTTACTGTAGTGCACTCGCACCAGTAAGAGCCGGTTCGAAGCTCGCTCGAGCTACGTGCTGCTTCACAAGTATGAAAATATCGAAGGCGCTGATGCGTCGAAACGTGGCTGCCTGTCAACATTGTTGCTGTTGATGGACATTATAACCCCTCGATCCCTATACACCTGGGGGTTATAAATTGGTGGTGATGAATTGTGGCTTGCATCAGTGCGAAATCACCTCGAGGTTGAAGCACTTTCCCTTCCATAGTCAGCAATAACAACAATGAATAATGAAAGCGGTAACGATCGAAGAACTGCGCTGATCATGACTGTCAGCAAAACTTTCCTGAAGCCGAGCCCATGAAACTTCCTCACTGTCCCAAACACATATAGGTGCCCATCCAGTGATTTGGTCTTGTCTCGAAATTTGCCTTGCCTTACAACTGCTTTACGGTCCACTCGTCAAGCTTCGGCCATGGTCCCTTAATTGGTAGGGCGGGTATAATAAACCTTGATCATTGACACGGTATACGCGCTGACCTGACCATGGCAGCATTGTTGAAGATTTTTGTACCTGCTAGCTTCCCTGAATCGGTCCAACATCAAACGGTGACCAAGGACACCCAAAACGCAGGAAGATGCAACAATGTTCTTTGATTCTGTCAATTGATCTAGTTGCGTCCGATACACGCTAATTTTGTTGTTGTTGAATTATAAAATCGATATGGTCAGGGATATTGTTTCAATCTTGCTGATATCTTCATGGGTTTTTACAGGAACAAATGTTTCTGCACCATTTCACGTAGGAGACGAAATGAAAGAGCGACATGGATACACAGTGAAACAAAACGCGCGTCTTTTGTTGCATAACTTTCCAGTGGGCACGATAGCTGGGGGGAAAACCCAAAGAAAAGCAAATAAGAGATAATAGAAAGGTGTTACATGTATTGGCTCAGATCGAGGCTGCACGAGTGGACTGATCATAGCTTTCATAATTATATCAGCGTCACCAACTATGTGTATAACTGTCTACAGATAAATTTAGCATTTTGATTTAATTTTTTTTTTCAGACGCAAGTCATTCCCAGTTCGTTCTACCCGTTAGTATAGTACATTTTTTGGTGATGTTACAAAGCCATAATGTTAGCGTAGCCGTTCTTCATTTTCCCACGCAGCCGGCACGTCGATCTTCAGTGAGTCATCCTCTACCTCTTCCCTTATGCACGTGCGTATAGCCCTTTTCCTCACCCCGATCTCCCTTTCCCTCGCCTGATTTACCAACACACGTGAACATGACTGGGAATCAATCCAGGTATTTGAGCGAACAAAAATGTGAGACGAAAGAACCATTTTCAGGTGGCTCTCATTCATGATACTTTTTCAAACCTTTATCAATATCTTCAAAAAGGTAAAAAAAAAAAATTATTGAAAAAAACGTTGAGAGTAACAAAAGAACTGCAAAGGACTGTTGCACACAGTTTTATAGTCCTTCATAATTATAAGAGGTTATTCTTAATAGTAATAATAATAATTATTATTATAGCTTCTCATTCCAATATCCGCACATTTTAGATAATCTATTTCATTTCACGGACGGGTCATCATGTAAATTATGTAATACACGTACATGTACAGGGTGTCTCACTCGGGGCTGACCCTTTAAAAATGTGAATTACTGTGCAACACGTGCATGTAACATAACGCAGCAAGACTCTAAATATTCCTCGTTTAATGCAGAATTGATGCGCGACAGACAGTGTTCATTGTGAACTACTGGATCACCGGGTCACTAATACAGTGTCAGAGAGAATATAGGAAGAAATTTGGAGGGAGAACTCCGCCTAGCAAGAACACCATCAAAAACTTGTCCAAAAAGTTGGAGGTGACGGGAAGCCTGGTGGATTCGCATTCTGGAGGACGACCTCGGATGTCGGATGAGACTACGAAAGACGTTAAGGACCCCTTAGAAAATTTCCCCAAAAAATCAATACGTCACTTAGCTCAAGAAAGCGGGTACTCAAAGTCTACCTGTCAACGAGCCGCCCCAAAAGGGAAAATCAGTCATAAGCCATACCGAGTCAAATCTGTATTAAGTATAGAGCGTTGCGTTGGCTTGTGTTCGGACGTTGGGGGAGATTTTCAACACCTTTTGTAACGTGGACTTGTTTTGCATTCAATTAGGTATGTTCAGGTTCTTACAGCTCGCCTTTATTTTAACGCGTTCCCAAGTTATTCGAAATTTCCAAGTGTCAGCCCCGAGTGGAACACCCTGTATATGCGAACGTATGTGCAAACACGTACACTATCACATTACATATAGCTATTTAAACCCATAGATATACAGCTCGGCGTCATTCTGAATTAATTTGTCAGTTTTCCAGTATCATAATCTCTACATAAAAAAGACATATACACCGCTTAATGTTCACAAAATATATCGCAGGTGTCTAATTTTTCTTTTCCGACTTCCAACACCTCACTCGTTTCAATCAAGGACTGACTATCTTTGGTTTAGTCTACTAGTTGTCGTCCTTGGCGGATATAATCCAATAGAAAAGATTGAGACTTCAGGTCACGGCTCGACATAACAGCCAATCATTATCTCTGAGACGAAATTTGAACGGCTGTAGTGTGAATGGAGCTCTCGTTTGTTCCGGAGTGCATTTGAACGGAGATATTTTCCGCAAAGACTTTACAATTATTGATTAACGTTTTTCTTTTTCTGACGTGTTATTTAAGTCATTTGACAAGGAAGAAAGTGAGCTTCGCAAAACGGTAACGGTACTTGACTGCTGCAAAGTTAAAATCGCCAACTCAGCAGCGGTTGGGTTGCAAGGACACTGATAGGTATTCGGATTACTTGTCTATTTAATTAACTCAAATGTTGTATTCCTGTGGCTGTATTCTGCATCATTATTTTTTGTCTCTACGAGTGAGACAGCGCATTCAACAGCCAGACGTTAAAGTTTGCTAAAGCAGCGACACATTCGTAGTCTTGCTCAGTTTGAATATGAACTTCCTTTTTACCCGTCCATTGCTAGATTTGTTGTTTTTATGACACAAAGTAACTAAAATAGCAGATTCTTTGCATTTTTTAAAATTTTACGTGAATGCATGTTGTTGTGGTTCTCACTGCACTTTTGAGGGACAAGTTCACTATTTAAAATTGTAATTTTATTATTTTGTATATGCAGAAATTACACAGCTATCATTTGCCACTCATTTTGTAGTACTTGAAAACGTTTTCATGGGAGAAAAGTTGTAGATTTAGTTACAGTAATGTTTTGTTAGTTTTTGAACGTACTTCCTTTTTGAAATTTTGTAAGTTTTATTCAGTTTTGATTTTTAAAAACTGTTTACTGTCAAAGCTTTTCACTGGATTCTTAAAAGAAGACCTTCATTCATGGCATCAATGGAACCAAAGCGTGTCCTGAAACCAATAAACAGTGCCAGTCAGTTAGGAACTGGTGAACAGCATTTGAAAAAACAGCACGAAGATATGTCATCAACAGATCTAATAAGCCGAGGCTTGAAAACAGAACACTCGAAAGAGAACGTTGCTTCAAGTTCCAGTTTGATGACAAGTGATACTGCATCTGCAACAAACAGTGGTAAAATGTAGGTCTACATGGATCATTCTTATTTGATATTTTGATATCTGATTTCTTCAATTATAAATTATTTATCTTTTACTTGAAAAAGCTTTGTGATGGTAATAGTGCTCAGAAAGCACTAGTGGCATAGTGAAATGCAAAGCTTTATTAAAATTATAGTGTAGTAGCTGATTATGATATTTAGTTTGTATGTATATTTTGGGGATGGAGTGGTCATTTAAGTGGAACAGACCATAACAGATTAAGCATATTGTCTATATTTTCAGGAAAAAATGGTCTCTTGACGATTTTGATATTGGAAAGCCCTTGGGGAAAGGAAAGTTTGGTAACGTGTATCTTGCCAGGGAGAAGCAAAGCAAGTATATTGTGGCTCTAAAGGTTGGTAATAATACTTTCATTCATGATAAAGTCTAAACTCATTTTTATTAGCTCTGTGTATTCATGTTTGTCAAGAGCATTTTGGCTGATATAGAATTGTTAAATAGATGACATCAAGTTTTGTCCCTTTAGAATATACAACTGGTGGTTTTGGGGGGAATGTCATTAGATTGACTGGATAGTCCACAGTACACAGGCAGTAAAAGGAATGCCTTGCCTTTGTGGGGTGGAGAGCCTACATGCTTTCCAGTCTGGACTTTAAAAAACCTCTTTCAGAAATACCTTTTGTAATCGGTTTACCCTGACTGTTACTCTCTTCATCTTCTCTTTGCATTCCTTTATGTTCCACGCAATGTTTACTGTGCATGTGTACATGAATGTTTGCCTTATTGTGATAATAATAATAATAATAGTGAAGATTTTTATAGCGCATATTCACACTCATAGAGAGCATGCTCTTAGCGCTTAAAACGAGGAAGAGACGTGGACTAAGTAGATACAGAACAAAGGGGACGAAAGAAAACGACAGTACTGACAAAACAGAAAACAAAAGACATCAAGTAACAGGAACAGAAAATATAGTGATTCTGCGAGAAAGATGGGTAAAGTAGCAAGAGGGAAGGGGGCGGGGTTAAGATGGACTAGCATTTGACTAGAAGGACTAGTGATGCCCTTTTCTGCTGTGTGGTATCAATTGTAGCTGGTAAAGTGCACTGAGATATTGCTGGATATTGTCATTTTGACATAAGAGAAAATTTGGGAAGTTCCAGTTTAAAATGCTATTTTTATGATCTAAGGAAGATATTTGTGTTTGGAAAATACTAGCACAATGATTGATTTTTCCCCAGTTTTTCTCATGCATAACATTTGTGTTTAAAGTATAATTTTTGTCATTTGTTTTGGTCTTGGTAGTTATTCTTTCAGAATGAGCCAAAAATAAATGAAGCATTTAACACTGCATTATAATGAACGCCATTTTTTCCTTTGGAAATATATCAATTGGTGCATGTGTATCAAATTTTACACCTCAGCTCTGATTCATGGATTTGATGGCTGTTACAGCTCATGTTCAAGTCACAGCTACAAAAAGCAGGAGTTGAGCATCAGTTAAGAAGGGAAATTGAAATTCAGTCCCATTTACGGTAGGTAAAACTATCAGTATTGTCACTTTTTCTGATACATGAATTAGCTGCCAAATCAGCTCAGGGTTTTCACAAAAATAAATGTAAAAAAATTTTCTGGCAGTTTCTGTGGGGGCACCCCCCAACCCCATGTTCCAGGATCCTGCTGTTAAAGCTTGCCTGTGTGTTAATGTTAATATATTTGCCTTTTCAATATTTTGAACCAGTGCAGGCCCTTTATTATTTTCCCTTTAACAAAATGCATCCAGGGAATACCACTTACAGCAGGCAGTGACCAAAGGCTGCAGGAACTATTGTCAATAGCCAGAGCCAGCGTATTAATTCATTTAGAATGTTAAGTTGAGTGTTCTGGTTGCTTTCCAAGTGGCAGATGTGCTTGATTGAGTTAAAACTTGCTTTCTGCCAATATCAATTATCTTTCACAAATATCACAATTATTGACATTTGCATAAGGTAAACAAGTTATGATATAGAAAATGAGTGCTTTGGAAGTGTATGAAAATGAGAGAATGTACAGGATATATAGTTCAAGAATGTTATAAAAATTCAGGTTAGGACTTCCGATGCCAAGAACATTATTTCCTTGGAAAGTTTTAACCTTTATCATTGCACAGTTCAGACCAAATTCAGTCCGATAATTAATCTAAACACAGTTTAAAAAAAAAATTGTATACAGTCATGCAAGTTTACACCCTTAACATTTGTGAATTGAGAACAAACAACAATATTTATGCTGAGGTACAAATACAAACATTTTGTTACAAAAAAAAATTCAAGGAAAATTGTTTGAAAGGAATATTAAGAATTTCACCATTATTTTCAGTACATCCAAAGTTACCAAGAATAACTAGTCTATATCAGTATCAACAACATTCAAGTTAATATGAAACATTAACATATTCAATATGGACAAATCAATGCAATTGAGCTGAAGCCAAGAAGGCGTTCGCTTCTATGAGTGCAAACTGTATAGGAAGAGTTAAAGAACAGTAGTTCTGTTATTTTGAATGTTGCATAGGGATTACCATTAATGAAGTCCATGTTTAAGGCCTTGCATAAAAACAAGTTTTGCCACACTACCAAGTAACATTTGTTACACCACAATTGTAATATCCAAACATCACTGAATTGCAGAGGGTGAGTGGATCATTAAAATATGTAATGAATGAAAAGACAGAGACAAATAACTTGGTTCATAAAGAATCTAAATAGTATGATGCTGTGAAGAATATATTTTCTTCTTCAGTCACGAGAACATTCTGCGAATGTTTGGATACTTTCATGACAAGACAAGAGTGTACCTAATTCTAGAATTTGCGCCAAGGGGAGAACTGTACAAGGAACTGCAGAGATGTGGTAGATTTGATGAAAAAAGAACTGCTACTGTAAGTTGCTTTTTTTTTCAAATCTGAGGTCTTTTGTCATAGTAAAACAGCTGATTGTAGCCTTCTACTATTAACTATATTACCAGTTATTTCCTAACTACACAAAAATAAGTTTTCTGAAGATTTTTAATCTGTAGTGATCTATATGTAATCCCATGCTGCTGAAGTCTCCACCTTGTTCTTCATTTGTCACTGGATTTATAGAAGGCTTTTTCCTGGTTTCTGTATCTGTAAAGCTCAGTGATCATAGGGCTAGAGTATGATACTATATGTGAACTAATTATTACTTGGTTAATGCAAATGATAATGACCTTACATAAAATGTCAGTGATACTACTTTGTTAATATTTGTTTTAAATGCAAAGATTCAACAAACAAATGTAAATATATGGAGCTTCTTTGGTAGAATATCTTTGTGCTTTAATACAGAGATATATTTTACCATTTGTATGTTCAAGTATTAATACAGTTACAGATTGTATATCTGTATATGGTTATCTGAAAATTTCTCAGTGGATTTTACTATGTAGAAGGCTGTGTTGTGTGCAGTACATCCACCAGTTGTCAAGTGCCTTGACATACTGTCATAGTAAGAAGGTCATCCATAGAGATATAAAGCCTGAAAATCTTCTCTTGAGTCTTCGAGGTGACCTGAAGATTGCAGACTTTGGCTGGTCTGTGCATGCTCCTTCGTCCAGGTAAGGAATAAGACAAAGTTAACTGCATATAATTTTATGTATATACTATAACGAGTGTGTTTGTGGGTGTGTGTGTCTCATGGTGGAAACATGATCAAATCCATTTGTCCAGTTCCCACTAAATTTGACAGGAACATTCCTGTTGATCATGACTTGGTCACAGACTGTTATTACAATGACAATGACCAACTTTATTTGTCCCAGTGGGCAATTTGAATATGGGAATGTGCTCTAGTTCAACAATGAAAAAAAGAGAATAATAATAAATAAATAAAAAATTGAAAAATGAAAATAAAGTGGGCAAGTAGCATATATCATATACATATAAATATATATATAGATCCAAAAAAAATTAAACAAGGAAATCAAGTATGCACCTACAACATCACACACACACACACATCGTTGACAATTCATCTAAGATTGAGCATCTGGACTGCAGATGGCACAAATGATTTCAGATGTCTGTTACTCTTACAAATAGGCATGGCATAGCATTTTCCTGAGCTAAATAATACAAATTCTTTTGTTAGTATATGTTCAGGTAATGGTAAAATACATGAAGCTTTCTGTACTGTTTGCTGGTCACAAAAAGAAGCTAAATCCCTTTGTTTGATACCAATTATCTTAGAACAGATGTTCACAACACCGTTCAGACTATTCCTATCATGGACAGAGAAATTGCGAAACCAGCATACAAATGTAAAAGATAGAAGACTCTCAATGAATGACTGGTTAAAACGACCTAAGATTACTTGGCTAACTGAAAAACTATTTAATTTACGCAAAAGGTACATCCTTTGTTGGCCACGTTTAACAATGTGTTCGGTGTTTAAACTCCATTTGAGCTGGCTATCAAAAATAGTTCCCAGATACCTGAAGGAATTAACAGTCTCAACAGGTTTACTATGTATCATACTGGGAATAACAAAATCCTCTTTGGTCTTCCTAAAGTCTATAACTATTTCTTTAGTTTTGTTTACATTCAACTCTAGATAGTTCTCATCGCACCACTGTACAAAACTTGTTAAGGCATTACCATGATCTTTCGTATGTTCCTGTAAAAGAGTCAACAATGCAGTATCATCAGAGAACTTGATGAGGTAGCTATTATCCTCCGTGCTTCTGCAGCTCTCAGTATACATGATAAATAACAGGGGTGATAGTCAACAGCCCTGTGGGGAGCCAGTGCTTGTATTAACAGTATCAGAATAAATACTATTAACATAAACCCTCTGCTGTGTACAAGTCAAAAAATCCACTATCCATAAAACTAGTTGATGTGGAAGGTCAAAATAAAAAATCAGTCTCAATGCCAAAAAGTGTGGTTGCACTGTATTGAATGCAGAACTAAAATCTGTTTATTTTCTCCATTCTAAGATGTTACTGCTGGCTCCAAAAGAAAAAATACTATGCAGAAAAAATTGTGATAACTCTACCTTGCATAACAAACATGGACAGCATTAATTTGAGAGGGTACTGATGATCTTCCCAATTAAGACCCCCTTTAAGTTTCAACCAACAAATTTGTCACAAATGTCTTTTGCTATATAAACATCATCCTTTATTATGACTACCTGACCTATGACCAAAATTGCAGAAGTTCCATGTTGAAAAAAAATGAAGTACATTTTAAATAGACTGCATCTGGCTGATTGTTTATTTTATTATTTTTTGCAGAAATCAAATTTAGTACATTTTGAAAGCGACTAATTGTTAAATGGCTGCTTGGCAATATACATTCAGATAACAAATCATGCAGTGGTACTTGACAAGATTTTTTCTTAATTTAAAAAAAAGCCTTTGTCATTGTTCTTTAGTTTAGAGGTTTTCATTAAATGTGTATGCAAACATACAGTTAATATGAAGTAGGTTTATAAGCCTTAAAATATATGTATATAAATATTAAATATATAACACCGCTACTCCGCGAATTTTCACCTATTGCGGGGTCTCTAGAAAGAATCCTCATTTGTAGGTGAGGGGTTACTGTATTTTTATGCGTACATGTTTATTGATAAATTATACTTACCTGGAGAGTTAGTTTCCCTATAAATCTAAGGGCGGTCCAGTGGCGCAACGGTTAGTGCCTGTCACCAATACAGTGAGGGTTGGCTGTCCTGGGTTCAGCTCTCGTCTCGGGCACACTGTTTTTTCTCTGTATGTGGTATCTGTTTACAGTGTTGGCTGCCTTGCCGTAATATAGTCTTAGTTGCTGACGCAGCATAAACCACCAATTCCCCCATCCCCTCTTCCATATAAATCTTTCAGTGCCATTATTACCATGAACAACTGAAAGTGAACAGATTATATGGCTTTTAAATAAATAAGCTTGAATTTATGTGTAGGTTCCTGGAATGAAAGCAGACTGCTTGATCTATACTATGACCCCTTTCAGTTATGACCTGATTTTGGTAAATTTCAGGGTCTGAACTGGGAAGTTTTACTGTAGTCATTTGTTGTCCATATTTTAGGGATGTGTTTTGTGTGGTTGTATGGTGAGCAAGTACTATTTACTTACCCTATTTTGTATTCTATATTCATGGCCTGGTAATATCAAGCTTTGTAGAGCCTGGTCACAGGATTCCATGCTATATACACATTCTTTATTAAGGTACTCTTCACAAGCTTGTTTCCTTTGCAGACGCACCACAATGTGTGGCACTCTTGATTACCTTCCTCCAGAGATGGTGGAAGGCAAGACTCATGACGAAAATGTTGATCTCTGGAGTCTGGGGGTTCTCTGCTTTGAATTCCTTGTTGGGTCACCACCCTTTGAGGCAGAAAATCACTCGGAGACTTATGCACGAATCACTAAAGTTGACCTGCGATTTCCAGATTTTGTGTCTTCTGGTGCCCGTGACCTTATTTCTAAGGCAAGTCAGTTACAAGTCTTAGCTTTTATCAGTCTTCTGTTGGATTTTCTGTCTACACATTTCCACCTACACATGTGGTTACTAATTCTATTTGGCCAATATCTTGAAGAATTGCTCTTCCCTAGTTGCAGTTTTATCCTTAGTATCCTATACTAAACTAAAATGTTTGGCATTAATACACGATGTTGGCCATAGCAATTTTAGTACATACTCAAACTTAAATTAAAAGTGCTTACCTTCCTTGTGTACAGATGCACCCCCATTTGTGCACCAAATAAGTTATTTGAAAAGAATTCATGCTAGACCTGCAACACGCACTTCAAAATCATTTGGATTCACCATCAAAGTTGGTTCATTGTTACAGCTACTACGCCATGACCCCAAAAAGCGCCTACCTTTACAACAGGTGATGACACATCCCTGGATTCTAGAGAACTTTACCCCTTCACACCAGACGGCAAGGTCAGCCCCTGCTGCCACTTCCTGAGTTCAGCTGACCAAGATTATTCTTCCCAGTTTGATGGAACACTGGAACTAATGGTTTAACCATGTAGCCACTTGTTCACACAATTGCCTAGTAAAGCTTATCATTGGGAATATGTGAATATGGCACATGCTTTTGGAAAACTCATTGATCAGATTAAACATTGTGTAGAATGGTGGCTCATCAAGTAAATTTAAGGCTGTACGTACGCGATGCAGCGTGTATGCATGGGAGGAAATAGTGATAAAATCTCTGAAAACGGCAGGGTTTTAAAAATGTTGATGCATAACTTTATTTACTATAGCAGTTAAAATGTTCTTGAATGTTTGTTTCTTTATGCCTTCTTGAATGTATCATCTACCCAATATGAAATATCCCCCCAGGCTCCTCCTTTCCATTAATATGCAGTGATCTGCCAGGGAATGGTATGTGAATGAAAAAACTATTTAGCATGCCAATATGTTCATTATTTTTGTTTATATAGTTTTGAGTGCAGATTCTCAGATATTTTAAATGATGCTAAGCAAACCTTTTCACTAATCTGTTCAACAGCTGAATGCCAATTTTACATGCTAACAGGTCCTTTTCAATTCATTTCCTAGTGTCTCAATCTGACCATTCAGCTAGCAGTTTGATTAAGCAAACCTTTGTTAAAAGGTATCCCCATACATAGGGTGGTCTTGTACTGCTACATGATCATTCATTTCAGCAACTATTGGGACTATCCGAAGGTTCAAGTGATTTTTTTTCTTTTCCATTCATATTGCTGTCACTGTTCACTATTTTTTTCACATAAGGTACCAAGCTATTGCACAGTTATGGATGCAGTTTTATGAACGTCAATTGTACATGTTCAGTCATGGCCTTCCAAATCTATGCTGTATGCCACTTACACGGAGAATACTTGCTCTTAACATTTACCAGACTCATGGTCTTTGTACATATACTGTTTACTGAATAATCCACAAAGATCAAGTGTAACATTTTCTGTTGTCCAGAAACTAGTTGCACCATCATTAAAAATTTATTCAACAAAATTTGTGTTGCAGATTGGCTGAACATTAACATGTAAACTGAAATAAGCCAGTTATGGAGTCTTTGCTGGTGTTGAAATGGTCCGTCATAACCATCAATTAAAATAAGAATTTAGGGATTTTATCATCCATTAATGAGGCAACAAGGAAGGCACAAAGCATGAGACAAAGTCTGTATCAACAATTTATTAACATTTCTGGATTTTGAAAAGGAATAAACAAATCTTGCTACAATAAACCTAAAGCCACCCTAATAAACGGTGGCATGGTCATCTAGCATTTACAGAAATGCCTGAGCCCATGGCAGCCTTCTGATATACTAGTCATTCACACTAGCCAGTCATTTGCAAGGCCATGCTGCTCACAGAAATAATGACATACTGCCACCTTGCACAAGATACTCTGACAAGATAACACTGCCATAAGAAATAAAAACCAGTCTGCTGTTGCTTTTTTTTTTTTTTTCCTGCACTGTCCTGTTCTCCTGCATGTGTAATAGTTACAAGGAAATGCACACACCAGATCCATCCAGAGCTTGGTGTAAGGCTGGAGACTGGCAGTAAATCAGTGTAAACTCCAGTTATCTTTTATTTGCTGAGGCACAAGTTTTCACTCCTATATGTGTGATAAACATGTAACACAGGAACTATGTAAAGGGGATGTTATACAATGTATCACATGAAAAAGAGATCCTGTTTCTCAATGATGCTTCTTCTTTTTGCTGGGAGTTCTGCTGTCTCCACCAGAATGCTTGCGTTTCTGTCCTGATTTTGAAGAGTGAGACCGATGTGATGAGGATCGATGTGATGACGATCGATTTGATGACGATCGATGTGATGACGATGATGACCTATGTGATGATGAACGATGTTGATGACGGCCTTCATCTTCTCCCAACTCCTTTTCTCGATCCGCTGCATAGTACAAATACAACTGCTCTTACATTTCTTGGAAGGATTACAGCAGGAAAGGGTTGCCATCTATATATTGCGCCCACAAAGCAAACTAAATACATGTGATCTTGGTGAGAACAATGAACAAAATTTGCACCAAAGGAGGGTACCTTAACTCATTCCGGTCTCTGCCCATCCCCACGAATGACCAATATTTATACCCATTTGCCTACAATAAAGACAACCATCAGTCACACCATTTTAAAGAGCATTTTTTTAAAAACGTTTACTAGTGTGACTATAAAGAAATAGTTTTTGTATTTTTGTACTAAATTCAAATGAAAGCGCAGGGATGTGAAACGCCTAAAACTACCATCAGACATTCTAACCACTTGCTGTCAACGGGGCTCTGGCTACCATTCTGAGAACTAGTAACAAACCACTGGCAGTTTAAACTCTTCAGGCTGGAATGCATCCAAAAAATATAATACATCTCTGAGACTTTAAAGACCAACTTAATGGTTTTCGTTGTTTCGTTATCAGTAGATATAGGCGATATAAAACCTGTACATTTTAGTCTCCCAAACCCATCCATTAATTTATCTGCTACGATCCAACAAGCGCCGCTAACAGTGTACTATGTCACGCTAGTGGAGCGTTCACAACATTGACAGCAGTCACCACCAGAGAGAGAATGAGCGACAGTTCGGATTATTGGGACGTTGAAAGTCTGCATTTCTTGTGCTAAAGTAGCAATTTTTCAGAAACACGAGAAATGCAGATTCTCTCTCTAATTGGTGTTGACTGCTGTCAATGTTGTGAATTGTCCACTAGCATGACGTAGTACACTATTAGCGGCGCTCGTTGATGGCAGCTGCGGATCGCGTACTTTGCTAGCGGATAATTAATTAACAGATGATTTTGAAGGCTGCAATTTGCAGGTTAGGTTTATATCGCCTATCTCTATCGATATCTGCAAAAAACGCAAACCATTCAGGCCGGTCTTTAAGCTTGGTACTAATGGCAATACCTTTCCGTGCCTCTTCTTCCAACTCATCCCAGTCTTTGCCGCTCTCTTCACTGGAGCCGAGCTCTTCCTCTGTCACTGAATCAATTTTGCAAATAAAATAGATGAAATGTGATGCTGATTTCTATTTTATACATGTTTTGTACCTAATAATACTAAACAAATTATTATTAAAAAGGAACAACAAATCTAATCTCAAAATCAAGGAAAAAAAAGTCTGTAACAGAAGACATAATGAAGTTCAGAACAAAAATATCCCCAGCAATGAACAGTGTACAAAGGCACTGCCACAGATTTAATACCAACCCGAGTCTTCTTCATCTTCCCAGTTGGAATCATCACTGTCTTCCTCACTGCTTTCATCATCACCGGTTTCTTCATCAGATGGCCGATAATCATCTTCCTCCTCGCTCTCTTCTTCCTCTTCTTCTCCCTGACAAGTTACACATCAATTGCCCTAAAGTTTCTTCTTAACACCATTACAGTGGGTACACAATATTTATACAGTACGCAACAAACAAATCTAGGGTCATGTTTTGTAAATGAACAAAATTCTGTTAACAGTTACAAACTGGATAACACTACTGAGTGGTTTATTCTTGGCAAAGATTTGCTTGCAGCATCTTTGGAAACTGTAGTAAAAGGCATAGATAACCATATAACAAACAATCCCTACATAAACACTGCACGAGTACCCACTTCACTTTCTGGATCCAAGAAAGTCCAGCCACCATTATCAAAGAAGCCCTCTGGGTCATCAGTAATGGTTTTCATGATTTTGGCCCAGTTCAAGCTCTGTACACCTTCTGTATATCGGATATCACAGGAACTGCAATCAAAATATATCAATATTACCCAACACAACTGCATCCAAAAAAAAAAAGACCCACCACACACAAAGAGGATAAAATAGTGGGACTGATCATAAAATTGTTTAATGTACATAGATTCTTTTCCATTGCCAATCCCCAAATCTCTTAAGCAAGACAGTAACACATGCTCATACACATTTAACACAAGCACACGTGCACATATAGAGTCATGATCTGTAACTTGCTTGGGATGAAACCTAAACACTTACTTGAGCCACTCCTTGACATGATCCAACATGGTCATAGGAACAGAGTTGATCATGGCTACTTTACGGTGATAGTCCTTAAAAATGAAGACCATGTCAAAATTCTTCAGGTGGAACTGCACACGTTCAAAATGCACTATCTCCACGTCTTCCAGAGACACGACAAATGGGGGCTGTGAAACAGAACAAAATAACACACATCAACAGTACACAGTCTGTATGCCACAGCAAGCTTCATCAACCCCCAGAAGTAACCTGCATATGATTGGAAGCAGCCAGACAATTCTGGGTCATAATTAAAACCTCAACTGCTCTCTGTACACACACACATATATATATGAGATTCTTCAACTAAGACAAATCTTTTAATCCTTTAAAAATGTACTTTTTCGATGAAAGATACAGAAGAAACAGGCATTGCAGCATTCCACTTAAAAACAGAAGTACTGGAAAATTTTGCATACGTTTACTTTTTAACGGGGGCATTTTGGCTATTTGAAGAATCTTCTGAAAAAAAAGGCAAAAAAGTCACGTTAAAGGCAGAAAACAAATACCACTGACCCATTCAGTCAGGTTGACCAGGCAGCCACTGGTGGGTTGAAGCAGCACCGTGGAGCGGAAAGGTACACCATGAAATCCCAGATCTCGGAAAGGCATGTCAAATTCCACTTCCTGTTTTGTTATGGCCTCAACTTTCTCGCAGAAACTTTTGAATGCTGACTTCAGTTTCTGGCGAAGCTCCCGTTCAGCCTGAAACAATCATGCTAAACTGTAAAATATGCTTTGTTCCTGAGGTAATGTTAACACGACAGTCTTTGGAACCACATGATTCATCCACCTTCATGCTCTTCATGGAAAAAACTTCAAAAATCATTTTTAAACAATAATTCAAGCATATTAATATAAATGTGAGAAAGTCCTAAACACTGAAAAACATGTACGAGTCATGCTGGAACACAGGGGATGTGCTTACAAAGGAGCAGTGTTGTCATCTCGAGGTCAAAGTAACAGCAGTCTTATGAAATGAAACTTTCTTTGAAATGGTCTTTCTTTGATACTATCAGACAACCTATTAGGAGCTTGAAACTGCTCTTTAACCCAACGAATTATTGCCCCTGCCAAAGTGCACATTCCCATCCTTTCACGTAGTTTTTCAATTGAGATAGTGTTGGGCCAGAAGATCTTTTGTATGTGCCGCAGAAGCTTGGTTTGAAACACTTCTAGCTTTTTCTCGATGGAGGCTGTGGTCTTCCAGACCCTGACCCATATAGGAGGACACTGACGACAATGCTCTTGAAGATCCTTATCTTTGTATGGCTGATGAGGCCAGTGGATCTCCAGAAGGGCTTAAGCATCGCAAAAGCTTGGTTGGCTTTGCTGATCCTGGTGTTGACCTCCTGTTCACAGTCACCATCTGCTGTCACCTTGCTGCCTAGGTGGACAAATTACGTCCACTAGTGGACTCCCGCTGATTGTGATAGGGTTATTGTTTGTCATGTTGTTCCTTAGGACTTGTTTTTCGAGTGTTGAATCCTATCATGCTGGCAGTCTTACTAAGGTTTTCGGTCTTATTATGCCTCTTCAGTTATTACAGTCAGCAAGATCTCCTTTTTTTTGTATCTTGACTACAACACCTTTTCTCCACTCAGCAGGGATTTCTTCATTGTCCCAGATCTCCTGGAGGATTGTTTGTAGGATATGTGGTGTCTCTTCCTCCTCTGCTTTCAGCACTTCAGCACATACACCATCCCCTCCTGGCGCCTTGCCTTTCTTCGTTTTGTGAATGGCTTCCTGAATTTCTTATAGTGCAATGGGTCTAATGTTAGATAAGATAATACTTTATTCGTCCCAGAGGGCAATTGTGTGGCAGCTCGATACAATTTAGCATAAAAAACAATTAACACAAAAAAACACACAGAACACACACACACACATACAACCTACCCACACCATACAACACACACTACACAACACCCACCCACCCACATACATTCATATGCACCAGACAGGCTTCCCCATTCATGTTTCATTCATTCGCACTGCACCATTCAAGAGACGCACGGCCGAAACAACGAATGACAGCCGCAGTCTGTTAGTCTTGCATGCAGGTACACAAAATCGGCGGCCCGATGGGAGCTGGACAAACTCTCTCGACAGGACATGCCTAATGCTGATATCTAGGTCTTCTTCTGCTTCGATGATTTCAGGTAGCACTGATGGGTCTAGCTGGTTAAGAATCTGTTGAAAATGTTCCCCCCATCTCTTCAGTTTGGCTCACTCTTCAGTGATGGGTGTGCCATCTGCTCTTTTAACCGGAAGGTACTGGTTGTGCCTTCGGTCACCTTGTAGCTTCCTTATGTTCTGATAGGTCGCCTTCATGTCTTTGCATTTGCCTGCTGCCTCAGCTTCAGCTGCAAGCTGTTCTATATACTGTCGCCTCTCTTCTTGAGGAGGATGTGATCTGCTTGTCTAGCTAGTGGGCTGCAGTAGATTTTTTTCTCCCCATATATTTCTCTCCCTTTTTATTAATGAACTAGCTTTAGTCATTACAGGCAATGGAAAACATGTGACAGCTTTTTCACGATTTAATGGAAATATTTCTCCTTTTATTTGCAGCAGATATATCAAAACTGTGACAGGATTACAGAATCAACTGAGTATATTACAAAAAGAATTTGTAACTCTTAGCCTAAACATTAATTTTAGTAAGAGTGATGTTTTCAGAAAAAGTGAATTCTTAGCATCTAATGAAAGGTGACTCTAAGGAAGTATACAAATGAATGGGGTTAATAGCTATAAGTATTTAGGTTTTTATTTCTCTTTTGCGCTAAGCTTTCCCCATGCATCTGAGGATGTAATTGATAAAGCCAAGAAAACAATATCATGCATTATTAGTACATTATGTAAAATAGGCAATCATTCTGTGAATGTGTTTACCAGATTAAGTCAGACCAATCTTATGGTACATAACAGAAGTTTGGGGCCTCCGTGAAAATGTTTCTACGAAAATGTAAAACTTGCATACATATGCTTAGAAAAGATTTTTGGATGTGGGTCTAAAAACTTCTAACATGATATCTTGGTGATTTTGGAAGCTACACACTTTTTGTTAACAATGAGGTAAGTTTTTAGATATGGGCTAAAAGTAACAAGGATAGAGTAATGCATAGCAATGTGTAACTTAGCAAACAAAGAAAAGAAATACCCATACATTAAAAAATTCTTCATCTCATACTGTGTATTACACATTTTTCCTGACGTATGTTGTATACCAA
This sequence comes from Marisa cornuarietis, assembly GCA_004794655.1. Taxonomy (NCBI): domain Eukaryota; kingdom Metazoa; phylum Mollusca; class Gastropoda; order Architaenioglossa; family Ampullariidae; genus Marisa; species Marisa cornuarietis. Next base: position 20,291,573 of record SMMW01000003.1, on the reverse strand, counting down.
TCCTTTTAGTCCAAATAAACTATTCATATGTCTTATCCTACAGAATTTAAAGCAGCATTAGACTTACCTCTAACAATATTTCCACGTTTCACATTTTTACCTACAAGCAAGGAACATGTTAAGCCTTATACTTAGCCGACTCAAAAATTGTGGCTTTCAACATACTTTAAACTTTTATACTGCTGATATTATGCCTTTAGAGTTCCATTCCCTCCTCCATGCAAACCAAATATTAAATGCATATAGTCATGTTATTAATGGTTGGTGAAAAAACAATACCTGCTCAGCATGAAGGTCATCTCGGTCATGCATGTGTTGGTGCTTGCCAAGATCTGTTGTGATCTCACCAACTTCTGTGTAGAACTGGACATCAATATGCTTTTTCTTGCCAAACAATATAGCATTCTGGCAACATAAAAACACACACACATATGAGTTTTCTGGCTTGCAGAAGCCTGACACATGCAATTTCAAATGTACAAAGCAATAACAAATGTAATTCTAACTAAACCTGTGATTTTTATTCTGCCATACCATGTTGAACATGTTGAATATAGCTAACTAGATGAAATTGAAAAAAAATCAACAGTTTACCCAACCACAAAAACATTAATAATTATAACTATAATGCAGTGTGCTTACTCATAAGCTATCTTGCACTACGGGTGACACTAGACCGCATAAAGACTCTCCCCTCAAATGCAATGGATATGACTGACTTCAAACCTATGTGCAGAAATCATGCAGCTAACCTTAAGATTGAAGTGAAGCAGGATAATCATTTCACCATCACAAGGCTGGAAAAAAGCATGCTTGATGTTGTTGTACAGTATGTCTACTTTGTCACCACGGACTGAAGTAAAGCGAAAACCTGCAGCAAAATTAAGCAATCAACTGAGTGATCACTACAGATGATTTTGTTTTTATGAACTCATCCTACTACTCTCTCTAGGCATGTTGTGCAATGTATTACTTTATATAATCTTATTTTCTTTTTTTGACTTTGCACGCTGTACAAACATTAGTAATAAAGCTACATAAATTACACTGCTGACAAACTTTTAAATGATACTGTACAAAATCTCGGAATATTTTCATCACTTTATCAAAGAGATGGTCCAAAGGACATAGCTATCCAAAGTGTCTGCAAACTAACAATTCATTCCTAAAACTAACCATTTGTGTGAGCCTCCAGGGTTCCCGATATTCGTTTGGAGACTATGTTTGGCCTGATGTACAGGTCCTTCAGTTTTGGGTTGCCCCTGTTTGGGTTCACAATCAGTGTGTCTTGCTTCACAATGCCCTGCATGACCACAAATCTTACGCTTCAAAATCCACCAATAAATTAATAAAGAGATAACTAGTCCAAGAACTAACTTCAACCTTAAACCTTTTTTCTAATAGCAGGGGTGGAATGGGAACAGACAATACAGTCATGCCAATACGAAACCCTGTGATGAAAGCCCATCTCCCACCCATCCCTCTCTCTCTCTCACACACACACACACCTGTGTAAAATGTAACTGACGTTCTAATGAGATTTGTTCTCACCTCTTTTTCACGCTCCTCAGCTTCACGTGTTTTGAACTTTTTCTGCACTTCCTTAATGAGGCGGAAAGCTGTGTTGAGATTTGATGATGGTGCAGAAATCTCACCTGGCTCTTTTGTATTAGAACTGCGATAGGTTCTTAAAAAAAAGCAAGCAACTTTCATTTAAACATGAATCCTCAATTGTACAGGTAAAAAATAAAACCAACTCAGTGCTATAGCTAAAGTCTGATTGTCAAACTATGTATTCCCTTCTCTGTAAGAAATTTCATATATTATTAAGAATGGCTACAATGTTTCTTTTCAGAACTTAGATACAGATATATCTACAAACAACTTACATTTCTTTCAGAAACGTGAGGTCAAGATTAGGAAATGTGGGTCCTTCTGCCCTTCCCAATGTTGCTCCTGGGTGAAAAAAGTTGATTCTGAGGTAGGTATAGTCTCCTTCCACAGACTGACTGATATTCTATCACAAGAGACAAAAGCAGGCATAGCAGGTGGCATCAAACAAGCTGATGATTCTAAGAGTATCTTCTATTATGTCTTGCAAATTATCTTTAAAAGCAGTCGAATAAAAATATGAAGTTTTATTTTTATTACTTAAAATAATTGTTAAATAAAATATACATTTGAAGGATTATATAAAGGGCAGCCACAAACAATTAAAAGCAATGAGTTGATTGTTTACCTTAATAGTAGAAATGTGAAATGGTGTCGGAGCTCCAAATATCGGCAACACAACAGTCTCATACTTTCGATCTGAAACAAGACAAGGGGAAACCAGCACATAGCTGTAGCAAATTTCATAAATCAACTTCTCAACAATAAGTGAAAGAAATAAGTTGAAAGAAACTTCTCACCTACATACAACTTGAGATCCTTCACCTCAGATTCCTGTGGAAAGTGGTTGTAACTTTTGTATGAAATATTTGACTTGCGAACTCTGGAATGATCAAAATACACAATATGCTTATATTATAAACCTTAGCACTAACGAAGCCATAAAAGCAGGTTTATTTTATATACTTTACAGTATAAGTACATCGTGACAGTAAAAAAAGAAATCTCTCTTTAATGTAGTTAGCAATATATGCGCTACAGATTAGTAGTATCACTTCATAATTTTGTTTTCATAACTTCATAACTTTGATTATGTCCCAAACAAGGGATTAGCACTATCCTCCGTCCCCATTCGTGACACACTGTTGCTTCAATATGTCCTTGCTTTTACTAAGATACTTTTTTTTGCCTTAATAATAAAAGAAATAAGAGAAAACTTTATCTTTACTAGGACTTAAAATGTCTATGGCCAAACAAAAAAACAAAAAAAAAAAATGCCAAAAAGAAAAGCAGAACCTTTTCCAACTCACTGGACCCACGCTAGTTACTGCATAATTCTGAATATTATTTAACATGAAGAGACCACAGATCAAATGACAGTAGAAGTCTAGGCATAGTGTGTTAAGTGTCAAGTGCAGTATAGTCCATGCACTGGCGGTGTAGAATGTAATAAGGTACTATGGCTAATATGTCAGAGATCAATATTTATGACACAATGTTTACGTTTACACTGTACACTGACTTCTTGTCTCCAGAATCTGTCTTCATTCCTTTGAGCCGCTCCCTAGCCTCCTCATTTAGCCGCTGAGCAAGCTCCTTCTGATGCTGCTGCCGCTTTTCTTCAGAAGGAGCATCAGCCTGAAGACAAAAGTTAAACCAATTCTGGTCCATGCTTCTGCACATAGTACAGTGTTCTCAGCAGTGTAAGATCAAGAGGCCTTAGCTCCTTGTTGACGGAAGGCTAAGCACCGGTTCCCTTCCCTTTGGAGCGAGATGTATTTACCCTTTTTTAAAAAATCATAAAAAATTAACTATAAAAGGTAGAAGAACAATTTAAATTGATAAGGATAGATCACCATTTGTAGAAAAGAAACATCTTTACCTTATGTTTGCTTAAAAACACACTTTTAAAGTATTTCCATCAGAAAATGCCATGATAATTAGTAACGAGAAGAAATCCGATAGAGGTTTCAGAAGCCTAAACAAATATAACATAAGGGAAGAAACTACTAGAACACTTGGGAAATAGTCCACCATGATTCCCTCCCTTGAAATCGCAGGAAGTGAAAGATATCGTGGTGAACAAAGAGTTTTTCGATGATCGCCATCTTGAGAAATAAAGCACGTTGTTGTGTCTCACTTTGACATGGATTTTTACAAACGCAAAGGAGAAGAAAATAGTAAGTAATTTTACAATTCTAATGTATATTCTAATAAAACATATGTTTATTTTGTACTTTATGTCTGTAAATATTGTGTAAATAATTTTTTTTGTTAATTTCCGGCCGGCGAATTTCTAACGTTCTCAAACGCGTACAGTCATACTCTTTCATTTGATTTTAGTACTCGAAGACAAAACCTATGTATCTTAAAATTTACAGCAAGTGAATGTTTTAAAAATGCTCTTTAAAACGGTGTATTACTGATGGTTGTCTTTACTGTAGGCTAAAAAATATAAATTTTCAAAGCTGCCGGTCGAACTTTCTACCCCGGGTATTTGCTAGCCATTTTGTAAACAGAAAGACAGGTACCGTGGAAAAACGCAGAAAATTACTATCAAACGTAACAAACTACCTCATAAGAAGGAAATCACTCGATAGGAAAATGAATCAACAATCGAACTGATTAATTTTTTCGGCAAAAAACCAGCGGAATGAGCATAAAAAAATTTAAAGCAATCAAACGGGTGCGAGTAACCGTTCCGGGAAAAGGTAATGGCGGCGCGAACGTTTGAACCTGACCGTGCCGTCAACGAAGAGTTAGTGAACATGATACGGCAACACTCAGACTATATCTAAAGGACTGGAACTGTTGACGTACCCTTGTGCGCTGGTCCAACACAGCATTACGTCTGCCCCGACCCAGAAAAGCATCCGTTTCTTTGGGCACCTCCAATTCTTCTTCTTCCTCCTCTTCCTCATCTTCATCTTTGAGGAAAATGCCAATGTGCTTCACTCTTTTTTTCAGGTTTGTCAGCACAGTTGCAGGGGAGCCCTGGACACATGGGCAGCAGCCAACTTATTGTTTTGGTCACAAACACCATGCAAAAGATTAAAGACTTTCCAGACAATACATTTATGATTTAGCTAAATCATACTATAATCCATTTTTTTTACATTGTGTTGTAAAAAACTCTTTGTGAATAAACTGATCCAAAGCAGTCATTATAAAATAGCAGTACACCAACTTTTACATAGCAGCAGCACTTCTGGTGACCTAAGATTAAGTATTTCTGCTTGTTAAAAACATTGCAATACTTTAACAATTTTCTTGGCTTATTCCTGCATAAAATGGAAGAAGATAAGCAACAAACTCCTTTACCTCATTAACTAATGCAGTGTCTCCTACGAAAATGGCATATGTTTTCTCCTTTTTTGCAGATGACTTCCACACAAGACCAGCAAATCCCACATTCACATTGAAGACCATGCCTGCAAAAGCACAAATCTCTAAAGAAACTATACAGATCAAAAAAGCCTTTGCTCATTTTAGGGACATTTGGAAAGTGATCCAGAAGGCTTTTGAATGGATTCCAGTTTACATATTTTGCATATGCACACACAAACACTCAACAGCAAGTACATATGTATACACAATAAAGCAAAAGTATATGTGCATACAGGTTAGACTGGCCAGAAAGAAAACTCGAAAATAAAAACAAATACTTTTATTCAGTTTTAACAAATTTAAAGTAAGATACAACACAAATCCTACCTTTCTTGGCTGGAGCATTTGTCTTAGGAGCAATGAGCAGGGAGCTTTCTCTGAATTCAATGCCCATGGCAAAACCAAAACTTTTGGACATTTTGGCTTCCAGCTCTGGCCGTTCTGCTTTCACAAGACTGACGCCTGCCTCATACACATCACTCAGTTTTGTGCCTTGTTGGGAAAGACAATAACGCAAATTTAAAGACTTCCTTCATGCAGTAAAGAAAAATGCCTTCTTCAAGAAATATTTTATTCATTTTGTACCCAGTAAGTGGCTTACTTTTAATGGGAAAGCAGCCACTGGTGCCATAACCCAGAGGTACACAGGTTCAACAGGTCTATCACAGCAAAATCCCTCCCTCCAACCCAAAGTTTACCTAGCTGTCGGAAATGGATACCTGGCTCTACAGAGCTTGGAAAGATAAGGTCATGATGTAGGGAAGGACAGCACCCTCACAAAGAAACTGACCCCAAGAAAAGTGTGGTCTCCCTCCAAAATTGCTGGAAGGTCTGGGGACTACCTTCTGCTGTTTTAATACTTGTTCCCCTTTTTATCAAACGTCTTGCTGTATTTTTGTGAAATATATTTATAGCCAGCAGATCACATGATCAATTGCTATTTTACAGTCTTGTAAATGCAAGACAAATTATTTCTAAACATGATCACAAAGTAGTAGAAAAGCTTATTTTTTTAAAAGTTACAATGAAAACGTCAATCAAATCAAACTAAAACTGACCATGCTGTAGCTTGGCCAGGATCTCCTCCTCCACCTTGACTAGAAACTCATAATTCTTCTGTGTCTCTTCATCTGGGTCAACCAGCAGTGTACGCACAATGTTGGAGCAGTAAGATTTAAAGCGAACTCCCATGCAGCACACAATAGCTCCAAAGTCAAGGGCATTATCATCACTGCACACAAGAAAACTCAGTACAACTGAAACATTCCCATGGTTGAAAGTAAACATTTTTCAAATAATACTTCAAATAATGTTGCTCTAATTATTTTTATTTACTTGAGTATAAATGATTACTCTACTCTTAGTAATACTAGCGGGTAAAACATAAAACAAAGCTGCACAAAAAATGTAGAAGCCTGTTAACAAACCTTACGGTTGAAAATTTAAGGCTGTAGTTCTTTCCACTCTGTATAATTGCAGGGTAACACATGTCCAGCTGAGATGCATCCACCCCTGTGACATATTTCTTGTTCTGCAAGGCCTGCTCCACCCCATCAGCCAGCTTGGAGTGTTTCACTTTCTGTAAGCATGCATCACAACTGACCATATAATACACTGACTAAAATCCAGCCAATGCTGGCAAACATTTTTTTCTGGTAAATTGTTTACATACATAACAGATGTTACATGGTTCATCTTGTGTAGCTACTAAAAGTCCGTGCTGTTGTCATACATGTGTGCATAGATAACATGTTACACTGTTGATCTTGTGTAGGTACTAAGTCACTGCTGCTGCTGTATACACATGTACACAGATCTCTTGCTGGGTACCAACAGATGAACCGTTATGCTGGTCATGTGATACTGTTTGTCTGAGGAGGGAAAGTAGAGAGACCTGAAGACACTGGGGGTGACAAGGCTCGCAATCAAGGTCTCTCTTGAGTGGTAGACAGGTAGATCAGTCTACTCCTTCACATTTGCCAAACCGTTCTTTATCTCAGCATCAACCTCTCCTGAAGAATGACTGTCATGCTGTCACATGGCCGAACCAGAGCTGTTTGCATTGCTTTGCAGCTGCAGGGGATTCCTAATGAGCCACAAGGGTGGTGACTGCACTATTTAAAAAGTCATTCGTTTTGCATTCCTTGTACAAGATTCAGGGCAGCCTCCTCAAACTTTTGGTCTTGAATGCTTGTACTCTACATATTAACAAACAATCTATATCTCACATTTGTACAGCATCAGAAACTGAGCATGGAAACCAAGGACATTTACACTCTGTACTTGGTAGCAAATCTGATGATACTGCTTCACCAAATCCTATCGAGCCTGACATAAATGTCTGGCACGCAGATTCCATCTTCGGAAAGGATGACTCCCAAGTACTTAAAGCTGTTCACCTCCTAGATCCATACTCCATTTATGTACATCTCTGCTTTGCTGGTATCATTAAAAGTTAATCATGATATTGCTCTTGTAAGTGCTGGTCTCCATTCTGCATGCAGTATGTTGGTAAGGTCTTCTGGTTCACCCACCGACAGTAATGGGGGTGTGGTAGTTGTGAAGGGTTTCTTGCATGCTCATTTAAAAAAACAAAAAGGTTAAACAATACTGCCAATAGTGTAGCTATGATGGATGCTCACTGTTGTGACAAAAATATGATCACAGATCCAAAATATCACTCATGGCCTGAGGTTGTTCCTTCTTTTTCTGCCTAACACCCCCTGGGCTGTTAAAAAGTAACACTCCTTTAATGTTTTTAGTAATGGTGCCTATATCATAGTCCACCATGTTTAGTGTGGTAAATTTACATCTACTTGTACCTAAAGATTTCCGCTATGTTTGGGTCTTGCACCTTCTCTAAGCCAAAATTTCAAAGGTTGGTTGAGCAGCATTCTACTTCTTCAACTTTGGACTCATTAACAGAAGGTTATGGTTGCTTTTTCTGTGCTATTGGACAGCGCTGTTAATGCTTTGATTTGAGGAGTACCAAGTACTCATAACTTGGAATGGAAAGTGTTGGCTAAGGTGAGTTGGTGGCTCTGTGCAAACTCTCAGTCTTAGGCTTGTTGGTTTCACCTAAGTCAAGTTTACCTACTTTTCCAGTCCATTGTTGGTAAACATCTGGGCTGACCTTGGGTGTTCCAGTCACCAATTATTACTAGAATGTCAATCCTTGGTACTGTCTTTAGAACTCTTCCTGCTGATTGTAGAACTTTTCCTCTTTGCTCTCTTCTGTGTTGGAGCATAAACTTGGATTATGGTAACATTGAGGCCCAGCAGATTAGTGAATGGATATCAGCTTAATGGAAATGGGTGTACAGCTGATGATTATAAAGCCCATCCTATGCTCGTGTTTACTTTCTCCCCACTGTATCAGAGATTGTAATATTCATCAGCTGCGGTCTCCCAAACTGTTAGCAATCTGACCCTTGTCAATCCAACAACATCCCACCAGTATCATTCTGACACATGGGTGAGTTCTTTCACTGGTGTAATGTGCAAGTGTTTCATGTACATGGTCTGTACTATTTCAAGCACACTTTGAAACTTTCATAATCTATACAAACTTTTATTTGTCCAAAAATGAATAATTATTCATTCAGAAACAAACGTGCACAATTACAAAAATATTTTAATGCTTCAACAATTTTGTACAGTTAATTTTTATAAATTATACTGAGTTTTTCCTGACTTTAAATGAATTTCTTCAATGACTCTTCCAGGGACTGGAAATCTTTCTTAAAATATTCTGATTTTTCAAGTTTTTCCTGACCTGTACAGACCATGCATGTATCAATGGAAGTTCCTTCTTCACATTAATTAGTGGTCTGGCTCCAGCACTACATATTACACACTGCTTCTATTTATTCTGTCTCAGATGGTATACAGTTTTAAAGCTCCACAGACATCAGACACCTAATGTGTCACCCAAAATCACAACTCTGCAGCAAATCTCAAGTAAAAAGTAAAAGTAGTCAAAAGTTGTTTTTCTGAGACGTTACAAAGTCACACACTTCAGGCTCACACACAAGACATTCAAATGCAAGAAACACTGCTTGCCTTGTCTGCATCAATGACCTCCATGATCTGATCCTTCAAGTACTTGTTAAAAACATCACAAGTGACCTGACATGCACGTTGAATTATCTTCACTTCTGGCTCCTCTTTGGGTGCCATGATGTAGGCAAAGGTATTGCTGGCATCAACCTTCACACAATCAGCAGCAAACTCTTACACTCAGAGAGGGAAAAAAAAAATTATCTGTGAAATTAAACCAATTTTCCTATGCTGAATTATACCATTCCCTGCAAAGCCATGTAAGATCCCACCAAACCTTTTGAGCTAAATTGGTGAAAAAAAAGTTGAAAAAAGTATCCTCCCCTCCACCACATGCATAAATTGCTTTATAAAGATAAATATGCAAACAAAATACTATGTCAGACATTAAAAAGAATGACCATAAGCCTAAGCTTCTTCCATTTTCATCAATTTCACATGACAACCATGTTTATCATATTTCACTACAAAAAAACTAAATTAGAGTGAAAGTTTTTTTTAATTTAAATTATAAACTGGTCTTAGTACCTTTTCAAAGCCAGCACTTTTGACAACAGCTCTCCAGCTGTCCATGAACTCACCGGAAAACCGATCTTTTGAAAACTCACCGACAACCTTGCCCTGCAACAACCAATATTATGCCTAAGCCCAGTGAATAATCTGTAAATATTTATAAAAACAGTTCTCTTTCTGATGTGGATTCTCCTGGCCAAAGAGCCACAGGACAAACTTCTCTCATTAAACGTTTCTCAATGAGATTGCCTACTCCCATGATATGCACTGCATCTTAGAGCAGCGAAAGACAAAGTGCAAACATGAACACAACAAATACTTTACCTTTTTACTGCTTTTAACAGCTTCCACCAGCTTCCCAAAGTTGGCTTTGTCCTTGTCCCCCTATAAGACAAAAATGCTTTGTTCAGATATGGCTACCAGTTACTAAAGAAAATATATAGCATGCAAATAATAACTGAATTTAAAAAATGCACTTTACTGTGTGGATGCGAGTTCAATATGCTGCATACAAAATACTACAAACCAACTGACAGTTGACCATAGGCATCAGCATAAAAAACATGAACATCACAACATGGAGTGAATAAAAACCAAAAACCCAAATGCATGGATAAAGAACTGAGATATTGGTAGGACAGTATTCTTGACTATGCAAGATATTTCTTACAGAAGGGTTTTGAGGCCAGATCTGAAGGCTTCAAATGTAGACACACTTTGAAGAGAAAGGGAAAGAGAATTCCAAACCCAAGAAGAAAAGAAATGTTAAATTTTTCCTCTCTGACACATAGCATAGAGATGAGGCCAACACAAAGCAGACTGAAGAGATAGGCTCAGATGGTAAGGTGCCAGTAGCTCAGATAGATATGCTCAGGTCATGAAGAAATAAGTACCACAAACAAGTGTGATAATACTAAACAAGAATATGTGAAGTACAGACACATGCCTTAAGTCGTGTAATTTCAATGTACTGGGTTCAGATAAGGAGTTTTAACTCAATCAGATGATTCACCACTATGGGGAGGAAAATTATCTATCAATATACACAAACTGAAGTTTTGAATGAGCTAAGATCAAGCAAAAAATGTGATCACTACATATAATATTGACATACACAACAGAAAAGTCAAATTCAGGAGGAAGAAGGAACTCACTTTGTCTCTGACAAGAAGTTTGACTGGGGGAACTCCCTGGTCATTCTCTTTACTGCCTTCTAGCTGCTTAAGGAAGTCGATCTTCTTCTTGCTTGCCAGTATGTATATGCCATTTTCACACAATACCATGACTGTATCTGTCAGCTCGTAGCCAAACAGCCAGGTCTGTTCCCCACCCCCAAAAGAAAAAGAAAAGGTTATGCAGTCAAAGTAAAACTGTATAATAGTCATGCTACTTTTCTTTGAAGTCAGAGACTAGTAGCTGCCTTATGGTTAAAGATGTGGAGTAATTTCTAGAACATAGCTTCATATTTACCTCGTAATATTCAATATAAAATGTCTCTCATGTCACAAAATGATGCAAAAAAATATACTGAAATTCTATTTATTTTAAAGCAATGGCATGTTTTGTTGTCAGTCTTGGGTGGAAAATTGTACAAACCTGTAGTGAAGTTGATTTCGAATAGACTACTTCTTCATCTGCACCCACAGCAGTTATAAGTCCATCCATCTTTGCAAGGACATCATCCCCTGAAGCCTTCTGTAAACAATGTTTTAATATAGTCATCAGTCAATTTCTGCACAGCTAATGCCCACCAAAGCAGTTTCAGCTTTCCAGTCCTTTAAAAAACATTAGGACACAGTCATGTAATGTTGTGACTAATTAAGCTGAATAATTTATGAGTGTGGTGACTGTGGACTACCTTGATATTTATGCAAATCCACAGTTTTGTCTGATCCTGTCAAAATTTTAGAGGATTACATTTTTTAAAACTGTCCAAGACTATGGATTATTTTGCTCTGGAGCAGTTTTAATTATATATTTTACCTGTTATGTACTGTGTCTAAATTGTTTTATACATGTCTTAAGGACAGCAACTTTTGACACTATCATTTCTTAGAGAAAATGAATGAAAGACTGACAGGTGCTGCCAGCCGTGTACTACAATGTTTATTTCTTCTTTAATAGAAACTGTCAGCGGCAAGTTTTGCAATGTTCTTTGGTCTACAAGCACACTTTTTCTACTGCTCTCAAAAATTTTGAGTATTTGGAGGGCATAGATTATGGTGTTCCACAAATAGTATATACGCAATGAGGATGAGCTAGTTGACAAGACAGTGTTAGATCAGTGATGTTTCAGATCATAATCAGTGACCTCCCCTTGAATAGCTCACAGGTGGGAAGGGGGTGGCCATAGTTTCATGTCACTGACAAATTCGTCATTTCATGGTTTACAGACTGAACCAAAACCAGTAACTGATCAAAGGACAACCAATTCACCGCTCGGCTAATACAGTTTCAGTTTTTCTGGGCAAACCTATGCATTAAAAGATATTTTCCTTTATCAGTGTAATGTGCTGACCCCTAGGTTAAAACGTTGATAATCCTTTCTTCAAATCATGTTCATCAGTTATCAATACCCTTACTTTTCAACCTTATACACATTTTATTTCTACGTTGTTTAAAATTAGCATCACTTGTCTCGGTTAATGTGTTGAATACTATGATGGTACTTCCAAATGGAGCTACTTCAAACCATCTATTAGGTTAACTGTGAGAATGCATCAGAAAGTCTGGTGTCATCAGTAAAATACTGAGTACAAATCCGTTTCAAAAATCCTTGAAAAGACTACTGTATGTTGCTGTAAAACGTAAGCTACTTTATTTGCAAACAGGATTTAACTAATGATTTGAACATAATAAAAATCTAATACTGACTTTCATTATCCAGAAAAATAAAACTATGGTAAAAATTGTTTTTCTTTGTAACATGAAAGTGCCCCTCTTTTTGCAAACACGCAAAGATGCATCTTTTTTCTCTCATCTGATATCACACAATTTACGGACATTGTTAGTTCTGAGCAGTGTGTAGCTTACGTTACCTCAACAAACTGAACCATTTCACATTCAAGAAAGAAAACGTGAAAATGAAAAGCAGTCAGTAAAGCAAACATTAGCTTACCGCCCATGCAGAATAAATTTTCTTCATTCGCCTAAAAAAGGCCTCTTTATCGAGTTTTAGAGTCATTCTCGACAACAAGTCTGATCGAATCCAAACCTACTACGCCACTATGCGAATGGCGGGATCCCGCACATGAATACTCTTTCAACGGGAAGTCTGATTTAGTGCTATTTGCGATGTACGTCATTATCCTAGCGAAAGAAAATTGATACAAATTTTTCTTTCAAAGCATCTTTTTACTTTATATCCAACTTAGTACTTTATCTAAGTAAATTTCTTATTTTCCTTTTCCGCTTTTAGATTTGATTTATTTTAGTTTTCATAATAATATCTTTTGTCGCATTTCTTTCCCGTTCCGATTGACAGTGTACATGGAGAGGGAAGCCAAAAGTGTGGATGTGTTACAAAAACATATTTGATATAATTAATTTTATGAGTACTTAAAGAAAAAAATGGCTGTGTGCATTGCTGTCATCGCGAAAGAGGTGGGGTTTCTATTTAATACTGTTTTTATTGACAGCTTACAAATCAAATACAAGACTCAGCTACAAAATATTGTCTTTAAAAATGTTTACGAAAATACAAGAGACGGAAGCATTTGTGCGAAAATTGCTTTTGTTGACGTTCATTTCAATTTTATTTACTTCGCTTAAGCCTATAGGATCATCGAACAAAAGTGGTTCACTGTGTTTGAGACACAGCATGTAGAAGGTGAAGCCCAGTCCTCTGTCGTCTCTTCAGTTAGACAGCAGCTGGGTGGGTATGGGGAGTTTTTCAACCATATTACAAGTCAACAATTTTATACTCCAGTCGAGTGTAACCACCAAACAAAGGAGCATGCTTAACTATGCATGGCTTACAATCATTGAAGTTATTCACGAGTAAGAGTTGGTCCAATGGACATTTGTTTTCTCAATTATCTCAAACATGCATCTTAGCATACCAAAATGAGTACGAAATCTAAATATTCAGCAAGGACAAGGCATTTCTGCATGATCAGATACTTTGCTCTCTAAATTTTCTCAATGTCTCTATAGGACTCAAACTTGTTGAAAAGGAGCAACAAAACACGTCTCACCTTGATCACATTTTCTGTGCTGGATGATGTGGTTTACTGTTTAAACATAAATCTCCGTGTCAGGTCCTTGGTTTAGAGGTCAAGAATGGGTGCCGTTAAGTTTCACTCAGTCAAGACACATCAGTATTCTTTCACCAGCATAAAACAGTTGCCTTTTTAGCTGTCCAGGTTGTGATACTAGTTTCCTTGACGGAGGATTTTGTACATGATACACACCCTTCTAACAGTATTCAGCTTCTATCTACATTCAGAATGCACTTAAAACATACATCAAACACATAGTGTAGAAACTCCAGGCGGAAAGATAAACACAGAAAAATGAAATACAAATGACATAAATATACACTTCAAACCAAATTTTAACCCTCACCAGAGTGATTCAAAATTATAAACTCGATCATGATTTCAACCTTAACAATATCTTCAGCCAAAGGTCCATTTAATTCAATGGCATTCACACATGAGCAGCATTTAGACACCCTTCTTACACACCGTCAATTTACAATCACTGCAGTATTATGTGAATAGGAGTGAGTCAAGTCAGGTGTGAGTGGCCCTCCAGCCAGTACCTGTCATTAATATCCAGTTATGTCGAGCAAGGAGCCAGGTCTGGGCCATGGCATTCTTAGCTTCTAGATTCTACAAGTGTTAATTATACTAGGGCACAAGCAACTAGAACAAAGGCTCCAGCTGCCTATTTCAAAGAGTCGTGAGGCATCGGTGAAACATATACCTCCTGCTCCTGCCAACCAGTAATCTTCCCATGGTGTTTACAGACAGCAAAGTTAAGGTCTCATATTGACCTCATGTGGAAAGCTGGACTCCTGCTGGAATGAAAGGTCATCCTTGCCTGCTGGATATTATGGTGCACACTGAGGTCATCAAAGGTGATCCCATCTAATAAAAGTGGAGGCCCAACGCAGGGCCTAATATTGCTGGGATTGGTGTCAAACACAACATTGTCAGTCAGGGTGGGGGAGGGGGTGAACACATTGAGGTGGTTTCCAAGGCAGTCTAGGTAATAATTCAGAAATTCTTTACCTTGTTTAAATGAAGTTACAGCTGGCATAATTCAGAGGGGCTATCACGGTACATTTTCTCATTCCCATGAATAGTACAGTTTTTCATTTCTTATTTAAAACAGATGTCAAGTTTGTATCAGACATGGACTGGTTATTGACAGATGTATCATTTTAATATTGATAGGATGAGATTTAACAAATAGCTGTAAATGCTTGGACATTATGATCATACGCAAATTTGTGTGATATGTCTTGCATTTTGTAGATTAACTAAAGGACAAGCCAGTGCAGCATAAATTTTGTGGTACTCAATATGTTGCAGAATTATCCATTGTTCATTAAAACAACCCCCACTGATAATGAACTGCAGTTCTATTACACTGTGCATACCTCATTGGATGTTGTAGAGGAAAAGATCAGCTCTGTTGGCAAAAATGTTAATGACCTTCGTGAACTTTACCTTGGTCTCCTTTACCCCACTGAAGACTACAAAGTGTATCCTTTCATATTACTGCTAACATATAATAGTTACTTAACTCCTTACAACTGGGACTCATGAACTAATTAATAATATGCTATACAGGCACAAATAAGTACCTGTACATCTACAGCACAAATGAATAAAAACTGCTTTATCTCAAACCCTCAGCCTGTCCTGTCCATTTCCTCTCACTCTGGAAGAAAGGTATCCACGATAATAGCAGCCAACAGATGTTATCTCTGCCAGCTTTGCTTTCATCATTTTGTTTTTGCCGCCCGTTACCAACAGTTATTTGGCCAGAGCTGGTAACTGTGAAAGGGACTTAATCCCTTCAAACTTTAAAATTGATCCTAATTGTGCCTTGTGCATGTCAGTAAAGTTTATATTGTGTAGTGCGATATCTGCAAACTTTTAATTCCGGCGTCAATCCACATATACAACCAAATCATGGCTAGGATATGTCTTTGAGTGAGGGTTCCTATACAGATGGCGCTCATTCCAAGAATGTCCAGTCTTTCTATTTTTTTGAATGGATACCTGTGCATTACAAATAGACATCATCATCATTTTTTTTTTAAAGGTATGTGTATATTTAAGGTCATAGTTGAGGTGTCATGTAATGTCTGATGTAATGGTAACATGGCAGATGAATAATTTCCTGAAAAGAATTGATACAGATGTATTTGTATATTAGCTCTTAGAGGATGGAAAACCACTATCAGCTAAACCATGCACATACGCAGGACCCAAGATTTCATTTTGTGCATGGCATTACTAAAACTGCTAAGTGTTGATGGTTGTTGCTGTAGGACACCAATATAAACAAAATGTCCATGACTGCTGATGGCCTTACGGCATAGTGCAGTACATAGCAGGCCACAAGGGCACACAGCACAGGAGAGAGTGGCAGTAGCCCCAGTGTCTGTTTTGTGCAGCATATAATGCTTTGGGCAAATGTGGTCCATCAAGCACTATACCCCTAATCTCTACAAATGAAAAATGATGTACAATGTATTTTGTGTGTGTGTGTGGTGCATCCAGAGGTATCTGGGCAAAATACTGAACTGATTGGCTCCCATGTAGGTGCATACATATTTGTGTATGTGTGAGATGTATAATTTGTGGATAGAACTAGGCACATTATTATTAAACAATTAATTAACCTTGACTGAAAGCAGATATGGATATGTTACCAACACTAAGGTCAAGTTTGTTATCATCGTGGAATCTTCCAACACAATGTTGAGAGACAATGAAATCAGAACAGTAAATATCACTGGATAAGAAATAACTGAAATATAATAATAAGCAGCATTAAGTGCAACAATTTTTGTTCCCATCATACAGCATTTGTTTCATTATGTGGTACCTCTTAGTATGTGTTAGATAAGATAGTCTTGAAATTGTTAGATAATTATTAACAAAGAGTTAACTTGCTACACTATTTCCAAGTTACATAATTGTGCCCACACAGATCTTTATATTTATTAATAATGGCAATAACTAGATATTTGTAGAAGTCTTAGAACTCATATTTATTCACCATGTTAGTTGGTTAGCTGTTAATAATTTGAAAAACTGTTAAATTTTTCTTTTCAGTTTTTCTTTAATCAAATGGCAAAGTTTTGTCCAAAATTATACATATGATGTTAGTTGTGATTAAAAGTGTCATTTTAAATATGTAATCATGGTAAAAGCATTTATCAACTTGCATAATGTATTTTATGTTAACAAAAGTAATGACATTGAAATGTTATGTATGTATAAGATACATAAGAGACTTCAAAGAAACTGCCACTTTTTAGAATTATCATCATAATCTTGCACATTTCACAGAAGCATTTTTTCAAGTCTGATCATTTGCCACCACTTACTAATGTGTGCATGTTGACTGCTTTTATGATGGTATAATTGCATCATTAAATTATAAATTTAAATTGTTTTCATTGCTTAACTCAGTTTTGGCAGGTCACCATTTGGTCTTTTTATAACATTTCCAGATGTTTAAAAAATTACATGGAGCTTATGTTGACATGGTGTGTAATCCCTTCTATAATCCAGGCGAAAACATCACATCAAGGTAAGCTTAGGGCCTTTGGTCTTTTGTGGGATACCTCCTGCATGTGCCATGTATCAGAGGGGATGAATCTGAATACTGCTTTGTCTCTGGCCCCATTGTCTTGAATGCTTTGCTGTCATCACTTTGTACAAATGCCACCTGTAGTATTTCCAAATCTGGCCTCAAGATGCACTTTCTCTGGAAACACTTAAAGGAGCTGGTGGCATTCTCTTTTCATACCTCCCACTCCTTCTGTGCATGTGTTTGTTTAGGCTTTGGTTTGTGTGCTGCATACAGGGTCCATATGGGTTAGGAAAATCTCAAGTCAGTATATTTTTAAAAATGATTTCCAGTTCCTGGAAAAGTCAGCATTTGATTAAAGGTCAGTGGGAAAGTCAAAAATATTTGTTGAAAACTAATTATGCTAAATTTTTTAAGGAAGCTTTTTTTTTAAATATTGAATATGCTTGTTTGTGAGCTGGATATTGACCCATGGCAGTAAAAAAAACTACCACTGCTGATTTGACTGTCACCATCAGCACTGGCTTTGTCATCCTCTTACAATGTTGACAAAGCAGGCTTACTTTAATAAGTTGTGGCTTAAAGATGAAAAATATATAACTTTTTGGCCATGGCTTCAAGGAGTGAAGAATGACGAAGCCAAATAAATGTGATCTTTGCAGCAAGGAAGGGAAACTTTCAAGCATGGGTATAGATACTGTGCATCGTCACACGGAAAGTAGTAGACACAAGAATCCTGTCAGGAAAATCGACCATAGCTTTTTATGCGATTTTCTGTGGTATCCCATAGTGATGTTAACTCTCTTGGTTTGAAAGGCCACGATCGTGGCTTTGCCGGGTAGCACGGGCAAGGCGATTTTCATTACTTTTTATTGCAACTTTCCTCTTTTCCAAAAATGTATAGGTTTCTTGGTCTAATATTTATCTCAGAGCAGCAATAATAAAAAACAAACTTTACCACTGTTGTCTCCGCAGTCTTCAGTTATAAGCCAGTCATTGTAATGTTCATTTTTATCTTGAACCAAGAGGGTTAAAGAGTGCAGTTGAATAATTTTGTATTTTTGGACAAATAGAAATATGTATTGACAAAAGTGCATTTTCTCTCGAATTGGCATGTCTTGTCTCTGGCATGTGTTTACCATTATTTTCCATTGTTTCTTTTGTTGTGGTACATCTCTCATTGCATTGGGAAAAGACCTGATGCTGCTTTACTTAACATTAATCAAAATCACTTGCCTTTTACTTCAATATAAAATTTCAGCATGAGCACTAGCAGCCATTTCAGCAATTTTTCAGTGATCCAACATAGTATATCAAACTAAACAGCAAGAGGGGTAGGGAATTGGTATTGTGTCTGTGACGTTTAGTGAGAGGTGCCATCCAGCAGAACCAGGAGTCTTTATGACAGCCAGCTATCATATGCACAGGTGTGTGTTTATGTGCGAGAGCTGACATCCAGCATAACTAGCCATCCCTCTGACACAGTTTGTAGGGGTTTGGAGCTGCATTTGATACCTGGTTTCCTTTCCAGAATCATAAGTACAGACCCTAGTCAGGACCTGCTTTCTACCTGAAAACAAGGTGCCAACACTGATTTTCACCCACTATTTATACTTAAAGTTGGACCTTGTCACCTCCACTTTGTTCACAATTGCCCCATTCATTGCTTTCAATGATGGAATTAAAATTTAAAGTGGAGGGAAGCAAGCCACTCTCAGTTATACTGTTTCAAGCAAGTGCTTCCACTACACTATTATTATTATCAGTAGCATCACCCTTGTCTTCTTTCTCCCTAGTTCTATCAAGCCAACAAGCTGCAGATTTCTGTCTTTGAACAGATTATTCAAGTGTTTGACAATGCAAAATATGAGCATGCCGTTTAATAATTTTAAAGCCAGCAGTAAGTTTTAAATTGTATAGCCTAATGAAGTACTATTCAGATTCCTTTTCAATATTTCAGGCAGTTTGAAAACATCGTGGTGGGAATGATGCAGCAAGACTAAAGGCAGCTGTTGCAGTGCCTCAGTCTTTCACCTAAAGATTTCTGACACTTTTGCAACTCAGTCCAAGAAAATGCTGAATGTGGTATGACAATATGTAGTGGTGGTGGGAAAGGCAACAAGTTCATGTGCAATACATAGTAGTAAATAACTTACCTTTTTTTGAGTGTATAGTATGTGCATGATTGTCTGGACTATAGAAGTGAGCATGCATGCATATCAATATTTGTGTCATGTACATGCTATATTCTGCTGAATGCCTGATAGGGTTACCTGTGAATTTACCTTCTGGTGCAGGGTTTCTCCAGTTAAAATTGTTCAGGGGATTTAAGCCCCCTTTCACTAGCTAAAAATGTCGAGGTCTTGTTGATCAATAATAAAAAAGTAATGTGTTTGTTAATATAATCATGACTAACTGTAAATGCTATTTTTATGTTATCTAAAAGTATTCCACTGATATTTGAAAACAATCACTATTTTACAAAATTTCTTCTGCCTGAATTCTTATGAATCCCCAACTTCAGATCATTTTCTGACCTGGGCAAACTTTAAGCAGAAGCTGTTATGTAATTTACAAGTTTCTAGGCAATTGGAAACCCTCTCCTTGTACCACTAGTACATTTGACACAGCCCTTTTGATGAGGAATTTTTTGATATCATCACTGAGGAGATATTAATTTATAAACATAAGGTTACCATCATTAATTTGTTGTCCAGAGTTTGTGGTGCAAGAAAAAACAGTGTTATGGCGTTACTAGAGCAACGTTTGTAGTTTAATCAGGGCAAGCTTTTGATGATGGTATTTCTGAAGCCAACAAATTCAGAAAAAAAAGAGAGTGAAGAATGAAGCTCAGTTATAATAAAAAAAAGACGTAGAGGGGGAAAAAAAGATGTAACAACTAGTTGATACAGCATTATTTCACAAGAAAAATATTGCTGAAATGTGTGCATAAAAGGGAAGAAAGTTTCGGGGAAAAAAAATCTTTAATTAACGTGACATTGGTGACTTTCCTGTAAGAATTGAACTTCTTGAACAAATTTTGGATACATGAGTAAGCCCTGATATCCTAGCACCTCATCCAATGGCTTTTTCTTACTGGACAAATGACATGTATGCACCAGGTTTTTTTTTTAATTAAGAGAACTGTGCTCTTTAAGATATCGCAACGTATACCATACCTCACTGTTAACTTCTGTCAAGAAGTGGATTTGGGCTTTATTCTTATTTTGAAGACTGGTGCTTGTATTGGTTCAGCCTTGATAGTGTTGCAAGACAAAGCATCACCTGAGGAAGGGGGGGGGGAGATTTTATGCTGAGCCAGCCAACTAAGGAGGCTGTATCACGTTAAACCCTGTAAACAGACGCCACATGTAGAGCAAGAACAGCGCGCCCGAAATGAGAGCTGAACCCAAGACAGCCAGTCTTCACTGCATTGGTGACAGGCACTAAACGTTGTGCCAGTGGACCACCTACCCGAGAAGCAGATGAAGAAAATCCAGCAGTAATCAGTCATATAAATCTTCTCACAATCACAAAAGTGTGTCACTCTCTTGTGAAAGCTAGCAATGATGTAATTTCATCAAATTTTTTCAGGTTTGCATATGTTTCATTAAAATGTCAGGCTAGTTACTTCGTGGCCAGTTTGACCAGTTCTGATAAAATTAAAGGTAGCCATTGAATCAAGGATAGCTTCTTACTTTTCTTTACATAAACTGTGACATGATAACGGCCCTTATGCTTTGGTCTGGATGGTGTGTTGCTACGACATTCAAGATGGCATTTAAAACTCTACTACCATAGAAATTACAACAGATTTAAGTAAAATAAAATCATCTCAAAATCTCGCATTCAAAAATCAAACCAAAAGTGAATTATTTTATTTTTGTTGCACCGAGGGCATTAAGGCATCATTACATGATTTCAGGAGGCTTGATACTCAAACTGTGCTCCCCAACAATCTGGAATGAAAACAATTGGGGAAAGCTACGGGAAACAGCCTCCGATACTTTTTACAATTGATTTTAGATGACTTCATGTAACTCTGAAATTAATACATTGTACTTAAAGTGCTAATGTTAAACCTAAAAATCAAATCTACAATGAATTTTTTTTCTTTAGTGGAGACCTGTATTTCTCCTGCACAAACGCTGATGCACACTATCAGAAAGGAACATCTCTTAATAAACTCACCAAAAGGTATACAAACAAACCAGAGACTACAAATATTCCAATTCAGGTTTCCATTAATGGAAAGTTTTAGAAATGACCAGAATAAAACAGCCAGGCACATGAAAGATACTGGTGGGAAAAAATAAAATGTGAGGTGAAATGGTGATTCAAAAACAATATCATGCCAGTTAGGTAATCATGGAGGCTGGGTGGGGGGAGGTAGGAGAAATGCTGATGTCAAGCCTCATCAAAATAAGGACAAGACCTAATAGAGAAAAAAACTGTATGGGCCAACGTTCTAAAGGATGGAAAAAAAATTTGTAAAGACCCAACCCCTAATGTGACAGAGGGAAGGAGTATGGTGTCAGTCATGTCACTATGAACTAATCTCACCTGCATTAAAAAAAAAACAGGCAAGAAAACACTGCACCCCTTTTCTCTTTACTTGTTAGGCACTTTCTGCAAACAACAGTTCCAAAAGACTGCCTTTCCAAAGCTGATGCCCATTTTAAAAAAAACTAGTTTATGGTTATAATCACTTTTTGTTGTTGTTGAATACTGTGAACCCAATACTGAACTAAGTAGTTTCTTGTCAGCTGCTTTCTGGATCCACCAGCAGGGACATCATGCACACATCACACAACAGTCAACTAGACTTATCACATTAAAGTCTGCTTTAAATTTATGAAGCAAATTAACATCTATATAGTAACCTACTAGGAATGACACATTTTTTTTACATTGATGTATGTCAATGGAAACTTCTCCTTCCTGCTTTCTCACTCTGCTAAACTCAGACCAGTTTATCCAAAACAAGCTGTCAAATTACAACACAATGTACACACCACCTTGAGCATTATAGTGCTAAAATAAAATTACCAGTAGCCAAGATATGCACACAATAATGATATATGAAATGCACAAAATAGTGTAACAACTGAATCAGATAATGTACATCTTATTTTGGCTATGGTATAAGATGATGCAGCAGTTAGAGACATCTAAAAAAGTAAGAAGTCCCATAAGCCTAGAGCCCACAGGGGCAGTGAGCATGGTTAAATAAATCAGATACCTCACTTCTGAAGAGCAACTGTTGAGTGGACAGGGGGCTTTTTCCAGCCACAGATCTAGGCTGAGTTTTTCAGCCAAAATGCCAAGCATGCCTCAACAACAACGGCTTTCTGCTCTACAGGTGAGCACCGCGAACCTACACTGCCTTCCAATTTATCAGAAAGGTATTCAAAATTTCAGAAAATGCAGATAACATGCACAATGTAAGTTTATACTGAATCCAAAAAATATTACTAACATGTAGCACCTAAACTGCTTGCTAGGTGTTTTAGGCAGGCACAAACCTTATTGGAGCTTTAGAATTTTATTACTGGACTATTTCATTGGCGAGATGCTGATCAGAATAATCTTTTCTCAATCGTATGTGACACTTGTTATAGTACTGCCAACCCTTGAACAAACACCGACATGGCCAGAACTTGAACCCCTGCCTAAAAATGCGAAATCCCCATAGCCACTAAGCCTGTAACAGTCCAAGAATGCCCCGATCAGTGCTAAAATTAAAAAGAATGAATAAATTTATGCATACACTATCCAAAGAAATGGGTGGGGGTGGTAAAGGCAGATACTGCAGGAAGAGCAGCTACCTCTAAAATGTCTTCTCAGCAGTCCAAATCAGCTCTAGAGCATTTCATTGTGGCTTTACATACATCCTTACACACACACATATGCACAAAATAATGGCCCTTAAGCGGACATTCCTCAAATCAGAGCACTAGAACAGCTGAAGACCTTTATAAATTACTTCACCAAATGTAGAATAATCATAATCACCAACACTGCAACGTTTTATAAGTTCAGATATGAATAACTCAAAGAAACATTCTTATGACTCTTTACCAGACTTTATCTTGCTAGATATACCTTATTGCACCACTTGCATACACTCGCCTCTTGGTTACAAACTGTGGTAAACTATTAAAAAAAAAAAAAAAGGCTAGTGAATTAAAAAATTCTTTATGACTACAAAATTTTTATAAATGCTCACTATAAATCTTAAGCCAAAATAAAGTCCAAATGAAAAGCCCTATCCCACAACAATTTTCAAGTAAGAGATGACACTCATACCTGCTAAGCACACAGGAATTTGATATGATTAAACAATGAGTAATGAATGCACTAAAATGTATGAGGAGGCATACAGAGTTTTAAAAAATATTTACAGTAAAATTGATAGCCTGTGTGTAAAATAAAGGTACATACATGAATATGTATTAGCTCAAAAATATCCAACATTTTAGATTCAAATTCTTTCAAACATTTTGAAAAATCTATACTTCTCTGAATCCCGTATTTCTAGCACAGATTTCTGCCTATGCTGAAAGAAGTTCAAATGTTTAAGATATATCTAATCTCCTAACATCCTTGCTTTTAACATAAGTGTGGCCTTAGGCCATATATGATTTTAACAATAAACGTTTAATGTGATGATTTAATAAGGTCTTACTGACAATAAATTATCCTAAAAACCTTTGACATTTTCACCTAAGCAAGCCGCTCTTCCTAAATTTAAAGTCATTATCGAGATCACTGCCCTTATGTTGTCTGCCACAATTTAGAACTACACAACCCCAGACTCAACACAATATAACCTCAAAACCAGGTCCATATTTCTCAGTGAGGATGAAAATAAGCCGTATTCATACAAACTTGCACACGTGTGTATACTACATGGATGTGCATGCACAAACATGTATAAGTGAGATAGCTCCTGTGAGTTTTTCATGACAATTAAAAAATGACAAATTCAGACTGAAATATCAAGATTTAACCCTGGCAAGAGCTGACTATATATGCATACACAAATAAATGTGGAGAACTGCACAAAAAAAATAAAATGGCAGTACAGATAAAATTCTGATGACAAAATGTCAGAAGACACATGATTTAAAGGGGGGTAAAAAAAAAAGCCAAATAGATGTTACAGTCAGCTGCTACTACCAAAGACCTTCATCAAAACTGGAACTCTGCGGTTGCCATATCAATTGCCCAGCGGAACTTATCACGCTGAGTCTTATTGTAGATTTTCTCAATGGGCACATTAAATTTCTTGCACCTGAAACATAGGGGGTTTTTTGGGGGGTGGGGGGAGAGATGGCAAAACATAGTTAGATGGTATATGTGAAAAAACAAGAAATAAGTCAAGCCCTTTTATTTTTCTAGTGTGGCCCATGTGAAACCAGCCTGCTTTCAATCTCCTAATCCACCTGCCTGCACTGCCTGTCTGGGCACCTCAAACAATGTTATTGTCAAGTGGTTTGGCATCGTGTCAGCAGTCTGTTTTGGTGGCAATTCAAAGGAGGTTAGCTGTGCAGTCTTGTCGTTTAGTCTTTTGTGTAGTACCTTTCTGCTGTGCACAATGGTGTTCTCTCTGTAGCAACGAATGGGTGCTCATCTGTTAATGTACATCTGTTTAGTTTCCAAGACAAAAAACACAATTCAGGATTTGATGAAAAAAGTAGATGGAAACATCACTCTGTTGCAAATGCCAAAAAGGGCAGGACTAAAGGACTAAAACAGTGCACACTAGAAGCTGTCATTCAGCAGCATGTTCAACAGAGTCCACAAAAATCAACTCTAACAGTGCCCTAGCAAGTGCAGGTGTCAAGGATGAGCTGCAAACGAGTTCTCTACAACTCAAGCCTACCATGTGACTTGCATACAGGGAGCACTTCCAGCATCTGCTCTAGCCAGAATGTGTATGCTCCTAGTATAGTTGTAGGCAGGTAGGCTTTATGTGAGCCACCCTGTATTTTAATATGAACAGCATCATAAAAAATGAAGTGGTAATGCTTAAGTATAATATATTCTACATATGCATGATTCCAGACCAAACTTTAAACACTCTTATAATCAGAGTATAATTACATCTTAAACTTTGCACAGCAAACTGAGATTGTGTAAAAATAAGCATGGTACATATGGCAGTCTTACTACTTACCAGGCAACACTGATGCGGGGATCAAGATAATTCAGTTTGGAGGTGCTAAGGGCAATTTCTTTGTTTTCATCCTGCAAATACACAAAAAGTGATTCCTTAACCTCAGAGATTGACTGAGTGGGATTTTATAGCCAATATCCTGTATAGGACATTCAAGTGTGGATGAAAAAGTGAGGAAACAGAGTGAAAAAAAATCTTTCAGCCCAAGTGCTGCTGTCTAATGCAAAATCTCTCAATTTACCTTGTCAGTAGCCTGCACCTCTAGCTTCGTCAGCTGCTCTTCCAAGCGAGTCAACATTTTCTTCTTCTTTTCGTACATACTGCAAAAGTTAATACTTCTAAAATTTCTATATTCAAAATATTTAAGCTCTTTAAGAACAATGCAAGAACTCAATACTGCAAGCTGCAAGTTACAATCTAATCATGATCTCATTAACTTCATTTAGCATAATCATGTAAGGCTTTAACAGATTCTGATTATAGCCATCCTTTTGCTAGTACACAAACTGAGAGGTGGTCATGTTTACAAAATATTCTGCTAGTTGTACTCAACATGTAATTTCCAATATCTCACAACTTTTAATTTGACCAAATAAAGGAACAGAGAAGTTTAAAGTTACATCCAAGGAAGTAGCAAAATATTTGGTACTGCTACACTTATTTGTAAAAATGTGCCAGTAACTTACGTTCGTGCTTTGGCAGTTTTTGTTGCCTTGTAGTCTGCCTTTACAGCCTTAATATCCTTTTTCACGTCCTTTATTTCTTTCTTTTTAGCTGTAATCTGAATCACAAATAACAGTAAAATAACACAAACCATCATCATAAAACTGAGATGCCTTAAATTTCAAACAATGTCCAATCAAGCATTAAATTTTGCAATAGTACTTTTAAGTGAACACCATCCTGGGACCTTAATGGCGCTAAGCTTGAGATTTTAAAAATATGGTACATAAATCCACCTGAATGTCCCTCTAAAACTCACAATACATACAGTCTGTTTATTTTGTAACAAAAAGAAAATGGATAAACACGTCTGCTGAACCCTCTCTTTGAGACATTCCTCCCTGATCTCTACAAAATAAATGTGGCACAAAGAGAGGGCTGGGCCTCTGCCTTTCACAAAGCATATCCTTTGGAAAACAAAAATTCTATAAATTCTCGGTCTGTTAAATCATGTCTCCTGTATACTTAGAACTGCGTTCCAAAAACATTTATCACCATTTCCAATCTACGAACTCATAAACTTACAAGAATAAACAAGCTGTTTGTAAATTAGTATTTTTGAGAACAGAAAGGAAATGGAAAAATAAAGAAGTATGCATCACACCTCATGAACGTTGAAAAAAATAATGTTAAGGCAAGAAAGTTAAGTCAATAAACAGTTACAATTATAGGCCTGGATGCTTTACTCTCCTGGTTCGAAAGGCCACAATTGTGGCTTTACCAGGTAGCACGGGCAAGGCGATTTTCATTACTTATTATTGCAAAGTTAAAGTTTTCTCTTTTCCAAAAATGTGTAGGTTTCTTGGTCTAATGTTTATCTCAGAGCAGCAATAAAAAAAACAAACTTAACCCTCTGTTGTCTTCACAGTCTTCAGTTATAAGCCAGTCATATTAATGTTACATTTTTATGTTGAACCAAGAGGGTTAAGAAGCAGGGCATCACAACTTTATATATCCACTAGGGAAATTATAGTAGCTTGCTCACTTGCAATTAAATAGCTGATTTTGCAAAGAATAAAGTTTAAAGATAAAAGAAAAAATAACAGAATTAAACAAAACAAAGTTCGGACTTGCATTAAGCAAACTACGACATTAGTTTAACCAAGGTCAACATGATCAGCACAGACAGTGAAGCTTATCATGTAGATGGCAGAGGAAGTGATTGAGTTGCAGCGAGAATTGGTTTTACATACTGGCATCACAAATCTGCATCTACATTGCACAAGAAAAATCAGGAATAATGAAGAAAAAATATGCTTTATTTAGGATCTGATTAAATAAGACAGCTAAATTCCTCTGCATGGTTTAAGTGATCTAACAGATGGGAACATGGTAAATTATACTAGCAATTTTTATCACAGTGATCCCTAACCTATTGCAGGGGTTATGTTCCAGACACCCCCTCGATAAATAAAAATCTACGAAAGAGCAGCCTTATATTTTTTTTACTTATTTATATATATTTTAGTCTTTATAAAACCAACCCACACTCCTATAAATCCTTTCCACTCTCTTACTAACCTTTCCCACACTTATAAACACTTCAACACTTTCTACACTCTTAAACATATGTAATTTTAACAACATACAAAATTCTTTTTGGTACACAGTGCTGTGGTTGATCGACTTTTATTCCATCAGCCAATAGTGTGCTGTACACAATCTCATGTTGGCAAACATGCAAGCGTAGTGGTGCGCAGTACTGTGTTTCCATTGTGTACAGTACAGTATTCATCCGCTGTATTCACCCGTACTCTCTTTATTATGATTTAATATTCTTTTCATATGTTTGAATTAATATTTTTAACATTTTATATTGTTTTCAATTTTTTAGGCAAAAATAATTAAAATCATAATTATTATACAAATACCTATATACCGCAAAATCCTGCGATATAGCGAAAAGTCCGTGATACAGAATTAGATTTTTTAAAACCGATACAGTGAAGCCGCAAGATGTGAACCCCGATATAGTTCAAGCTTTCTCCTTTTCAAAAAAATATAGGTTTCTTGGTCAATTTGCTTACCTGAGAGCAGTAATAATAAAAACAAACACCAACCACTGTTGTCTTCACAGTCTTCAGTTATTAGCCATTGTCTTTGTAATACTTATATTTATATGCAGTGCTATAAGGGTTAAGTAACCATAAATAAAAGAATAAGTGATAAGACTCTCAGATTTTGATGGGCATGTAACCATAAGAATGCTGACCTTATTCTGCAGATTTTCCATGGATTTGGCAAAAGTCTTAGGCACAGCCCGCTGGTGATTACACAGCACGGCCACAGCACGGTTGGCTCGGTTATATGACAACAACTTGGCAGCAACAGAGTCTTCAGCTACAAGAGAAACAAGGGCTATGTGGTCAACAATATGATAATTGTTGTACCTGTTCAACTTCTAAAAGAATTTATTTACTAATAGTTTTAATCAACTCTCGGATCAGCAAAAAACAATATATGATAACTTGAGAAACCTACGGTTTGTGAGGAGATTGAGCTGTTCTTGTAGTGTATGAGAGGCATTGTAAGTACGGAACACCTTTGCTGTCAGCCCTTCCATCAGCTCATGCAGATGCTTGTTGAGGATGGTTGTCTGTAAAAAACAATTTACACTAAGTATGCTAAGTATAAAGCCCAGCTAACACAAACAACAATATAATAAGGCATTAGGTCTCTCAAAACAATTTTTTAAGTCAGTAAGACGTTTCACTATAAATGTCTGAAGTCCCTAGTCCATTCAAAGGTCAAAAAATAAAATAATAGTAATCACATAGGGCACTTTTAACAGTTTCCCCTATTAAGTTCCATTATTTGCTGGTTAGGGGAAAGTGAATTGCCAAGCGGTGAGAGTAATGGTGTCTGAATCCGTAGGTGTACCCATTCGATAGTGTGTGGCACCATGAACTTACGCAGATGACCCAGCTGTCGGGAATGGGTACCTGACTTCTACACAGGGATGGGTAGAAGCTAAGGTAGTATGGGAGAGGAAATGGTTATTGACCTCACAAAAAGCTGGCCAGAGAAAACTGTGGTCTTGAACACTTCACTTCCCAACAACCAAAAAAAAAAATAATAGAAAGATAGGGGACAGAAGAGACCATCCTTTTAATCACCAACTGTGATCGATTGACAAAACAAACTTACATTGAGACGATCAAAAAGATCATCTTCGGGCTGCTTGTTCTCCATAAATAGCTGAAGATTCTTGAAGACACGTTTCTCCACGGGTATAGTGTTCTGGTACCGAATTGAATCCTTGCCGAGAAAGTCAAAGTCTACCACATACTGCTTGCCATCTTTTTCCTCATGAAGCGTCAAATGTTCCACACGTAAAGAACAGCAGCCAACTGTGTCCGCTGTCTCACCCTCTTCTTTTTCGTTACCTGCTCTGAGTGCCAGCTGTACAAACACATGAACTGATTATCAAAAAGCATGGTAACTTGCACAACTCAAGAATCATTTTTAACTAGGATTGCAGCATTTGATAACCAGCAACTATCAAACACTTATGTATGCTTAGGTCATTCAGTTGTCCAAACTATTTTTTTCTTCTGACAAATAAAAGGAATTTTGTAATCAACCTAACTCTTCCCAATAATGTGTGAAAAACTGTCATTTATGCGGTGGTAAGCCTATTTCCTAAAAAGCTAAAGATTCTGAAAAGCACCTGGCTTTTCTCAGGCCTTTAACCTAGTTCTGCAAAACATAATTTAAACCAATGATTGGGCTCAGTATAAAACATATGCATCTCTTTACCACTAAATACTATCTTTATCTTGTCCTTATAATATCCTGATGACCACTTCTGTGAAAAATTGTCAGTTTCTAATTACTAGTTAATATATGTAGCCTCCCATGGTTTCGCAAGTGGCATCTGTTTAAAGGCCTGGTTGCCTTGTCGTGATATAGCCTTAGTTGCTGGCTCCAAGTACAACACCATTCCCCCACTTCTCCCATGGTTTCACATCTAAGAACCTATTTCCCTATCTAATCACAGGGTCTTGTTAAAAAAAGAAAAAAGAAAAAAAAGGAGTTAATCCAAATTCAAACTTTTATGTTTTATCATCCCCCCAATCCCATTTCCATGCATTTTTCACTCCCTTCCGTCAAAGTTATCCAATCGATGAGCAACGAAACAGCTGCAGTTATTGTTTACACATGCCAACTGCAAATGGACAATTTCTGTCCTCACATTTACAAATTGTACCACTGTTAAAAAGAAAGCCCATGAAGTCCCTGTTCACTTGTGTTAAGTGTTTTTCTCAAGCAAAAAAAATAATCTCAGCAGATTTTTTTTCCAAAGGTGAAAATTTGCTAAGCAACAGATGTACGCACATTTAGATTAGTGCATTTCAAGCTTTAACACTACTCTTTGTGATCAGTCACTGTCTTACTCAATGACTGGCAAACAAATGAAAAGGGTTTCCCATAGCTGAGACACAGATAAACATTTATTTTAATCCTTCTACGTCCAAAGTTAACCGACATTGTTTACTGTATCAAAGAAAATCTCACACAAGGCATTACATGAATCCTTACAAGCTTCTTCCTCTTCTGTGTTCCAAAGAGAGCATGGCTGTCAGATTACTAGTTTTGTTGTTGTTAAGAATAAAAGGTTATTACTGGGTAAGCTACATGAGAAAGCTTCCAAAAGAGGAAAACATGAAAAAAACTGACCTTGTCAATAAAATAGAGAGCAACAGCACGCTGGCGGATTCTCATTTCTTTGGACTTCCAGTCTTCACGATAAGTAGCACGAATTTTGTCCACACACTTGTGAAGCCGGCGAGCAACTTCATACTTCTGCCAGTCTTTCTCACCCTGAAAAAAAGATGCAAGATTTTTCCCAGTTATTAAAAAATAACTTTTGCATGCAACATAACCTAATCCTGGTAGCCAATTTTTGCAACAGTAAGCTTAAGTCAAAAGATTACCTTTAGCTTTGACGCTGCATTTAACATGACATATTTAGTCTGTCCCTGAATGTTTTCATTCCAGCTGGCTAGCCAGGTCACATGGTTGTCATGACGAACTTCTTTCCACCGGTGTCCAGCTGGCGGCTCTGGAATTTTCGAGTCCCTAAAACCACAATATGTGTAATTATGTGCAGGCTTGGGTTTTGGACCTCTATAGTGTTACCACATGTATGATCACCTTTAAGACATCAGTAAGGAACGTAACTGATCATTCAGCTGATTGTTTACTTCTTAGAGGCACAAAGATAACTGATTAAAGTTTAAAAAGATGTTGCTTTTTTTGATGACTTACTTGCTGCAGTTGATAATCACATCTTCTGGCAAGACACGGCGCTTCAGCATACCCTGTTTTGGATGATCACCCCGTCCACGAAACAGTCCTGGTGGTTCTATTTTGAAATTACCTATTCTTTCTTTGTGCCCATCTATGGTGCAAAAACCATAGTCCTTGGTGATTTCTTCATTCTGTTTTTTAATTACCTAAAGACAAGAATTGTCAAAACTGAGGATAAATTTGGCTGCTAAATGCACCAAGTACATCTTGTGACCCCATAACAATGCCCCTAATACATTCAATCTACCTGTAATTTCCAATTCAATAAATAAAAAATATACTGACACCAAACAGAATTATAGCTGCATGAAGCTTCAAAATAGTAAGCATCTCAGTTATACTTAAGTTTAAAAAAAAGGCCTACAATTTTATTTTCTCTCATCTGGCATCCACGGCAGCTGCTTCACTCCTACCCCATTCCTACTTTAGTATGCAGCTGATGTCCGCCACGTTCTATTCTTGCAAAAACAACAGATATTCTTCTTCCTACTCACTTGTTTCTGTTCTTTAGTCATGTTCTTGCGCTCTTCATTTTTTACTTTGAAATACTCATGCATCTGAGTGAAATTGCATTTTTTAAGATCTGTGATGGTCTCTCTCTCCTGTTTTGTCATCGCCTGTAAACATACATCCATATACTCTGTGAGTGAGTTAACGCTTGCTATATTAAAAGAAAAACAAACCTCACCATGAAGTATAACTTTGATATGCATAAGGTAACCAACCCACTTATTAGGATGGCCACTTCTTTCATAAATCTTTTTATACTGAGACTTTTACATAAAATGTCACCATAGAATTATAGCCACATGGTGATGAGTTTCATAACAGTAAGTTTAAGCAAAATGTATATAAACACGTTTCCTTATTAGAATATATGCAGCTTACTTTACGCCAGTCCCTGAAAAAATTTTCATTGAAGATCTCTCTTGTGGTGTAGTCATGATCCAACATCTTTGCATAAAATGTTGCCACTTCTTCTGCCTCAGAGCTAAGCTGCATTTCTTTGCCTAAATGTTCAACATAATTTCTGCATTTCAAAATCAAGGTTCCTCCCAAGCTTGCTCACATAGAAATCACAAAAATAGTTTTTTCCCCTTAGCTTTGGTGAATAAATTACAAAACAGTATTTAAAAAATTGAGAAACATTGTATCAAAATAAATAAAAAGCAGAATGGTTAAGGAAAAAATACAAACCTTCATAATAGAATTTGATGTCTGCTGGCAGCGGTTCATAAGCTGGCGCAAACACAGGACCTTTGTGCTCCAAAAAATTCCACTTGATACCATCATCACGCTTTTCCTCTTCCCACCACCGCCAGACACTGACTTCATCTTGTTCTTGCTTCTCTTTTTTGGTCCGTGGTGCTCCCTTTATATCTTCCTTCTTTAACTTTTTGGCCTGGAGGCAAGAGGAAACAGTTATTTCTGCATTTTGCTCATTTCGGCAATGGCAGAGTCTGGGACTCTGTGATAAACAAGCAACCCCATCATCATCAACTTTTTGGATAACTAATTTTTTTTAATAAATGCCCATTTGATTATAGTGATAACTGAACCAAGTATGAATGACAAACATTTAAAATGACAAAGAATTTCTTTTGGTTATAAAAACAAAAAGAAATGAACTGACAGTAGCTCAAATGTCAATAATTTAGCCATTTCCTGTAAGTGGAAGAGGGCTCTGCAATACACATCATCATCAGAGAAATATTATACTTGAAAATGAATTTAATATAAAAAAAAATTATTACAATGCCACTCACTGATTTGGAATTCTTGCTGTCATCTTCATGTTTTCTTTTTTTTGCTGCTTCCATCTTCTGCTTTTTCACCTTATCAACTCTACAAACATTCAAATAATTTCAAAGCTAGAATAGGTGATGTCTCTTCTGTTTAATGGTATACAGTACACTAATATATATTATGATGTTTTGTGGGAGAAAGGGGTAGCTTGTTAGAAAACCTGATCAGCATCCTTTTCTTCTAAATATTCTGATCACAAAAATGAATTACATACATCACCAATGGAAAAACAAACAAACAAAAAAAACATGTAAACATAAAATTTGTAAAAGTCTGTCAATATGGTTTAGTTGTTTCTCAACAGCTGATTTAGTAGTGGAACTTACAACATAGCAAGTAGACTTAACACATTTCAATATTTTTAAAGAGATTACATCAAATTTGCACGAGCAAAAGTTATTACTTTCATCTACTTTAAATTAAGGGAAGATGTATTCTGTAATTTTTCTCCTTTTCCAGTGTATATTTTAAAAAATCCTGAAAACAAGAAAGCAATATTTAGATTTGATAACACATCACACAGTTTTGACACTTACCTGGATGATAAAGGCTCATCATCCTCATCAGACTCCTCTTTAGGGCGCTTTACAGCTTTAGAAGACTGGGTTTCCATAAGACGCACAGACTGAAACCATCAGTATTGGATAAAAAAAAATTTTTTAAATAAGTTTTAATACCTAACATAATTCACACTAGATAAGTTTTTTTTAAAAAACTTGATGAAAATAAATCTGAGAAAACAATTATGTTCCATCTTCTGCATTAAAAATAAAAAGTGACACTATCTAGACCTAGTCAAATACTGTTTCTTTCCAATTTCAAGAACTTCTCTCAATGAACAGAAAGAAATAATGGCATTAGTAAAATTAAAACAGTAATTAAACTACTATCAATAGCAAAAAACCATGAGATAAACCAAAAAACTTTCACTAACCAAAGGTGTGTCTTCATCATCGCTAGCAGGTTCTTGTTTAACTTTATGCTGAGCACTAGCAGGTTGTGCATTGGCCATTTTTGTAGGCAAGGCTTGCTCTGACTTGGGCTGCTTTCCAGGAGTAGGTGGCTCCTTTCTTATGGTTTTGGGAGGAGAAGATGGTTCATTCTTCACCTTGGTAGGACTGCTGCTAAATGATTCCTTGTGAAAAGACGAGTCTGCTTTGTTGCTACTCCCAGAATCTTTGTCCTTTTTAACAGAAGCACTGTGAACACTGCTGCTGCCCTCTTTTGATCTGGATGATGAAGAAGAGTGCTCTTTGCTAACGACAAATATCAAATAATTAAAATTCTATAGCTGGTGATATGCTGCAAACCAACAGCATGTGTGTGCTGGAAGTGCACTTTCTTGATGACATTCCAAATTTAAAAAGAAAACTTTATAAAATCCTGAACAAGTACTTATGAAAAATAGTCAGGTTTTGTTACCTGTTAAAAAAAATCCTGCATGTGAAGATCATAGTGACAATTACAGACTTGTATTTCAAAAAGCTTTATTTTCACATTAATCACAACAGCTTTCATAAATATCACCATAAACTATTTTAGTTACTGTCATGGTAATGTTCACAGATGTGAAGAATGGGAAAAAACTTGAAACTTGCCTATGCTTACTGCTGCTATGTTCTTTAGACTTGTCTCGATGTTTTTCACTGCTATTGTTGGTGATGGACTTGTGTTTGTCAGAAGAGGACGAGGAATGTCTGTGTTCTGATGACTTGGAATGACTGCCGCTGCTCTCTTTAGGTTTGGAGGAGGAAGAACTCTCCTTTAGCTTGGAGCTGATGGAGGAGGAAGATCCTCCCTCCTTGTACTTGTTAGAGCTTGAAGACCCGCTGCCTTCCCTGTGTTTCGAACTAGAGCTTTCCCTGTGACTGCTTGATGATGAGCCTTCTTTATGCTTGGATGATGATGATGATGATGAACCCTCTTTGGGCTTGCTTGAGCTGCTGCTTGACTCTTTGTGTTTGGATGAAGATGAACCATCTTTATGTCGGGAACTTGATGAGCTGGAGTGTTTGCTATTTGCGTCTTTGGAACGATCCCTGTGTTCAGATGAACTAGACACATGCTTGACTGGAGATGGTGAAAGAGAGCTGCCTGAGCTACCGGACTTGCTGATGTGGTTGGAAATACCATTATGAGAGGCATGGTTTGTATTGTTATTAACACCTTGCATCCTTGCCTTTAAGTCAGCAGCTGCAACACAAATAAACGTTTAAAACTATTATAAAGATGGTGAATACTTTATATTAATGTACTTGATACTGTATTCAATACCTGAAAACATTAACAGAACTATTTTTACTTTTTAATAATTTTAGCACCAATTTCATTTTAAATGGATCATTTTAGCACTGCTGCAAATGGTCAAAGTTCTTTCTGATTTAAGACGTGGAAAAAAAATCACTTTTGAAAAATTGTCACTAGTTTCCTTGCTGGAATAAAAAGAACCAATAAAGGCGGAACTTCTTGTGGTCAATTTTTAAAATGATTTCACCCAGGCGAGGAAAGGTAGGAGTACCCGCGATGCAGACTTACACTCAGTCAGTCTTCTCTAATTGCTATCTCGACCCTAAGGCAGGGTGGAGATCACAGCAATAAAACGTCTTTCTCATCTTGCTGTTAGTGTTGAGAAAGTTGAGGTGAAACGGTTTGTAACATACTGTCAGGGTTAGGAGTAGGATCGACAATTGAATGTATTCTACAAAAAATAAAAAGAAAGAAAAATAAAGGACATAATATCGTCTGAAACTCGTAGCACCGGCTAGGTCACAGTTATTCTGTGAATGAAAGAATGTACCTTGTGTACATTACATCGGGAACTATTCGCATTCAATATAAAAAATATGCCAAGTTTGCCAATTTGCGACATGCAAATGATACCCTTTTGAGAAAACGGCTGCCATGGATCTGCAGTCGTTGATTGCTTGAAGCGCCAGTCTGTCGCAGCTGTACTTCAAGCAGAACAGTGATCTCTTCTTACCGACGGGATCAGTATGATGACACATGCAAGGCACACATGTTGAAAAACTTCATATCAAATTGATCACGCTATTCTGCGAGTATCGAACCACAAGGTTCTAACTCTTCAGCACATCACCAAAGAGATGATGTGTGCACCCAGCGACACCATGCAGTGGGCTGCGAAAGGATGTATGAAAGTATGAATGTGTCAGGTGTCATCATTCAAGAGCATGTTCTCAACTGCAATGTGGAAATTAAT
This sequence comes from Marisa cornuarietis, assembly GCA_004794655.1. Lineage (NCBI taxonomy): Eukaryota > Metazoa > Mollusca > Gastropoda > Architaenioglossa > Ampullariidae > Marisa > Marisa cornuarietis. Next base: position 20,254,980 of record SMMW01000003.1, on the reverse strand, counting down.
AAGTTACTGAGAACTAAAGGTGTTAAAAACATTAAAGAGAGTTTGCACATTGCTAAAAGCTGGGATAAAAAAGCTGGCGCAAGGTAGTAAAGCGAACATTAGCAAGACGTGGCACCTTCAGCTCAATGACAAGACAGCAGCGGTCAGGGATTATGTCTACTGGTGTACTGAAAATTGTGATGATGACCCTTCGAGACTATGGCACTTGTTGGATGGATGTATTACACACTTCCAAAACATCCATGACAAGTGTAACCAAGCCTCACCATGCAGGCAATTGCAATATATACCCTCTCTTATAGTGCTAACTGATCATGCTGCAGTCAACATTTCGAGCGACTTTTTGCATGGCCATATACTATATAAAAATCCAGAGGACTACGTGCTGTCCAGGGAAACATTTTATGTTGAACCACTTACAGTTGCAAACTACGTTTTGTTGTTGCTGCTCTTTTTTCCCTCTTACTCATTTTCATTCGGTTGTCCACAACGAAACAAACCACACCAGAGCCAAACTAACAGCGGTGTATATGTAAGTTCTGGCCTCTTGCTTCCAGCCTCGGATTTTATTGTGCATTTGTCGATTACTTCCCAGAAGTGCATGATGAGCAGCTGCCACGGAAGGGAAGATAGTGCTAAGAAAATGGTCTGGTAGAAAGGACACTGAACGCATTAGATGGACGCAGACTGCCAATTCCCAGATTCATGGCGTGAGAAACAAAAGTATACATAACTGGAAAATATAATAATAATTCTATAGTGAAGACACTAGCATACACCAATGTACAAGTATGTCGCATTAAAAACTTCAGTCAACTATTGGAATGCACACTTAAATAGAAATATAAGTATTACAAAACAAAACCATGTGTGCAAAACTAAAGTCCTAGCCTTTTTTTTACCATAGATGTATTCACCATAACCTTCTCCCCAACCTGCTTTGTTTTCAATTGATGGTCACCATAAGAATGAACTGAAAATGTTGAATATTGATATCCTCGCATATGGGTAAAGAAAGATAAAGAGTAACAGAGGAAAATAAAGAAAAAAAGCAATAAAGTTTAAAAATTCAGTTGTCTTTATGTTTGTGTCATTTGTGCTGTTTATCCTTCTCTCCTTTATATATATATATTTTTTTGTTTGTTTGTTTGTTGAGAATACATTCAGTCTTACCCACAACAGTATGTTCAGATAGAAGCCATTTCGCAACACCTCTCAGACCCCGTAGCAAGTACGGCTGAGAAAGACATTTTACTGCTAGGCTAGTCGACAGTGAGTGTGATCTCTAACCTGCCTATAGTTTGGGTAGTAATTGGAGATGACTGACCATAGCAGGCAGCAACTTGTGTACTCCTACCTTCCCTCACACAGGCAAAACCATTTTCTTCCTATGGTCCGAAGAAGTTTCGCCTTGAAAGTGAAGGTCCTAGTTCACACATACAATCACACTATATTTTTTAAAATCCAAAAGTAATAGCTATCTTTATGGGACACAAAACATTTTTAAAAAGTACCTTAATTGTGCATGACAATAAAATTTACCTGGTAGTTCAATTGATGCAATCTGTGGTTTTTAAAATCAATGTTGCTAAAAATCTAAAAGTATCCAAGGATTACTTCGTGTCAATTTATTTTTTATTACTTTGTGTCAACTGCGCACACACTATGCATTTTTTTTAGATCTAACTTGCATGTGTGTACAAAGAAAAAAAAAAGACATTACAGGAGAAATGTGAAGAATGCTTTTATAAAAGCAAAACACATCTGAAGTCTTAACAGACATATTTTTCAAAATTGACTTCAAAAGTTTAGACATTCCTTTTGTTATGAGTATTGGTACATGTAACTCCTTGTTTACGTTCACTGACGCTGATTTAATTCAGGTCTATCCAGTGAATACCTTTCTGAGCAAGTGGACCCTATCCATCCTTTCTTTGTATTTATGGCCTATTTTCAAACTGTTGTCACTGCACTGCACTAGGATAGATGGATTTAGCATTTTCGGGGGCAGAACTGTTCCACTCCTATCATTTGTTGCATACTTCATAGTGTCCAAAACCTTGTTTACTATCCATATATGTTTATTTTTAAAAGAAAAGTAGGCCTATCCAAAACTAATCAGAATTTAAAACCTATTGTGTTTTTATGTCTACCTTAATGCATGTTGAAATGTTTGTTTTAAATTTTGATGTACCTTTTTATTCAACTTGAATTTCAAGAGGATCCTAATGAAATGTTACATTTTAAATAACAAATTTTTACTATTAAAATGATTTTTGCTGCTTCGCTTTAGTTTTATCGCTAGAAAACGCCATGAGTTCGTTATTTTCTTGTACAAACTTTTTTCTTAGTTTACACACGCGGTTAATACTAACGAGTAACAATGGACGAAGCTTTAACAAGCGATGGTCAAACCACACCTGGAAATTTTCAAACTGGAATTCAAACAATGAATCAACGTAGTAACAAAGGACATCGAAAATACCTAAGGCGATAAAAATAACACAAACCACCTTGCACTTCCCTTTACTTTTCATTATTGGCGCACCCAATAGTAATCTCGGTGGGATCTTTACACGACCTCATTCGTTCACGCCAACACTTTTATACAGTTACAGGCTAAGTTCGCTTACGCAGCAAACAGAGAACACAAAGCATTTCACTCACTCGAAACTCCACCACCGGACTCAGAGTTATTTTCCTGAAACATAAAAATGAAACTGTGTACACCAATGCTGAAATCCAATCGAACATTGTGTGAAAGAAAACTGAAGGTAAGCCACACTGGCAAACTCAAATCTGCGTGATGTCGGTTTTGCACTTAGAAAAATTTCAGCCATCTTGGACTTAGTCGCAAAATACTGCTTTGTCCATAGGTTTCTGTATCGACTACAGAGGATATTCTTAACAGTTTTACTTAGTTTAAATAACATAATATTGAAGAGGTTTTCTTTCTCTTTTACCTTGCCCGATTGTGATGGGTGATCGGAGTCCGAAGTTGCCATTTCCAACAAATTTCTTCTGTTGGTTGCTTCGGCAAAGAATGGCGGCGGCCTGCAATCACTGCGACTAAGTCCAAATTTTATCTTATTGAGCATGCGCAGTCACCGGACTTAGCCGTCAGCGAGCTGTGGTGCGCGCCGCGTGGTAAACACGCGGTCACCAATGCTGTGTAGTCAAAGCTCGGCAGAAACAACACACATCACGCTTTGTTATACAGTCCTGCCTCGGGTTACGAATTTAAATCGTTCCATAACGTAACTCGTATCCTGAATAACTCGTACCTCGACTCATTTCCCCATTTAAAATAATGGAAATCTAATTCATCCGTTCCACACCCCAAAAATATCAACACAAAAATCAATTAACATGGTATTTTATGCAGAATTAAAGTAATTAAGGGAGGTGGGATCGAGGAGGTACAGGGTTACTGTGGGGAGGAGAATATCTCTTCTTGGGAATTTTACCCCCCCCCCCCACTGGGACCAGGTTGTGGTTCAGGATCACTTGAGTGTCTTTTAGGTAGCTTTACCAAGAACTTATCTAATGACAATTTCTTCTGTCTTCGTTCTAGGTACCCCTAAAATGAGACATTGCATTGTCGTTTAGTAATTTCACGCACTGCTCAGACACTGCTTTATTGGGATGATGTTTTTCAACGACCTTTTGCATCTTTTCCCATATTATCAACACTTTTTTAATCTCACTGGAAGAGACGGGGTGTCCTTCCATACCTCCTCCCAGGGCCCCCGAGAGCCAGCACGAGCCCCGGGGCAGACCTCTGCGAGCCCCTTGTAATTGTAATCGTAAATTATTTTCCCATTATATAATAATAAGCTTACAATTCGATTGTAAATATATACATTTCATTCAGTAACGTAATATAGATTGCAAAAATCAGGACAAGTGCATTATATATAGGGTCTACATCACTATACTTGACCATATAGTTTTTGGCACGTGAGTGATTAGTACATGAGGAAAAATGATGTTAAAGGATCAAACTTGTAGTAACGCGCTCCATAGAAAAATCCCCAGAGTGAGGAATGTTACGAAAAAGAGAAGGAAAAGAAAACGAAAAAAATCCACTGACCAAGGCCGGGCCCCCTTCACAGCCGCGGGCCCGGGTACACCAGACCCCCCTGTCCCCTCTCCCTCTCATCGTCAGGCCTGCATCATTCTCCACTGACGAAAGCTCTTCTACCACCTTTTGCTGCTGCTCCTTATGTTCTAGAAGTGTCGGTCGTAAGTTCTTCGTTGTGATCCTGCACTAGCTCGATCTCCACATCAGTATGATCCACTTCACGACCCAAAGTTTGCCCCAGAGAGACAATTTCATCGACTAACTCAGTGGTCGTCTGACTCGTCTCAGTTTTGTTGGAAAGGGGTTGGGTTGGTTGGTTTATCTGGTAGGAAAGTGCTTCCATCTTGAGGGGATTTCGTTCTATGGGGGAGAGGGAGGGGAGAGGAAACCGGAGTACCTGGAGAAAACCCACGACGTCCAGCCCTGCGGACAGGTGTCGCATACAGAGAGTGTCCCGAGACGAGATCTGAACCCTGAGTTTCTCATTGCAGTGGTGAAAAGCGAGTATTTTAACCACTATACTACCGGATGCTTCTGCTGGGAAAGAGGCAAGGGAAATCCCATTAAGAAGGCATTTTTGTTAAAATAATCAGTTGTATGCTGGTTTAATCACGGATACTTATTGCATATCGTATATCGACGTATGTGTTTTGATATAATGGCAATGTGAACATGCCTATTGATCAAATAAAATTATCAGGGAGGCTTTCAGTATTAATGTAAATGCTCGAATAGTCCGATATTAAGCAAGACAATGGGCAAGTCCGGGCTATGCAAAATCGTTCTGTCCTGCTCAGGAAACCGTACATTATAACGCGGGCGTCATCATGTTTTCGTTTTTTCTTTGCTTTTTAATATATATATATATATATCAAACAGGGAAAACGTGGTGTCGCCGGCTTTAAATCTCAGGTTTTTGTTAATGTCACTGAACTGTTTTGCATTGTCAAGGATTTGACCATTGTCTCGCATCATATTTTGACCCCTGGTAAAAGACTGCCTCAGAACGTCTAGAGACAAAAACAGATGAAGAGTAGATAGCTGCGGCGACAGGCGCTAAGAATGGAACTGGGAACAGGGTTAGCATACAGCCACTGCACTATTACATGGTCTAAATCGTTTTCACATATTACATTACCGTGATTGTGAGTCATGCAGGATAGCAATTATGAGATGCGCAGTAACAGATCCTGATTAGCGTGGGTGAGGACAATAATCTCATGGTGTAAACGTCGTCTATTTCTGTTTTCAGGAAGCTCTGATCCTACTACTTGTGGTACAATCTTTATTGTGTGAGTTTTGGTCTGGGCAACCAGTCTTTGCATACTTTTAGTTCTTGTCATCAATCCAGAATTTGGTTTTCTATTTTTCAGCATCATGTTGTGCGTTAAATGAAGCACCTTATTAAACATTTATCTTGTATTAATATGAATCATGCAGTCAAATCGAAGGTGCGAAGTACACGATGCTCTCTCTCTCTCTCACACACACACACACACACAATGTTGAAAATTTCACTACTGTAAATAGACATGTACATCGCAAAGCCTGCGGCGAGATTTTCGCAAAGTACAATATTTTACTGTTGACAACACATTTGGCAGAAGAACTTATACAGCGCCCTAGATAGAACCACTTCATTTTCTATTCATGACTGGAAAAACGCGACACACCGGTGACACTGCCCATCGCGGGACTGTCCGGCGTCTGCAGATGTGGCTGTAGATGTAGTGTAGAAAAAGAAATATAAAGAAAAAATGATGAACTGTCTGGACCACAAAGCTTAGCGAACAAAAACAAACAAACAAACGACACAAGCGATAAAAGTGGGACAAGCCAGTGACAGTACAATTGTGAGTGCACCGGGCAATGCACAGACGGACAAATCGACAATGGGTGATGACAACGCCTACATCACATTTCCACTTTGTCTTTAGATCCCATAGGGGCAAAAAGGAAGATTATAACAAATTAGGCATTAAAAATAGTCCACATTTGAATGGAGCCACATAGAGCTTCGTTTAAGAACAGCAAATGTGTCCGTAGAGATGTTAATTACGACTGCTGTGAAGTGTGTAAACTATTGATTGAAAAGCATCATTATATAAGCATCATTAAATACATATGGAAGTTGCGTTTCTGAAGACTCGGGACGACTTTGAATAAAAGTGTTCTTAGTGTGGAGCATGTCATCTTTATGAAGGCATCTCATCAAGCACAAACATCGGTGGGAGTGTTCTGCGTAACAACAGATAACAACAGGTGTGCTTGTTACATGAGCTATGAATGTTTATGCACCAGGTGCCTCCACTCTAGTCCTCCCTTCATCAGCAATTAACGTTTATGTTACGACTCTAATTTTATCATTGAATGTGCAGCCACAACATAATGACAGGATTTCTTTACCTTGTTTCTAAAGCTTAAGACTTTCTTTTATGATGCACTTGGCAATACAAGTTTCAACGGTGACAGCATTATGGGATGTAGTCTATGACCAGAGAACTGCGTTGTTAACCGGCCACAGATTACCCAGTTATGTTGTGACAAGCATAGCTGGGTCTGTCAGGCATACAGCGTCGGTCCCACAATATGCTAATGGAAACTAAGATGCATGCCAAAATCACTTTAGAAGAAAAATCGTGGTAAGAGTGGAAACATGCTTACCTCTCATAATGATGTCCTCCTATCCTAGTGCAATGTAGTGACAAAGACCAGTAAAAATACAATTTGAAAATAGAAACACAATATGTAGGTGTATCAGGGGCCGAAATCCACCGAAGACTTTCAGCACAACACGGAAACAGTGTTTTACCGCAACCGTGTATACCAACATTTGGATCGCAATGATAACGAGGGTGACGCCTTCTTAGAATCATCACTGGTGACCATCATACTGCCTGTTGCTGTCTATGCTGTTGAAACCATCCAAATACTCGTCTGAGATACTGGCTCGCCATCCGTATGGTCTTGATCAGACCTCTTTGGTCCAATCAGGGGTCGTCGTCACCTCTGACCAAGAACTGAAGGAAGCGATGTAGGTTTTCTAAGAGCATAACGAAGCTTATGCAAAGCTGGAAGAGGGTTGTGTTGACAAATGCTGTTATAATATGTTTTCCATTTTTATTGAATAATATTGATAGCTGTATTGTGGATAATTATTGACTCGCCCTCTGCCATGGAATCCTTGGATGATGATGATGATGACGACGACGACGACGATAAAACGCCCTTACTTGCTGCTGCAACTCCTGTCGCACACATTAAAGAAGCCAGAAACACATTTACACATGCGCAAGCATATTCGCCAACACCCCCCCCCCCACACACACACACTCACTACCCCTTTCAACCCCCCAAAACACACACACACACACACTACGGGAGGAGAAAGGGTAAGTTTGAAAGAGACATTTTGAAGGAAGAGAGATTAGGTTTCCGACAAAGATGGAGTGGCAGTTCATTTCATGTAAGAGGACCAGAGACAGGAAAGGAACGTGGCCCAGAATTAAGAAGTCTGGTCCTAAGAATGCAACACCTGAGGCGAGAAGAGGTCAAGAGGAGTGGAGCGAACGAGGCGATGTGTAGATCTCTGGTGAGTTAAACAGGTAGGTGGGGCCAGAGCCATTTAGACACTTGTAACAGAGAATGTAGACTATGTCTCTCTCTCTATATATATATATGGAATACGTTTAGAAACTTGGAGCCAATGGAGTGCAGAAAGGAGAAGAGTGGTGTGATCAGTTTTATTCTTAGGGAAAATGAGACGGGTAGCGTTATATTGAATACTCTGGAGAACACAGGCATTTCAGTAAGAAGTTCAGAAAGAAGAGAGTTACAATAGCCAATGTGAGATAAGACGAGGGAGATGACTTTTGTGGTAGAATCCGTTGGAATATATTTTCGGGTTTGGCTAATGCGTCGGAGATGAGACTAAAATGACTTAGCAGTATGGAATACAAACTGATGCATGGACAGAGTGTTGTGGAATACGACACCCAGAATTTTTGCAGAGTCCGAAATAGAAATGTTCACACTCTCGAGTTGGAGAGAGAGATGGAGTCAGGAAGTTGAGCAGGATTTTAGCGTGGACCAGTAAGAATGGTTTCAGTCTTGTCATCCTGAAGTAAAAGTTTGGTGTCTGTCATCCAGTTTTTGATGTCTTTACAGAAGTTCGAGTCAACAGTGTCTGTACGTTGTCAGCTGTTTCACTGTCTTGAGAGTTGAGTGATTCGCACAGAGATGGGGTTTGATGTGATGTAATAGCATGATGCGATATGAAGTGATAATGTCAGACAAAAGAGAAATGCACAGAGTAAAGAGAACAGGGCCAAGGATGATGGACCCCTGAGGAACACCGCAGGTCAGACTGAAAGTTACTCTGTACTCCGCTGGAAAGGTACGAAAAAAAAAGTGAGAACCTTATCACCGAACGAATGATGAAGTCTGTTGAGAAAGACGGAATGCTCAATGATGCCGAAAGCAGCAGAAACATCAAGGAGTGCGAGGACACTGTACCTACATCAGATACACACACCTTTATAAACTCTTTTCAGGAAGTTGTGTCTACTGACGGTAGCATTAGACCATACACTTTACATAATACAAGAAAAGAAGTTGGAAAAAAAACCAGAAGGTAAATCTTCCCGATTGCAGTTACTTGGAAGTGGTGAGATTTTGGTTACTCCATGGTTATTCAAGACAGGGTTCTAGAAGTATTAGATTTATGAAATTAAAAAAAAGTATCTTTGCTAAAGAGATGGGAGAAGCAGCTTTGGATGTAGCGGACTGAAAAATTTATCTGTGAATAGTGAGGTTTGTGGAGCATCAATGACGCTCAGCTTGACAGGAATTCCAGGAGCGAGCAAAGGTGCTGACGAACTGTAGCAGGAGCATGAGTGTCAAGCAAAGAGTAGAGTGGAAATAGGTGGCGAGATCCTGAGAGGGTGCAGAGAGGGGCAATGCCCCAAGAGGAAAAATCATGAGACTTGATACTTTTGATAACTAGGTACGAGGAGTGGGGGAGATTTGTCAATTGTACAGAAGACAGCGTCCGAAAGTGTGGTCAGAAGAGCGGAACAAGGTTGTCAGCATCACGTATAATAATCATGTCAGGAATCTAGGAGATTTAAGGTGACAATGTAAAATAATACAAGCTTGTACAGTAAAACCTCTTTATCAAGAATTTCCTTGTTAACACCCCTTCTTAGTTACAACAGATTTGTTCACGGACGTATTTCACTACATAAACTTCATCTCTAATACGACTACCTCCCCAGCTTGATACAGTTTGTGCTCTAAATTTTTTTTTCATGGCAGGGTCGATGGAGCCGAAGTGATATAGTTTTTGGTCGAAATGACCTCCTTCATTGTTGTCGCTTTATCAGCACACATCAGTCGATAGTGGTTCATTATCAACCTTTGCAGAAGTCACATGCTTATAAAAATAAAATTCGTGACTTTATTGCAACGTCCTGCAGAAATCATGTTCAAAAATATAAACAGTGCATTTTAAGAGAGCGTCTTTGTCTACCACGGTACATTTGTATTTATCGATTACTTTCACCTGGAATGTTAGTTCCCCAATAAATTTTCAGTTAAGCCCAACAATGGCAGAATAAGCATGACCAAGTGCAAGCGAAAACGGACAAAGAAAAGCATTCTTATATATGTTTTTAAGAACTTTGTTTCAACATTTAAATAAAATGAACTTGAAGTTATAGGTGCTTTAAGTCATAAATCCTGAGTGAAAGCAGACTGGTTGATCTCCCAACTACAACCTCTCTCAGTATGACCTGACTTTGGTGGATTTTAGGCAGTCACAATAGGTAGGTTTTTACTGTCAAACAATAAAGGACTTTTCCTTGTGAAACTTCACTAACTGTGACCATGAGAAAGCACCATTTAATTCTTTGAAACCTACATTTCACACATCTTGGTTTTTGATGCCTCCCTAACAAAGCCAATTTTACCATTATTCTCTAATATGACTTATGATGCACTTGCAAGAAAAATGAAAAACCAGTCTCTGAAAAACAGTTTTATTTAAAATCATGTATTTTGTAAAGTTGTTTCTTAAGGCTTTCCTTGTGTGCTGAACATTTATTCATCATAAAAATGTACTTGAAGCTCAGTAATGTAGACATAAGTGCATATTCAAGCGGGTTATTTTTATTTTCGTCAGTGATGCTGGCTCTGGTCCATTTTGACAGCATCATACATTTGTTAAGCAGAATCTTCCACTTTTGGACCCCCCCAGTCATCTTGAGCCCAAGCAGGAAGGCTTGTACTGAAGTCCCAGTCTGGGCCCTGTAAATCATACAGACAATAAGATACTGAGGTAAGAATACTATAAAATAAAAAAAAGAAAGGATAGTCACCCTAACCACATTTTAAGCAAAATGTTCATGCCACACAGCTAGGAATCATAGTGCAAGCAATTGAATCACATTAAAAAAACAAACAAAGAAAACGAATCTGACTCGTGCTGTGGACTAACCACCAGGCTATGGTGCCTTCCTGACATATTATCGCATCTTCCTTTTCTGTTATGTATGCTGGTTTGAAGTGAAGGTTACTTTTGCAGTTTGACCTTATATTTAAAGATAATTTGATATGCTTACATCAGTAGAACATAATGTGAATAATTGCCATGTTTAAAAGAAGATAAGGGGTATATGATGCAAACATATTTTAATAAGAGGAGACGAATAACTTTGTTTATTAAGACATTTTCTTTTGCTTGTAGACTATGTGTGATGGGATCAGCATTTAAACTGTTGTAGTGTTCATTTTTAATATGTATTATGTCTTAATATGTTATATACATTATAAAAGATGGGAATTAGAAGGCCTTCTAATTAAAACTTGCTTGATGTATCACACAAATATTTAATCTCTTTTCATTTAATGTTGTTGGTTTTCATATCATAAAACTAATGAAGTTTAAAAACATCATTTCATTAGAAAAATGGAAAGAAAGTTCACAGACCTGATACTTGAGGGCATGCAGATACAGAACAAGGTCACTAGGCTTGGGATCAACATACTTCAATCGACAGCTTTGACAGCCAGCATCTGGCACCCAGCGTGCTGCATCAAAACCATTCCTTGCAGCCTTCTTTGGTTTTTCTCCCTCAGGACTTTTGTCCACATTACTTTCACTGACAAGAACAGAGCTCTTCTCCAGCTGACTTTTCTTTATTGTATCTTCTGCCTCGACAGTGAGTCTCTGTCTCTTGGTCTCAGGTGACTGGGTGAGGTCTGGAGAATGTGAGGTATCAGCAAGCTTTGCTGGGGATTTTGCTGAATACATTTCCTCATGCACTGTCCCATCTCTGTCTTTAGTAGAGTCATTCTCTAATGCTTCCAATACAGCATTAGAAGAATCTGTCTTTGTATTCATTACCTGATGGAAAAGTGGATTTTCTCCCTCAAACCACATGCCTACATTGTGCTCTTGCATGATCCTTTTGCACAGCTGTTGGTAATTAAAATCACAAAAGAAAGAAACGTTTGTCAAATACCATTTAAAACCACAATCTAAATAATAACACTGAACCTTCCTTCTTTAATTCTAAAAGAAAATAATAAAAAAATGTTATTTTACAATGTGTCTCTGTAATAAGTAGTAGAATAAACAGAAGGCAGAACATGTATCTAAAACCAGCCATTAAAAATAAATGTAACAGCAGTTTTTTTTTTTTTTAACAATCTGCCGTTGAACTGAAGAAATTAACTGTAGTGATGTCAATGCTAGTAATCACAATGCATATACAAAAATTACCCCATTTATGGTAAAAGATATTATTATAAGATATCCACGCAGGCAGCAGATGACTCTTTGGCTTCAGAACTCAGCTTTATTGACTCCTACATGACCAGAAGCTATAGATTGCTGGTTCTACACATCACGCAACAGAAATTCTTCACAAGCTGCTTACTACCACTACTGCTATACATCTAAACTTATCTAACCTCCTCTGTTGATACGTCACAGATTCCTCCTTTGCCTCGCTGAGGTCCCCAAGCTAGGCTGTTATAGTATGGATCATTGACGATTGGATAGCCTAAGATTGATATAACATTTGTAAAAAGAAAGCATAGCAACGAAAAAATTATGTACACACATTCTATTTAAAACTTTTGACATTCTAACAAAATTGACTTGAAATGTTAAAGATCCAGGTGACCAAAGAAATGTAGGCCATGGAAAAAGCTGATTTTTTTTGAAGACCAGACAAAAGTACAAAACATACATTTCCAGCAAAGGGAAGATAAACATCGCAGTGTTGCTGGCTGCTAAACACCTCTTGCTTTCTTTCTCCCACTTTTTTCTTCTCTCTCACATGTAGGCTCACTGCTCTTTCTCCCACATAAGGTATACTCTGAATGATATTAATATCAGTGATGTGAAAAAAATAATGTCAGTCATGCCAAATTTGCAGCCAGTGGTAGTATGAGGAGTAACAAATTTTAAAATAATGATGATCTGAAGCAAATAACATGAGCCAAACAGTCTACAATATTCCTGTCGATTAGGACAGAACAAACAGTGTAGATTAAGTTGCGTACTCTTCACACACACACACACACTCATTGTTGCAAGCTCTCTTTTACACACACACACACGCACACATACACCACTACAATCTGGTTATAACAGAAGGGAAAAAAAGAAATGGCTAAATGGTAAAATGATGTCTTACCAAGATACTGCAAGTGGACTCTGATTTGATGTGTTCTGCCAGTGTGAGGTATGCCTTAAGTCATAAAAGAAATTAAGGTACAAATCCCTACTGAACTTATCTACTATAAAGCTATTTTAATCTAAAATTATTTTCTTTTAGAGATCACCTCACATAAAATACAAAATAACCTACTGAAATGTGGAAAGTATAGAATAGTATTTCCATTTCTTTTTTAGTTAGTCCATTTATTCTTCTTTTTTTAAAAAAGAAATTCAAATGAATTCACAATTTCACAGTTAATTAAAATGCAAAGAAGGGGAAATTGGCTAGCAACTAAGCTGTATCATGGCAAGGCAGCAAGCACTGTAAACAGATGCGACAAACAGAGAAAGAACAGCATGCTCAAGACAAGAACTGAACCAAGGACAGCCAACCTTCACTGTATTGGTGACAGGCGTTCAACGTTGTGACACCTGACCACCTCAAAATTCCAGCTGCTTTAATGCTGCTGGGGCCGTTAAAGAAATACAGTATTTCAGTTCAGTACTAGTTAGTCAAATAAAGACCATCTTATGATGAAAGATGATCAATGTAAGAAATAAAGCTAGTGCTGATCATAAATTTTTACTTGAAAGATCAAAATGTTATCTGTCCATTCTAAAACTTCTCTGCATCAGATTAGAATTTGCTAAACAAAGTTCTGAGCACTACTCACATTTGACAACACTTGAGCAACCATTGTAACTAAGACGCTGGAAAGTTGTTCGGCTTGGCTTCCCATCTGACTGAACCCGCCACAGCGTCAGCTTGTGTGAGATGCATCCCAGTGGCTGATTTACTTCTATTTCTCCCCTATTACCAGAACAGAAAATACTATCCAATAAACTATCAGCATCAATATAATTTACATCATTTCTAAAAGATGAATGCATGTTCCTTCGACAGGAATATAGTGCAATGGTTACTTACATTTTACAAGGATTACTAAAACCATTAATTAAATAAAAATTAAACTGATTAAAAGGGCCATGGTTCCCTTTTTAAGACAGGCAAAAACACATTTTTCAAAATAGAAGTTCTTGATGGAAAATGCTTCCTTTAATGAGCTCTTATGGTAGTCAGTCAGTCATCCCTTGACTGGCACCTGTTGTTTGAGGGTTGCAGATGACAGAGCCCGCTGATAGTGATTAGGCCCTGTACAGGATGACCAGTTTAGTCTTTGACATTCGTAACCCAGTTCTTCCTCTGGCCACAGTGTCGACTACTTTCCAAGGTGCCCTGGAGGATAGTCTTCGACAAGGTGTCGTGGCAGGTCACATGACCAAAGAAGACCAGCTTACGTGGTCGGACTCGTAGAGTCTTCTGGTGTCCCACGAGTGTGGCAATCTTGTTTCGTACAAAGTCATTGGTTTTCTGTTCTCTATATCAGATCCAGTGCAGCCTCCTCAGGCACTTGTTCTCAAATACCTGGATTCTCCTTTCCATTTTGGCAAGCAGAGTCCACATGTCATATTCATAGAGCAGGATTGGTACTTCCAGGGATTTGTACAGACTGTACTTGATAGCGAACTTATGGTGATGGAAAAAGAATGATAATTTTTGTAGATAGCACTTGCATAGTAGAAGTACTAGACTTCTAGGCTGCTTGACTCTCTATGACCTCCCATTATGGTGCATTCCAGCATTACTGTTAGGCTGCTTGACTGTGGCAGCTGCACATGTGGCTGAAGAGACTAATGCAGAAATAACAGTCTCTATTACACTGAACACATCTGTGCATTGTATCTTGCATTTTTGAGTTCGTGGGATGTCTGCATGGCTGTTTCTCAAACGTAGTGATCACTTGCCGTCTCTTCCCCCGACTCAAGGAGATGGGCCTGAGTACCTCTCCACCATGCACAGTCAGCTGCAAGACTCTTGCAGTTCTCTGTGTCAAGATCACTTGCTTGCATACAGCTCTTGCAGCTGTCTCTATCCTGCAGTTTATAGCGACCAGTGGTTCTCATCCCAGATGCCAGTCTGCCATAGAGAATATCTTTTAGGATGTGGCCATTTTGCTGGCACAAGACAGCCTCAGCATTGGATACTGACCTAAAATTTGATGAATGTCTTGCAGATATCTCTTGTCTAGCATATGTAGTCTATGATTCACTTCCATACAGCTGAGTGGTGATGATGGTGCAGGCATTGTAACAGCCATCTTTATCTTGATTACCAGCTTGGGATTGTTCCACACAAGAGTGGTAAAAGAAGCGAGTGTTGTAGCTGACTTTCCAATCCTCTGGCTGATTTCCTTGTCCAGGGACAGATTGTCAGTGATGGTTTATCAAAAGCGAGTGAACTGATAAGAAACACTTGTTCATAATTATCAGTGGTGATAACTGGCATGCTTCTGTGTTTTGTCCCAAATCGTTGGTCTACTGCAGGCTGATTACCAAGCCCAAAATCCTTGCAGACCAAAGAAAAGTGGTCAAACAGTGTCTGGATTATGTGTTGTAAGTGTTGTGTATTCTGCAAACAGCTTGTCTCTAATGAGAGTTTTATGATGCTTTGTTTTGACTCTGTGGCCTACCATCTGACTGGATGTGCAGATAGGTTTCCTTAGTTATGGTGCTAAAAACATAGTTCAGAAGCAGAACAAAGAAAACCCTGAAGAGTGCAGGAGCAAGGATGCAGCCTTGCTTAAAGACCAACCTGAATGGTTTGCATTTTTTGCAGATATTGATAGATATAGGCGATATAAAGCTAACCTGTAAATTTTAGCCTCCAAAACCCATCCATTAATTAATTATCCGCTAGTAAAGTACGCAATTCGCACCAGTGATCAACAAGCGTCGCTAACAGTGTACGTCACACTAGTGCACCATTCACAACAATGACAGCAGTCAACACTAAACAGAGAGAGAGAGAGTGTACGACAGTTCAGATTATTCAGACGTTAAAATCTGCTTTTCTTGTGCTAAAGTAGTAGTTTTGCAGAACCACGAGAAACGCAGACTTTCAACGTCCAAATAACCCGAGCTGTCGCTCATTCTCTCTCTCTCTGTTTGGTGTTGACAGCTGGCAATGTTGTCCCGTATAAGTCCCTTGTAGTTCCAGTCCATTTGTCCTGGCATTCACAGTCAAGCACCTAAGAAAACTGTCTTAAATCTACATGGAGCGCAAGACCAATGTTTATGTAGGACCTGCTAACCACCACTCCAGACAGGCCCAAGTAATGAGCCTTTTCAGGAGCTGCATCTATCCATTTTTACCCAGACAGTACCAATGGATCAGTGCAACGGTTCATCCCCTAGTCCCAGACAAGGGATGAATGAATAAACAAATAACCTTAAGGCTTAAGCAAAAGGGAACATGTAAAATTCAATAGGAGTGTTTGAGTATATTATGTGGTCTGTTTCATCCTAACTCCTTGAAAACAGATCTTTTAACAACTGACAAGAATACCAAAAATATAAAATAAAGAGAACACTCACTCAGGAAATTCTCCTACAACTCTAGCAACATATTCTTTATAGACATGTCGATGAAGTACTTGATCTTCAAGTTCTTTTGTTTTCTTTGCTGTCTTGCCCAAAATCAAGACTCCGGATGTCAAGCGATCCAGCCGATAAATATCTGGAAAAATGGTGATGCTCAAACTAATGAAATCCATCAAACAAATATTGCATAGTGATGTAGGTACATTCTATCCATGTCAACATGGACATTTATAAACTATGAACAGGCATGCTACTTACTTCTCAGATTTTCATAGCCAAATTCTTTTCCCATGATGAAGACAACTGAGTTAAAACGGAATTTGCCACAAGGATGACATGGTATGGATGCTGGTTTGTTAATCACCACAAGATCAGGTGTGTCAGATATAATTTCAATGGAAGTGTCTAATACTGGATTTTCATGCCTGAAGAAAATAAAAAAAAAATCAGAAAGTATTGTAAATATATCCTTTTGATGGAAAAGAGTACTTAATTTTATCACAAGCTACTTTTGTGGTCAGTTATGCTATCTAGTTTTGCAGCTTCTTCAATATGCCTCTATTACAGAACAATAATAAAAAGTGTTAATTAGGAAACATGTGACACATCTTTGGAAGTTAACACCAGTAAGGTTAGTAATGATCAAATTCTGCTGCAAAATGTTTAAAAAGGTCACCTGTGAATGTGATGTTCAATGAGGTCACCATTGGTCAACTTGTAGTCCAATCCCACAATTTCGCCATTAACCCTCAAGTTTCCTTTCTCTACTGACAGCCTCTGTAATGAAGGATATAGAATGATATTTCAAACATAAACAGCCAGGCCTTCTTGATCCATGAATTAAAGAAACTTTTGAACATTGAGGTTTATATTTTTTGGGGTGGTAGGGGTATGTGGATGTCTAAGGCCAAAACAAACCCAGTGCAAATTAGCATAAAAGTCTTCTTTGGTTACTGGGATAAATTAAAGAGGGTAGGTGTATTGTCTAGTATTTCAATGATGCTAAGTAGTCATTGTGCTAAATTAATTAGGACCTTGATAGAATATATAGGTACAATTCCAAGGCTTGGAAGAGATCCTCGTCATGAAACTTTTTTGTTCACTTAGGTGACAAACTGTGGTCACTGGAAGATTTGGGACAGTTTGTTAGAATTAGTGGTATATCACGATGCATGACATTAGACATGTTATCTTTTGCTAGCATCCATGCAACGACAATTGGTATCGAGTTTGGTGATACCATTGTCTGGGAGAAGAGTTATGTGGTCAGCTAATCCAGATAAGTATATAGCAGAAAGGTGGCTAATGCTAAGCCCTTTTTCCTTACTTTAGCAGGAACTACCATCTCTAGATGCATTGACAGCTGTAGGAGTGAAGCCCATTTTTTGGTGAACTACTGGCACTTGTGGTTTATATAAGAAGAAACCAAGTTTTGTTGCTGTTCTTCACAGACAACAAACGAAGGGAAACAAGGAGGTACATTAGTATTTGTAACACCTGTGTTATCACCACTGTTGTTTCTTTCTATCCACAGATGATGTAAGACAGTGGCTGTATAGATATCACCGTCAGTACCACTGCGGTTCTTTGTTGTCTGGAGTGATGTAAGGCAGCCTGTAGTTGAATTACCTTCCTACATCATCGTTCAATGCTTGTACCCGAATTACCTTCCTACATCATTGTTCATTGCTTGTACAAAGCACTCATGTATGACCTAAAATGAAGGTGCACATACAGCATACAAATTAAAATACGTCTAAAGTATAATTTCTTTTTATCAGTGGCACTTAAACTAGTGTAAGTTTTAGAGTAGAACCAACATCTCTTTATGGTCTGCGCATGCATTCATGACCGGTTTGTAAAGGTAATTTCCTTGAAGACTCGAAGTCCGTTGACTATAAGATTATGTACACTGAAAGTTCTCTTCATTTTTGCAAATCGCAAGTGAATTTGTCACCTGCAACTTGTGAATTGTCCTCAGCTTGTAGTGTGCTTACGACAGATTTTGCATGATCGACAACTGTTGAAGAATAATGGAACATTTAATTCATTCGATAGCACTGCGCGAGCGGGTGTTTGATCGTCTGCTAAAAAATAACTAAACATTAAATCTAAATTAAAATAACACGAAAAAGCAAAACACATACAACTCATGCTTAATTATGGATTGGTTTCGACAAATAAAACCACAAAATTTTCTCCTAATCTACTGAGATGCATGTTCCGTAGAAAACACCCATTCATCACACAAAACTCAGTGTCTGCCTATGGACAGACCACAAGGAGACGTTGGTTCTGCCTGAGACATTGGGGCTTGCTGTAACTGTAGGAGATGTCAGTTCTGCTTGAGACATCGAGGCTTGCTATAACTGTAGGAGATGTTGGTTCTGCTTTGAGACATCAGGGCTTGCGGTACCACAAAACCCAGTGTCTACATAAAGAGCGCATGCATAGCTTAAATCCCTTACGCATGCACAGACCATGAAGAGACTTTGATTCTACCTGAGACATCCGGTCTCGTTACACCACAACAGCTATAGCTGTGGGCTGGACCAATGCGTTAACCTTAAAATTGTTGGAAGAAATTAACTCACAAAGTCATCAGGAGAATCCACCCGAAATTCATTTTGAAAGACATCCTGGATAGTTCTACCATACCAGCGCTCCTTTGCATATGTACCAAAGGCAAAATAATATGGATAAACTTTTCGTAAACCTGTAGAAAGGCAAACAGAATACATTGTACTATTTTAGCTATTATGAATTTTTTTAAAATTCAGATAATTCTCCTAATAAAATGAGGCAAATCTAGTGATATTTTTGAAGAGGAAAGCTTGTCTTTTTAAGTTTCAACTCAGTTTCACTATCCCATACACAGTGCAATGTACTAAATGGTTTGATTCGATGAGGTTTTAGAGCTATTCTAATGACTAACATTAACCACCCTACCACAGATGATCTAAGAAACTGGGTCTAAGCTAGATATGTTACAGTGTGGAAAATAACTTCGTCTAACATGAAACTACCTTGAGCTTAAATCTAACTAAACATGTAACTTAAATTAACCTGAGAAGGAAAAATGTAAAATCTGCATAAAAGCAGTACCATTTTCAAAATAGTAGTCTGTTTCACTGAAAACGTCTTTACTGAAGCCTGGGTTTGCATTTCTGGTAAATGGTCTCTTTGATTTCCTGAATGCTTTTTGCTTTTCTTGCCTCAGCATCTGCATAAATAAAGGCAGCAAAATTACTGAGCTTTACAGAATTGTTCAGACTGGTTCATTTTATTTCTGTACATAAAAACATAAGAAATGCACATATGAAATATGACTGATTTGGAGTGCAAACTGAAATTGATTTAATACGCAAGAACAAGATTACTTCCTAGAAACTGGATAAAGGACTATTTTCTCCACCCCAACCCTTCCTTCTCTTACGAGAGAAACCTATAACACCCAGCAGTACATTTTTCATATTTCCCCCTATGCCTATCCATTGTATATCACAAACAAGAGCTAGTATGAATTTTTCCCTTTTAAAAAAATTCAACAAAAATTATGTACCAATATTAGCTGCAGGATCTGATGAAGAAATGTGACACTTTTTTTTAAAGGATGCTTTTCATATAGAAGAAATACAGTTTGGGTTTCACAGCATATCCATTGTACAGTTTTTCTCCTGGAAGTATTTGCCATCCATTCTACTGTGTATACTGAGCTTTTTGTGTTTTTCAAGGGTCGGGGGCTGTCTGGTGATGGCACAATGGTTACAATCTGTCACCAATGCAGTGAAGATTGGCTGTCCTGGCTTTGAATTTCGTCTGTTTATAGGGCTGGCTGATTTGCCATGAGATATCGTCTAAGTTACTGGCTCGGCATAAAACACCAATCCCCCCCCCCACCACACCTTTTTGGGGGCTGATACTATTCTCATGTTGTCTCTTCTTAATTTCAAGTGAATTATGTTTTATGGTACAGCTTTGATATAGGGGGGCAACGTGACGGCCATAACAGAAATGGCTCGCGGCATTTGTCGTCTGCTCGCTCCACTCGCCCAATTGTACCTAATAAACTAAACCTAAACCTAACCCTACCCCTAACCATAACCCCAAACCTCTGACAAACTAACATAGACCAACCTATGACGTCAAGCTGCCCCCCTATTTCAAAGTTCTGCCTGTTTTACTACCAGGCGATTTTACATAGGTTGACTGCGCTCTTCATATCATCAGAATAACTGTTCCTTGATTAGTAAAATCAACGCTGCCGAACAAAAATATTAAATGAACCCTTTAAATCAGCGTTTCTCAACCTTTTACTTGTGACGCCCCCCCAGACGAATAAAAGTACGTCCGCGCGCCCCCCTTAGCCACTAATACCTATATGAGATATGAGAAAATGACCGCCTTTGCGGCCCCAAGCTGTGTTAACTTTACCATTTGATTTTGACGTAGAGATAAAATCAGGTCTCAAAGCAGTAGATGAAAGTACTTTATATGTACTTATAGTAGATATTTAGATATATTCATAGGGGGCTATTCCTATAGCCTACCTTCTTTCTGGCTCGTTTTGACATCTGGCTCACAGAAACGTCGCCAACTGTGTTAATCGATGAACTGTCACATCGCAGTCCGCCAGAGTCCCTGTTTATTGTCTCTGCTAGAGTGGCCATCAAATCAACTGCAGGCTGAACTTCTGGCGCTGAAGTTGTTAGTGCATCCATAATTTTTAATGTGCCTGCTTTCGACTTGTTTGACTTGATCACAATCTGTAAGAAATTGTGGTACCAGAAAATCCAGGGTTTCATAAAATTACAGGTTTTGAATTGACGCCCACGCAATATAGTATTGATTTCGCCGACTATTTTCATATATTGTTTGACTGCCGTGTATCATAAGAACTATCCGATATTCGATGTACTCATTTCATACAAGTTCGTGGTTTATACACTTACTTTACCACATGGGCCGTGGTCATTAGGAGGGGCAATAATTCTGTAAATGACTTCACTTCTTCATTGGTTACTTCCCCTAAGTTAAGGGGCATGTGAGGCCACATGAAGATCTGATGCATAAACTTTTTTGTTGTACAACAAGCGTTTAAAAAAAAGTTAAATGTTCAAGCTTGAAACTGATGAACATTACCTGGTTTTATATTTAAACATGAACCAATAAATTTGAAATCTTACACCTACGTAGACGAAACGTCTCTAGAAAGAGCTTTTCTGTGAAAATTAAATTCACTTTAAATTTGAATAAGAATTGAATGTTTACTAAATTTTTTCCTATAATTAAAAATAATCGAAGGCTCTCATGCAATCATTTCACATAAAAATATACCAAATAACACAAAATTTACATTCTGAGTCATTAAACAGAAAAGAATAAGCAATCGCTTACTGTTCAAATTTATTTGCATCTGCTGCAGTAATAAGCAAAGCCATTAAGGACAATGTAGATCCCAATTATAGCTAAGCTGTTAACACAAAGATATATAGTTTTCTAATGTCAGTAGAATTTTACAAGAATTTATGGAAACTACAATGACGTTCAACAATTACTTATCAACTATAAGCAAATATAGCTTAAATGATATAGTTTAAACATGAGAAATATATTTGCTTCATATGTTGCAAGCACCATTCACTGAGTCCTTTACTAAAAGAAGGTGCAGCAATCAAAAGGGATGTTTATTAGTTCAAAGGAAACCCAAGTATTGCATTTCTTGTACTATCTCCAGATATATTATTTCCCAGTGATGAGTCTGCATAAAGTAACTTTTCCGTTTCACTCAGATTATGAGATGCTAACTCTACAATTGTTCCTTCAATAAAATATGTCTAAATAAATAAATAATAAATAAAAAACCAAAAACTAAACCAAAAAAAGATCCAAATCAAAATGAACAAAAATAAATTTAAGCTCAGATAACAAGATCATCAGGTCTTTATTTTTTCAGTACAATTTGTTAGTAAAACAATGTTTCTGCAGATATTAACGTTAATAAAATAAATTAAGGATAATACTTCCATGCTTATCTCTGTAACAGGGTGACCTACCACACGGCACAACACAAGACTCAACGCATGCCGTAGGTTGTTGGAACCTTTTTTATTTCGGCGACCGCTTGCTGGTCAGCTGTACAGTATTCGTAACGTAGCCTAAGAACTTTATCAACCGGGTTGCTGGCTGGCGTCCTTCTCGTGTATTACTCTCTTGACCTCTTTCTCTCGTCTCTCCTGTCAAACTTCTCCCTTCCCTTTAATTTATATCCCCCAGGAGGGCTAAAGTGGCAGGGGTACCCGGCCATGTCGGACGGCAGTGCTGCTGTGTCCACCTAGGGAAGGTGGGGTTGAGGGGTGTTGCCCCGTCCTTCTCTCGCAGCTCCCCTCTGCCCTCCCGGACCCAAAACAAACCCGCTGGCCAATAATTGCTAACTGGCCATGCTACTGGCCAATCGGCCTTCGGCTGGCCTCTTGGTCAGCTTCTACCACATCTCCACCTTATGAGGAGCTGAGTATAATATTATGATACTCTTTATTTTTGTAATATATAATGTATTCTATTTTTGAGTATTTGTTACACACACTAAACACAAATAAAGAAAAAAATCACTGCTCACATATATAGTCACAATGTACAACTACATTCATTTTTATTCAAATCTTTAATGCTGTAAGGAGATCAACAACAAGAGTTACAACAGTCAAGCCTGGACAATAAAAGTGCCATGTGCTGCTTGGTGGAAGCAACAAAGAGATGTCTAATGCGGCTGATCCTACGCAGTTAAAAAAAAAAGGACTTGCAGACAGAGTTAACATAATTCTCAAAAGAGAATGTTGTCTCAAAAACTACTTAAATGCTCCTGACAGACTGGGAAAGAGTTATGACTGAGATAAGAATTTATGATTGGTCATATATACTTTTAATTACACGAGTTTGAAAGTTAACAAATTTGAAAAAACAAACCCCATTTAATAATGATTTATTAATATCTATATGTTTATGTACTAGTTTCCAGTGAAATGTAGAAAAAATGTTAGAATTCGTATTAAAAAATTATATTATTTTTTGATATATTTTATATTATACAAATTTTTTAATTTATTCATTCACCCACTCAAAAATTACTTTTTTGTGGCGAGGAATGGTTAGGCAAAGATCTAAGAAAATATTTCTCAGTTTTTTTCTCAGCTGATCATTACCATTTGCTGTCTGTCGAATCCACTGATCTTGATTCTTACCTGAAGCAATCTTGTAGCTGGTTGTTAAATCATTTCTTGAGGAATAGCTGTTGCACGAACAGCAAATACTTGGAATGGTGTTACTCTTTCCACCTGTTTTGGCTTGTTTTGTGTAAAATATATATTAAGCATGGCAACATGCAGTAATCTATCTTCTCGATTCAAGACTTTTGGATGCCACTAATGTAAATTGATACTGGCAAGGAAGGCATTACATCAGCAGAAACAATGTGACATTTTAATAATCTTTATGGATATTAAACACAGAGAGATGCGTACTGAAGCCAGTGGTATAAGTGATTTAAATGAAACTTTTTCCTAATAAAGTGATTGGTCAGCAACAAATAAGCATGTTTTCAAACAGTGTTAGTAGAAATAACCCTAATAATACATAACTAATCCAATCCAGACAAAATTTGAGATATTGAATTTCCAGAGAAAAACAAGCAGCTTTTCCACTATTTTTAATGGGAATATACAAATATTTGCCAAAACCAAAACTCATTTTTACCCATATATCAAACATTTAAAAACAGTACTGAATCAAGGACCACCGTGAATGGCCTTAAAAAACAGTTCTATTTACCAAACATTTATTGAGGTCAGTAACACAATGTAGATATTCTTTAACACCAGTTTTAATAGTGCTTGCATTGTATGATTTGTGTCCATTCATATGCTTGAGAGGTAGACATCATCCTTGTGTGCTTCATCGCCACATTGTGTTTAAAGCATCTTGTGCATAAATATTATCCCAGACCATAGGGACAGTGAACTATAAGTGAGTCATCATATCATGCAGAAAACAGGGACTGACACTCTTTTTTACTGATAAATCAAGTACCAATCTGTAGGGTAGTTGAGTTTACTGATAATGAACCTTACTCCCTAACTTCTTCTCTGTTAAGTGCACCAACTACCAAATGGCATCCCACTTTCAATATTCATTTCTGAATAGTTGGTTATGTTGGTGGTTCATCTTGAATGAGGAAATTTTTTCACATATAAGTATCAATAGTATTCTATTTTTCAAAAGAACAGCTGATATCTTTGAAAGCAAATGTGATATATTGTTTAGTGGTGAACTTTTTTATAATTAGCTTTCACAACAAAAATCATGTCCATCTGTAACCAAACAGAAATTTTAACAATAAAAGTTATAACAATTATAAAGCTCTGTGACATGCACTTTTTGCTTGAATTCTGTTGAGCATTTATAGAATTATTAGTCTTGTTATCTGTTTTATCATCTTAAGGTTAAACAGATCAGCTGTACCATGTAATCAGATAAAAGCACAATGTTGCTTTAAACAAGCTGCTTTAATTACTATAAATTAAACTTCTGCATCATGGATGAAAACTGAAATTGCTTTAGTCAGGAAATCTTTTAGCATGCTATGCTAAAGTTAAGCCTTAAATATAAGTAAAGAAAAAGTTCTAACATGGTTACAGAATCTTAAAAACTAAAGTTAAATCAGACTGCAGCTCTGAAATACATGTGTTAACTTATTTTTAAATATGAGTGAGAAAAGAAGATTGCTAATTTTGAGGAATCTACCAATATATTTACAAAGAGTCCTGGCTGAAAGGAATAGTCTTCCAGGACAAATGGCTGTACATTTATACAGTATGTTGCATTATGCATCACATCTCTCCCTCTATAAGATTTACAGCAATTACAGTGTTGAGAAATATACAAACAAGCAGAGAATGGATACCTTAAGTAATATCATGGTTTTTTTTATTTCACATACATTTTGATAAATGACAAATAACCACCTCTGATGGTGCACTTATACAGGTATGCATTAACATATCTATGTACCCACAAATTCATGCATCACATATACTTGCATGGATTCAATCATTCATACCCAGCACTCTATGCTTTTTTGCTAAAAAGTTGGAAGAATGTCATAAAAGTATAGTCAACTCACAATTTTATGAGCTTTAGATTACCAGAGACAAGTAATCTACAAATTTGCTTAGCATGAATTGTTTTTATGGAAGAAATAACAGCCATTTTATTATTTCTTACACTTGTATATACATGTATGTATACTGTAAAATCTTAACTACAGTAACAGAGAACTTACAATGGACTGCTAAAAAATTGTTCTATCATCATATATTCTACAAAAGTTAAGACTGACTTCTGATGTTTGTCAACTTTTTCTTTCCATTCCTAAAGTGGGTGGCTTTAAAAACAAAATAAAAGGGCTGGTTACGAATTCAATCAATCAATCAATCAATCCTCTTCGTGCTATTTGCACATAAGGCCTCAACCAGAGTTCGCCACTGATGTCGATCAGCTGAAACTCGCTCCAGGCGGCCCCATGTACAGCCCTTTCCTTTCATCTCCCTTTTCACTGTTCTTCTCTAGGTTTCCTTTGGGCGGCCTCGTTTTCTTCGGCCGTCTGGAGTCCATCGTAGGGCGATTCTGGAGAGGTCTGCTGTCTGCTGGCGGAGCACATTCCAATCCATCGCCAATGCCTTCGTTGAACCTGCGTGGTGATGGACTCGGTTTCAGTTCTTCGGTGGAGTTCTTCATTGGTGATGGTGTTTGGCCAAAAGATGCTAAGTATGCGCCTGAGGCATCTGTTTTGGAAGACGTCAAGCCTGTTACCGATGTTTTTGGTCATCTTCCATGCTTCTGTCCCTTAAAGGAGGGTGCTGATCACATTTGACTTGAAGAATCTCAGGTTGGTCTTCTGGCTGATGTTTTTTGACTTCCATATGCTCCTGAGTGAGGCGAAGGCTTGGCTGGCTTTCGCCAGTCGGGCTCGAATCTCCACCTCCGCATCCCCGGTGTTGGACATCTTGGACACAAGATAGGTAAAACTGTCAACTTCCTCAATCTCTTCTCCATTTAGTTTGATGTTTTCTTGGACTCAGGCATTCACTCTCATACTTTTTGTTTTCTTTGCGCTGACCTTCAAGCCAAAGTTTCCAGCTGTGGTTACGAATTAGTCTTAAAAAATTCTCATCTAATTTTCAGTGGGAAATACTCCATGCAAGCTGATCATAGTGAAAAATCTGCATCCGCTCAAAATATTTATTACCACTTTCATTAAATTTCTTTTGGATTTATAATTTTTCTGAGTTAATTTAGGAGTCCATTGTTTGACCTGTTGTGATAGTGATGTGGTGAACTGTGGTTCTTGATCGTGATACTTTGTTTCACTCCAGATTTGTTAACAGTCTTTTCTTGGATGACGCCATTTTCATCTTAGTCCATCTTTTTTGTGCATGTCTACAGCTTGTTTGACCTGCTGAGCATTCAATGACTTTCCTGATGAATGACAAACAATGGCAGATTTGAACTCTAAATCTTGGACAGTGAAATGTGTAACTTCGCTGCACAGACAGCTCTAGTTCTCCATTTTCTTCTGTCTCTAGGATTTCTTTTCCATAGCTTATGCTTTTATTTTGATGTAATAGATTTGTTGGATAATGGAGTACAGTGTTCATTGAGTTGTAAATCAGATAGCACTACACTTTTTTCCTGTTCTTCACTTTATCCCCTTTTCTTTCCTGTCATCTTGGTTAGTTTTTTAAATTTCTCCCTATCATGATAACTATTATTGCTATAATAATTATTATTATTTATTATTATTTGTAAAGCACCATGAGCTTTCTCATAAGGCTGGGATATGGTGCTATATAAACTTTATTATTATTATTATTAAAACAGATCACTGTTCGGTTGCAAATGTGTGGACTACTTCTTCACTATCTGTTTTATTGTGACAGAACATTGGAATCGTTGGAACCATTTGAGCCCAGCTTTATCTCACAGATTTTAGGTCACAATTTTGTTTTTGAGTCGGGGTGGTGGTAGAAGGGCTACCTAAGTTAATAATGCAGTTTTAAATATGGAAAAACAAAGGAAAAAACTGTGAAAAGTTGGAATCTTGAGAAAAAGTATGACGATGGAAAACTGTAAGCTGACTGCAGTTCCTTATTCACATTTTATGATTGTTCATATTCAGTGTCTGAGAGCCTGCCATAAAGCATTTTGATAATGGTGGACACTGCTTGTCATCAGCGCTCTTGTAAAGAAGCCTGTATGGCAGCCATCAGCATTTCATCATCATCTTGACCATAATCCTAAAGTACAGAAGAAATGGTTCAGATATATAACCTCTTTTTAGTAAATTTAAAAAATACAAAATCGGTTTGCTGTTGATTACTGGTAAGAAGAGAAAAAAATGAATGCCATCTCAAAACAGGCTGAACTACAAATAATGATATATGTATATCAACAATAGCATATTTGAAGCAATCTATTAAATGTGTTTTAGATTAAAAACCAAATTATGCACTTTTTCTGCTAGTTAATTATTTTTACAGTGGTAAGTCTAAATGAATGAAGGACATATTCATACAAGAATGAAGGGAATACAAAATATTGGAAGCTATGTACCCAAAATAAAAAAAAGGATTCATTCATACATTCAGTTTTTACTAAGACTGTCTCAGTCATGGTCACAGACAAATCTATGCAATGAAACACCATGTAGAAAATAAAACGTGATGCTAGTTTTAAAATAAGACAAGAGCTTTAAGCTTACCACATATGTGTCATACTCAAAAGTGTGCCGAGCATTGAGATGCTGAATGAAATTAGAACTGAACTGGCCAGGATTTCCCCATGGCATGGAGGCACAGATTGGACATACCTTTACAACACAAAAAAATAAATAAAAACAAAAAACAGCAAAGTAGATTTTACAATGAGTAATAAATTATTATGAATTAAAGAAAGCATCTGACTTTGATAAGATTTTACAAATCTGACAATATTTTATCATGAAGCTTTTCATTTTGATAAATTTAAGGACAAGATGGATAAATGCAAGCTGATAATCTGATGACAATGGTGATAACAATAATAGATTTCTTCATTCTAATATTGACTTGAAAAAAACAACAACAGAAGGTAATATGTATGATGTTTTATTGCACAGCAGTCAGATCTGTAGCTCCTCCCCTGCCTCCATATCTAACATGCTCAATGTCTACTCTCCTTTAGACAGCTTTGTTCCTTGGCAGACCACCCTGTCCTACTCCTGCCAAAAATTTGTACCAAACTATTAGGTTGTCAGAGAAATCATGACACATTTTTCTAATTTTTTCTAAAGGCGTTTATTTATATAAACAAAGATCAATTAATGATACATTGCCCATTTTGTTTGATAACCTTTCACCATCTTTCAGTGATCTTCATAATTCCTTGTTCATAGAAGGACCTGTCTTTATCAGCAAAAAAACAACAAAATGTTGATTTATACCATGCAAGGCGTTTTCAAGAGAGTGAAACAAGTCGAAGTCTAGTGGCGCAGAGTCAGGAGTGTGTGGTGGGTGTTGCAACACATCCCATCTAAGCTCCAATATGGGTGATGGCTCCAATGACGGTTGATCAAAGTTGTGTGTGGTCTCATGTTGTCATGATGGAACACATCTACTTTACAATTCATGAGCGTTGGATGTTTCTGGATGATCGATTCGTTCTAACTGCTAACTGTACACATCTGAATTGATTGTTTGGTTCCTTGGTAGCAGCTCAAAAAAACACAGAACCTTTAAGGTCCCACCACACTATGAGTATAACTTCCTCTGAGGAATGCCTGCTTTCAATATCGTTTGAGGCACATCATCACGTCTGGACCAAGACTGATGATGCACCACATTGTAAACAATCCACTTCTCATCACCAGTTATCAGGCGCTTTAAAAAAAAAGATCATATCACAAATGAACATCTAAGAGTTCATGAGGAACCCAAATATACCAGCTTATTCAGGTGGTCGTAAATGCTTTAATGATGAATGTTCAGTGTTTCTGCAATATCTTGTGTAATGTAATGTGGATTTCACTCAATCAATGCCTTTATCATGACTCATCAACCTCAGTAAGCCTCCATGACTGAGAAGCTTACTTGAGATCAAAATCACCAGCACAGAACTTCATGAACCATTGTTGGCACTGATATTCTTGCAGACCATGTGACCATAAACTTTATGCAACTTTTCACAAACTTGAAGTGCATTTTTCTCTTTACATAGGTAAAGCAATAAAATATGGTGAAAATGCACAGCTTGGTCTTCCATCTTCAACTTCTTGTAAACTCTCCGAAACTCAACCAAATCACTCATTTTTTTTTTTTTAGAATGAAGCTAGAACTTTCAGTTGTCCAGTGACATAGCAATAACACAGATGTGAATGACTCTAGTAGTTCCAAAAATGAACTAGCACCATCTATTGCAAAAATACATCCTGACTTTTCTGACAACACAATAACTGTTGAATGAGCCTTCTAGTTTGCTGGATCCAAACTATGGAACTGGTTACCAACCTTTGTTTGAACAATTTAGCCAGTTCTGTGTTTCCAAGGCTTTTTGGGGGGGCTTCACAACTATCTTTTGTAGTACATCCTTTTCCATTGTAGTCCTAAGTTGTCCATGATTAACATGTATGTAATGTGACTATGTGTGTTGGTGTGTTCTGAGAAAGTGCACTTTTGAAAAAAAAATCATCACTATTGATAATTGTGTCTGCTTTAGTTAGCCTTGTAATGGAAGTGTGGAAAGCTTGGCCATTCTATACTATACACACATCATTATTATTGGTACCACAACTACTCCTCTTATTACCTCTCCACATGCATAAGTTTAAATCTGTTGGTATTATTGCACTGTTTCACCAATAACTCACCACATGCACACGTTCATGTCTGTGGACATTATTGCAGTGTTTCACCAAGTCCTTACAGTCCAAATTTGCCTGTTCACAATAAGGGCACTTGAATGTTGAACGGTTAGGAATATCCCTGTAAATTATTTTACATGTATTAAATATGTGACAAAACACAGCTTGTCTAATAATAAGGGCAATTTTAAAATTTTAGAACAAAACAAATTGATGTTATGACCCTGTATCCCAACCAATGGGAAAAAGGAAAGCATTTTGCTCTGAAAAAAACCAAATTAAATATGACATTCATTCATTTTTTTGAAAATATATTAAAAGTAAAAAAAAAAAGTTTTGACTGTATAATTTATGAATGTGTTAGTGTACAGAAGGACCATGAAAATATGACAAATAATAGATGCAGTACATTAGTTACTAGTTTAACTACATTCAATGATTTTATTTCTTTTCCAAAGACACGATATGGCCCTAGATGGAAGTTGTGATGTTTATCTAATCTGGCATCTTCTGTCATGCACTGAGCATTCTAGTCAAAACCTCCCATCCACAATCCATCAAATAATCCTCCCACCCATCCAACTATTCAAAAATACATGACATTCTGCATGCTTTTATCCTGTGACTAAACCTCACATGGTATCAATGTGAATAATTAAAAATAAGGCGAAATGGTTTATAATGCTTAAGATACTGACAGAGGAACAGGCTGGGAAGTCTCTTTTATAGGTCTGAACTTTGGTGTAGCCAAAGTTTGTCCACAAGTTTCCATGTGTTTACGAAGAGAAGCCATGGGCATCTGTAATGACACACAAACTTTTAAGTATTTTTACAGAAATGCTATTTTTACATTAAAGAACTATTACATAATAGCACTTAGGGGAAAATATATTTCGCCTTTTTTGTTTTTCAACAAATTGCTTCCCATGCAGTTTATAAGGAATCTTTAATATAGCTTAACAAATTATAGAGACTTTGCATCCTGTCATTTGTTTTTCTGTTCCTGTTACTTGATGCATTTTGTTTTCTGTTTCGTCAGTACTGTCGTTTTCTTTCGTCCCTTTGTTCTGTGTCTACTTAGTCCACGTCTTTTCCTCGTTTTAAGCGCTAAGAGCATGCTCTCTATGAGTGTGAATATGCGCTATAAAAATCTTCACTATTATTATTATTATTATTTGCCACTGTTTTCTGGTGTTTTATTTGGCTTTATTTTTTTTTGCTTAAAGGAAGGTCAGTCAGTGTAAAAAAAAAAAGGTTTCAAAAGGTCATTTATCATTCTCATAATAAGCAATACAAACAACTGATGTAAGCTCTAGTCACATTGAAATGAAATTGGATATAGATATGGATTATATGCTTAAGAGTCCAAGTGTTGGTGTGTGCATGAGTGTAATGTAACTCTATGCTATCATAATGTTGCTTTTTACTGCCATCATTGAAGTATAGAGGTTATAAGCATGGTGCCTCCTCTACATTAACATTTTTTTTGAGTATATGTACCCCAACATCATGTACATTTCTGCTGAGAGAAAAACAAAGTGTTGCAAAAATAATAGCAGAAGTATTGCTAATGAGTTTAAAACAGCATTTTTACCTGTGATCCACAAACACTACACTTTGCAAAGGAGGATCTCATAATTATTTCTATGTCATTGGCTGGAACTGTCTGACTAGGGTGGAAAGGTTTCCTGCACTGAGGACATTGATGTGACTGAAGTGATTTCAGGCAGTCCTGGCAGTAGCTAGAATAAAAAGTGAAACCATGTATAGTTGTTTAAAAATTTTAAAATATGCAGTGAATGCTTGGGTGGGATAAAAGTCATTCCTCTCAACAAAATGATGCTCCAAGATTATACTGAGATCTGTATGTTTTAATGAAACTGATTTTGAATGTTCTGAAATAGTAAGGAAAGCTCGCGCACATTCCAATATCATCGTTATTTTCATCATAGCATTAATTCAATAAATAAGTTTCATTATCTGCCTCACTTCCATGACGACATCCGTTCAACAAATAATTGACGGCTTATGTCGTCTCTTTCCTAGATTTCAAATCCCTCAACGTACTTTTACAGTATTGCGTAAAATGGAACAGCAAGAGTCTTCTAATCAGCTCCCATTTTTCTTTCATTCATCTCGTGTATAAAACCACCGAGGCCTTTATATGGTCTTCCGTAGAACAATTCTCTGGCTTTTATATTTGTTACTTTCTATTTTGACTGTTTGATCGTGAGTGACAATTTTAAACACTTATGTAAATAGACGAAGTGAAACTAAATTATTTCTTACGTATGGTCATTGCCACATGATATCCTCACGGGTCTACAGAAAAGTTCCATGCAGATTGCACACATATATTTGTCTAGATCGGTCACACAGTCTTCCTGGCGAGACATTGCAGAAGCCATTGCCATGATGATAAGATTGAGAGTACAGTCCCCTTGTATATACATACCGATTACTCCACAGACTTCTCCGTGTAGAACATGGTGCACGATAATTATTTCGTCTACTACTAGTTTAAGTACTTTTGGCAGAACTTTCTTATGGGGGGGGAATGTGACGTCATAGGCTGGTCTATGTTATTTTTTCAGAGGTTTGGGGTAGGGTTAGGGTTAGGTTTAGGATTAGTTTATTAGGTACAATTGGGCAATTGAGTGGAGCGAGCAGACGATAATGCCGGCCATTTCTGTTATGGCCGCCGTGTTCCCCCCACCCCCACCACCTATATGAAAGCTGTTCCGTACTTTTTTTTTTTTAGTTTGTACGCCACTTTTCACTACAAGATATTAAAAGCTCATAACTGATTTGTACAATTTTCATTGCTAAGACGATCATGGGCTGACAAGGGGACATCATTCGCAAATATATATATATATATTATACACATTTTAAATCTAGTAAAACTGACTGCAAAATTCCTATTTAAAAATAATTTCATTCGGCATTTGAAATCGAGGCAGCTTTGAGTATGATACATAAGGTAAGTCGATGACACCCACACTGGCGCCTTTTTTCAACGCACATATTTGTATGTAAAAAGAGTTATCTCCCTTATGTAGACGGCGCTGTTTTTTGTACCGACTACACCGAGGTGAGAGGTTTATTTCTGTTGTAATTAAGGTTATCTTTAAACAGCTAAAGACAAAGCCTAAATAGGTTTTTGGTAAAATTGCCTTTAAAAGAAAGTTTAGAAAGACAACTACGTCCGAGATGGGTTTAGCAGAGCAAACCACCATAGCCAAGTGTGCATTGTTAAGTCAAAATATTAGGCCTACTGTGAACGATTTTATCTCCGATAGATTATCCGATAGACTAGAGTAGTAGGGATGGGACTACTGAAATTTCGCCGCGTTTACTGCTGCAGCATGCAGTATTTGGTATTTCAAATGTTTTTTTTTATTTATGCTAATCACATAAATGGATGCGCTTCCTGTAAGCCCCCATAGGTCAAAGCACAAGAGAAATACTGAATAAATGTAGAAATATTAATGTGAAAAGCACGCTTAAAATCCTCAGCTTCGTGTCTTGTATGCAAGCAAAGCTCAGAACTGCCATTCCTACCAGTTATGTAGTAATAGTAAACTGCACATACACGATTGATAAAGAATGAGCAGGTCTAGTTGCCCGTACACTTTTGACGCGTTTCCTTCTATTTTGGAGTGTATGTCAATATGATTTTAAAGCATCAGTATGCGAAGTTTTTTTTGTACAGCTTTGATATGGTGGAACTCGCGAGGGTCATAACAAAAATGGCTCGCGGCATTTGTCGTCTGCTCGCTCCACTCAATTGCCCAAATGTACCTAATAAACTAAACTAAACCTAACCCTATCCCTACCCCAAACCCTAACCCCAAACCTCTGACAAAATAACATAGACCGGCCTATGACGTCACGAGCTCCCCCATATCAAAGTTCTGCCGTTTTTTTTCCTTTGTTTGGTTTCTGTAAATGGTCATTTAGATACTGACCTGGTACAAATAATATGACTGTGAAAATCTGGATGTCCATCAGTAAACTGAAAACGATGACAAAATTGAGGTCCTTTCAATAGCCTCATCAAATAAACTGAAATGTTTTCCATCTTCCACTACATTAATACTCAGTCACCGGTTATTTCTCCCTAAGACCATATCGCCTCACCGTCTGATTGAAATCATCGCAACACCAGGCCCTAAAAATTAATCGATTACAGATGACACAAGAAGCTATTAGCATATAATATATTATCAACAGAGCCATAAATTGTTTGAATACTGCATATTCAAACTCAGCCACCTCTGGGCTAACTTGTTTGCATGAGGTGGCTGGGGGTGGCAACTAGGGCTATAACTGCCCTTGTGGATAAATAAAGTTATTAAATTTTTTTTTATTTAATATTTTGACTATTTTGCAGTTTGAATCTGCTGTGCAATTGAGAAATATGCTATATAAATCCACTTTATTATTATTCATTGTTCAGGTGCTCAGTTAGTTTGTTGCACATATTTTACTACAGTAGTGTACTGACTTACTGTTGTTGGGTGTGAACCCCACTTCTAAAGAATCTATTGATATGTTATATTCAGAATGTAGTGGATTGACATAAGATTGAATGAGGTGATTCAGAGCAGTTATTTTCAAATGTTTAGTTGTAAACCATATTTTAAAGTGTTTCTTTAGCTGTGCTCACAAGAAAATGAAGATTTTGTATTTAGTGTAGCCTTGTGGCCTTTTTCTAAACTTAAAATTTTATGATGCTTAGAAGTGATGTGCACACTGCAGTAGCTGTGCACATAACACTAGTTTCAAAATGAAAGCAGACAATAGCAAATATCAGTGTTTCTTCGTCCACAAAATGGAAAAGGTTTTTCTGATCTCTAGTTAAAAATGTTCAGGGGTTTTAGATTATCATGTAAACAAATTGGGGTTGTTACTGGCCTGCGGGAAGAATGTACGCATAATTGTACATCTATTAGCGTTATCACGATAATGTAAAAAAACTGCTTTAATTATTAATGAAATGTTTTTATGCATGTAATACTGTGACTGACATTTGATAAGCAACATGTCAGTTTTCACGTGTGGCTTATTACACAATAAGACCTGAAACCTAACTTCTTTATGTTTTCAGACCTACAAGGCCAAATTGTTTACATGTGAGATGCTCTTGTTAAATTTTCGAAACATGATTTAGAGCAATTTATTTATAGGATTTACACACATGTCTTTGTGATGTGCTTAACCTTTCCAGTTTAGAGCAATAGCTAAGCTTGTAGAAGACTGTTTTTCTCTAAGTGCAGACTATATCACTTTGTTTTCACAGGATGAAGTGGTACATGGTTATTGTAGGAGTGCTGGCTTGCCTCTGTGTAGCGGAGGCCTGCAATCAAGCTTTGTGTGCACCACTGGTTAGCAAATGCTTGCTGATCAAATGTTGTGAATGCGAAATGAAACCAAGGGATGCAAAAAATTGCACATGTTGCAGAGCTTGCCAGGTGTGCTTGGCAAAATTGTACACAGAATGCTGTTCCTGTGTGGGTGAGTAGATTTTGGTTTGTAATCAGCTTAAATGTTGGGATGCCCAATAGCGTAGTGATTAAGATGCTTCGTTGCACTGCAGTGAAACGATTCAGGGTTCATATTTGTCTGTGGACATTTTTTTATATGTGATACTTGTTTGCGGGACTGGCCATCTGGATTTTCTCCAGAATCTTCATTTTCCTCCCTTACTACATCAGTATTTAGTACAAAATCGCCTTAAGGTGGAAGTGCTTTCCTCCTAAACTTACCAACCAACTGTTTAAACATACCTTGTTTAAAATCCTTGCACTTATGAGTAATTTTAATACAGTTTTCTAAGCTACATTATTTTCTGAGTCATTTGATCTGCCTCATGGTTAGTTTTCATTGTGATGAAAGGTATCTGTCGTCGTTATCACTAATTTTTGTTGTTTTTTTAATTTAGTTATAAATTATATAATAAAAAAAATTAATTTTTAAGAGGTCGTGATTGAAATCTGACCTAGAATCTCTAATGTAAATTAGAGTTTTAAATGTTCATGTACAATAATAACATTATCATTTCAGGACTGTGTCCTCCTCCAGACCCAGATGATGGCATGTACCAAACAAGTTCAATTGAAAATTTACCTGACCCAATCCCAGACCTGTTTGCAGTGCTGACTGAAGAGGAGGATGCTCAGCAGCGCTGGACAACACACACCTATTCCTTTAACCTGGACAACCTTCTCTTCAAACCAGGAACTGGCCATATGACTGAACTTGAAACAGCTTACGTTGACAAAAGTAAGATCTTATTTTATAATTTGTTTTATGTAGGTGGGTGTGAAAAGAATTGATGACTTGTTCTTCATTTGAATTGCTGGCCGTACTAAACTGTTAGTCCATTAGTTTATTCCTTGGTAATTCTTGAGAAGCATAGGGCCACAACAACAGTCAGTCCGTTGACCTCCATAAAATTGACTGTTTGCTTCATGTTGTTGTTGGTCCTCAAGAGGCAGTGTGGTTTGGCTAAAGTTTGGTGCTCTTCACTTCACTCTTCACATCAACACTGACAGGCAGAAAGCATATTTCTTATCTCTGGCCTTCTCAAGTGAAAAATATTGTAAAGAAAAATCAAATAGTTAAGAAATTTACAGCAAGCATCTTGGAATTTTCACAAAATCATGTATTCTTGAAAATGATGTAGCTGCATTGTAATAATTACAGATGTGACATTAAATTGCACTTAGTGGTACCTATAACATTACCAAGCATTTAAAAAGCCCAGAAACATGAGTCATTTAGCAGGCCTGACCGAATTTGCGTTTCAACATATTTTGGAGTAGTTGTATACCTGGTGCTAGCAGCAGAGGCTCATCATCTCAGCATATTTGGGACAGTTTTACTCCTAGCATTCTCTTCATGAAAGCAATAGGGTGTGGGCTGAAGTCATGAAGAATGAAACACCAGTGAAAATGAATGTGGCAATAATCCTTTTGATGCTCTTCTAAAAGCAGTTAAATCCACCTTTCTGGATTCCAAAGTTGACAGAAACTATAATTGCTGCAGAAAGAAAACATACCATTGCAACAAAAGTCAGATTGAACTTAAAGTAATTAACTTTTTATATTTAGTTTGGTCTGCAACTGATTAAACATATATTGAATCTATAGGGTTTTCCCAGCCCTGGGACAACAATTTTCACAGGAAGAATCAGAGGCTGGTCATTTTAAGGGTAAACAGATCTGCACTAACCACCAAGTTTAATCTTCAGTCATTTGTCATTTGACTGATACCAACTGTTGTTGGGAGCACATGGATAGACACAGCACTTATGCTTGTCATCTTAAAGCAGGTTAAAGCAAACAGTGACCTTACCTGAGTTTTTGTCTTTGTTTGTTGTTATAGGTACTGCAGGAGAGAATACTGAACAACCTCCTTCAGCAATAGATCCAGCTACAGGTGTTATGGGTATTCATAACTGCACTGTAGCCTTTTTTTCACAGTGCATGTCCATCCGCAAGTGCAAGACATCTTGCAAGTCAATGGGTGCTGCCAAGTATCGTTGGTTTCATGAAGCTGGCTGTTGCCAGTGCATTGGCAGCACATGTATTGACTTTGGTCTAAATGAGCCCCGTTGTCTGAACTGCCCCCCTGGTGTGCACACTGAAGTGAACCCAGAGAACACTGACACGCAGCTTATCTATGATGATTTTATTGAGAATGGCAATAGTGTAGAAATTGAAGATAACTCTGAGAACCGAAAATCACAAGCAGGTATTGCTTCTGTTTCAGACCATGTGTAAAGGAGTTTCAGCTTATATAGTTTTTGGGTTTATATTTAAAATGATTTGTGCAACAGCACTTTGTGTTACTGCAGGATAAAGTCAGTATGCACACTTGTTGCCGGTTGAGAGGTTAGATAAAAAGGTGAATTTGTGGATCCGTCCATTTGCATTTATTTTCATTTTCAGCCTTTAGTATTAGGCGTGATTAACAGGATACCGTAAATGACCGAAGCGTTAAGAGTAACAAACTATTTTTCTAATGTATTAAAACAGATTGTTCTGTTGTAAATGTGTGGTATTTATCTTTTTAAATCACTGGTTTAGTGAAGGTTTTTCATTAATGTTTGAAATTAATATGCAAAACAAGTAAAATTCAGCGAAAGAATTTTTAAAAATAAAATATCACGCTTATTACTTCTGATGACATACATTTTTAGATATATTTGGACTGTCATCATATTAGAATAATTAGAATATGAAGTAGCTTGTAACATCTTATATTAAAATGGTGGCTTGTATTTTTCTATTATCATTTTATCACTTGTTGCTAGTGTTTTAAATTTTGCAGTAAATGAAACCAGTTGAGTTCGCAACATTTAAACAAAAAGGAGAACAATGCTTTAAGTTTGGTAAATGTTGGTTTACTTGATGTTATGTCAGTTGTGAAGAACATAATAATGTTTATTTGCCCATTATATTAATGGCTTTTGGCTGTTTAAAGAAGCTAGTTTTCTAGATCAGTTCAAGCTTGGGCAGACACGTTATTGAACTTATACATGTATGCATATCAACTTTTGTTCGGTTTATGCCCAAATATCCTTTATCTTCAAATCGAATAGTAGAGCATAGATTTACAACAGTTCGGCTGCTGCTTTCCTCCTGTTCTTGCTTTGGGTAGACAGGTCAGCAGTTTTAAATGAACAGGTGAAGTATCAATGTAGAAATGTAAGAGCATGCCATCCACCTCTAAAAGCATATAAATATTCATCGGTTTTAAACTGCATACAACAGCTAGCACCGCTGAAACTGATGTTTAAGTGGGTCCTTTTATATTTTAAAAGGGAATATTAAAATTGGTAGATCTTGCAGTCAAATATTGTTTGGAACATCAGATTTAAAGATGGCTGAATCTCTTAAACTAATTTTTATCCGATCACAAGGTAACTAAATTTAACAGTGTTGATATAGTGGAGGCAAATTTACAGTCTGTTAAAGATCTGTGCTGAAGTGTTCAGATGTTGAGGTTTTATCCTGCCATACTTTGGCATTGATTTTATGGTTGGTCTTCGTGAGAATTGTTAGAAAAGTGATTTTCACTGGTCCTCACTTTAGAGATTAGTTACATTTATGAACAAAATCTGCACTGATGAACAAAATTGTTTTTGAGAAATTGCTTTTTTTAATTATGTATGTATATATAGTATAATGATTTAAATCATGATCAGTGTTTGAGGAAGCCTTGTAATGCATTTTTTTTTATTTGGAGGTACTTTTTTTGCTGGAAATCTGTTTTATATCTAATATTATATACAAGTGTGGTTGTGACTTTTTGAATTTCATCTATTTATGTAATTGTCTGATTTATAAAGGTAAATAGACTGGTGAGGCACAAAAATTTATTGGAGGAAATGAATCCAAAGGTAGAAGAGAAGTGTACAGATACGGTTTGCATTTTTAACTCCTGACATTGTCTTGTTTAATAAAACTGTTTTAGCAGTGTATACAGTTTTTGTCTTTTAGCATTTTTGAATGTGCTTTGATATAAATTTGAAGGTTTCAGTGTGCAAAAGAAACTCCATTCTGCACTGGCATTAGCAGGGTCAGTACAGCATTTGGCACATTATCAAATATTACAGCATCAAATAGTTTATGTTGAAAAATGAATGTTACGACTCCTCTGGGATTTACTGTGGGCTTGAGAAGCCCTTTCGATACTGCTTGTAATTCAAAATCACAAGGTCTTTGCTATGTGCGTTGAAAGACTGTAGAATGTCCTTTGTTGGCTTTCCAGAAATGCTTTTGATGTTATAAAGAATTCCAAATAAGACATTGTGATCCTGAATCTGTTAAAAAAGTCTTCAGTGGATGCAATGGCTGTCTAACACAGCATAGAAGAACTGATATTTACAAAAGCATTATAAATGTTACCTAACTGCTGTCTCAGGTGTTTTAAAGCGTCAGTTCTACTTTCCCATCTTACTTACTTTACTTACTGCCCGTTATGCCTGTCGGCACGTAGGGCAGCGACTAAGGTCCTCCACTTTTGTCTGTCCTGGGCCAGCCTCCCCACAGTGCCCCAGCTGTGATTTAGGGTCTTCAGTTCTGCCTCTACAGTTCGCCGCCAGGTGTTCTTGGGCCGGCCTCGCTTGCGTTTTCCCTCAGGAGTCCAGTGTAAGGCAGTTTTAGTGATGGAGTTGCTCTTGCCTCTGATGACATGGCCAATCCAGCGCCATCGTTTCTTCATCAGGATGGTGGTCATACTCTCTTGCCCACACTGGGCAAGTAGCTCCTCGTTGGAGATTGTCCTTGGCCAGAAGATGCCCAGGATTCTTCTCAGGCTTTTGGTGTGGAAGACTGACAGTTTGTTGAGGTCGCTGTCAATCATTCGCCAGCACTCCGAGCCGTACAGAAGAGTGGACAGGACAAGGCTCTGGTAGAGTCTCAGCTTGGTATGGATGCTGTACTGGGTTGACTTCCAGATGTTGCTTAGGCTACAGAAGACGCCTCTGGCTTTGCTCAGTCTGCTCTGGATGTCATGGTCTGCTCCTCCGTCCTGCTTGACCACGCTGCCCAAGTATGTGAAGTTTTCAACCATCGGTAGGTCTTCTCCCTCTATGTTGATCGGTGTTGTATTGGTGGTGTTCGGGGTCATCACTTCTGTCTTTGTTCGGCTGATGTGCAGTCTGACCTGCTTCGCAAAGGTGTTCAGGCGAGTCGTCTTCTCCTGCATATGTCGATGGGTGTGTGACAGCAAGGCCAGGTCGTCGGCAAAGTCTAGGTCTTCTAAGTTCTTGGAGAGTGCTTATGCCCCTTGGTTCATCTTCCGTTGTGTGGCGCATTACCCAGTCAATGACAAGGTTAAAGAGTAGGGAAGACATCACGCAGCCTTGTCTCACTCCAGTCCCGACCTCAAAGCAGATGTCACTGTTACCAACGCAGCATGAAAAGTTCGAATAGAAGCTTTTGATCAGCAGCACAATTTCCATTGGTATTCCGTACGCTCTCAGGATGCGCCAAAGGCTTTCTCTGTGGATGCTGTCAAATGCCTTCTGAAAATCCACGAAGTTAATGTAGAGCTGTCTCTGCCACTCTGTACACTGTTCAATGATGTTGCGTAGTGCAAATATCTGGTCGGTGCATCCCCTTCCTCTACGAAAACCAGCCTGTTCTTCTCTAAGTTGTGCGTCCGTTGCCTCTGAGATTCGTCGAATGATGATCTTTGTCATGATCTTGCTCGGGACGGACAGGAGAGTTATTCCTCGCCAATTGTTGCAGTCGCTAAGGGGTCCTTTCTTTGGGATTTTGAGATCACTCCTCTGGTCCAGTCACTTGGGACTTGTTTCCCTTCCCATACTGCGGTAAATAGGGGTTGCAGGATATTGGCTGCTAGTTCTGGGTCTGTTTTGAATAGTTCTGCGTTCAGATTGTCTTGGCCTGGTGCCTTTCTGTTCTTCAAGGACTTGATTGCTGTGATGATTTCCTGTTTCTCTGGTGGGGCGATGTTGACGTGTAGGTCCTCAGTGGCTTCTTGTATGTCGGCTTCTTCGGAAGGTGGTGGTCTGTTCAGAACCTCTTTGAAGTGTTCGGCCCAGCGTGCTTCTTGTTCTCTCTCTCTGTCGTTAGTAGCTTCCCTTCCTTGTCCTTGACTGGGGTATCATTGGTGCTGTGGAATTTGCCACTAATCGCTTTGGTGATCTTGTACAGCTTTCCTTGTTCTCCTTTTCTTGCTGCTTCTTCGGCCTCACTTGCCAGGTTGTTCAAGTAGGCACGCTTGTCTGTTCTTGCCGAACGCTTCACTTTCTGGTTCATTTCTCTGTACTGTAGTTTGAACTTCTCTTGCAGTCTTTCAGATCTGGTGCTAGCCACCTTCTTTTTAATGTCTCTTCTTTCCTCTATTGCTTTTCACGTCTCTGGTGTTATCCACTCTTTCTTCTTAGTTTCTTTTAGTCCAAGACTAGTCTCGCTGCTTTTCTGATACACTGTTCTTACAAGGTCCCATCTCTGGTTTATTCTTTCTGTATCTACCTCGCAGATGTCTGTCATGTCTGCAAGTGCCTGAAATCTGTTTTTCACTTGAAGAATGAAGGCATTTTTTAGTTTGGGGTCCTGCAATCTTTCCACATCAAAGCGTCTGTGTGCTGCTGACTTGCGTCCTGTACTTCACAGTTTCATTGTTATGTTTGCTACGACAAGGTGATGGTCACTCCCAACATCTCCTCCTCTTTTCACCCTGACGTCGAGTAGGGAACGTCTCCAGGCCCCGTATGCATGTAAATCGAATAAG